>CM030360.1:149429146-150664146 GCA_017893485.1 Hemerocallis citrina
ATTGTGAGCTTGTAATATTTTTTTTTGTTTTTGATTATGCCGATGACTTGACCTTGTAATACATTGAGTTTTTTTTGTTTTGCTTCTCCTTTTGGAGCCAAAGTGGGCATGTAATACATTAAGTTCTTTGTAAAGCTTTGTAATTTGATTATGTATATTGATTATGCATATACAATAGCAAACTCTTATTTGTAATTTACTGATGTGTAATATGTTGGTTATATAATACTGATATATGTTGGTTCTCAATCATGGAATTTATAATACTGATATATGTTTTAAGATACAAATGTGTTTTCGGCCAAGTTGGTATATAAAAGTTATGAGAAAGTATGCATTTGAACTTCAGTGCAATTTCATCTTTTTCCAAAATGAAAAATAGAAGTACACAATTGATTGCCAGGGGATGTTCCAATTTCTTTGACTAAAATGGAAAATCATCTTTCAGGAACTCTACCCCTATTTCCCAGCTGGTTGATGTTATTAGCAATGGAAATAACATCATCACTGTCATAATTGGAATCAGAAGAGGGGGAGAGGGTTTTTTCTAGGAGGTAGTGGACAAAGGAATCAGGGAGGTTGTGGATTATGGTTTGAATGGAAGTGTGTTTGAACTTAGGGTACCATTCATTTTTTTTTGTGACAGACTAAAATTCAATAAAAACTCTTTGACTGTAAACATTGTATCACTACAAATGATCGACCACATATCATACTTTTAACCAAATAAATCAAACCAATAAAAAAAATTTCTTTGCATAACTGCAGTTACCTCAAAAATTCCAAGCCCACCTAATCAAATATTAGGTATTCAAATATATACAAAACTATAAAGCAATACAATGTGTGTCTAAACTTTTAGTAATCACTAGAAATATAGAAAAAAGATTAGGTAAAATAATCATGTGAGTGAGAAATAAGTATATCCATCTTCAATTCAGATCAGCATATATACATCCATCTTCAATGCAAAGATAAAGTTAATTGAGTGCATATATCAATTGAGTGTTAGCTCATTCCTGATGCTGCTGCTCCATGATGCTGCTGCTGCTGTTTGCACAGCATGCTCCATGATGTTGTGGCTCCACTACTCCATGTTCCCCTTCCCCTATGTAGTGGAACTTAAGCTGCTTATGATGCTGTTGCAGCTGCTTGTGCTGCTGCTCCTTCCACTTGTTCTTTTTCTTCTTCTTATTCTGCTTGTGTTGTTGCTGCAGCTGCTAAAAAAATGAACAAAACAATTGAATTAGGCTAGGGCTGCATTACAAAACAACAGAAAAAATATTTAATCAACACAAAGTAGGCTCAGACCACACAGAATTAAAACTAGGGCTGCATTGCAATGCCATGCCAACTAGTTCATATACATAAATAATCATGCATTAATAACTGAAGGAGAAGAACTAGTGGGTGTGAAAGTAGCTAAATCTTTGCTCTCTATTAGTAAATAATTATGCATCATGGAGCACTCTCTGTTAGTGGTGGAGGGAGAGTGCGCACATAGAGTGCGCAAACAGGAGTTACCCCCATCACAACTGTAAAGTGCGCAAATAGTAGTTACTCTTCATCACAACTGAAGTGATTTACCCCCATCACAAATGAACAAGCCTTAGTGATTTACCCCCATCACAATTGAAACATGATTTAGATGAAGCAATGATTAACAGGGAGCAAAGATTTATTATTGATTTAAACCCTATAAAAAATATTCAGTTTCAACTGAGACCAAAGTTCAAATACATAAAACCCATGACTATAAAAGCTCATTAATTGCTTGTCATCACGGCCTACTGCAAAAGATTCATATAGTCAAATACTTCCCTCATTGTCATCATAAGAAACAACATATTGGTCCAATAGCTGTAATCACTTTCATTATCTGCAAAAATAATTCCCTCATCAAATCACATGAAATAACACAGTGATGTAAATTATAAATCGTAGAAAACAAATGCAAAAAAACATGATAATTTACCTCAATTCATATCATCAAAAGTGTCTTCGGAACTTTCTTCTTCTACAGTTTTGCCTCTAAACAAATGACATCAAATAGTTACTTAGTCAACAACACATTTCATTAGTTAAAAAGTCATTTCCCCCAAAATATTACAAAATCAACTAAACGACAGAAATTATACCTAGTAACTTTGGTTGGACAATTTCTCGAATCATGTTCTTGGCCACGCATACCGCAAGCATTGCACTTTTGGTTTATTGGTCTTAACTTCTCTCTTGTAGGTTTCATTCTCTTCCCACTAGGCCGTCCTTTTGTTGTGCATTGTGCTGGCTCCTCCACTTCAACTTGAGACAATTTGAATTGTTCTTGAGATGCATGTCCACTACCCCCGAGTTGCATACGATGAAAGTCATTGATATTTTGGAGCATTTTGTCACGCATGAATTCGTAGCCTTCATTGGTACCTATACCAATATCAACTTGTTAATCTAGATTACGCAACTCACAAAAGCGAGAACCAAAATTCTCGCAAGTGCCTCCACTTGTCATGCTTCTTCTTATTACATCTCGGGTCCATTTTCTTAAAATATATTGCCTTGGTAATTGATAATGATTTCGAGTACTTGAGAAATACAAAAATATGCTTGCAAGGAATACCCATGAATTCAAACAACTTGCATGAACAACTAGCCATTTGATTACTTTTTGAATAAGTAACCACTACATCATTATCCTTTTTCCCACACCGCTTCACTGAGTATAATATATTTGCCTCATTGTCATCATCTATCAACAAACCCACATTATATAATAAGCTTGAATGTAGTTCTTTTTGGAAAGTATAGAACATTACCAATGTATAAACTTGCGCCATTTGTTCCTCCAAAAGCCATTCGGTCTTCAATTTTGGCTTTTTCTCTAGTGTACGATAATTTTCTTTAAGTTCTTCTTCTCTTTGTCTTCCTAATAATCTTTCAAATATTATGGCAAATTCATGTAGTGAATACTTCTTCTGAGTATGGAGCTTCAAGAACGAATTCATCCCCTCACTTCGTTGGCTACTCGATATACCTCCCCAAAAATGACTTCTATGATAGACGGGGGCCCACTTCTCACAAATATTAAATTTTTCATTCAACCATTTATTATTTTCCGCCCCATACTCAATAAGTAATGATTTCCATCTTTCTTCAAAAGCAATGGTAACATAAGAATTATAAATATTATCCTTAAAAGCATGCATAAACTCAATATTTTGAACAGGGTACCTATGTTGGTATCTTATCTAGAATATGCCACATGCAATACCTATGTCGAATTGTAGGAGAAACAGTTTTGATTGCAGCACCAATCACACGATCTTCATCTGTCATTATTTCAAATGGAGCATGTTTCATTATTCCTAACCATTTTTCAAATAACCATACAAATGAACAAGCTTTCTCATTCGGAATGAAGCCACAACCTAAGAAAACCGATTGCCAATGATGATTTATTCCAACAAATGGAACAAAAGCATCCCATAACGATTCGTACTATGTGTTACATCAAATGAAACAACATCACCAAACTGTTCATAATTCCTCCTAGCAATACCATCAACCAAAATGCAATGAGACAATCGATCAAACTCATCTACCTCGAAATCATAAAAAAGGGAAGGATCTTTTTCTTGTTGCATTTTGAAAAAATTAATCAACATTTGTCCATCATGACCTTTCAAAGCCTCCCTCAAGTCTCGCTCATGATTTCTTGCGTCTGTTTCAGTGAATCCAACTCTATTATGACCCCCACTAGAACTTTCAAAAAAAATCATTTGTTTACATTTAGGAATATTAGCTTGTTTAAGTTGCTCCATCACTGCTTTATCTAAATTTGACACACTACGGTTGCGCGGTAACAAATGTCTTCTACCGGAGAAAGTGAAAACATGATTGTGTACTTCATGAAAGGAATAAAAAGACCATGAATTTGATTCTTTGTTTACTTTCACACTAACTGAAGCGTTGCAACCTGTTCTAGATGTAGTCCCCCTCCTAACATCATTAGTCTTACTAATGGACACCCCTTCTTTTCCACTACAAATAAATGTCTTTTCCACTACCTGGTCATCCTTTAGTTTATTTGACCCCTTACGCATTTGAAAACCCCCATATTTTGCATAACTGTCATAAATTTTTTCTGCTTGGGAAAGGGCCTCAAAAGTCATACCTACATGTGGTTTTATGTGCTCGTCAACTATCGGAAGGAAGTCACCTTCTTTAGTTCTCATAAAATTTTCAACCACGTCAGAGCTCCTTTTATGAAGATCCATACCTATTATCAAAGCAAAATAACATTGTCTCATTCACATTGTACCAAAAAAATTATGTAACAATAGTTATGATGAAATAATGAGATTAAATATGTTATCTTACCCACTTCAAACATAAATCAACCCAACATTTTTTTTGCAAACTAAAAATTACCATATAGTGATGTTGAACTAAGAAGTTAAATATTACACCTAATCATATAGTGATGATCAACAACTTAATGGAATTTAAAAAACAACTAACCATAAATACAGGAAATGAAACAAATTTTTAAAAAAAAGGGGAAAAAATTATACCTAATGATTCGGGAAAATTTGGGATGACGATGAGGATCTAGGGTTTCGTCAGATTTGGGGCAGATTTCGAAGCTTCGTGGAGGGAGAGCAGGAGTTTGGGTTTCGAAGAGTTGGTGGAGGAGGAGAACAACTTTTAGAGATTGAGATTCAGGATTCGGAGAATGCAACTTTCGATTCGGAGATGAGCAAGCGAAGCGAGCAAGCTAGGGGCTTCGAACTCAGGATGGCAACTTTCGATTCGGAGATGAGCGAGCGAAGCGAGCGAGCTAGGGGTTTTGAACTCAGGATGTAGGGTTTGGAGCAAACAAGAGTGCTCAAGGAAGAGACGAAGCCTAGATGCAATTTTCAAGGTTTCGATTTGGGGAATATGACGTCAGAGAAGGAGCTTAGGTTTAGGATTTGGGGGAGATGAGTGGGAACATTATGGGGTGAGAGAGAAAATGAAGGAGATGAGAAGGTAAGGGTGTATTACTGTTAAGGGAAATGACAGTTTAAACCCCAATACAATAATGGAGAGAGCGGGAGGAAGGGGAGCCACATGGTTTTCATCAAGATCTTGATGAAAATTGACTGGTGGAGGGAGAGTGCACAAAGAGCAGTGTGTAACTGAAGGTTCCCCTATATATATATAGGGAAAGCTTCGGTTGTGCACTACCTCTAGTGCACACGGCGTGTGCACTCGGCCTTCGAGCGTTCATATCGACGATCCGAACCGTTCACATTGATCTACACATCTAAATTAGTCCAAATATGTAAAATTAAATCATTTGAAATTCATTTGCCCATCCATCATGTGACTATAAAAAACAATAATTTTCAGCCATACAATTTTGTAACACTTCAATGGATGGGCAAATGAATTTCAAATGATTTGATTTTACATATTTAAACTAATTTAGATGTGTAGATCAATGTGAACGGTTCGATCGTCGATATGAACGCCCGAAGGCCTAGTGCACATGCCGTGTGCACTAGAGGTAGTGCACAACCGAAGCTTTCCCTATATATATATATATATATGGGAAATGCTCAATTGAAAACGAGTCTAGTTTTCACGGGTTGGAAAACAACGATCTGAGCCGTTGGATCGCTCATGATCGTGATCAGCGGCTCAGATCGAGCCCCCCATCACCCGTTTCAATTGATCAGCAAAGGGTTAATTTGGGAATTTCATCCCAAAAAAATCTTCGCCTGATTCGCTCTGAAAAATTGATATAACCTAGGGGTTATAAAAAATTGAATCATATATAAAATTTTATAGCCTAGGTTATTTGAACAAAGAAATTTTATAGCCTAGGCCGTTGTTAGAAATAGCGGCCTAGGTTATAAAAAATTGAATGAAGGCCATTGTTCCAAACAACAGCCTATGATTCAATTTTTTATAACCTAGGCCGTTGTTCCCAACAACGACCTAGGTTATATCAATTTTTCAGAGCGAATCAGGCGAAGAGTTATTTGGGACGAAATTTCCAAATTAACCCTCCGCCACTTAAGTGATATTGGGTGATGGGCGACAGCGATCTGAGCCGCTGATCACGATCAAGAGCGATCCAATGGCTCAGATCGCTATTTTCCAACCCGTGAAAATAAACTCATTTTCAGTGGAGCATTTCTCTCTCTCTATCTCTCTCTCTCTCTCTCTCTCTCTCTCTCTCTCTCTCTCTCTATACACACCCACACACACACACACACACCCACCCACACACACACACACCATATCTCTCACCCCTATATATATTCACATACATGCATACACACATTCACCCCATCACCTTATCTCCTTCTTCTTCTTCTTTTCATTTCCCGAAACCCAAGCAAAACTCACCCTCACACCTTCTTACAACCGCCAAACCAGATCTCACTATAACCCACTGTCTTCTCCCCCACCGAGCTCCATCTCCCTCTCACCTCCGTCACTGAAACCCACCTCCTCCTGTACTCACCCTCACCCCGATCACCACCGCTACACCACACACCCTGTGCCCCCTCTCTCCCTTGCTGCTCCACCAACACTTTGCCTTCTCACACCCACCATCTCCCTCACTTGAAACTCGACATCCCTTCAAGCACCAACACCGATTGCCTCCTTCTCGCCCTCACCCTCGAAGCCCCCGAAGCTCAACCTCCACCTCCTCACCACTGCCAGCTCCTCCACCTCACTTCCTCCTCACTCGAACCCCGAAGCCACTCTCTCACTCTCCAACTCCAACACCACCACAATCCAAGCTCCGTGGCCCCCTGCCTCTACTCCAAGCACCATCCCTGACTACCACTGTCCCCTCTCTGGCCATCACCTTCTCCACCTCCGAAGCTCCAATCACCTCGACAACCCGAACACCTCAACCGAGCCACCACCATTGCTGCACCATCCCGACTAAGCTCCACATTCACTGTCTCCATCTCTTCAAACTCTTCTACTATATCTCCATATATATATATATATATATATATATATATATATATATATATATATATATATATATATATATATATACACACACACACAACTTCATATTATTCTCTTCATAAACCCCAAAAACCTTTGTTGTAGCTGTTTGCTTGTCACCGTTCGTGTTACTACTATCTCCTTGCTATCTTGACCAACTCAAGCGCAGAAACAACCAAATTCGGAAACGAATAGGTGGTTATTCTCCAACTTCTAAATTTTTGTGTATTAGTAGCATTCTGGATAATATATATAAATTGAGTATTCATGCTTAGATTATGTATGTATTGTTGTTCGATTATGTGTGTTAATCGTTGTTAATTGATCGTGTGAGATTATGATACGATTAACCTAGAAACGTTTATATAGTTTTTGTCATGAAATTTGATCTCACTTCAGAAAATTGTTTCTCTTTAGCTAGATGGAATATAAGGTTGAAACTTTTATATGTGTATCTCGTATGTGTCTATAACACTGCTGAAAAATTTCATAATTTTGGTTGTCATTTGATATTTTAATAAAATCTGAACACAATTTTGGTTTAGAAAGGAAACATAACTTATTTCATAATCCTGGCTGAATATCAGACTTACTTTCAAAAATTATTTCTCTTCAAATATATGAAATTGGAAGCTGAATTTTTTATGTGAATCTAGTATATGTCTACTATATGTTCACAAAATTTCATGAGTTTTGGATATCAAATTTGAACTTAGAACTGATTGACAGTTTTGCCTGGTTTCTAGAAATTTGTACACCATTCGGTGTTTGATCATTTTAAACCCTTATATGCACTATTTTGAGGAAACTCTGAATTAAGAATTTGAAGTTGATTCATTAATCTTTCTTTCGAGTTTAAGAAATCCAATTTTCATGGAGTGTGGGATGTTACCGCTGATTTTGGTGTGGGGGTAAACAGATAGAATTTGTGAGTCCGAGAAAAACCTGAACAGTTGACTCAACCTTCTTGCTCCTGCTGCGACCTGCAAGGAAGTGCGGAACACCGGGATTGATTTCGGCGACGCACCCTCCGACGCTCTTGTCAGTAATCAGAAGAGATTAAGAAAGAGCTTAAAAGTGGTGAAAAAGTGATTAACCTGGTCATGGTGGTAGAGGGGTGATATTTATAGTCGCCAGGGGAGCTGTTTAAGGGCCTGATTTCCTGTGTAACAGCAGGGAGTAAAATCCTCAGTCTGTTTTAGGAAATCTTTCCTTGATTCCCGGTGAGAGCAAATCAGGGCCATTGACTTGGCCAAATCATGGATCCTGATTTGTCTCTTGTTGGTTTGGGTTCGTCTCGGGTCGGAACCCGAACCCAATAGGTGTGGATCCATTCGTGGGTTATTGGATCTGCGAGAAGGAGATTCAGTACCCGTTTTGGATCCGCTTGTATGTGAAATTACCTTTTTACCCCCGAGCTTCAAGATTCGTGCCCAATCTGGACGGTTCCGATTTAACCCCATTTTAGCCATATCACGAGCCCCCCACTCCTAAAGACTGAGCGTGATCAGCCTTTGAGGAGTAGTTTGACTGTTTTGGTGGCTAGCGGAGGTGTATCGGAGTCCATATGGAGGACTTAGGATCTTGAAGGGGGTAGTGAGGTAACGTTTTGATGCCATGAGTTGTTTCCTAGCCATATTGAGTATTTGGCGTCTTTCATCTATTTTTTTCGGATTATTTATTTAATTTTGCGATGTGTTTACTAATCGTTCGGGGGGCCTTAACAGTGCATTCTGGGCAATAATTGTGCGTTCAGAGCCCAAAAATATACCCCCGAATTTTCAATTATTTTCTAGAATTTTTAGTTAAATTTCCCGAATTTTTAGCAATTTTTCGCAATTTTTAAATAAATAAAGCTATTTAAATAGATAAAAAAATGATTTTTAATACTGATTTATGGCGTGGCACAATCTGGACCTCTGATCACAGTCGAGCGTGATTTTCTGAGAGATCTGACGGTCTTCATAGCTCGGCGTCCTTTTCTCCGTTTACGAGCTCGGAATGGCACTTGCTCGGCTGCCGACCGGAGACTAGGGGGTTCGGCATTTCGAGCGACGTGGCGCAATTTGAGCCATCGGATGGTGGCGCGTTTCCCAAGAAAACGCTATCTTGTCTTTTAGTGCACGTGGCGCAATCTGGACCGTTCAACATTAGAAGCACGAATTTCTGAGAGATCCAACGGTCGTAGTAGCTCGGTGTCTTTTTTCTCCGTTTACGAGCTCGGAATGGCACTTGCTCGGCTGTCGACCGGAGACTAGGGGGTTCGGCATTCCGAGTGACGTGGCGCAATCTGAGCCGTTGGATGCGATGCGCATCTCGAGACGGGCACATTTCTCAAGAAAACACTATCTTGTCGTTTAGTGTCCTCGGCGAGATCTGGGCCGTCTGATTGAGATCATGCGCGAAAGTTGAGGAAAAAGTGCGTTTTCTCCGTTTGCGAGCTCGGAAAGGCACTTGCTCGGGATCCGTCTGGAGACAGGGGGTCTCGGCAGGGCGAGCGACGTGGCGCAGTCTGAGCCATTGGATGACGACGCGCATCTCAAGACGGGCACATTTCTCAAGAAAACACTATCTTGTCGTCTAGTGTCCTCGGCGAGATCTGGGCCGTCTGATTGAGATCATGCGCGAAAGTTGAGGAGAAAGCGCGTTTTCTCCGTTTGCGAGCTCGGAAAGGCACTTGCTCGGGATCCGTCCGGAGACAGGGGGTCTCGGCAGGGCGAGCGACGTGACGCACTCTGTCTCGAGACGATCCTGTTCCCAAGGGCATTAATGGTGCTTCGGGGTTTGCGCGGCGTTCCACTTTCCCAAGTTCATTAAGGATAACTCCTTCAATTAATGCGTGGCGTTTCAAATTCCGAGGGTCATAATGGCTGGACCTTGGAGGGGAGCTTATAAGTACTCCACTCCCTTTGTCATTTCAATCGCAACAAATGTAGAGTTTCCAACCTCGGGGGCATTGGCCTTGGGTAACTTGTCTTTCGAGGTCCGAGGGGGTTGTCGCTCTTTTGCCTTTTTCTTCTCCCGTTCCTGACGGTCCCAAAGTGGATGTCAGGAGTGGGGGGGAACGAGGCAGTAGTGGTGACGACCATAGTCCGGATCCGAGGGATGAGTTACTTCGGAAGGACGGGTGGTTGCCCTGTTGCCTTGTTCTTCTCCCGTTCCTCACGGTTCCGAAGGGGATGTCAGGAGCGGGAGGGAATGAGGCAGTAGTGGCGACGACCGTAGTCCGGACCCGAGGGATGAGTTACTTCGGAAGGATGGGTGGTTGCCCTGTTGCCTTGTTCTTCTCCCGTTCCTCACGGTTCCGAAGGGGATGTCAGGAGCGGGAGAGAATGAGGCAGTAGTGGCAACGACCGTAGTCCGGACCCGGGGTGTGAGCTGCTTCGGAGGGACGGGTGGTCGTTCTCCCACCAAGATCTTCTGCCTACTCTGTTTGCTCCTCAGCGGGTGTCAGGGTCGGCAGAGATCAGGGTGGGAGAGGTGATGATCCATGTCCGAATCCGAGGGGTGAGCTTGTTCGGAAGGACGGGTGATCGCTCTTTCTCTTCCTGTCCATTGGTGAGATTGAAGGGGGAGAAATAAAGGGCGTTCCGATCTTGTTGTTTGCAACTGTGAAGGCTCTGTTGCCAGAGTCCTCTGCCGGGCCGAGCCTTCCAGTTACAATCAACTAGCTCGGAATGGTGCGCTTCTCCCGATCTCTGAGTGTTCATCTGCTTTCAACCGGGCCTCGCGGGTCGGCGAAATGTCAACCGAGACGTGGGGCCCGGGGGGCCCGCCGAGGGCGGTGCCTTAAAACTTTGAATCAAAACTTTTTCTGGCTTCTCTAGGCATTGGTGGGGCGTCCGAAGGTTCGATCGTCCGAGCGACGTGGCGCAATCTGAGCCGTCGGATGACGGCGTGCATCTCGAGACGGGCACATTCCTCAAGAAAACACTATCTTGTCGTCTAGTGTTCTCGGCGAGATCTGGGCCGTCTGATCGAGATTTTACGCGAAGTTTGAAGAGAAAGTGAGTTTTCTCCGTTTGCAGGCTCGGGAAGGCACTTGCTCGGAGGCCGACCGGAGTCTACGCAATCTGGCTCGGATTGCGTGCGGCTCGGATTCAGATCCCATTGCGCCGAGCTGGTTGACTTGGTGAGGAAGGCAGTTGTGTTGGGCCTTCGCGACGTTTCGAGAGCAGCCCAAAAGTCGCACTTATTCGTTTGGAAGTCCAAGGGACGTTCCATTTTTACTATAAATCTTCACCCCCCCTTAGACCAAGTCTCATTTTTCACTTTTACTCTCTCTCTTCAGTTTTTACTTTGCCTTCGAAGTTTTCAGCTCTCTGGTGGCGTTGCTAGTTGTCGCAGTAGCGTTCCTTGTCTCCGGCGAACTTTCCGAGCGTACCTATCACTTCAAGGTCAGTCTCTTTCCTTCCTTTTAGAAAAAATGGTTAAGATCACGGATGAGACCCCCGCCTCGGAGCAAGCCGTTGGCCGAGGGGATAAAGGGAAGGAGGTAGTGGAGCCGAGCGATCAGAATGTCGTTCGTCCGGACAGAGAGGGCGAAGTGGCCGAGCTACCTAAAGAGGTTGCGGCGGTGTCCCGGGAGGGGAAGGCCGTGGTTACGATCGTGGAAACGCCGAAGACGGCGGGAGCATTCGGTCGGCAGCCCATTTCTCTGTCGAGCGTGGGGGGCGTACGGGATTATGCCAAGGACACCTTGGAGAGAGTAACCCAAGGCACGGCTAAGTTGGTGGAGGAGAACGAGCCGAGGGAGCTGTCCGAGGTGGATCATACCATCTCGTCTCTCACCGAGGGTGACCTTCATTTGATCCGAGAGGGCTTCCGGATCCCTGCCGACTATGGACTGCTCCTCCCCGGGCCGGGTTTCCGAGCCAACACAAAGTCCTCGTCGGACGTGTGTGTCTTTCCGGTCGACTCCCTTATTGCCGGACTCCGCTTTCCCCTCCACCCGTTCGTGGTTGATGTTCTGACATGGTACGGTCTGAGCCCCGCCCAGCTGATGCCGAACACATGGAGGCACGTCATGGCGTTCGTCCTCCAATGCCAAGAGGTTGGCGGTAAGCCGAGTATGTTCCTCTTTCGGAGTCTCTACCGACCCTGTCAGCCAAGGCGGGACGAACAGAGGTTCTATCTTATGCCCCGGCCGGGTGTGAAGCTGATCGAGAATCCGGACTCGATCAAACATTGGAAGGAGAAGTACTTCCTCATCCGAGCTCCGGCGCCGTGGGTGATCCCGACGGTTTGGGCAAAGGAGGGTCTGCCCAAGCGGACCAAGAAGGAGGCGGCGCTGAGTGATGAGGAGGCAGAGGTTCAGAAGAAGCTCCTCGCCCTGCCAGCGCTAAGCTGGAAAGATATCACCGAGGAGAATCTGTTCCGTGGGGGTCTCAGTCCGATCGACCCTAGTATGCTTCTGGTATTTATACTCTTTGTTTGGGGTTCATGAAAATTTTTCTAAGTTTTTTCGTTCGGCTTTTGCAGAGACGATGAAGCTGGATTACAAAGCTCTGGTGGCGAAGGGCCGGTCGGAGCAGGAGGCGAAGAAGAACAGGGCTTCGGCAGGGCCTCAGGAAGGCCGGGCCCCGAAGAGGCATTCGGTCGAGAAGACTGCCGACCAACTGAAGGTCGCGGTCCTCGAGCAGGGGGAGATCAGGGTTCTCGACCCCCCTGCTTCGGAGGTGTCGGCTCCGACCCCGAAGGTGGATGCTCCCGGATCGTCGAGCGGTACGTTCGGCGTGAAGTAGGTGCTGTGCCTCCAAGTTCCACCCCTCACCGCCGATGCGGAGAAGATCCTGACCGAGCGTCAAAAGCAGATCTTCGTGCCCGACTGGCAGGTGATGAACGTCGACGGCTTCTTGGGCGACGGCAACATCTGCATGGAGGCGGTGAGGCACCTGCCGACCCCAAAGGACCGAGCGACCCTGAAAGCCGGGCAAGCAGGGGACGCCGTGATGCAGATCGCTCGGAATACTATGTCGGTAAGTAGGCTGAGCTCTCCTTTATCAAAATTTCTTCTTTAGAACTTTTTTCTAAGTCTTTGGACTCGGATTTCAATCCGTTGTTCTTTTTCAGACCCTCTGCCACTTCAATTTCCTGGTCGAGGAGTTCGCGAGCAAGGAGCAGGAGAAGGAGCGGGAGAGGGCGGAGCGCGTCAAGGCCACGCAGCGGCTTGATGCCGAGCAGCTCCTCTCGACGAAGAGGGCTGCCGAAGTAGCGGGATTGGAGAAGCAGCAGGCCGACGCCATTCAGCTGTCGAAGGACGCGGCGGCCAAACTTGAGGCGAAGGAGAAGGAGGCAGCCGAGCTGAAGGAGGAGCTGGCCAACGCCCGGTCGGAAGCGGAGAAGGCTCGGAAGAGGGCTGAGAGGATCAGGGCCAAGCACCTGAAGAAGGTGAAGAAGGTGAGGAAGGCCGTGCAGGAGGAGGCCGCGCAGCACATGCTCCAGAACATGGAGGATGCCTACGGTCGAGCCCTGCTCCACGTAGCCGCCAAGAACCCGGGCTTCGACACGTCCTCCTACCATTTTTACGACCCCATGGAAGGGGAGGAGGGGGTTACCGAGGGGCTGCTCCGTCGAAGGCCCAGGGGAGACCGAAGCCGAGGGCGAGGAGGAGGACGACTCCGCGGAGGAGAGTTGGAGCGAAGGCGGAGGCGAGGGCGATGGCGAGGACAAGACCGGGGGGTCGACGGACCCGAACGGCAAAAAGGTCGACCCCTGACTCGGTTGTCTTTTTTAGTCTTTTGTTGTTTTGTTTCTTTTTGTAAGCCTCATTGCGGACTGGCCACCGCTTGTGTAAAACTTTCACCTCGATTTTGAATGAAAAGATTTTGTTTGGTCAAAATTTGTCCAAGTGTTGAGCCTCGGATTTGTGCGTGACTAGTTATAGATGTTTCCGTGTATTGTCCCATCGGATTTATCTCTGCTTTTCAGGTGAAGTTCGGTCCGATCACGGAGGTTGTATACCTTCGAAAGGAGCTGGCGAAAACGAAGGGCGAGCTCTTTCAGAGCCGACAGAATCGATTTCTCCTGCTCGGCAAGCTGGAGGAAACGAAGGCAGCTCTGCGGAGGTACTGTCGCGAGCTGTGGCAACTGCGGAAGTACCCCCAAGATCCTTGTCCCGAAGGCGAAGTCGAGCGGCTCCGTAGAGAGCTCACTGCCACCGAGCAGAAGAATGACGACCTTTTGGCCGAGGTCCAACACTTGGAATTAGCGGAGAAAGAACGCTCGGCGGCGGAAGAGAAACTGACTTCCGAGCTGGAGAAGGCATCGACCGAGCGCAAGAGGCTATTGGCCGAAGTCGACAGGCTCAGAAGGATCACAATAGATAGGGGGATTGAGGTTACCCACTTCCGACGGCTTGCGACCGATGGCGCCACCGTCTCTGGCTCGTCAAAACCCTCTCGTCCGAAGAAGGCGGTGAAGGACGACGCTCTGAGAGACAGAATCATTGAACTGGAGGAAGAGGTCGCGTCGCTCAAGCCTGTGCCGGAGAGGGCTAACGTCCGCAGTACGTCGTGCACTCGTGAAGAGAGCGAAAGGGGGATTACGTTTTACGAACTCGCGACATGCTCGCCTATGACCAGACGGAGTCCAGCCGACGCTCAGAGCAGTGCGGCCATCTCGTCGAGCGGGGCCTCGGTCGGCGCCGCAGTTAGGGCCAGCAGCGAAGGGGGGTCGCGATTCGTTGGTTTGGGGTCGAGCTCGGAGGGCAAGCCTCGTCGTCCTCGCGTTTCCTTAAACCGAAGCGTTCCCCTTCCGAAGAGAACCTGACTATGTCGCTTCATGTCCCTTCTGATTTGTTGTAAAACATTGTTGTAGGGTCAGTTCGGCCGTGTATAACACTATTATGTCTGAATGCGAATTTGAGAGTTTCTTTAGAAAATCTCCAAGTGTTGAACTTCGGCAGTGTATTGAAATTTTGCTATTCATTTTCCCTTCTTTTCAGCTCGAGACGGCCGACCTATACGCTGAATCTCACGGTTCGGATGATGACTCTGAATCTGAGGCCACTTCTGGGATGGCGGCTCTGAGCCCCAGGAGCGTCGAGCTGGAGATACACCGAGCTGAGAGTGAGCAGGCCCACCTTTTGTCCGTCCTCGACCTTCGGGAGGCGGAGATCCAACGCCTGGAGAACAGGATCACCGAGTTGAGCCCCGCAGGAGGGGACGAAGATTCGCAAACCGCTCTCAGCAACGCTCTTCGGGTCAAGTGTATTCGGCACAACCAGTCGAAGATCATAGCCGAACGGGATGATTTGCTCTCGGAGATTCGACACTTGCAGACTGTGGTGGCGAAGCTCCGGAACGATGCAGGGGAGCTGCCAGCCGAGGAGGACGAACAGTCGGCCGAATAGTCTAGCGAGGATATTTCCATATGAGGGCCAAGTGTAGTAGGTCGGTGGCGTGTTTTTTGTTTGCAAACACTTTGTAACCATGGAAAAGATGTGTTTCGTGTTACAGCCTGGCTGTTTAATAAAATATCTTTCATTGCTCTGCGTTTTTGTCTTGCTTATAACTGTGTTGGTCGCGCCGAGGTCTTTGAACCGAGCGGATTAGTTCCGTCGGCGAGAGCGTCGAACCGAACGGGTTCCTGCATGTATGGTCTTTTGTCGTTTAGTGACTCTGACAGGGTACGGCGCGAGTTCCTAGGTGGCTCTGTCCCCGAGAAAGCGCTATCTTGTCGTCTAGCGCAGGTGGCAAGATCTGAGTCGTTGGGTGTTGGCGCGAATCTCGAGGCGGCTCAGTTCCCAAGAAAATGCTATCTTGTCGTTTAGCGCAGGTGGCAAGATCTGAGCCGTTTGATCGAGATCAGGCGCGAAAGTTGTTGTGCTAATCTAGCTACCTAAATATATAGATAAACTAGACACAAATTAAAAACCTCGCAAGTGCACGAATCGTTTATAGAATCGTAGTAATAGCAAGGGTCGATCCCACAGAGATTGTAGACTTCAACTTACTAATCAATAAAACTAATAATAAAAATGAATAAGAGTTGTTATAATATTCTAAAAGAACAAAAAGATTAAAACTAAGATGAGAGGTGTTGAATCACAAATATCTCTTGAATAGTTGGGTTGTTGATCTCCACCAATAGTTAGTAATGCTAAGTTGCCTTCTGAATTTACTTCTAATTACTCATGTTTGTTCACTTCAAGGGCATGGTATCTACTCCTTAAAGTATTGTTTCCCTAAGCCAAGAATTAGGCATGGTATCTACTCTAATTCGTTTCTTCCCTTAAGTATTTTAGCATGGTATCTACTAAGTTATACTTAACAAAAGCATAAGCACAGTGGAAACGAACAAACACTTAAAGTTCTAGAAATTGGTATCAGATCTAGATCCTTTAAATTGATTGAACCAAGAATCCTAAAGATTCCCTTGTTACAAATTACGAGCACGAGATACGGATCGTCTCAATATGCTCATATAACAGATTCAGATTTCTAACTCACAGACTTGATAATATCAGATTCTGTATGGCAGTCGACTGGCTCTCACCTTCAGTCGACTGTACTTATAACTCCTGTACAAGTTTGACTGTTATCAATCTATATCAATTCAATTAGATTCAATCAATAAGTAAAATAGAAGGATTCAAAAGAACATAGCACTACATAACTACGGCTTCGATCTACCCAACTATGAAATTAGTTGCACATAATTATACTTTTATTGCTTAACAAGTTCAAATACATGATCAACATCACAGAATAAGGAGAGAAGAAATAAACTAATGGATTCCGGCAATAGAGTCAACTGGCTGTCACACAGTCGACTGCCTTCGAGTACTGGTTCTCCTCTTCCCTTTCTTCGATGATGATGGAATGAAGCACTGGTTGATGACCTGATCGTTGGGAATTCTGAGAATTAAGTTGCGTCCAAGAGATAGATGCCCCCTCTCGCTACAGATGATCTTTTCTGATATTTATAGAGTACCGCTGAGAATTAGGGTTTCCCCTTTTTAAGGGAAAAATCTTCTTGATTTGATGATTTATGTCTTTCTCTTTTCTTCTTTCCTTCCTTATCTGTTCACCACGTGCTTTTGCCAATTTCCAGTCTCTAGATTTGATTCGTTGCATAAGATCTGGATTTAAATAGATTTGAAATTAGATTTGGGTGAATCTTCGAATATCTTATCTGTTTACTCCGCTGCAGACCAGTCGACTTATCTTCGAACCAGTCGACTGAGTCGAGACTCCTGAAGATTTCATAATTGTTCAGACCAGTCGACTGTCTTTTGGGAGTGAGTTGACTGTGTCGAGAGTTGTGGAAAATCAGCTTCTCTTGTCCAGTCGCCTGTGTTGGGGAACCAGTCGACTGATCCTCTGCAGTTTGCTGTGTATTATCCTTGAAGTCCTAAATCTGCTTCGTTTTTCTGTTATAAGCTGTTTCCTATGGAAAAGAGAAAATAGGAGTTAAATACCACATATAGCGCTTTTAAATGTCTAATTATAACAAGATTATTGCTCTAGAAAGTGAATAATATTGTGTTCATCAAAAGTTGAGGAGAAAGTGACTTTTCTCCGTTTGCGAGCTCGGGAAGGCACTTTCTCGGTAGCCGACCGAAGGCGTAGGGCTTCGGGCTTCGGCTATTAGGTAGGAGGGCTCGGATTATGTGGTCGAACGTAGCTTCGGTGTCCCTCCACTGTCGGAGCAGAGGGGTGGACCAGTCTTGGTTTGCTGCGAAGCAAGCTTGGGGGGACTGGGAGCTAAGTATTGGACTCCGGGTCCATCGTAGTAGTTCAATGGTTGTGGGAGCAATTCCGAACGGCGATCTACCCCTGGCTCGCTCGGAGGCGAGCCGAGGAGGTAAAGTCGAGCCGAGTGTTGGACTCCGAACCATCGGTGTAGTTCAACGGTTGTGGGAGCAATTCCGAACGGCGATCTACCCCTGGCTCGCTCGGAGGCAAGCCGAGGAGGTAAAGTCGAGCCGAGTGTTGGACTCCAAACCATCGGTGTAGTTCAACGGTTGTGGGAGCAATTCCGAACGGCGATCTACCCCTGGATCGCTCGGAGGCGAGCCGAGGAGGTAAAGTCGAGCCGAGTGTTGGACTCCGAACCATCGGTGTAGTTCAACGGTTGTGGGAGCAGTTCCGAGCGACGGTCTACCCCTGGTTCGTCCGGGGACGAACCGAGGCGGTGAGGTCGAGCCGAACGTGGACTCCGAACCATCGGTGTAGTTCAACGGTTGTGGGAGCAGTTCCGAGCGATGGTCTACCCCTGGTTCGTCCGGGGATGAACCGAGGAGGTGAGGTCGAGCCGAACGTGGACTCCGAACCATCGGTGTAGTTCAACGGTTGTGGGAGCAGTTCCGAGCGACGGTCTACCCCTGGTTCGTCTGGGGACGAACCGAGGAGGTGAGGTCGAGCCGAACGTGGACTCCGAACCATTGGTTGTAATCACAAAAAAGCAGGTGATAAGAGGGAAGAGAAGCATGCGAATTCAAAAACACGAAAGAGCTTTCTTTATTAATGATCGATGGTGAACCGTTTTACATAGTACAATTAATGAAAATAGGTTACAAGTCGGAGGACTGGAATGGCCCGATACCCCATGATACTTAGAGCGGCGCCGGAGCGCTTTCTTGGTACTTTAGGAGGTGGTCGGCATTCCAGGTCCTCGGAAGCTCTTTGCCCTCTAGGTCTTCAAGGCGATATGTTCCAGGCCGAACTACCTTTGTGACCCTGTACGGTCCTTCCCAGTTCGGAGCTAGCTTGCTCTTCTGACTGGGGAAGGATATGGCTAGCTTTCTCAAGACCAAATCTCCTTGCTTAAGGTTGGCGGGTCGGACCTTTTTGTTGTACGCCAGTTCAACCCTCCTTCGGTAACTCTGCTGCCGAATCGCCGCTCTTTTCCTCAGTTCATCTATCAGGTCTAAATCTGTTCTGAGGTCTCTGGCATTCTGTGCTTTGTCATAGGCTGTGAGCCGAGGAGAAGGTATTCCGACCTCGAGAGGTATCACGGCCTCGGACCCATAGGTGAGGTTGAAAGGAGACTCGCCCGTGGGGGTCCGCTTGCTCGTGCGGTAGTTCCATAGGACGTTGGGGAGTTGGTCAACCCATAAGCCCTTAGAACTTTTGTCTAGCCTTTTCTTGATGTCTGTGAGGATCTGCCGGTTAGCATTTTCTGCCTGTCCGTTCGACTGAGGGTGGGAGACGGACGAGAAGCGCTGCTGGATGGCCAGGTCGTCGCATAGAGCTCGGAATGCTGGGCCAGTGAACTGAGTCCTGTTGTCCGTCACGAGGACGAGGGGGATGCCGAACCTACAAATGATACTCTTCCAAAAGAACTGTACCACCTTGTTCTCGGTTATTGTGGCAAGGGGGTCGGCCTCGACCCACTTTGAGAAGTAGTCGATGGCGACGACCAAGAACTTGAACTGACCTGGAGCCGGAGGGAAGGGCCCTAGTAAATCCATCCCCCACATTGCAAAGGGAATGGGACTTGATAGGGAGGTGAGGTTGGCCTGAGGGAGGCGTCGGATGCTGGAGTGTCTCTGACAAGAGCTGCATTGTCGAACGTGTCGCTCGGCGTCTTGAAGGAGGGTCGGCCAGAAGTACCCATAATTCAAAGCTTTTCGGGCCAAGGACCTAAATCCTGAGTGTGCCCCTCCGATGCCTTCGTGGAGCTCTTGTAGGGCATATTCGGCCTGATCCGGAGAGAGGCACCTTAGGTACGGTCGGCCGTCTATTTGAGAGAAAGAGCGTTTGTATAGGATGCCCTCGATCAAGACATACCGCTCGGCCCGGGTTCTGACTCGGCGAGCCTCTTTGGGGTCTTCAGGCAGGAGCCCGTCCCTTAGGAATTCTACTAAAGGCTTCATCCAGTTATCTTGTAGCATGACCGGCAACGATTCCGCCGAGCCAGGTGTCTCGTCTTCGATGCTCGGCTTAGAGAGGACTTCGATCAGCACGGTCTGTTCGAGACCTTGAAGTGAGGACGAGGCCAATTTGGAGAGGGCATCGGCCTGTGAGTTCTCTTCCCGAGGGACCCGCTGGATGAGCGCCTCCTCGAACCGGCCCATGAGGTCCCGAACCCTAGCAAGGTACTTTGCCATCCGCTCATCTCGAGCTTCGTACTCGCCCAAGACTTGGTTCACGACGAGCTGGGAATCGCTGTGGATTCGGAGGCACTGTGCCCCAGCACTTCGCGCAAGTTCGAGCCCAGCGATGAGTGCTTCGTACTCCGCCTCGTTGTTCGAGGCCTTGAAGTTCATACGTATCGCGTACTGGAGGACGAAGTTGTCAGGGCCGTTCAGAATGATGCCAGCGCCGCTTCCTTCATTACAAGAGGATCCGTCCACGAAGACTGTCCAAATGGGGGGGCCATTCGGAATGTGTTCGACCTCAGGGATTGTGGACTCCACGATGAAGTCGGCGAGCGCCTGTGCCTTAATTGCTGTCCGAGGCTGGTAAGTGATGTCATGCTGGCTCAGCCGGCCCGAGGTCTCAGGCTTGTAGAGGATCTGCTTTATGGTCAGTGAGGACGACGATTGAGTGGGACTGAAAGTATGGCCGAAGCTTCCTTGCCGCTGTGACTAGGGCGTAGGCCATTTTCTCAATCTTCGGATAGCGGAGCTCGGCGTCCCGAAGCACCTTGCTCACGTAGTAGATAGGCCTTTGGGACCGGTCCTCCTCCCGCACCAGGACAGCACTCAGGGTCTGCTCGGAAGCAGCCAAATAGATGAAGAGGGTCTCGCCCGGGACCGGTTTGCTGAGCAGAGGGGGGTTCACCAAGTATGCCTTCAACTGGTCGAACGATTCCTGTTGTGGCTGACCCCATTCAAAACCCTTAGCCCCCCTGAGTGCTTTGAAGAAGGGGAGGCACTTTTCCCCCGACTTCGAGAGGAACCGACCGATAGCAGCGAGCCGACCGGTGAGCTTCTGCACCTCCTTGATGTTTCGAGGCGGGGCCATGTCTAATATGGCCTTAATCTTCTCGGGGTTAGCTTCGATTCCCCGTTGGCTTACCATGAAGCTGAGGAATTTTTCCGAGGAGACCCCGAACGCACACTTGTTCGGGTTCAGCCGCATGCTGTGCCTTCTTAACATGCCGAAGGCCTCCTGGAGGTCGGCTACATGATCGGTGCCTCGGACGCTTTTGACGAGCATGTCGTCAACGTACACCTCCATGTTTCGGCCGATCTGGCTCTGGAAGATCTTGTTGACGAGGCGCTGGTAGGTGGCGCCTGCGTTCTTCAAGCCGAACGGCATTACCCGGTAGCAGTAGAGGCCTTGGTCGGTGACGAAGGAGGTCTTCGGAATGTCCGGAGGGAACATTCGGATTTGATTGTACCCCGAGAAGGCGTCCATGAAGCTGAGGGGGTCATGGCCCGAGGTGGCGTCAATAAGGGTGTCGATGTTCGGGAGAGGGAATGGATCCTTCGGACACGCCTTGTTCAGGTCGGTGAAGTCAATGCATATCCTCCACGAGCCATTGGACTTCTTGACCATTACAACATTCGACAGCCACTCGGGGTAATTTACCTCCTGTATGAACTTGGCCTTCAGCAGTTTATCCACCTCCTCCTTGATGGCCTGCTGTCGCTCAGGAGCGAACTTCCGCCTCTTCTGCTGAACCGGTTTGCACCCCGGTTCGACACTCAGGCGATGGACGAGCAGCTCCTCGGAAATGTCGGGCATGTCCGCGGCCGACCAGGCGAACAAGTCACGGTTATCTCGGATGCATTTAATCAGGTCCGAGCACAGTGCAGTCGGCAAGGATTTGCTGATGAGGAACTTCCGGCTCGGATCCTCGTCCGAGAAGAGCACTTCTTCTAACTCGTCCGCCAGCTCGGACGTTGGCCGAGCTTTCGGCTCGGGGATTTCTAGTGTCTCGAGCGAGAGCACTGGTCCCCCGGTGGAAGTCATGTAGCACTTCCGGGCTGTTTCTTGGCTTCCCCTGACTTCCCCTACTCCCGCCCGAGTGGGGAACTTCATTTTCAAATGGTACGCCGAGGGGACAGCTTCCAAGGCGGCTAGGCCGGGTCGGCCTAGAATGACATTATACGCTGCCGGGACGTCGACGACCATGAAGTCCATCGGCTCAGTCCGGGTAGTAGGGGTGCTTCCCGCGGTAACGTCTAGGGTTATCACCCCTTCGACGGTTACCGGGACCCCCGTGAACCCGTGGAGTGTGTAACCGGCCGACTTGAGACGGTCTCGGGACAGCTGAAGGCCTCAGAAGGCCGAGAGGAAGAGAATATTGACCGAACTCCCATTGTCTACTAAAATCCTCTGCACCTTGAAGTTGGCCATGCGGAGGTCGATGACGAGGGCATCACAGTGTGGGGTTCGGACCCCTTCGAGGTCTGCGTCGGAGAAAGACACAGGGACGCCGAGACCTTTGGGGGGAGGAGCACTGTGAACCGAGTTGACCTCTCGGACGAAGGCCTTCCGGGAGGAATTAGAGGAGCCCCCCATGGGGCCTCCGTGGATCAGGTGCAGAATCCTTTCCTCCTAGAACTCGGGTGTCTCTTCGCGTCGCTCGGAACGCTTGTTAGTCCCCCGAGGCGGAGGAGAATTGCGGTCCGCTCGATCGTTGGCCTTCACGAATTTGGCCAACTGCCCCCTCCGGATGAGGGCTTCAATCTCATCTCTCAAAGCCCGGCAGTCGTTCGTGTCGTGGCCGTGGTCGCGATGGTAACGACACCACTTGTCTTTGTTCCTCCTCTTTGCCGGGGTGTGCATCCTCGGAGCTGGAGGGATGACCCCCTCCTTCTCTACTTCCATTAGGATGGTAGAGACATTAGTGGTGAGGGGAGTGAACTTCTCGAACCTGGGGGGAGGGAGACGCTGACCGCCATTGTCCTTCTGAGCTTTCTTGGACCCCTCTTCCCCCATCGCCTTCCTCTTCGATCCTGCGGAGGGCCCTCCGAAGCTTGGAAGGGCTTCAGCCTCCTCTGCTCGGATGTACTTCTCGCACCTCAGGAGGAGGTCGGCGAAGTCATGCGGGGGCTTCTTGGCTAGGGATGATCGGAGGTTGGTGTTGAGGACGTTCGACTGGAACGTCACGGTTGCCACGGACTGGTCTAAGGAGGCGATAGACCTGACCTCTGCGGTGAATCTCTTCACATAGTCCCGCAGCTTCTCTTCCCTTTCCTGCCGTAGGTTCAGCAGGGAGAGACTTGTCTTCTCGACTCGCCTGCTACTCACGAAGTGAGTTATGAACAGCGTCTCATACTGCTCGAATGAGAAGATGGCTGAAGGGGCGAGCCTGGAATACCATTCCCGAGCCGACCTCCTGAGGGTGGCTGGGAAGGTCCTGCATAGCACAGCGTCGGAGCTTGATGGATCAGCATCAGGGTCTTGAAGCTTTCGACGTGATCGACTGGGTCGGATTCCCCTGAGTACGTTTCAAACTGCGGAGGTTTGAAATCCCTCGGTATGTGGGCCTCCATAATCGACCGAGAGAAAGGGGGTCGGCTGGGACGGACGGTTCCTGCTCGGGACTCCTCCTCTCTGTCCATGCGGCCAATACGCCTTTCCACCTCATGGAGACGGCGGATAAGGGCGTCGTCCCTCCGCTGGTAATCATATGACCCCCCGGACTCTTCTTCATAGGAAGGGGAGCGCGGACTGCGGCGCCGGTAGTCCTGGGATCGGCGGGGACTGTATCGCTGCTGCTGGCGGCTGGGAGCCGGGGAAGGACTTCGGGTTCGGCGACGAAGACTGGGGTCCCTCGGGGGCGTTGGAGCCCTCTGAGCATTTTGGACGTTCTGCCGAAGGTTGAGAGCCTGCAAAACGGTGTTCTGAAATTGCAGGAACTCGGCACGAGTGATCGGTGCGTCATTGTTCCTCCGAGGATGCCGATCCGCAGGGGAATGCGGCCTCCTCCTCCTGCGTTCGGGAGACATTGCCCGGCCCCTACGGTCCGGGGACCTCCTACCGTCTCGGCGACGAGGGGACCGCTCACCCTGACGCTGGCGGGAGGCTCCCTCTCGGGCCCGCCTCTCGTCAAGGTGGGTGCGGAGGTCGTCGTCCTTCTGGCGGTTCAGGAGCGTGTTGCGGAGGTCAGGATGATGAAAAGCCATCGAGTCTGAGGACCCATTATGGACCGAAACATGGTCCTGATGGAGGGGCTGCTTCTGCTTCCGGTCGTTACGACCGGAAGGGCCATTGTTGGGTTGCTGCTTGGGATGAGGAGGTGGGACCTGCTGGGCCGGTGGAGGAAGATCGGACTGTGGAATAGGATTGACAGGGGCTTCCTCCGTAGGGTCGGCGGGATTGGCCACACGGTTCGATCCTCTAGATCTGACCTTCTTCGGAGGCATGGCTGCAGAGGACGACGAGGAAGAAGCTGAAGCTGTTCGTGTGGTTTTTCCCACAGACGGCGCCAATCTGTTACCGCTGATTTCGGTGTGGGGGTAAACAGATAGAATTTGTGAGTCCGAGAAAAACCTGAACAGTTGACTCAACCTTCTTGCTCCTGCTGCGACCTGCAAGGAAGTGTGGAACACCGGGATTGATTCCGGCGACGCACCCTCCGACGCTCTTGTCAGTAATCAGAAGAGATTAAGAAAGAGCTTAAAAGTGGTGAAAAAGTGATTAACCTGGTCATGGTGGTAGAGGGGTGATATTTATAGTCGCCAGGGGAGCTGTTTAAGGGCCTGATTTCCTGTGTAACAGCAGGGAGTAAAATCCTCAGTCTGTTTTAGGAAATCTTTCCTTGATTCCCGGTGAGAGCAAATCAGGGCCATTGACTTGGCCAAATCATGGATCCTGATTTGTCTCTTGTTGGTTTGGGTTCGTCTCGGGTCGGAACCCGAACCCAATAGGTGTGGATCCATTCGTGGGTTATTGGATCTGCGAGAAGGAGATTCAGTACCCGTTTTGGATCCGCTTGTATGTGAAATTACCTTTTTACCCCCGAGCTTCAAGATTCGTGCCCAATCTGGACGGTTCCGATTTAACCCCATTTTTAGCCATATCATGGGATTTTTTGTGATTTTTACAAGTAGCAAAGCTGCAATTTATGGATTCTGAACCTATTGATTTGGAAATGAATTTAGACAAATTTATTGTGGTTAAATTTAAATGTTCTTAACTACAATGTTGTAGTAGACTCATTTACGTTTCATATGAAACTAAGAAATCCATTTTCTGATAAGTATTGAAATTTATACGATTTTTGCAAGAACATTGTGTTGTTGTTTAAAGATAGTTGAATTTTCAAATAATGGATTCTATTTTCGGGACCGAGGATACACTCAGTAAATCCATGTGTGTGGAGTAGGGGTTAGCCAGTAAGGTCCATGAACCTAGAAAGTTTTACGAATATTTGAAATGTGTGGACACTAGACGTTGAGCGAGATCCAGGTTACCGGCAAGTTATGGCTTGTTAAAATTTGAGAAAGTGTCAGTGTGGGCTGATGTTCTTGGCGTGTTGATTTAAGTCCGGTAGGGTAATCTAGCTCTGGGGACTATAATTTATACTTGAATATAAGGACAAACACTAGTTGGGAGATGTGATGAGGCAAGAGCAAATATGACTGAGAACTCCAAAATTATCTGTGATGTGAGAATTTCCCAGAATTATCGGAAGGGGGTGAAATAACTTCACAATTATTTATGGTTGGGGAATGATATCAAGAATTATCAGGATTGGAGAAACACTCATGAGATGTTCGTGTGATGAGGATTCCAGGATTATCTGCGATGTGAGGCATTCTCCAGATATTCCTGGATTAGGGTGAAATATCTCCAAGATTATCCGAGGAAGGAGATTGATCTCAAGAATTACCAGGGTGGGAACCAATATTTATAGTACGTCTTAATCTTGAAATTCGTCACAGTTGTATGCTTGCATAACGAGGGATCGAACCCTATAATGAGGAGAACTTTAATGGATTCCCCTTGGACCTATGTTATATGTGTGGCATAGAATCCGAACAAGTGCGCATTAGAATTGCATTGTCTGCATAAGTGTTTGCTTTAATCATTAGATTCATAACATACACCGACATGTTTAGGATAGTCACATTTCACATTTTGTTTCTGCATTCAATTTTGTGATTGTAAAGTTGAGGATCACTTTATTATAACGTTGCGTCAGTTGCATTCAACTAACGTGCCCACAGTTCTCAAGTATTGCAGGATCATGGTTAGCGAATGTCGTGGATGCGAGCTTATGACAAGTAATTTTACGTGCTAGAGGATTCGTAATGATACAGGTTGTACTTAACCTTGTAAATCTGTAAAAGAAGTTACAGAACCAAACGATACGTGATTAGGTAAATAATATGTTTTTTTCGAACTAAAATACCCCTAGGTTTAATTAAAATGGCCATGTATCCTCTCCTCTTCTCCAATAGCAAGAACAAACCCATCTCTTCCCCCTATCAGCCCAAGCACTCAATCAACTTTTCTCTGCTCTTATTTTGATTGGTTCTTTGTGCAATAAATGAATACCAAGTTAAAATTTGTCGTTTGTTATTCAAAGTTATGTTCCAACTTTTTTCTCTTTGGACCTCTTTAAAAACAGTGTGCTACATGGTCGCCTCATTTTTCGAGGAAATCATGTGGAGGAAACGTTTTTAGGAAGATCCAAAGGCTCTTTCATAGAAATTCGATGCCCAAGAGGGCATAAATATCTTTGTCTATATAAATCAACATGAACTTCAGGAATCATCTCATTGAATTGCCCACCAAAGTAATTTTTCTAGCTTAACTAAGAAAAATCTCTCCGAGTTTAACGTATACCATGATTTTATACACACCCATAAACAGTCATATATCAGTGTTTAGGAAAGGTAATGCGTGGGGCCACATGTTTTGGTTCAGCATATACAATATGGGGGCTGCATATATGATACGACACATATTGCATATTCAGTTTCATTTTTCTGGCACTAGCAAAAAGTACAACATAAAGCAATACGCGCTCATTGTAAAGGTGCATAAAACAAGATACACCGATATAGGAGCACTTTTTTTTTTTTTGTGCACACAGCCTATCTGTCTGAATATTCTGAAAATTCTTTCCCCAAATACTTAGAAATATGTCCACATCTACATATATGATGTATATGCTGTTACATAATTTGCAGCATAAAATAGTGATACTCATTGTGGGTGCAAATTCTCTATGAATGTGAATACTATCACCCCCATATATATCTATATTATAAAACAAAAAGAAAGCTATCAAGTGGCTCTCCTTCAATCCCCCCAAAATCAAAGGCCCGGATCTAACCTCATAAAACACATTTCCCCCCAAAATTTCAAACGCCAAATTTTGAATGCCCCCTCACTTTCTCTCTTCCCGAAATCCCCCACCCTCTCTCTCTCTCTCTCTCTCTCTCTCTTCCCCTCGCTCTCTCTCTCTCTCTCTTCCCCAAATCACCCCCTTGGCAATCTCTTTCTCTCTTCCCTCGGCTCCCCCCCTTTCGGTGCCACCGCCCTTTCCCCTTCAAACCCTCCCTCCGCCGCTATTCCCGCCGCTGTCACGCCCTGCTTCCTAAATACGGGAATACGAGTCCGTGAGTCACAGCGAATGATGCGAATACACCATTCATAAGCTGTACAGGTAACTCAGCAACAAGATAACAAAAAATCACCCAGGCATGTAAAATCACAATAGGATAACAAAAGTACATGACATAGTCCATAATATAACCAACAGCTGGAAATAAAAATATAGTTACAGGTCAAACATGCCCAAATTACAATAAAGAGTAGTATGAATAAAACATGAACTAAAATAACTTGAAAATAAACAAGACTAAAACACTTGATCAGCAACACCTTCTGGTAACTCTCCATTCGGACCTGCAAGTATATTAATACAAAAAAAGAAACAAGAAGACGTCCGTTAATGCAAGTCACGGGCCGCAAGTGGTACAAGCTAAGGGGACAAGTAAAAAACGAAACAAGAAGCAGGAAAAATATCATGGAGTCAAGAATCATGTGATAGGATAAATACAATATATAAACATGATTATGAACAAGACATCATGAAACAAGTGGCATGTAAACAAGTAATCAGGTAAACAAGTCAACATGAACATGTACATGTAATTGGATCATGCAAGTGTACGTGTTAATCTTATGTCATTTATTAATTCTATCTTGGTAGAACTTCATGCATCCATCCTTTTACTACATGGTTGCTACATACAATCAGTTACATTTAGGCCTAGTGGTAGATTCTATAGGTCACGTACTCGGAAAAAACATATCAATTGTATCTTGTATCGAGATACATACAAACTTATAACGTAAAATATATAGAGTGTAAACTTGTAGCGTGAAACATATAAACTTATAATTTGCAAACTTGCAACTTGCATCGGGAAGCCACGAGCTCCTGTCCGAGTACGCTCTTCTATATTACCTACTACTAGATCTTTACCCTTATACCCTGCTGTGTTACTTTTATTAATTTTAATCAACAATAACAAGATATCATATTTAAACTACTATCACGGTTAAAACAATCATGCACATAATCATGTATAATCCTAAGAGTTCATATGTGTGTATCAATCGTGTTCATGTAATGCATGTGGCAACAAAGTATTCACGATTATATGCGAATACGAGATCGACGGATTATGTATAGCAACAGATTTCACTTCGACCGAAGAATACGAATTAGAGAAATATACTTGCGGTATTTTTCAAAGAAAGCTTGTACGAGAACAAACGAATTTTACAAGAGGATACTTCCCTGATAACCAACGATGATGATACCGAATACAAGAATAACCGGATCAGAATCCCGAACAGCGAAGCAAAACACGGGCGAGACACCAAATAGCAAAACTCAGATCGGATCCCCACACAAAACACCAAACAGCAACAAGAAGATCCAATCCCTACTCCAAAACTGCAAACACCCCAACCCAATCCCCTACTCTATAACACCAAACACCAAAACAAACCACTCAGCAACCACTCCACACCGGATCCAAGGCAGAACACCAAACGGCAAAACCCGGATCCGCTATGCACCAAACACCAAACACGGGAACCAACCACTCACACTCCTTCTACCTTTCGATAGAGAGAGAGAGAAAGAGAGAGAGAACGGGTGGGACCTGGAGGTTGCGACTAGTGTCGATGGGCGACAAGAGGTCGCCGAGGTGGTCGCAACAGCAGAGCGATGGCGAGAGGGCGAGAGAGCTCGGGGATGACAGGCAGCGACTGGGGGAAATGGGTTTGGATAATGGGGAGCTCGACGGTGGCGACGACTACTGGACAGCGCAAACGAAGGACGAACAGTGACTGAGCGACGAAGGGGGTCCATGGCAATGGCTATCGTGACTGAGTGGCAATGGCGAAGCGACGGCGATGAGGCGAACGGAGGGAGGCTCAAGTGCTGTGCAACGTGGTCGGGAAGCGACGACGACGGAGGACTTGCAGTGCTCAGAAGCTGAGGGTGCACAGGGGAGAGCGAGAGGGTGGAGCTGTCGAAGAAGATGATGGGGGAAGCTCAACGGTGAGGAGGGAAGGAGGCGCTCGACGGTGGGGTTCGAGCAGAGGCAGACGACGGGATGATGTCGAGGCTAGAGGACGAAGGGGAATGGGGTCGAGCGGTAGAGCGGGCGGAGATGGAGTCAGAGGGAGACGAGGGGAAATGGGTTTCTCTGTTTGCATTGCGAAATAGAGGGGTGAAAGAGTGGGAGAAGGAAAGGGACGGGAGAGAGAGAACGGGGAGGGGGGTTTATATTAAAAAAATATATAATATAATAATGGGTAGATTTCGGTTAGGAAATGAAAGGGTGGATTAGTGGGGTGATTAATTAGTTTATTGGGGGTTTTGGAGTTACGGGAGGTGAAGAGTGGGGGGTAATGTAAGGGGTTTTGTATACGGGTAGTTAAATTTAGGTAGGGTAGGATAATGGGTTAATGGGTTGAGATCCAATAGATCTGGGTGTGGGTTGTAAACTTAGGCTTCAAAACATTTAAATAAATCAATTAGGGTTTTGGGCTTATAATAACAATTGGGCTCAGATTAGATATATAAATAAATAATGCAGAATGAATAAAAATTGGGCTTTAAGAATATATAGTTAAACAATTGGGCTTATAATAAATAGTTAAACAATTGAATAATTGTATATTGGGCTTCATAAAATAGTTTGAATAATATAATCAATTAAGAGAGAATAGTTACAAGATACTAAGAATTTAAAATACGAAAAAATACTTGAAAAATACGTATTAACGGGAACAGGGGTTACAGCCGCCCTCCCCCCTCCACCCCCTCCACTTCCCAACCTTCACCAAACCCCGATGCCTCTCGTTTAGGGCATCCTCCTTCTCCACCCCCTTTGTGGGCTCCACTTCCAACAATTTATCCTCGGAATCCGTGACTCTCGGTGGTGGCGGTGGTGGCGGCGGTAGCGGCGACCGCTCAGAGGAGCGTTTCCTGAACGACGAATGCTTCTCAAGGTCATCATCCTCGGCGACAGCAGGTAATTCCCTATCGATTAGAGATCTAGGGTTTTATTATTATTATTTTTGTTGTTGTTTCCCTATCGATTATTGTTGTTGTTTAATAGGGTTGGGAAAACGTCGTTGATCAACCAGTAAGTGAAATCCCCAAATTTTCTAGTTCTTGATTTAGTATTTTTTGCTCTATACGTGGTTGTTTGACTTTGGAATTTTTTGGTTAGGTATGTGAATCGGAAATTTAGTAATTAGTATAAAGTGACGATTGGAGCTGATTTTTTTACGAGGGAAGTCCAGTTTGAAGACGGGCTCTTTACATTGTAGGAGAAAATTTTGAACTTTTATAAGAATTAGTTTAATTTGAAGTATGTTGATTGCTCGATTGTGATTAGTGTTGATACGGTTTCTTGATACATTAGTTCTGACATCAGATTTGGGTTTTTTTTTGCTGTTATATCTTAATTTGAAGTATGTTTCTCTTTGCATGGAACTGGGAGTTTTTTAGGTGGTAGATTCTTTGTTAAGTATGTAGGTGTTTATGGTGGAATAGATATAAATGGTTGCCCATCAAGTTTTAATGTTTGTTAGATATTTACGTATCACTCTGATCTTTAGTGATGGAGGTTCCTAGATTGGACGGCATGACAGAAGTGGTATTAGGGGTAGTAGATGGAACTTAATTGAGTTTACCATGGATTATAACCATAGCTTCGGTGTTGAAGTGGTGTGCGTGGGGCATCTGTATGGCATTAGTGATGTTAGATAACAGTCATAACACATGTCGACAATTTGAATGACTTTGATACTTGCAAACATATTACCTATATTTTGTTTAAATTATTGGTCCTTACATATGTTGTTCACAATTTACGTCTTCGACAACTCCTTTGATATTTGCAAACATGTTACCTATATTTGGTTTAAATTATTGGTCCTTACATATGTTGTTCTTAATTTACGTCTTCGATGACTCCGATGATGAAGAAGGAGTTTGGAGCGTATGGTACGGTCATGCTAAAGAAGTCGAAGCTGGATTTATCGTCGAAGACCACCTGGATTTAGTCCTGCGGTATGAATTTCGTGGAATTGTCTCTGGTTTGATAGTAATTTGGTTAATTTGCTTCGGTAATGAGTTTTAGCTTTGTGAACTCCGAAATGATTTAGGATTTAGGTATTATTAATTGAATGTTGTTTTGACTAGAAACTACTTGATTGTGAGTGTCACGCCCCGCTTCCTAAAAGGAATACGGAATACGGTACGTGACTAAGCCCAGCGGATAGTTTTCACCATCCATAAGTTGTTCGGATCTGCTTGACTCATCAAAACAATAAATATAACAGTATACTCAACCAGGCATGCAATAAACAATTATAATTCAGCAGTATTTATTCACAACAATAATGAATATCCCAAACAAATACGAGATCTGAAACAAAACAATATCCTGGGACTACAAGCCCAAATACAAGTCTCAATACAATTCATGAATAAAATAGTTTAACAGAACATTAAAGCAAATTTTCCAGTGCGCAGCTCAAAACTTTTGCTCACCAACTCCAGTAGGAAAGCGATCACCAAATCCTGCTCATATGACAATTACAAGGAAAATAGGAAGACAGGAAAACATAACGCCCGTTAGATGCAAGTTCCGAGTTGCAAGCAGTACAAGCAAGAAAAGGAAAGGGAAAACTAAAATAAAACAGAAGGTACTGACATGGAGATAAGAAACAAAGGGTAACAGTCTACGGATAACAGAGATAGCAGGATAATAGTATAGGTATAGCAGTAACAGTGAAGTCAACAGTAACAGTAAAGTCAACAGTAACAGTGAAGTCAATGGTAACAGTAAAGTCAGTGGTAACAGTAACAGGATGTGACAGTGAAAACAGTTGTTCTTATGTCTAATGTTCAATACTATCTAGGTAGCATTTCATGCGTCCCAAATTATACCACGTGGTTGCTACATCAAACAGTTTCGTTTTAAGATTTCGTAGTGAAACCTATAGGGCAGTATATTCAGACAAACAATAATAGTAACAGTAATAACAAACAGTAACGGTGTCATGGATCATTCCCAGATGCATCCAGAGATAAACAATGGGTACCATAGTATCAGTGGGGAAAACGAGTTCCCTTCTAAATACGCATTTCTATATTGTCCACTGCTAGATCTTTTTCCTTAAAAACTCCAGCTTGATTATTTTTCATTATTAAATAGATGTGAACAAATACAAACAGGTCTAAAGACATAACAAGATAAAAGGATAAGTCTAAGATGAATAGGAACACAAACGGCAACAAAAAAACAATTCATAACAGTCAAAACAACAAAACTTCCAGTTCTGGACAGCAAGACACTACTGTACCAAATCTGAGATTCCCGTTGCTAAAAAAATGCAAATCTAGATCTGTCAGAAAATATGAAAACTAGACTCTCTGCCGAATCCAGTGCGTATATAAAAGTCACACATCGGCCACAGAAACAGGGTTGAAAACAGCGTTTAATATAGAAATTACGTTCAGCCAGAAAATGCAAAATCTCGTCTATAGGCATAAAAAGGATTTGAAAACATCAAAATTAATTTTGAGAAAAATCTGGAAGGTTCCTTAACATATCTAGTTTCAAAATATAAAATATCATGAAGTTATATTGCAGATAGTATAGTCAATAAAATTGGGTAAACAGAGTAATGCAACAAAATCTAAATTATAAAAGTTCAGACACAGCATTACCAAAACAGAAATAATTCACAGAATATAATTCGAAATCCAGATCCTTCAAAAGGGTGATAAAATAGACAAATCAGGCTATAGTTCATATTTACAAAGTGTTCATAAAAAACGAATAGAATCAGGTTGAAAACATAATCTTTACTGAACAGCATGCAGTTTGGAAATATATCGATTGGTTTCATAAGCATAAAATGTGATACAAAAGTCATTAGTTAATTCCACAAAAGTTTGGGATTGATCCTAGTCATGTATAAACATACTAAGAAACATATAGAGTTCAAATTCTACTTTTAGTATCAGTTTTAAAATAGTATTTCATACAGAATACATATAGTTCAGAATCTGGAATATACGATATGACTGCAGTAAAACAGCAATAACTCATGCATCAAAATTTCAAATTCAGATCTGTCAAAAGTTGTGAAAACTAGAAAACAAATGCTACAAATCATGTTCACAAATTTATTTTATTTACTGATGTTAACAGGGTCAAAATTACTGTACAAAAATAGGGCAGCAGTGAAACAAAAGTTCTTTTATGCCTTTTATCAAATAGTTTAATTGCAAACGATCCAAACTAAGATGGCATACAAAGCATGGCATATAGGTCACTCAAATCAGCATGGCATGTGTATTATTGGTCTAAAATGAGATGGCACAATCAACAAGCATTCATGTAGCAATTTCTACAACATGCGGTGTGTGTCACAACAACCATACAAATGAAGATGTCCATCTAATCTAATTGTTTTTATGCAACGATGTCAACTACTGTGTACTAATCATGATCAAGAGATGAATGACAACGGTTCAATGAATAAGATAGGATTATCATGAGAGTACAAAACAATTTCATGCTAGACTACTTACGGTATTTAACTTGTATGACAAAAAACACATGCAAGCTACTTGCCTGAAAACAATGACGAAGACGAAGATTAGAATAACGGGGACAGATCCTGAACAACGAACACAACAAACAAGAGAATGAAAGAACAAGGAGCAAGATCTAACTAGCAATAATATGGCGGTGCACGTGTTCTCACACACGCACAAGCAGCAACACAACAACAGGGGGCGACAGCACGGCGTGGCAACAGCACAGGCGGGGGCTGTTGGGCTTCGATGGAGGCACAGCAACACAGGAAGGTGACGACAGAGGGGAGGCACAGCGGCGCTGCGGCTAGGGAATCGTGGTGCTCGAGTGGGGCTCGGCACAGCACAGGGAAGACAACGGCAACAGCTAGGGGATTGGGTTGGGGTTGCTGCGGCTCGAACGGGGACAGGGCACACGGCACGGGGGAGAGGAGAGGGGTGTTGCGGTGGGGTCTTCGGTAGCCGGTGTAGGAGGACAGGACGACGACAGCACGAAGGGGAAGAGGGGAACGGGAGAGAGATTGGGAGTAAGGTATTGATGGCTAGGAGAGAGAGGAAGAATTAGGGTTTTGGTTATTAGGTTTAAGGAGTTTAGCGGGGTTTACATGGATTCAATATGGGTTTTGGTTAACTGTGTAGTATCCAATAGGAAGAAAAGAGTCCAATAAGAGGCAAATAGGCCATGAAATAGGCTTAAACAATATCGAGAACAAATTTGTAGATCGAACAAATGAGAATAATAAGGGTGAATCAAACAGAATGAAAATGAATCGCAAGGAGAACAACAACATACAATTCAAAGGGACAAAATCAATAAAACCATAAATAAAATAAAATGACCAGAATTTTATTAAATACAAATAAAAATACAAAAAAATGAGTAACAGGGGTTACAAATTCTACCCACCTAACAAGAAGAATTTCATCCTCGAAATTCAACAAGAAGTACATAGGGTAACCCCAAAGAAGAGAACAATAACAAAACAAAACAGCAAAACAAGAGCTACACAAACAAATAAGGAAACCTCCGCTGGATATCCTCCTCTAGCTCCCAAGTCGACTCACCTAGCGAGTGAGGATTCCAAGAGACACGAACAAGCTTGATCACCTTGTTCTTCAAAACTTTCTCCCGTCGATCCAAAATAGCAACTGGCGAAATTTCACAAGACAAATCTGGTCTCAAAGATAATTCCGAGTAGTCAATCACGTGGTTCTCATCACGGATATACTTCCTTAGTTGTGAGACATGGAAGACGTCGTGCACTCCAGATAAAGCCGATGGCAATGCCAAACGATAGGCCACCTTGCCTACTCGTTCCACGATGTCAAACGGTCTGATGAACCTAGGGCTTAACTTGCCTCCGCCACCAAAATGAATGACACCTCGCCACGATGATACCTTAAGGAAAATATGGTCTCCCACCTCAAACTCCAAGGCTCTACGATGAATATCAGCACATCGCTTCTGTCTGTCTTGTGCGGCTTGAAGATGCTTCCTGATCTGACTCACTGCATCCACCGTCTTGGTGATCAACTCCGGGCCTAACAATTTCCTCTCGCCAATGTCATCCCAGCACACTGGTGACCGACACCTACGACCATAAAGTACTTCGAACGGAGCAGCTTTAAGACTAGCTTGAAAGCTGTTATTTCCATAACAAACGTCATCCTTCTTGACACCTTGCCAAAATCCGGCACTACGTGGCTCAAAGCCTTTTTCTTTTCCATTGTCAACCGACACACCTTCCATCACTCCGACCAGGACCACCCTGTCTTGACTGAAATCCCCCACAACCTGTTGGAAATATTCAAACTTATTTGAAGATGATACTAGAAGATTTAAGACCTTCCAAGATGTCACATCCCTTTCTAGAGTCAAGATTTTCAAGAAAACAGTAGAATGTTAATTGTGTAATTAAGTATACAAGTTTCTAGAGTTTACTACGCTTGTACATGAGGATACATATAAATAGGGGTGGATGGATGTAAGAGTGATAATAGCAAGAGTAGCAGAAAGTTAAGAAGGGGCAGAAGTCCAAAAGAAGATAGAAAGTAATGTGTGTTGTAACACCACATAGGAAGTGAGAATGTATTAGCTCTAAGTCATTGAAGTGTCTCTTGTACTAGAGTTAAGGAGTAGAAACACCAAACTCCGTAGTGAGTCAAGGGTGGAATGCTAAGTGTGTACCTTTGAGTTGTTTTGTAATACTTAAAGTTCAAAATTTTGAGTGACATCCTCTTGATGTAGTTTTTTGTTCGTAAGTACATTATGTAATCTTAATTGTTTTTTGTGCTCCAAAAAATTGGGATCAGAACTAGAAGATTGTGTGAACAATTTATCAGAGCTCTGTTAGATCAAGTTGGGTTGATCTGTGGTGCAGCAGAAGCGTGCGCAGGTCCATTATAAACAAGTCCCATGTTCGTTAAAAAGCTAAGACAATCGTGCTAAGGCAAAGATGGAGAAATTAGATTTAGCAAATTACAGAAGGTGGAGCATCTAGATACGTTGCGATCTGCAAGCTTCTGACGTGTGGGACGTTAACGATGAAGATCCAAGTTTGTCCAAGAAAATCAAAGAAAAAGAAGAGGATTATGCATTAAAAAATTTCATAAGAACAGTAAATTCCGAAGTGTGGTAGCTAGTTGAAGACTTACAATCTCCCACACAAGTCTAGCAGAAGCAAGCTTAAGGAGCTCACAACAAATTTCAAAGGTATGGTTTTCTTAGTGACCGAGTATCATTTTGCGTTAGTTGAAGATGTTAACTTTGAAGAAAATTTTGAACAAGAAAACTTTGTTAAAGAGTGTAATTGTGAAAACATAGAAAGAGAAGATGGAGAAAAAAATAAGAAAGGATGCAAATATAGATAGAAATGTTGAAAAAAGAGATAAAGATAAAGAAGAGACAAAAGATGGAAAATAAAGTGTGTAGCTAATGTGGCCCAAGGCACGAAGCATACCAGGAGCATAAGCTATCAACCACTTCAAAAAAAATTGCGGAAGCAAATCTGGAGGTTGCTACCAGATCGAGAAATATAAGGCAACCATCTTTCTCAGCGAAGCCAGTAAAAGATGAATTCAAGTTCAAATTGGAAGTTCTATTTACCATTGTTGTGAAAACCAGCGTGACATCATTCCAAGCTTACACTTCAACAGAAATGGCAATGGAGATGGTAACATACAAAGTGGAAGCTCCATAGTTGAATAGTAAATTTTAAATTAAGGGAGAGTATCTGGTAAGACAAATGTGAAGCTCAAAAGAAATTCATCAACATCGTTATGAGATCTGCAAAGACTAGAGTGCACCTGAAGTTGAATTACAAGTTTGAAATGATCAAACAAGTTTGAGGGGAAGTGTTGGAAATATTCAAACTTCTTTGAAGAAGATATTAGAAGATTAAAGACCACCGAAGAAGTCCCATCCCTTTCTAGAATTGAGATTTTCTAGAAAAGAGTAGAATGTTAATTGTGAAATTAAATATACAAATTTCTAAATAGGGATGATTGGATGAAAAAGTGAAAACAGCAATAGCAATAGAAAGTTGAGAAGGGACAGAAGTCCAAAAGAACATAGAAAGTAGTGTGTTGTGTAACATCACACAGGAAGTGAAAGTGTATTGGGTCTGAGTCATTAAAATGTATATCTTGTAATAAAGTTAAGGTGTAGAAACATCAAACACCATAATGAGTCAAGGGTGGAATGTTGAGTGTGTATCTTTGAGTTGTTTTGTAATATTTAAAGTGTAAAATTTGGGGTGAAGTCCTCTTGTTGTAGGTCTTTGTTTGTAAGTCCGTTGTGTAATCTTAATCTTTTACACCAACAAAACTGATGATGGTAAAAATCGCAACAGATCAGGGCCATACGATTTCAGCACAGATCTCAAAGCTTATACAGGAAGATTAATCATAACGGGCCTCCTTAACAGGTCCGGGCCTTCTCCAGACCCCTCCACAAGACATGGGCTTCTTTAGAGCCCATAAAAAGTGACATACTAGGCCCACTAGGAGAGACACCCAGCCCATGTAGGCTAGGAGTCAAATCTCTTATCCTCTAACAAGAGAACTTATCTCTTGAGGGGGAGGAACATAAACAAGATAAGGAATTCATATTGATCCAACGGATCTAGATCGATCTCTTGATATGTTTCTCAAACCTATAAATACCCTTTCAAACTCACTTTCTCTTTCTGGTTCTGCCTTGAGCGTCGAAGGGTCTGTCGCCGGGACCCCCCTCCCCCCCCCCCCCCTGGTGTTTCAGGCTTTTTGCAGGTCCATTGGCCGCGTCAACAACAGACAGATTCAGATTACGGTGGCCAATCAGCGATCCAGATTCAATCTCAAGAGCTCTAACCGCATTTCACGGCAAAGGTCAAAGATCCGATTTTTAGTAGTTTCCATTAAATAAGAACTCACTATCTGTTTTCTCTTACATCAAAATAAGAAGCAACAGATTGGTGCCTTCTGTAGGAAACTACACAAGTCAAACTTGCCGCCATGCCACCAAGACTAAGGGGCAGAGGGGCAGCCTTAAGCCGTCGCACTAACTCTCTTCGTCAACCAGCTCCTCCTAAGATCTGATTCCTTCTCAACAGTCACTCTGATAGCCTAATCAAGCTCCTTCCAACAGAGAGGTACCGGGGGGATCCCGACAAAACCATCATGAACAGCATCCTCAGCACGATTGTATCTCAGTGCATAATGCTGCAACTGATTCAATTGGCCTCACGATGTCCTCAGGGGTCTAGAGATCTCGGCCAGATCATCAGTGCCAGGCAAAAAGGAATCGATTTGCGAATCCAGTTGGACGAGAGGTGCACCCGATCTGAGGCCTCCCGCTTAGAACATCAAGCAAACTAGAGAACCTATTTTGCTAGACAGAGTTCAAGGTAATCCTCCTCTCACAGGGGGCACACCACAATAAGGAGCTCGTCTCATGAGAGTCGAAAGCTTCTGTGCGGAACAAAGGGGAAAATGCCCCAGTCACTAGGGCCAAATTGGATAAGTTCAAGCTCGACATCCTCCAAGCTATCCAAGGAAGTCAAGATCTGGGCCAGCCCCCCAACGAAGGATCCGTCGACTCAACTAGGTACCAGGGAAAGGATGACCAAGTCCGTCGCCGTATTCAGGAAGTAGAAAATCATTTAGAATAGATGAAGAATGAGAGAAACCGCTCTAGCAAGGCCTACCGCCCTAGTTGACCGCCTTTCAGTAAAGCCATCCTCGATGCACCCATCCCAAGGGACTTCAAATCTCTTCAATCTGAATCCTACTACGGAGAATCAGACCCGACCGACCATATAGAGAGCTTCAAAACACTCATGATGGTCTATAACACCACCGATGCACTCATGTGTCAAACAATGCCCGCCACACTGAAAGGAACAGCAAGAGAATGGTATTCGCTCCTGACTCTAGAATCAATATTCTCTTTCAATCAGCTCGAGGAGCTTTTCATTGCACACTTCGTTACTAGCCGCAAAGCTGAAAAAACAAGTGTCTGCCGGTTAGAACTGAAACAAAGAGATGGAGAACTGCTGAAAGACTTTGTCAAATGCTTTACAACTGAAGCAATATCGATTTCCTCCTTGAACACTTCAGTGGCGACTGCAGCTTTCCGCCTCAACGTCATTAAGAAAGACCTGAAAGCCTCCCTCACCAAAAAGCCACCCAAAAGTTTCACTGGGCTCCTGGGAATGACTGACAAGTATATCATGGTCGAGGAAGCGCTCTATCCTCAAGGCGAAAATGATTCATCTTCTAGGAACAAACGGAAGGATACAAGCAAGGAAGAACCCAGGAATTTTCAGAAAAATGGTGCAAGTCAACGCCGTCCAACTCTAGCGCCATGCTTCGGCAAGTTCACTCCTCTCAATACAAGCATATCAGCCATCCTCATGGAAGTTGAGAAGGACAGAATAATCTGCCCTCCCCCCAAAATGTCAACGTCTAGCAGGAGAAGAGACAAAAATAAGTGGTGCGCATTTCACAGAGATCATGGACACACTAATGATAACTATCGAGCCCTTAAAAAAGAACTGGAAGCCCTAATTCGCTGGGGCTATCTCTCCAACTTTTTTCAGAAAGGCAACGATGCTGAAAACCCTCCACCTCGATGGGCTAATAAGCGTCAAGAGAGGTCATACGAATTGCAAGACTCTGAATGCATGGTTGTCTTTCACTCCATTCATGGAGGCCCAATGGGGGGGAATTCCAATTCCTCTCGCAAAGCTTTCGTCAGGGAAGTCAACTCCATAAATAAAATCACATCTGCCAAGAGTACTGGGGTCTTGATATCTTTTTCCGACAAGGACCTAGAAGGTGTCCGAACACCTCATTGCGATGCATTGGTCATAAACTTTTGCATGGTGAATCATGAGGTACGTCGCATCCTGGTGGACAATGATAGCTCAGTAAACATCCCCTTCATGGCCACATTCGAGGCTCTCAAGCTCTTTCGAGACCGACTCATGCCAGCCGGTTATAAACTCCACGGATTCTCCAGTGTCCCCTTTCAAGTAGAAGGAGTCATCACACTTAATGTGACAGCAGGGAAAGCCCCCGCTATTCGACCGGAAGCACTGGATTTTATGGTAGTTGTTGTCAAAGCCACATACAATGCTATATTCGGCCGTCCTGGCTTAGCATCCTTCTATGCAGTTGCCTCCGCATTTCACATGAAAATAAAGTTCCCAACAATAGCTGGCATAGGCCAAACTATAGAAAGCCAACAGGCGACACGAGCATTCTACACTGCTACAATGGGGGGCTCGGTTATCCCCCTCGACGCCATAGAACTACTGCCAGAAAGCAGTCACAATAATTTTAAGACTGTAAACAAGCTTGGAGCCACTGCCACAAACAATACTACCAAGAAGTTCCAAACCTGCTACATCATCTCACACCAGGTCCAAACTAGTTCTCATTATAACACAATAATAAACATGAATCTCTTGCCCAAAGCCACTCCGCCCATCCAATGGAGACAAATAGTCATGCCTAAACACATTGGTGCATCAGAAGATTTCTCTTTCTCTATGCAAAATAATGAGGGGCTCCCTCCAAAACAGGCAAGTCTAGGCAAGGTCTACCAAGTTGTTCGCCTAACAGCTCATCAACTTGAAGACCTGGGGGGTAAGGAGATATCAACAGGAACTTGGAAAGTAGAACACCTTGTGAAGGTGAACGAGGATGTCTGAAACGTCCTCTCTTAGTAGTAGTAGCAAATTTTCTCAATTTGTAATAAAGGTCAGGCACTAAAGCAGCCACTTAATTTTACTTTCAAGTAAAGACCGTTTTCACTACCGGTCACTGCATGTAATAACGGCCAGCCACTAGAGTAGCCGCTTAGTTTTATTTTCCAATAAAATGTATTATAAACTTTTGCAAAGTTATGGTACAAGACAACGAAAGCATACAATGAGTCGAGTGTCAAACTTACACACAAAAACGGAACCAAAAACTTGTTAAAAGCTTCCTACAAGATGGGTTTGGAGTCCATACCCATAGATCGAAGTTACCCTAGCAATTTGCAATGAAGCAAGTTCAGAGTTCGCTTTTCCATTCATCTGCTCCTGCAACCTGTTAATATTAAAGCAAACAACGAGCTAAACACCCAACTTACACCTAGAGCAGTGCTAAACACTCATTACAAGCTTTCCGTAAGATGGATCCAGAATCCATACCCATGGTTCGAAGATACTCTAGCAATTTGCAATGAAGCAAGTTCAGAGTGCGCTTCACCATTCGATCTGCTCCTGCAATCCGTTAGCGCCTCCATGACTGGTTCGGAGTCTATACCCATGGTTCGGAGTTACTTTAGCAACCTACAATTAAGCACGTTCAGAGTTCAATTCGCCATTCGATCTGCTCCTGCAACCTGTTAATACCTAAACTAACAAGTTCGGAATTCATACCCATAGCTCGGAGTTACTTTAGCAACTGCAAACAAGCACGTTCAGAGTTCAACTCACCATTCGATCTGTTCCTGAAACTAGTTAAATTCCTTGAAGACAGATTAGGAGGTCCAAAATCGTGGATCGCAGTTACTCCAGTATCACTTGTAAAAGCAATACTTAGAGTTCAACTATCCACTCGATGTGACTCTCACAATTTGTCGGAGGACCCATACAACAAGTTTGAAAAACAACTCTCCCTCAGAGTTGCTCCTACAACTAGCTGATTTCAAGGCGAAGAAGTTCTAAACTCCGTCACACACCGACGGCAGTTCGTTAGCTATACACAACAGACTTGCGGCCCTATTATTTAGCTACAAAGAACCCAGTCGATGGCGCATCAACCTTGATAGCAAGGATCAAGAAAATGAAGATATTTCATCAAAAATCACAGAACTATCGCAAACCTATATGTTCAGATCGAGTACCACTACAAATATCTACAAATACAAAATGGCAAGTCCAGAGTCTAACTCTACCCAAGAGAAGCTCATACGACTAGCCAACCACAAGACGACGAATCATAGGAAAAGACACCGGCACGTAGAAGACTTCTTATTCCACAAACTACAAGTCTCATTACAACAACTGAATTACAATGAGCACATTTCATGTCTAGGAATCGCTACCAAAAGTCCTGCGAATATGGTACAACAAACTATCATGCAAGTTGCTCTTCCAGCTACACCCTGGAGAGATGCTCTACCTAAGAGAGATAAACCTCTTCACCGGCCTCCTACCAGCTAACAGCTCCATAAGGCCGCCTCAACTCTTGATAATGAAATTCAAGACAAGTCTTCCTTAGGCGGGCAAGCTCCAGGTTAATCCGGTCATCTTCACCTGAAAAAGCTCCAACTCTGTCTCGCTTAAAGCACCGTGCAAACGGAAGAATCCTAACTCCATCAAGCACTGCGTATCACGAAGGAGAGTAAGCTCAATACCCCGAGGACCTCGTTCGACGTACAAAACTATTTGTCGGCAAAGAGAAGAATGGAACCACTTTAACGCTGAACAAACACAAGTGACTTCACTTCCATATTAAGAAGATTCAGAACACCCACAACTCATTCGCTCTAAAAATGAGTTCGGCACTGCACATGCCACTTGAGTTCCTCTGGCCGACAACTCGTCAACATCGAACAACGAGTTCAACGCTCTGCTTTCCACACAAGCTCCACTAAATAGCTCGTTGGCTCCAAACAACGAGTTCGATGCCTTGGTCTTCGCTCAAACTCCACCAGATAGCTCGTTGGCTCCAAACAACGATTTTATTGCTTTTCTTATTGCTTGAACTCCATCCAACAACTCTTCAATCCTGTACAACGAGTTCAATGCCTTGGACTTCGCTCAAGCTACAACAAATAGCTCGTTGGCTCCAAACAATGAGTTCAACGCTCTGTTAACCGCTTGAGCTCCATCCAACAACTCTTCAATCCCGAACAACGAGTTCAATACCTTGGTCTTCGCTCAAGCTCCACCAAATAGCTCGTTGGATCCAAATAGCGAGTTCAACGCTCCACTCACCGCTTGAGCTCCGTCAATAACTCGTTGGCTCCAAACAACGAGTTCAACACTTCGGTCTTCGCTCGAGCTCCATCAATAACTCATTGGCCCCGAACAACGAGTTCAACACCTTGGTCTTCGCTTGAGCTCCATTAACATCTTGTTGGCTCCGAACAACGAGTTCAACACTTTGCTCTTTGCTCAAGCTTCGCCAACAACGAGTTCAATGCTCTACTCTTCGCACGAGCTCCATCAACAACTCGTTGACTTGAAACAACGAGTTCAACGCTCTATTCTCCGCTCAAGTTCCACCAAACAACTCGTTGGCTCCAAAAAATGAGCTCAACGCTCGGACTGCCACTTGAGCTCCATCAACAAATCATTGACTTCAAACAACGAGTTCAATTCTCTGCTCTCCGCTCAAGTTCCACCAAACAACTCTTTGGCTCCAAACAATAAAGCTCAATGCTCTGATTGCCACTAGAGCTCCATCAACAACTCGTTGGCTCCAAACAATAAGTTCAATGCTCTGCTCACCGCTTGAGCTCTATCCTACAACTCGTCAATCCCGAACAACGAGTTCAATGTCTTGGTCTTCACTCAAGCTTCACTAAATAGCTCGTTGGCTCCAAATAATGAGTTCAATGCTCCGCTCACTGCTTGAGCTCCGTCAATAACTCGTTGACTCCGAACAACGAGTTCAACGTCAATTCAACGTCTTGCTCCTCGCTCAGGCTTCGTCAACAACTCGTTGACCCCAAACAACAAGTCCAACGCTCTGCTCTCTGCATGAGCTCTATCAACAACTCGTTGACTTCAAACAATGAGTTCAACGCTCTGCTCTTCACTTGAGCTCCATAAATAATTTGTTGGCTCCAAACAATGAGTTCAATGTTTTGCTCACCGCTTGAGCTCCATCAACAACTCGTTGGCTCCAAACAGCGAGTACATTGCCCCTCTCCTTGCTCAAGTCCTTCTAAAGAACCCCCATCTTCGTGCAATAGGCTTGGAATCCAACACCGGCCTAAAATTATCTCTACAAAACTTGCTTAGCGCAAACAGAAAGTTCAACAAGTTTAAACTCCGTCTTCGAGTTTGTCTCTACAAAACTTGCTGGGCGCAAATAGTAGGTTCTACATCCAACGCGGCCTAAAATCGTCTCTACAAAACCTGCTTGGCATAAACAACAAGTTTTAGCTCTGTCTTCGAGTTTGTCTCCACAAAACTTGTTGAGCGCAAATAGCAAGTTCAACATCCAACTTCATCGCAAAGTTCTCTATAAACTTACCGGGATCAAACAGCAAGCTCAATGTTAAACTCCGTCATACAGTTCTCTCTAAACTTGTTGGGAACAAACAACAAGTTCAACGACCAACTCCACTACGAGTTTTCTCCACAAACTCGCTGGGATCAAACAGCAAGTCCGCAACATCTCTTCTAGGTCAACTATATATATACGATCCAATGATCAAAGCACTCTACTCCTAGACTGACAGAATGCTTGTCCAACGATGAAATGCTTGATCGAAAAAACAAGTGAACAACTCAATGCTTGGTCGATGAAAAAGCGAACGGGCGACAAGATGTTCGATCAACAAAACAAACTACCAACACAACGCTTGGTCAACAAAAGAGTGGTTCATCAAAACGAGCGATGAGATTTGATCGACAAGCACAACGTCGACATCGACAAAAACTCGTACTTCAAAGCCCGAAAAAAGATTCCATTTCCCCTATAAATCGAGGGATATGAAGTAAAAATTCGGTCCACACATATAAATAATTACATATATACACATGTATACAATTATATGCAAATCCAAGTCTAACAAAATCTCCAAAACTCCAAATGGAGCTCACGTCTTCAGGAAGAAGAAAAGAGTAGAACGGGTTCAGGTCGGGTCCAAATCCACAAACCGATCCAAGACACAAGGGGCTAAAATAGATAATGGGTTTCGGGTACAATACCCTAACCCGCTAGCACTTTAGATCCGAAACCCACTCCTTGGCATCTTCTTCTGAAAAACTTCTTCTTCTCCTTCCGAAAATGGAGCTCGACTCACACTCCAACTCCAAGCTTCCGCTTGTTCAAGACCTCCGCCCAAACTACTGGTCGACGAGAGGATTTCACAGTTCGACCACTTCGAAGCTCTGCGAAAAAGCTATCTTCATAGCTCGGCCAAGTTCAACACTCATAGCTTGCCAACGACCAAGCACCATAGGTCGGCGATAGAGAGCTTCATAGCTCAGCCACCATAGCTCGGAGAGATGCTCGAAGCCCTCATAGCTCGGCAGCAAGCTTCATAGCTCAGCGAGCTCAACGGCTGTAGCACCCCGAATTTTCAATATGATATCTCAGAAATATGTGGCACAATTTCCAGCATCAACTTCAAATGTAATATTAAACACAACCCAAATACCAATAAAAATTTTCTCAAAATTTTATTACAATAATATTTACATAGCACAGCGGAATACATACACCTTGAATTACAAACTTTCTTTCTTTACAACACTTTCTCTTACAAAATCACACAATCCATTACATCACTTTAACTCATGCATCCAAATCCCAAGCTATAGGTAATTGCCTGTAAAATATGAGACTAGAGATAACTCTAATCCCCAAAACTAAAGGGGTCAGCCATAACGGTGTGAGTGACATAAAAACAAACAACATAATAGAGCATAGATTCATCAACAACAGGAAATAAATAAGAGTAAATGAATTAGGGAATAACCATGAAACACGAAAATATCAAGTGAAGCTAGACTAAGTATCAAGTGTAGAAAACCGAAAACACATGTATAATACCAAGTCAAGAAAACATCAATGCTATATGCTGACTCTCTAATGCGTACTTGTCGGAATCTATGCATCCCACTCTACATAGGTCCAGTGCAAGCCCTTAACGTTCTCCACTTTATAGGGTTTAATCTCCCACTATGCAACTAATCCTACTTTTATGATTACTACGAGATATAGATACACTGTGAGTATTAGCCCATGCTCCGATAATTTCGGAGGTCAATCTCTATCCACAGATAATTTCGGAGACTATTTCACTCATACCTGGGAATCTTCGAGAATATCCCACACCGCAAGCTATGGCACCTCATCACACGAAGACCACATGAGTATCGCCTCGACCCCGATAATTCCGGAGATAAATCCCACACCACAGGTAATTCCGAAGACTATTTCACTCACACCTGGATAATTCTGGGGATCATCTCACACCGCGAGCCATACTGAGGTCCATAACCCATGTTCTCATTCATCATATCACTACTAGTGCATGTCTTTATCATTTAGGTTATTTAATTACTTTACGAATCTCCTAGAGTTGGTGTACCCTATCGGACTTAACTCAACAACTGATCAACAAAAATGCCTCAACATGCCCAAAAATACAAATATCTCAACCGCCGGTATACTAGGGTCACACACACCCTCTAGAGACTCACACTCAAATATCCAAACCAATCTGCCATCATAAATTGCTCAATTAAAACAACTTGAAAATATATGTTCAGTAGAAGACAATGTATAGAATAGTAAGTTATAGATTAAAACATTAAGAGAATAATTCATTTAAAAAAACTTTCAAATATATCAAGATACATCAGTATCATTCGACTATAGAGAAGCATCGGTCGACTGTCCAGAGCAAAAAAATCCAAACCTTCAATTAAAATAATTCTAAGTAGCGTCAATCGACTGTAAAAAGTCATCTGTCGACTGTCCAGAATGAAATTTCAAGAAAACTAAAAAAGCACCGCAGCCAGGTGGTGACGGTCGACTGTAAAATACCACCGGTCGACTGTCGACCTGCAGACTGCAGATTTTTGGTTGTGCACATTTCAACTGATACGGAGTTTTACTTTATGAAAACGATTTCTACAAAAAGCATATTTCTTATATGATCAAATACAACTTATAGGATATATAATAGTCAATAAAACCAAATCAAAACTACTTGAATTTATAAAAATACCAATTTGTTGATTTCTTTCAATTAAAACATGAATTGTGCATAATATCAAAATAGAGTTTCTTAATAATCAATTATTCATTGAAATAGCTTCATATTCAGGTTCAAACCATTTCAATACCAAAATAGGTCGAGATATAGTCAAATTCTTCGAAAACACATAAAACTCAATTTTCTTCAAAACTCACAACATAAGGTATTCATGAAAAATATTGTGCATGTTTATGCACCAAAGAACTTCACAATCCATCAATTAAAATAAAACATATTCAGAATTAAATCTTAGGGTTTACGAAATCCAAACACAAACAAACCTTTTGCCAAAATCTCAAAATCCCCAATTTGGTTATACTACATCAAACCCCAAATCAATTTCCACAATTTAATTCTCAAGACTTAATCTCTTGATTCATTAGCCCTTCTCAAGGTTCCTCAAACTTAATCACCATGATTAACTCATGATCATAAACAAATTTAACATTGCCGTATCAATTGCATTCAACCATTACTCAAGGGTAATAAAAATCTCATACTACCCATGATCTATAATAGGTCGTTCAACATTTTCAAATCATCCACATCAAATTCTACTCATAAATAATTAAGGTTTTCACAAAAATCCAGTTCTTGACCATCAGTCCAACATCTATATTAATACCTAAACCCTAGCATGATTTCTAGGAAATGAAACACCACATACATCATTCAAAGGAAAAAACAAAACAAATATATCACTCACCTTGTTGAAGAGATCGAACGAAGATGAATAGAAAAATAAGAAAAGCTCATCCTTCGCAAGAAATCCATGATCTCCTCCTTTGAACTCCAAAATAATAAGAAATAAGAAATCTCCTGTGTTGTACAACAAAAGATGGCTGCAAAAAATCCTATATAGTCCGGGATTTAAGATTCTAGGGTTTTAGAAAATATTTGCAAAATACTCCTTTTAAAATATCGCTTTACATAATTAGATCTTTTATTGGAATTTAGTTAAAACCCAATTTAATCAAGTTCAAAAATCAAAAGATCCCCTCCAGCATCAGCCGGCTCTGTAGGAAAATCCAGAAAAATAGTTTTGCACTATCACCTATCAAAATAGCAAATTTTGTGAAAAGATCATCTTTTATCAAAACTTATAAAATAAATCGAATATGTTAAAACAAAAGGTAAACTCGTTATACCTGAATTGACTAGACATTAAATCCAGCTTAAAAATATGAAAATCTGGAGTTTTCACCCCATTGGTAATTTTGCGCAAAAGTCCTTCTTTTTGAAATATTTGCAAATAAGTCCAATAATTATCAGAAAAATCTAGAAAAATCCCGAATAATACCAAATAATAAATAATGAGTTTTCCCAAGATAATTTTTGGCTTTAAGCTTTCAAAGAAAACATTCGCACGTGTTTTGCACATGTAAAAGATAAATTTCTAAATGAACATTTATTAAATCACCAAAAATTATTTTAATTCATTTTCTAATCTCAAAAATAGTATTTAAAAATACAGGGTACTACAGCGACGAAGGATAGGTTGGTGAAAACCAGAGCTCTCCCAAAAAAAATAGAGCATCACGAAAACTTCGAAATAAGGCATAGCTCAGCGAGAAATTGCGAGCTCCATAGCTCGGCGAAGCAACGACCTCCATGGCTCAGCGAGGAATTGCGAGCCCCATAGCTCAGCGAGGAATTGCGAGCCCCATAGCTCAGCAAAGCGAAAGAGTTCATAGCTCGGTGACCAATCTTGCATAACTTGACAATGTCGAAAACAATCTCGACGAAGGCTCAAGTCGCCCAAACGGGGGTCGCCAAGTCGTAGCTCACCCCAAAGCTCCTAGCTCGATGCTGTGGTAGCTCGACGAGGGCAAGAAACCTTAGTTGGAGTAGGATCAGAAGCCCATAGCTCGGTAAAATTGTCAACCAAGCTAAGGGGTCCCCGTAGCAATTCCTAACCCTTGGATCCCTCCAAAATTCGAGCTCAAGTGTGATGAGCGGCTCAGATGCATCCACATCGCCCTTCGTCTTTCTCGCTACTCCGCTCTCCTTCTCTGCCGTCTGATCTCCCTCAGCACTCGAGCCAGGGCGTGATCAACGCTCCAGATCGAGCCACGTCGCCTACTCAGCAGATCCTCACATCACAGCCGCCCAAGTGCATCAGCAGGCGAGCCAGTAGCTGATCAACATCCTGGTCATGCCAAAATTCGTGCCACATCGCTAAGAATTACAGCAACCTCATCACAGCTGCCCAAGTGCATCAGCGGGCGAGCCAGTATCTGATTAATGATCCTGATCACGCCAAAATTCATGCCACATCGCTAAGAATTATAGCGACCTCATCATAGCCACCCAAGTGTATCAGCACGCGAGTCGCCCTGATCGACGACTCAGATCGCGTCAAAAAGCGTGTGTAACTCTGATTATTCATAAAACCCCAAAAAATCATTTTAAAATTTGAAAATTAATTTAAAAATCCAAAAATAATTATTTAAATTCTGAAAATTTGTTAAAATTTTTCAAAAAATAATTAAAATTGGATTTATTAATTATAAAATTCGAAAAGGTGATTTTAAAATTGGGGAAATTATTAGAAAATTACAGAAAAAAACGGAAAAGTTTAGAAAAATATATAAGAATCTAGGAAGATATTCACTACCTTCAGAAGCCACAGATCAATTCCCGGTATCTCCAAAATACCCTGACGGCTAAGATTATACTCCAGAGTCCAAAGTAAGATGTACTACTCCTCGAAAGCCAAGAAAATTGCCATTCGGAAGTGGGGGCTTGTGGTGATGGTATAAATCGCAGCAAATTAGGGTCGTACGATTCCAATACAGATCTGAAAGTTTCTACAGGCAGATTAATCATAACGGACCTCCTTTACAGGTCTGGGCCTTCTCCAGACCTCTCTACATGACATGGGCTTCTTTCAAGTCCATATAAAGTGACAGACTAGGCCCACTAGGAGAACATCCAGTCCATGTAGACTAGGAGTCAAATCTCTTACCCCCTATCAAGAGAACTTATCTCTTGAGAGGGAGAAAAATAAATGAGATAAGGAATTTATATCTGCAACGGAACTAGATCGATCTCTTGATATGTTTTTCAGGCCTATAAATACCCTCCCCCCTCCACAGTCAGAGGGTAATGAACAATTCGCCAGTTTCTCTCTCAAACTCTCTTTCACTTTCTGGTTTTGTCTTGAGCGTCGGAGGGTCTGTCGCCGGGATCACCCCCCAGTGTTTCAGGATTTTTGCAGGTCCATCGGCCGCGTCAACAACCGTCAGATTTAGATCACGGTGGTCAATCAACGATCTAGATTCAACCTCAGGAGCTTTAACCGTATTTCACGACAAAGGTCAAAGGTCCGATTTTTAGTAGTTTCCATTAAATAAGAACTTTATCTGTTTGCTCCCACACCAAAATAAGCAGCAACAACAACCTCTCCCATACCTTGAATTGAACTTGTACAAGGATGAGACTAATATTAATGCTGTCATAGTATGCTCTTAACCACTCGCATCCCTTTCGGTCTGCTTGCAGATTCGTTTGATGTCATTGGCTTGTGTTGTCGGATCATATCCACCTGTGTCGCATTCCCAAGGATAACTTTGTTTCTCTATGGAACTTTGTGAATCACGGTATGCCGAACATGACCACGATGTTGGTGGTCTGCTGTTAAAGGTAGGGTTGCAAGGGCCATCTCACTTTTGTGCCCTAGAGGGAGCATGTGCTAGGGTAGGATCTTGGAGAGACCATACAAGGTGTTGTTAAATCTAAAATACGAAATTAGGGTTTACTTCAAGAACAAAAGTTGACGGCCATTATTTTGCTTAAAGCATAATTTCCTAGATATATGAGATACATACCAGCTTTGAGATGGCATATATAGCACAATACTGACTTATCGGGTAAGCCACCTCATAGCGGGTAAACCAGCTATTCGGCCAACTAGCCAATGATCTAACATTCATGATGATACACGTATATTCCTATACAACTTAATTATATAATTATATGGAAATATATAGATCTATATCTATAGCATCAACATGTTTGTTTCTAAAGTACGAGGAGTTGATGGGGAACCCAGTAGGAGAACTGACAATGGCAGAGTTTATGGGGTGTGGGTTTAGGGAAGATGAAGTGAAGAGCGGAGAGGTGATCCAAGGGATAGTGAGGTTGTTTGGTTTCAGGAGGTTGAGTAGTATGGAAGTGAACAATGGGGGAAAATGGGAGACTATGGGGCAGTAAGAGTACGCAACTTACAATGTTTTTCAGGAAAGGTGTGGTTGGGGATTGGGTGAACTTTCTTAGCTCGGACATGTCTAGTAAGTTGGATGAGATTACATAGCAAGTTTCCAAGAGTAATTTTACAGGGACTGGTCTTAGGTTTTCAGAGAGATGAAAAAATAAGGGATAAATACATATGGTTTAGGCCCCTAGCTTAACACTAAATCTCTATTAGACACTTTGACTTTTTCAACTGTATTATAAACCACTCAAGCAATTTGTAACAGTTCATATTTATGCACAGTGTTGAGGGTTATATCATTATGTGTTGTCGATATAGTTTACGTACGGTTTGGAGAGTGTGTATACGGTTGAAAAAAGTTCTTAGTGCTAGTCAAGGTCCAATATTTACCAAAAATTGAAAATAAAATTTAAAAAAATCCTCCGATGTGAAAAGCAATGGATATTCCCTACTACTTCAACCTGCATCCTTTCCCCACAACGCGGGTTTGGGTCATTTCAACTTTCTATCATATGTAATTGTGTTTTGTGCATTGTTCATGTGTGCTTCTATGAATGTTCAGAAATAAAAGTGTGCGCTTGTAAGCTAATGGATTGTATTCATTACTCACTCATACATATTGCATGCTCATGAATTTATTAACAACATTGCTAACATGCATGTTGTGTTGGGGTTTGTAAATCCAATACACGATAATGAGGTTGGAGAAGATAGGCGGAAAGGAGAGTCGAAGTGGGAGCAAGAGGTCAAGAGTAGTTGGAGGCTACAGCAGAGCTGCGGTCGACCGCGCCCCCGACCGCACCCCCCGACCGACGACCGGTCGACCACGCAGTCGACCGACGTCCCGCTCTCTGGTTCAACCTGCAGTCTTGAAGAAGTGACCGGTCGACCGCACAGTCGACCGATCCGCTCTCTATTGGATTTCGTGCAGTCGAGGAAAGGACCAGTCGACCGTCCTAGAGTTGCGGTCGACCGTCCCGACGCTGATTGATGAGCGGCTGAGATGGAAAGTTGTGAAATTGTCACGCCCCGCTTCCCAAAAATACGGAATGTAAGCACGTGACACGGCTCAGCGAATGACTTGCGTCATCCATAGGCTGTTATTGATCCAACTCAACAATATAAACAAGTAATAAAACAACCACGCATGCAATGAAAGAATAATCACATAAATAACAATATTGAAAATTAAGCAAAAATAACCAACATCAAAATAATCCAATATCTGGAAATTTAACAAACAACATTCGGGTCGAAACCCACAATACAAAGAAACAACATTTATTCAATTTTATTAGAGCTCTCAAATAAAGCAACATTTATTTAAGCGGCGCAGCAAAACATCTCCTTCACCATTGTTGCTCTCCCAGTCCGTCAGGTAAATCTCCTTAATTACCTGTAAGCTGTTCATCTAAAGAGAGGAAAAAGCCCTTAGAGCAAGTCGTGGACATGCAAGTAGAGAAACAGAGAAACAATGACAATGGCGGTATAGCAATGGATTCAATGAACGATGAAATCAATAATATCGAACAGTGGCAATACGATAGTAATACAATATGCAATGACGACGATTTATAACGATAACGATAAACAATAACAATAATGGTAACAATAACGAATAACACTGTTCAACAAAGATAATAATATGCAATAACAATGTGATGAAAGTCTTAGGTCTATTATTCATTTTTTTAATCCTAGCTAATGCACGTACTACTGTGTCCCATGTGTGGCGTACCACAGGTTCGATGCATACAATCAATTTCGTTTAGACTAAGGTGCTAGATTCTATAGTTCATGTACTCGCACGATAACAATAGCAATTTCTTGCACAATAACGATAACAATAGTCGGCACGACAGGCCTTTAAACAATACATGATGAATTGGAATACTGTAGTCAGTAATTCAACAATAAACCGATAGCACTAACCGACACAATATTTTGGGACAAAGCCCACAATACCGAGTGCAATCACTATATTATCAACTACCCTTGTCAGCCCTTAACCCCGTCTTGATTAATATTCTTTATTCAATTAACATACAAAAATGCGATTAATAAGGGACACTAGAAAGATGACAAAATAACTCTAAGATCATGCAATATATTCTATACGATTAAATACACCAACTATAACATTATAGATATAATTATAAATTGTTAAACATAGGAACCCAATTCTGGACAGCAGTAGGTTGCTGTACCAAAATCAGAATTTTCATTGCTACAGGATAGCAAATGTGGATCCGTCAGAAGTTCTTGAAACTAGACTCCTGCACGGTTTCAATGCATACTTAAAGTCTACATTCCGACAACGGTAGCTAGGTGAATTTCAGTGTTCTTTACAGATTTTAGTTTCTGACTGGTTATTAATGTTGACTAATTTCAGTTGTAAGGGCAGTAAATAATCATTGCAAAAATCAGTAAAAATAATTTTTATCACCCTAAGCATGTTATCTACAAATTTGAAATTTATCTTGGCCATATTTGATCATTAGTTAACTTAATTCATCAGCCTGGCATGGTATGTACATGAATCTGAAATTACAGCGCAGCAGTAGCAAAAGGGTCATAACTCAGGGAAAACAAGTCGGAATTCGAAAATTCTAGATGCTATTGACATCTAGACACTTAAAGCTATGTTTCATGTTCAGGAAGTGACTGATTTTAATGACGTTATCTAGGTTGAAATAGCACGACAAGGTTCAGGTTGGCATAAATTTTCAGGGTGTCAACATGTTCTTTTTGAATAAAACGATTAAAATGTTAAGAACGATGAATTGGGATTTAACAATCATAAATCACAACAAACCATTCCTATGTGAATATGGTATTAAGATATATAATGTCCATAACTCTACTAATTACAATCAACTAATTTATCATTATCAATCAAATGAGCAATCAACCCTAATATACAATCTAGAATAGTTGCGTTTAATGTCATGAGATGAAATGTATCAACAATTCTCTATTCATATATTCAATAACTAACTACATTGGTGCATGTAAGACTCCTATACATTAGAGGCAAAAAGACGGCACGAAGTCAAGATTACCACTTGGATTCACTCGTGTAAATTCGTGGTATCCCAATGATAGATGACAATAACATTATACAATATTCAACATGGATCTACTTGCAGATTTCAATAAATGCTCTCGAATATGAGATAGTACATTTTGAGTAAGATGACTTACCTTTAGATGGCGTTAGCTCCGATAATAATAAGAATCCAAGACACGTGCGAGCTACGTGCCAACACCAAACAGCAAGTGCAAGTACCAAACAGCAAAACACCAAGAGCTTGAACCCCACTAGACAAAACAGCCAAAAGCAAGATTGTATCTCCTCTCGCACAACAGCAAACACAGGATTATCCAATCACTTCTCTTCTCCTTCTGCCGAACACCAAATAGGAAAAACAAATCCCCCCTTCCAAACACCACACAGCAAAAGTCACCCACTCACGGTTCTTCTTCACAGACGCGCCAGAGAGAGAGAGAACGCACCTGCGGATGAGGGGACAGCGGCGAGGGTGTGCGAGATGACTGGTGGCGGTGAAGTGGACAAGCGGCGGCAGCTGGTCAGGAAGCGACTGCAGCGGCGAGGGCTCCGACGTGGGTACTTTCTGTTTTCGCTCGAAAACAGAGGAGATGATGCCAACGATCTCGGGGCTTGGACGGTGACGATAAGGACGATGGGGTTCTTCGGGGGAATGCGAGGGGTGCACGGCGAGGGCGAAAACGTGGTGGCGATGGGTATTGGTGATGGATAATGGCGAAGGCGAGATGGGTTATGGGTTTCGGTTGAGTTGGGTTCGAGCAATGGGTTGGAGGAGGCGAGGAGACGACGAGGAAAGGGCACGAGGCAAGGTGGAAGGATCGAAGGTGGTCGGAGCAATGGAGGTTCGGTGGAGTTGGCGACTGGGTTACCAGGGAGAGAGAGCAAGAGAGATGGAGGTAGGGGAAGCAGATGAATAGTAGGTTTTGGGGTTAGGGTAAAATAGTGCGGGGGTTAGGGTTGGGGGTAATAGTGGCTGCTCTATTTTTGGGGTATTAAGTTAGTAATTGATTGAAATAGTAATGGGGAGAGATTTTGGGGCTTAATATTTGGGATTGAGTTTTCAAACTTCGGGGGTTACAGATTGTGGGGAGTGATTAGGAGGGATCATAGGGATTAGACTGTTAGGGAGAATTTGGGGGTTGTTTTGGGTTAGTGGGTTTGGGTAAAAGATCCAATAAGAGGTGGATATTGGGCTTGGGCACAAAATGGATCAAATGGGAGGACAATTCACAACCCAATAAGACAAAGGCAAATTATGAAATTAAATCTAAATTAGGAATACAATGAGTTGATTTACAATAAGCAACTGAGATCAGGAATACATTATGAATAACATTAGAATTAATATTACTCAACACAAAATGAGACAAAAAGAAATGAAATAGAATTACAATGGAGATTATAATTGGGATCAATAACAAAGGGAAAAAATGAAAACGGGAGTTATAGGAATCCTATATATATTGTATTGTGTACGATTTTAGGGTTAAGTGAAAAGAAAATAGAGATCTACCAGCCATCATTAAGAGAGAGGGAGATAGAGAGAAACCCTACACCTTGGTGGTGAGTTCTTGAGAGATTTGTAAACCTAATCTTCATATTTCTAGTGAAAATCGCAGGAGTGCCTCTACACGGGGAAGTAGCCATTGTTTGGGTGAACCTCAATAAAAATCTTGTGTATTCTTGTGTGTTACTTTTGCTTGTTCTTTCTCCCCTTATTTTAATTCTATAGTTCTTGCATCTCGTCATCGTCGTTGTTGAGTTTATTCCGCAGTTAAAATTCAACAAAGTGGTATCAGAGCTACATGTTGGTAGTCTTGATTGAGATGGGGGACAAGAGTAGAGTCAAGGAGTTCGATGGAATGGATTTTATAATGTGGAAGATCCAAATTATTGCATATCTCCGACAGAAGGATCTAGATGATCAATTATTTGGTGTGAAGCCAGAAGGGGCGGAGGTCGATCCGGTTGCGTTGGCGAGCTGAAATAGATTGGATCAGAAAGCACTTGAGCAGATTTAGTTGTCGCTGAGCAAAAAGGCAAAATTTCACATTGAGAATGCAAGAACCGCAAAGGAGGCAATGGAGATATTGACACATATATTTGAGAAGCCGAATGCAGCGAATTAGATCTTACATCTAAAGAAGTTGGTTAACTTGAAGTTGTCACAAAGGGATTCGGTTGCTGAACACATCAACAATTTCTGTATGGTTTACAATCAAATGGAATCGTCGGGTTTAAAGTTTGAGGAGAAGGCACAATTGTTGTTATTGCTATCCAGTCTTTCTGATAGTTACGGCACAGTAGAGCAGACTATTACTAGCACCATGACTGATACGACAACCCTGAAGGATGTTATAAGCAGCATCATGAATGAGGATGCAAGGAGGAAGAGATATGGAGAGACTTCGGTGTCATATCCTAGCAATACCGTGCTGTCAGTTGATAACCGTGGTAGAAGTAACAACAGAAGGAGGTCACAAAGTAGGAATCACAGGTCCAAGTCAAGAATAGAAAATCACAAAGGTGAGTGTTGATACTGCAAGAAACCAGGACACAGGAGAGACCAATGCGAGGAGTATAAGAAAGCGCAAGCAGGGTCACAGGTAGCCAATGTGATAAGTATTGAACCCCGTCTAGATGAATTATGTTTATCTGCTGGATTTAATATTTTGCAAGATGATTGGTGTATAGGCTCGGGTGCTTCTTATCATTGTACCCCATGATGGATGTTTTTGAGGATTACAGGACAGGTGATTTTGGTGCAATTTCTGTTGGTAATTGGCAGATATGTCCAGTTGTGGGTAGAGGCACTGTGAGAGTGACGGCTCGCAATGGTGGGCAATTGGTCTTGTATGATACAAGACATATTCTGAGCTTGAAGAAAAACTTGAACTCAACTAGCAAACTAGACAAAGAAGGATTTACAACAACTTTTGGGCATGGAGAATGGAAGGTGACTGCAGGTGCCAGGTTGGCGGCAAAAGAAAAGTGTGGTGACACGTTGTACTTACTCAGGGGGGTGATTCAGGTGATATCATTGTTACAGCATTAGTAGGTAGTTCCTCTTCACTTCTATGGCATGTCAGGTTGAGGCACCTTTGTGAAAAGGGTGTCAAACAGCTTTGTTCTAGGGATCTTTTGCTGGGACTGAAGAAAGTTAGGATGGATTTTTGTGAGAATTGTGTGATGGGTAAACAGAAGACAGTTAGCTTTCAGTTGGGTGGGCGTGAGAAGAAGCTTGCGAAGCTAGAGCTGGTACATATAGATGTGTGGGGTCCAGCTCAGGAATTCTCTTCTGGTGGTAAGAGATACTTCGTCACATTCATCAATGATGCTACAAGAAAGGGTTGGGTTTATGCAATTCGCGAGAAATCAGAAGTTTTTGAGGCATTCAGAGCTTGGAAGGCCAGGGTTGAGAATGAGACGGGCTGCAAGGTGAAAGCAATAAAGTCAGACAACGGAGGTGAGTACACAAGCAAAGAGTTTGTTAACTATCTGGTAAAGGAAGGTATCAAAGGAATTAAGATAGTTCCTAAGACTCCACAGGAGAATGGTGTAGCAGAAAGGATGAACTGCACGATACTCGAAAGGGCGAGATGCATGAGACTTCATGCTGGTCTTCCGGTCCATCTTTGGGCCGCAACTGTTGATACAGCAGTGTACTTGATTAACCGTTGCCCGTCTAGTGCTCTTGATGGGGCAATTCTAGAAGAACTATGGTCAGGTAAAACTATTAATTATTCGTATTTGAAAGTTTATGGTTGTATGACATATGCACTAATTGACAGGGAAGAAAGAAAGAAGTTGGACTCTAAGTCCAGGAGGTGTGTATTCATTGGCTACGGTGGCGATGAGTATAGTTACAGGCTTTGGAATTTTGTGGATAACAAAGTCATTCGCAGCAGGAATGTAGTGTTCAATGAAGAAGTCCTATACAAGGACGGCACATAGGTTAAGACAGTACAACCAGTTCAAAATCAGATTGGGGTTCAGACTCAGACTCAGATTGGGATTCAGACTCAGACTCAGATTCAGATTCTGAAGACGGCCCTAGTGGTGGGGGCCCCACAGTGTAGGAGCAGGTACAGGTACCACATGTAGCACAGGAGGCTCATGGTGAGCCTATTTGGAATGAGCAGGTTATCCAAGACGAACAGGTACAGCCAGAACAGTTCGGAGAACCTGAACTGGTCGGTGAACCGGTATCCACACTGAGGAGATCGACATGAGAGAAGAGGTCAACCAAGATATTGATCCATCAGCTAGTGTTGTTCACGAGAATGTTCTGTACACGAATTCAGGGGTGCTGAAGACTCATAAGGAGGCTTTAAGAGATGAGGCTCGAATTCAGTGGGAGTTAGCCATGAAGAACGAGATGAGCTCCTTGGAACAGAACCAAAGTTGGGAGTTGACCAAGTTACCTGTAGGGAAGCGCGCTCTTATGAACAAATGGCTTTTCAGAGTCAAAAATGAAGCAGATGGCAGTAAGAGGTATAAGGCAAGGCTTGTTGTAAAAGGATTCTCTCAAAGAGAATGTGTTGATTATAATGAGATCTTTGCACCGGTTGTGAAGATGGCTTCTATTAGGGTTCTGCTCAGTATTGTGGCAGTTGAAGACCTGCACTTAGAGCAGTTGGATGTGAAGACAGCATTTCTCCATGGTGATGTCAAAGAAGAGCTGTACATGAAACAACTCACAGGTTTTGAAGCTAAAGGAAAGGAAGACATGGTGTGTCGATTGAAGAAGAGTCTTTATGGACTCAAACAAGCACCGCGGCAATGGTACTTGAAGTTTGATTGCTTCATGAGAGGAAAAGGTTTCGAAAGATACGAAACGGATCATTGTGTGTATGTTCGTAGATATGAAGACAATGATATAGTTACCTTGGCGTTGTATGTGAACGATATGCTGCTAGCAGGTTCATGTATGGAGAAGATCAAGGAAGTGAAAAAGGTGCTAGCTTCGAAGTTTTCAATGAAGGACTTGGGTGAAGTAAAGCAAATCCTCGGCATGAAGATCAGTAGAGACAGAAGTAGCAAGAAGCTTTAGTTATCACAAGCGGACTATGTGAAGAAGGTGCTGAAGAGATTCAATATGGATGGCACGAGGCCAGTCACTTGTCCCTTGACTGCTCACTTCAAGTTATCAATAGACTTGTGTCCTAAGACAGAGGCAGAGATAGAGGAAATGGCTGCTATTCCTTATGCCTCAGCCGTTGGGAGTTTGATGTATGCGATGGTGTCTACAAGACCAGACATCACACAAGCAGTGGGAGTTGTCAGCCGTTACATGAAGAATCCAGGTAAACAGCATTGGGATGCAGTAAGGTGGATTCTTAGATACCTAGCAGGTACTTCAGAGTACTCTTTGTTTTGGGGGAGATTCTTTGCATATACATGGTTATATAGATGCAGATTTTTTGGGTGATCATGATGGTTGCAGAAGTACTACAGGGTATGTATTTACAGTTGGAGGAACAGCTATTAGTTGGGCTTCGCAGTTACAAAAGGTTGTAGCACAGTCAACCACAGAGTCAGAGTATATGGCACTTACAGAAGCAGCAAAAGACATGTTGTGGATTTCGGATCTTATGAAACAGTTGGACAGGAAGCAACCCATAGGTTAACTATGGTGTGACAGTCAAAGTGCAATTTTCTTGGCGAAAAACTCGGCATATCACTCTAAGACTCGGCACATTCAAATGAGGTATCATTTTGTCAAAATGGCGGTTGAGAAGAAATTAACTAAGATTCTTAGCACTAAGAATTCGGCGGATATGCTCACTAAGGTGGTAGATAGCAAGAAACATTAGTTTTGCTATACCGCTATCGAATTGTCTCTAGGTTAATTGTTGAGGAGACTCGCAGAGGCACAGACCTAGACTAGGCCAATGGAAGAATGAAGAACAGGTTAGAGACTTCGTGTATATGTCTCCAAGTGGAAGACTGTTGGGGTTTGTGGATCCAATACACGATAATGAGGTTGGAGAAGATAGGCGAGAAGGAGAGTCGAAGTGAGAGCAAGAGGTCAAGAGTAGTTAGAGGCTACAGCAGAGTTGCGGTCGACCGCACGATCGACCGCACCCCCCGACTGACGACCGGTCGACCGCGCAGCAGCCCGACCCGCTCTCTGTTGGATTTCGTGCAGTTGAGGAAAGGACCAGTCGACCGTCCTAGAGTTGCGTTCGACCGTCCCGACGCTGATTGATGAGCGGCTGAGATGGAAAGTTGTGGAAACCTATATATATTGTATTGTGTACGATTTTAGGGTTAAGTGAAAAGAAAAATAGCGATCTACCAGCCGTCATTAAGAGAGAGGGAGATGGAGAGAAACCCTACATCTTGGTGGTGAGTTCTTGAGAAATTTGTAAACCTAATCTTCATATTTCTAGTAGAAATCGCAGGAGTGTCTCTGCGCGGGGAAGTAGCCATTGTTTGGGTGAACCTCGATAAAAATCTTGTGTGTTCTTGTGTGTTTCTTTTGTTTGTTCTTTTTTCTCTTGTTTTGATTCTATAGTTCTTGCATCTCGTCGTCGTCGTTGTTGAGTTTATTCCGCAGTTACAATTCAACATGTCGTGGATGGAATGATGGGAAAGTAACTGAGACATGATTAGAATGATCCAAAGTTGGTCGAGGCAGGGTTGGTTGGGGCATACACAGTGAGGTTGGGGATTATCCTGACTTACCACTTCCGCAAATCAGCCACTTAAATTGATCAGTAATTCAATTAACATTGTCAATTTGATAAATCTCTAGTCCCGTCTTGACAGATTAGACATGTGATCGTCAACAGAAGGAACCTGCTTGAGCATGTTCCGAATCTGGTGGTAGTGCACGGCAAGCCACTTCTCACAGGGCAGCTCATGAGTTGATCAAATTTTGCATTTCAGTGACAATTATATGGTTCCTGGGATGTATTCTCTCTCCCCGCTCCTATTTGGATTGCTTTAGTAGATGCCGTTACTCAAATAATTTTTTGTTGAGGTCTATCCTATTGAGAAACTCAAATTGGATCAGTGATTGATTTCTAGGTTTCAATGTAAACCTAATTTATTACTTCCAATTACGTAAATCAATAGTTCAAACCGCACTCAAAGGTAGGGCATTTTCCATTGATATAGAAATTTCTGTACCAGAAATAATGATATCTCCAACTATAGCCCCTCTGGGTCTAAAATATATCTCTTCTCACTATCCCCATAGTGTATGAGACAAATGTATGCATTTACGTGTTCTGATAAAATTTGGTCATTGCCGGTTAATGAACAAGAAGGAGGAGGAGGGGAAAAAATTTATTCATGTAATTAAATAATAATTTGGATCTTCTCTCAGTATTATGCATTTACGTGTTCTGATAAAATTTGGTCATTGCCGGTTAATGAACAAGAAGGAGGAGGAGGGGAAAAAATTTATTCATGTAATTAAATAATAATTTGGATCTTCTCTCAGTATTATTGCTATAAGAGAGTCTACATCACTTTCAAAGGAAAATTTTGCCAAAATGCCCTCTTTTTTTAAAATAATTAGTGATCTGCCCTACTTTCCAAAACAATTAGCGAGATGCCCTTGTCTGTGACACGTCAGCAACAAACGTTATTGGGAAAAACGGCATCAGTTATTTCTACGCCGTTCTTTCCAATAACGGCATCTCTTTTTGAAAAAATTGTCATGCCGTTATTCCGAATAACGGCATATGTTATTTTTGTCTATAGATCTATACTGTATCAACTGTAACTTTAGAGAGAAATGCCAAAATTGAAATAACTGATGCCGTTCTCTAAGAGAACGGTATAGATAATACTGATGTCGTTTTTCACAATAACGACATCAGTTATTATCGTTTTGCACAGGTTCCTATAATCGAAAAACCCCTCTTCTTCTCTTTCCTCCCCTTCTGATTCATAAACATCTCTCTCTCGCATCGCTCCTCTTACCCACAAACCCTAGATCTCAAAATAAAAAATTCCAACCATTTGAGTCTTGTAAAATTCCATACATCCAACCTTCTCACTCCCACTCTCATTTTCAGTCTTCATCCACAACGAAATTTTTGCTGGTGGTTTTTTTGGTTTAATTTGAAGGTATTATCATTTTAACCTTATGTTTGATTTTTATTATAATGTTTTGTTTATTGTGAGTAGTGAATGACTTGAATATGTTTTAATTTTTATGCATAGGTATGGAATTTGATATTCCTATTTGGTTATATTATGAGGGTGAAGTAATTAAGGATCCAAAAATTGGATATTCTTATAGTGATGTTGATCCGGTAATTATTTGGGCTACCCCCAATTTTGGTTACGCAGAATTAATAGATAAGATATATGAAGTCACCAATTGGGATAAAAGTGAAATGAGTCTGAAACTGAAAGCCCGTTATTCTGCTGGTAAAGGGGATGGGCAGTACTTCATGTTGGTACCCATAGACAGTGACAGTTCTCTGAGGTCTGTCTTGCTTAGGACACTTCATCCAAATTGTGGTTGGAATATAGTTGAGTTATATATTGATCAAACGAGGCTTCCAAATACTACAAGAGTTGTTATCGAAAGTCCAAGGCCCACAAGGACTTTGAAACCATCTACAGAGTTACACACAAGGATTTCAAATACAACTGGAGATACTAGCACAACTCCAACGGAACTTGTTTCCTCCGAATATGAGCAGGTACATTCGACCCCATTGCCACAAAATTTTTTGGTAGCTGGCATTGCTATGGAAGACTTTGACAACGCCGTTGTAAATAACGACTTGGTAGAAGAGGAAGAAGATGAGGTACGCGGTCTCGAGGATGATGATGAGGAGATTGCCGTTGAAGCTCCAGTTGTTGATGCCAATGTTGATGTGTCGGTTAACAATGCCTGCGTGTTGCCAAGTCAGGACACAAGTGCAGCTATGCGTGGATCGCAATCAAGCGAATGGATGTCCCGTACCACCGTACATGAACATGGCCAGTCTTCCGTTGGTTCTTCCAACTTGGATGAACTCTTCATTGGTCAAAGATTTTCATCCAAAGATGCTCTACAACATCAAGTGAAGATGTACGCCGTGAAGAACCACAGAGAATTCGTGACGGTAAAATCAGATCGTTGTCTATACCATGTGAAATGTAAATACGCGCCCATCCACCATTCAGTCGAGCAGATTGCAGAAAATCCATCACTTCAAAAATGAAGTTGGTTGTCCATGGCGCTTGCGTGCAATTGTTCCCAAAGGTCGTAATTATTTTGTGGTGAAAAAACTTGAAGGTGTACACACATGTGTGAATCCTACATTGACTCAGGATCACAACAAAATTGACTCAACGGTCGTATCGATGATCATAATGGATACTCTGAAGGAACAACTCTCAATAACACCAAGAGCCATAATTGGGCAGTTGAAGGGTAGGCTCCAATACACAATATCATATTGGAAAGCTTGGAAGGCAAAACAAAACGCAATTGAGAAACTATATGGTTCTTTTGAAACAGTGTACACTAAATTACCATATCTACTCAATGCAATTCAAGCTTCAAATCCGGGTACGGCTGTACATTGGGCGAAGATTACGACCGGACCGGGTATAGAAACATTTAAGGGTGTTTTTTGGGCATTCGGTCCTTCCATCGAAGGATTTAAATTATGTAGACCAGTTATAAGTAGACGGTACTCACTTGTACGGGAAATATAAAGGCTGTTTGTTGATTGCGGTTTCACCAGACCCAAACGGGAGGTTGTTTCCGTTTGCGTTTGCACTGGTTAAAGGTGAAAGCATAGAAACATGGACATGGTTCATGAACTGTATTCGGTGCTTTGTTACAGATCGTGAAGGTCTTTGTGTCATTTCTGACCGACATGCCGGTATTTTATCAGCAATGGAAAATGAGTTTGGCACGTGGAGGGAACCATTTGCATATCATCGGTACTGTATGCGGCATTTTGCTAGCAATTTTCATAAAAAAATTTGGTTCGAAATTTTTGATGAATAAATTGAAGGTAATTGCGTGTCAAAATCAGTGGAAAAAGTACGAGGAAAAGATAGCACAACTTGAAGCTAGCAATGCTGATGCGGCTAATTGGGTAAAGGAAAAAGCAATTAAGAAGTGGGCACTTACTGCTGATGGTGGGCGTAGATATGGTATAATGACAACAAATCTGTCCGAAGTTTTCAACTCGGTTCTAAAAGGTGTTCGTAGCTTACCTGTCACTGCAATTGTAGAACAGATATTTTTCTATCTCAACATGTACTTCACCGACCGCCGTAAGGCCGCGCAGACACTTATCGCTAAAGGTAAACTATGGGCACCTCGGATTCAGGACATAATTGATGTCCGCCGTGAAAAATCCAATTTACATGAGGTCATAATCTTTAATAATTGCGATGGTATTTTTGGGGTGAAAACGGGCATTAGAATAGACGGTGGATATCAAAAGGGTGGTCATTGGCATACGGTGGACCTAAAAGGCCGAACTTGTACATGTAGCAAATTTCAACTATTCCACGTTCCATGCTCTCATGTGTTAGCGGCATCTTCTCCTTCGAGCGGGGACTTTCCGCCTACGTTCCCGTGTCTCTTGCATTGCGGGTTCACTAGGACCAACTTCTTCTTCTTCATCACCTCCTCCTTCTTCAATCTCCGGATTTGCCAATTCGCTTTGCGGAGGAGGGAATCGAACGGTCTTACCCCTTCGTGGACGATGGGATGGAGTTTGAGGTTGAGTTTGAGGTGCGAGGGGATCTCCCAATTCCAATGCTTGTTGTGGTGGTGGTGGAGCTTGGCTTGCGGTAGGTCGTACTTGTTGGCGTTGCTCTTCGGTTGACCGCATTAGTTCATTGAAACGTGGACCATCTCCAACCTCTTCAAGAGAGCTACGACAATAGCAAAGGAGGTCTCGTGCCAATTCTTTGCATGCCTTATTGGCGTTGCTCTTCAAGACACCCGCACATTTTCTCGCCATGGTCCATATGTTGTCGATCTATAATAGTAAACCATATATGACATAATTAAAGAAGCATAAGTAAAATGAATCGAAATAATTGAAATTTAACAAACAATCTTATTTACCATTAGACGGTATGATGAGGCTTTTGGTTGATACATGGATTGTGATGATGAATGTGCAGGTGGTGGTTCAACCTGGTGCGCGGGTATCGGTTGTTGGATACCCGCGGGAAGATCCGTTTTTGGCACGACATACAATCTTGTGATGCGTCGGTACCATGCCATATAAGCTGTGTGCATCGATCCGTCATACAGCCGTACAATACCCTCAACTACCAACTCATACCTCTGCTCATTCCAAGATCCAACATAAGCACGGTGGTGATCGGCCTAATCCATGTTTGGTAAACGACCTTGACCCGTGATGTTGTATAGCCTATGATCATACAATGAGTTTACGGGGATGGGTTGTTGTGCATTGAATTGGCGAAGAACACGTTCGGGGTAATAAAACTCTACAACTGAGAAATTCACAAGTGGAGCTAAGGTCAACCACAACTGATTATTGGCAGTGCAAATGGGTGGTAGACGTTGCAGCCTATTGTCTGTGTACGGGATCCAATTGACAAACTCTTCCCTCAACTGATCGAGTTTGTTCCTGTAATAAGTGAGGACACCACGTGGGTTATCCCTCAATGTACGTTTTCCCGCCCAATAGGCACCGAGAGGAGCTCTCAGCACAGGATTATCCTGTAGTACTCTCCAACTCTCTGATAGTACCGTGACACGGGGTCGTCCGAAGTGTATTCTTTCTCAACACCATATTTGCAAGATGGACATCGGCCCGGTCATTTGAATCGACCCCATCGAACAGTTACAGAGTGCACAGTAGAGAGAGGCTAGAGTCGCACTTCCCCAACTATATCGGTCGGCTGTCTGCAGGTCAGCTATGAGTGGAATGTACATGAGGTGGACCACATCACCTGAAGAGTTAGGGAATAGAATCCCTCCAATCATCGACAGCAGATATGCGTACGTATAGTTCTGGAGTTGGATGTCCGTCGGCACATCTGGCAATCGATAAGTGAACTGATCGTCAAGGTATGAACGTCTAATGGATTCCCCAACGAATATACCGTGGTCCTCTTCAGGAACCTCCAAGCCAAGATAATCTAGTACCAATGCAATCTTGTTGAACATCAAATTACCGGTGACGGCCACCCCATCAATCGGAAGACCCGCAATCACAGCTACATCTTGTAGGGTGACCGTCATCTCTCCAACCGGCAAGTAAAACGTGTGTGTCTCCGGCCTCCATCGCTCCACAAGAGCGGTAAGTAGAGCGTGGTCACACTTGATTTTTGCCAGCTTCGACATCCCGTAGAATCCGCTGCTGACCAAGTAATTTTCAATACCGGGGACCGCCGGCATGATGCTGTGCATTCGGAAACTCATCTTCTCTACATCTCCGGTCCAAACGGCCTGTGATCTGTGGTCTGGTTGCAGATATAGAACGGTAGAATCTAATGGACCCGGATGTCCCTGTGGTCCAAATGAAGAAGTAGAAGAAGCACCAACAGCATGCGAAGAAGATGGTTGTGTAGGATCCATTGGCCTGTCAACAATAACAAACACTAATCAACAACAATTTTAGTAAAAGAATTTTCAAAATAAACTAAGTATAATTCATCACAAACGCGTTATTCCTCATATCCGAATCGTTCATAAGATTGTAAAAAAATGGACTTTTATAACCTAAGTATGAATTTTGAACTACTTGCAATCATCATAATGACAACGTAACCCCCCCCCCCCCCTCCAAAAAAATATCCCTCCAAATTCTTTGTTTTCCTAACAAAATGAACAATTCCACCTTTGTCAACAATTCATTATTTTGTAAACCCTACATCACTAACAATACATAAAGTTATTCCCAAAATTACTACTTCAATAACACATATCTACATTACTTGTACTATACTACCAATGCACACATCTATCATACTATCAAAATCAACTTTACAAAATACAAATTAGGGTTTTTGGATACTTACAATAATTTCAGATTCGGAATGATTTGGCACTCTTAATGAAAGATTGAAGAGTAGACTCCCAAATACAAATCGATTACACAGCCGAAGATTTTAGGATTTTTTTTTTAATGGTTTAGGGTTTTCGGAGTCAAAATGGGGGAGGAAAGAATCGCAAGTGAAAAGGGGGAAGAAGAGGGGTTTTTCGATTATAGGAACCTATGCAAAACGATAATAACTGATGCCGTTATTGTGAAAAACGGTATCAGTATTATCTATGCCGTTCTCTTAGAGAACGGCATCAGTTATTTCAATTTTGGCATTTCTCTCTAAAGTCACAGTTGATACAGTATAGATCTATAGACAAAAATAATATATCCCGTTATTGGGAATAACGGCATGACAATTTTTTCAAAAAGAGATGCCGTTATTGGGAAGAACGGCATAGAAATAGCTGATGCCGTTTTTTCCAATAACGTTTGTTGCTGACGTGTCACAGACAAGGGCATCTCGCTAATTGTTTTGGAAAGTAGGGCAGGTCACTAATTATTTTCAAAAAAGAGGGCATTTCGGCAAAATTTTCCTTTCAAAGTAGAGCATGGAAGCAATTTTTCCTGCTAAAAATGAACATTGTTTTTCTTCAACAAAAAAATAAATAAATAAATAAATAAGTAAATTGAACATTATCTGGTGATCGTTTAACTACAAGCTCTGTCTATTATTAGATAACATAAAATTAAATCGGCCCATGATGTGATATAGTGAAGGAGGAGAACAAGACAACAAACTGACATTAGATAACTGCACTAGGTCTGCAATGTTACTCGTCAAAAAACAAATTTCAGAACAACAATCAAAAGTTTCACACCCACCATTTCCTAACCAGATTAACCCTCAAAGACATCACAACTAATATTTGAATACATTCCAACTCAGATTCTAACTGCTCTAGTAGTACCACTAAAACAGTTTCTAATGATCCCAAGGAATTTAACGGCAAGAATGCACGTATTAGAAGCTTTGGCTGATAGCCATCGGCAACGGAGCAGAGCTACTGTAGCTGAGATGAACTCCTTGAGGCAGAAGGTCATATCGAATTGAGAGTTCTTCAAAGATTTTCTTCAACTCAAGAAGAAGACCAGTTCTTCTGATATTCTTCTCCGCTGGGTTTTGGAAGTTCATGGTGTGGTTAACATAGATAGCCATGTTCATACTGTTCACATTCACAATTTCCTTCACCACTACGAGGTGGCCTGGGTGCCAGTGGTTCGGTTTGCTGTCTATGTACCTAAGAAAACCAAAAGTGAAAGACTGAATAGTAAGAATGGCTGAAAATGTATTTAGCGACACAAGCATATATATATGCTATTGTGTACGTGTTAACATTGGATCCGAGTATAAATCAACTTACCAATGGCATTAGGATAGTTAGACATGGAGATTAGTGAACAAAAACTTTTATAAAAAGTTTGCTTTGTTAAGGGGGTGCTCCTTTAGGATGGTTGATGCAATGAGATCGTGTAGTTACTGTAAGTAGAGGTGCACCATGTTAGGGTTTGGGGATTCAAATACACAAGCACAGCAGCAGCAGCAAGAGAAGCAGGATGCAGTCGACTGCATTAAGAAAGCAGTCAACTGCAACTCTCTCGACCAAGATGAAGCAGTTGATTGCCAAAAGGGGCAGTCGACCGCATCCATCAGCCCTGCTCTCTGACTTGGTGAGACCATAGTTTTAAATCTCGAATTTCGGACTCGTCTGGGCAAGGGGTGTTTCGTTTCAGATCGGAGATATCGGAGGAGATCTCGGGGAAATGTGATCATATCGGATGTTCATTTCCTACTCAATAAAAAAAATTGTTACTAAAAAAGATATTATATGTGCCACATGTCATTTATCATATAAAATACTGTATAATGTAACTAATAATATGAATCAATTACGGTAAATTTTCGCATAATTTAACAATAACATAGAAGAGAATATAAGTATATAATTAAATTGAATTTGCATTGGTTAGAAAAAATGTATTAGTTAATAAACTTACTTGACTTTGCATATGTACAAACAATAGCGATACGAAAATCTCACATTATTTTATCTTAAGGCCTGATATGGCTAAAAAATAGGATTAAATCGGGATCGTTCAAATCGGACACGAATCTTAAAGCTCTCAGGGGTCAAACGGTAATTTCACCTACAAACGGGTCTGAAATGGAAACTGGGTCTTTCTTCAAAGCCCAAAAACCCATAAACAGATCTGTCCTCTGGGTATGGGTAGCAACCCGTTACAAACCAACCCACATGGATAAAGAGTAATTCAAATTTATGGTTATCTCCATGAAACGATTTAAACTGTACATCTTATCCAAAAACACCGGGAAGTAGCACTACAAGGAATTTGGACATATGCCAACGGATACCTGTACTGACGGGTCACTAAAACCGTGGGTATAGGCATCATATACCTATAGACGTGTAGTAAACTGTGAGTATAGGTATCCTATAACTTTAGAGTTTTTAATCCGTAACTATAAGTTTCACTGACGGGGTAAAACACTGTAGGTATAGTCCGCCCCATTAAAAAAATTTAAGTTATTTATCCGATCGCCAATTAAACCCCCTAAATTATTTCATTTGCCCCCAACTTTTTCATTTTCCCCCCAAATCCGAAATTCCCCAATTTATACAATCTTTCACTCACACCTATCTCTCTCTCTCTCACACACACCCCCGAATCCCCTCTCTCTCTCCACTCTCTCACGCCCGAATCCCTGACTCACCACGTCGCCGTCGTCATTCTGCCACGTCGCCGTCGCCGTCCCTCTCTCACCATCGCCTTTGCTCCTCCATTGCCACCGCTGCCGCCGTCTTCCTTTCCACTATTGCCACCCACCGCCGTCACCCACCTCTTCCTCCGCCGTCGTCTTTCATTATCCGCCGTCACCCACCACTTCCACCATCACCCGCGGCCATCTATTTTGATTAATTTTGCAAACCCTAGGTATGAATTTGATGCTTGTTTTGCTTGGTACTTCCCCCTTAGTTGATGAATTTTGATTGCCATGTTGTTGTTTACCATGCTTCACTGATTCTTACAAGATTGTCATGTTCACTATTACACTATTGATTGCCATGTTCCATGTTCCTTGATAATAGGGAACTAAAAGCATAGCATAATACCTGAAGTCCTAAATGAGCATGGGCATGTCGCTTGAGTAGACCACTATTGGCTACTGGGCTTTAGTTACTTAGTAATATTCTAATTAGTCACTCTAGGGATTATTCAAAGATTGGGTTTGTATGTGATGTATCATAGTTCAAGCTTAGGCATTATTGTTGCATATTTATGATGATGTAAAAGAGATCATCAAAGGCAGCAGAGCTTGTTGTCAAGAAGACTGTCTCTGTGTAAAACAGGAATTCATTATTGTTTTGTCATTTGTTGAGTTGCTTCTAATCAACATATTGTTATTCTCTGAAGATGTTGAGCTTCATCTATTTCTGTCCTAAGAGCACAATAATTGTATGTTTTTGCCTATGAGCTATACTATCTAGCATTTACTCATGGAGGGATCAAAATTCAAGAGAGCACCAGCTGCTAATAATGGCCTGACTATTACATGATGTTCAATACTATAAGGCTAATATGTGGCCATTCTATTTACTTTCTCTACCTGTACATGGAAAATGATCAATTCATCAGTAAGAATGTATAGTTAACTCTGATTTTACTTTAATTTACAAACCACTTAAGAAAAATAATAGTGTACTGTGTCTCTATTATTCATTCCTTTGTGCAATTTTGTCTTCGTGATAATCAATAATCATATACTTCTAGTCCAATACCCTGTCAAATGTTAGAAGGCACCATTATTTTATTGACAATCTTTGATGTCACAATTGTTTTATGATGATGCCTCCTCCGCTCAATCTGCTATTTTCTCTCTTGAGATATTTTATATCTTTTCTCATTAGGCTTTCTATTGAATTTTGTTATCATCACATACAAAAGTAAAACTGTAGAACAATCTTTCAATGAGCCACCCAAATTTTTCATGAAGTTATCTGTAAGATTTATATCGCTGATGATAGCCCTGACCTGACTACAATATATAGAAGATTGATGCTGAAGTATATTTCTTTATAGATTTACTGCCTGCTAAGATTTTGGGCTTTTAAACTGAGTTTTGTTTACCATCACATAAGTAGAATAATATTTCAATGAGGCACCCAATTTTTTGTTGTAAGGTAGATGTGGCATTTATATTCTGATGATAGCCCTGACATGACTGCGATATATAGAAGTCTGATGCTGAAGTATATTTCTTCTATAGTAAAATCAGTTTAGAGTTATTTACCTCAAATATAGGGGGAAGACATTCTCCTTCGTGCAAACTAAAGCGGAGTCCATTTCCCAAGAATACACAATATACATACACACTTTAAGCAATTTTTAAGCTCTCCACTTATTAAGCTTGAGTACAACATTTTAAGCAATTTTTTTTTTGATAACAGGGATAGAATCCGGAGATTCCAGCCTAATATATAAATGATCAAAAAATTACAACAACGTACGATTTTACAAGCGGTAAAATACAAAGAACAACACAGAGAACAAACATAGGTACAAAAAATGCAATTGAGACAATTGCTAATCGACAAAAGACGAAAGCCAAAAGAAGGAGGAAATGCCACCAACAAGAGTGGATCCCCACCGTCGACCAGGCATAATACCGAACCGCCGGCGACCGACCCAACAAACAGACATAACGTCCAGCAACCAGCCCCAACGACATGTTGCCCAACGGCGGGAGCAGCACGAGCCACATCCAAACACGAAGACACCCAGCGCAGGGAGCATAGGAAGAACTCTGAAACTCAACTTAGACCGAGTTGACACAATCCTCCAGCATGAGGGCCACAGAAGCATCAGAGAACAGCTACGTTCCCAACCGAATGGAAATCGCCACCAGGGCATTAGTAGGACGAGGGAGAACACAACAAATAAGCAGGAATAAGACCAGAATAAAAATAAGAACAAACTCAAAAATGACCCATACTGGTTAATAATCGGCGAATACAATCGCCATAACAGAGCATCAAAAATGCGGGGACACCAAATAAACACTCCGGCTACCATCCATCCAACACCAAAAAGCAATCAAAACACTTGCCCTATAAATGCAATCAGAGATGGATAAAACAACCTTCGCAACCATCCTGATAAATTTTAAGCAATTTTTAATTATTATTTATTTACATTTTCTTTTCTATTTTTTAATTATTATTCATTTACATTTTTAGTTAATTTTGTCAAATGGAATATAGAGGGTGGATCTGCGATCCATCAAAACAAAATGAAGTATATATTCGAGGGATTAATGAATTTCTTGAATTTGTTTTTCAACATTCAGAAGAGAACGGAAAAATATTGTGTCCTTGTACAAAATGTGCCAATTGTGAATCACATTCTCGCACAAGTGTTTATGAACACTTAACTGAACCATGACGTGGATTTCTTAGAGGTTATAGGCAATAGATATTTCATGGTGAGAGGCCTACAACTTCAAGTAGCACAACTGAACAACATTTAGAAATGAGGCATGACATGAATGGGTTAATTCGTGATGTTTTTCCAATGCATCCTATAGAAGAGCCATTTTGTGGTGAAGGTGGAAGGAATCCAGAAGTAGGAGAGAACATGAAGTTTTTCCATTTGGTGAAAGAGAATGAGCAAATGCTCTACCCAAACTGTAAGAAGTATAGCAAGTTATCCTTTATGGTACATTTGTATCATTTAAAGTGTCTTCATGGGTGGAGTGACAAGTCATTCTCTATGTTACTGGATTTATTAAGAGATGCTCTACCGAAGGAAATGTTTTGCCAAAGTCATACTATGAAACGAAGAAGATGATTTTAGGGTTAGGTTTGGGGTATGAGAAGATCCATGCTTGTCATAATAACTGCATATTGTATCGGGATAGATATATCAAAGATCAAGTATGTCCAAAGTGCGGTACGTCAAGGTGGAAAACAACAAATGTAGATGTAAAAGCAAACGGACCAGAGACTTCTGAAAAGCGAAAGAACTTGCCTGCAAAGATCCTTCGATGGTTTCCTTTGAAACCGAGGCTGCAGAGGTTGTTCGTGTCATCCAAAATTGCCGAATCAGTGAGATGGCACCATGAGGGTAGATTGAATGATGGTTCTCTTAGGCATCCAGCTGACTCACTTGCTTGGAAGGAATTTGACTTTCGATATCCAACATTTTCATTAGATCCTCGTAATGTTCGACTAGGAGTGGCTTCTGATGGGTTCAATCCTTTCAAAACTGAGTATTACCCATAGTACTTGGCCCGTCATGATAATTTCTTATAATCTTCCTCCTTGGATGTGCATGAAACAATCATTCTTCATGTTATCACTACTAATTCCAGGTCCTAAAGGTCCCGGAAATAACATTGATATTTATCTACAACCATTAGTACAAGAGCTGCAAGAGTTATAGGATGATGGAATTGAAACCTTTGATGCCTACAGGAAAGAGACATTCCAACTCCGTGCTGCTATAATGTGGACTATTAATGACTTTCCAGCATATTTAAACCTATCTGGATGGAGTACTAAAGGTCAATATGCTTGTCCATGTTGTGGCATTGAAACTGCCTCACGATGGTTACGTCATGGTAGAAAATTTTGCTACATGTGCCATCGTCGTTAGTTAGCGCCTAACCACAAGTGGAGGTTGAAAAGCAGGAATTTTGAAGGAACAAGGGAGTTAAGAAATCCTCCGCGAAGACTTGATGGGATTGAAATTTTAAGAATATATTGCCCAAAAAAACTATACTCTTGAGTTGACCCTGCTATAATCCTAGAACACCAAGTGAATACTCTTGAGTTGACCCTGCTATAATCCTAGAACACCAAGTGAAGGCATGCACATAAATTAAAAGCACATCAAATTGTTGAAAAGTTTTTCTTTAAAGTCATTTAGCGTTTATCAGCATTTGTGTCATGCACAGGATTTATACTTTATTTTTCTATAACAATTTAATTATATAAGTTTTGTTTTACTTATAGATGCGGAACCTAAACGGTTGAGAGGCCCAACAAGAATGTTAGATGTGTGGGACATGGAAGATGGTGATTTCATAATTGTTAATTTAGATAAGTACGGTTGACCCGTTGGAGAGGAAGAGACAACTCTTACTCGTTTCATATGCAGTATGGCTCGAAGGCATCAATATGCTCCCATCAGCTACAAATCCTGGAAAGACATGCCAAAGGAGGACAAAGATGCGATGCTGGGAATAATAGAGGCATTATAATTGTATATTTAAATTATATTGTATCAAAAGCTGTAATATGACTCATTATATGTTGTATTTATTTAACATCTTTCTTTGTTTAGTCCAAATTTGAGTTTGTTCCTCCTATAAATGACACAACAAGAGAAATGTTGAAATCTGAGTTGAATGAGAAGTGGAGGCAATGGAAGAGCGATTTAAAGTCAATGTCATATGACCTGAGTAAAACGGAAGAAGAAGTTGCATCTGCATTACCGGATGATAGGGTTGACCGAAATCAGTATCGTGAATTGGATCGTTATTGGTTTTCTGAAGAAGGACAAGTAAGTCATATAGCAAATAGATTCTTGCATATTATGAGTAATATTTTGACTTTGGTTTCTTCATTCGTCTAATAATTTGTTGTATCAATTGTAGAAAATAAGTAAAATTAATAGACAGAATCGTGCTAAGTTTGAAGATCTCCATTGTATGGGTACAAAAAGTCTCCCAAAACTGATTGATGAAAAGGTTTGTTTATATTTATACTTTTCATTGAGTAAAATGTAATTACAAAACAAAATACATATAACTTGTTTGTTTGGTTTCAGAAAAAAAAAGGCAAAGGATTATCACCTCAACGTAAAGAGATTTACATTGATACTCGCACTCGTAAAGATGGATCAATTGTCAATGAGAAGGCTGCTAGATTGATTGTAAGATTTGTTTTCATCCATCCCTATTTAGTTCTCATTCACTTCTAAAGCTTTACTGTATTAACTATTAGTAATGTTGACCAGATATTCAGATTAGAATTAAAAGACTGTATATATTTTTTTCTTGAATAATGTTACTTGTACTTCCAGTTACATGTACAATGCTCAGTAATGATATCCACTTGAATATGCAGATCCAAATCATTAATTCTATGGATAGTATTAACTTAATGTTAAACTTGAACTATTCCACACCATTCAGTCTTTATAATTCACTTCATATTAGAGGTAGTTCTGTTATTTTTTCACCTGCTAATAATAGAATTTGCATACATTAATCATCTAGATGCTAAAAGCTAATTTGGTTATAGGAACTTGACTGAGCTAGACATACAAGAATGTGTGATTGATGATCTTGATGGTAGCTGGCTAAACTATTTCCCTGAAACGTTCACTTTCCTTAAAGTCCTTAATTTTCCGAATCTGAATTCTGAAGTTGATTTTGATGCCTTGGAGAGGCTTGTTAGTAGGTGCAGATCATTAAATTTTTTAAAAGTGAACAGAAATGTCAGTCTAGAACAGCTTCGGAGGCTGCTTGTGCGAGCTCCACAACTTGCAGAGCTCGGAACTAGTTCATTTTCACAATATCATGCTCTTCCTGCAGATGCACAGCTGGAAACTGCATTCAGTAACTACAAGAACTTGAATACTCTTTCGGGTTTGTGGGTAGTATCCCCACTATATTTTCCTTTATTATATCAAGCCTTTATGAATTTGTCATTCTTATTTTTTAGTTAAGCACCTCTATGAATTTATCATTCTTGAATACTCTTTCGGGTTTGTAGGATGATCTGTACTTATCTATGATTTCTCTAATATTTGTAATGTTTAAGGTTGAACTAAACAAACACAATAATGAGGCTGGAACATCTGAATCAGCCCAAAATACACAAAGTCATATGCCTTGGAAGGATGACACATATTCCCAAGTACAAGGACCTGAAAAGAGAGGACGTGTGCGTTGTATGGGCAAGATTCCTAAGCCTAAAAAACAGAAGGTTTCTTTATCTGAAAATCAAGAGTTACGTAATAGAGTTAATCAAGTGGAAAACCTATTGACAAATGTTCTGTCGTTGATTCATAATCGATTCTCTGGAGAAGATGTGAATGACATTGTACAGGCTGCAAGACAGGTATATTATATTTTACTCTTGGAGTTCATATTTCAATGTTATGTTTTATATGAGATATTTTTGTATTTATTACTGGTTTTCTATATGTTTAATTCTAATGTATTCCATTTGCAATGTCTTTTTTTATGTTGCTCTATCTGTTTTTGTTTGAGGGATACATTTTTTTCTCTAATGAATGATAGAAATATCTATTAAAAAGAGTCTATAAGTTGTATTTTATTTTTAATAGGTTACAGATGCTTCAAGTGCCCCTGACCATACCAATTCTCTAAATCCAGACACTAATGAAGAAACAGAAGATGGTATCTAATTAGTTTTAACTAATTTTTACTAAAATTGTTAATATTTCTTATGTTGAGTTATGCTATTATTCATTTGTTCTTTTTGTTACTTGCAGGTGAAGATTAGAAGCTAATTTCTCTTGAATGAGCTAACTTAGAAATTGAGTGGATGAGATTGTTAGACTTTATATGTTTATTATATGTTAGTATGGTACTCTTAGGTTGACTTTTCAACTATTTTGTAATTGACACGCTTGTAATACTTCATTTATTTTTAATATGATTGAAGTTTAATTTTATTTAATTTTGTTTCATAAACACATTTATTTATTTTATTGTGTACTTAGTTTATAATTGAATTAATATTATAAAAGAAAATATTAAATTATCATAAGCGTAATTAATAAGAAAAAATTGTGTATAGAGCAAATTATGACCGATACCCTAAAATTCGTGGGTGTATGTGTAAAAAATGTTGCTAAAACCTATACCAACGGACCGCACAAAAAGAACTATACCAACGGAAGAAACACGGTGGGTATATATTCAAATATTTGGATGCGAAAACCATCACTAAAATCTATAGCAATGGAATTTCAACCGTGGGTATAGGAAAGCAGAAAGTGTCTTTAAAACCTATACCAATGGATACGAAACCGTGGGTATAACACCGAGGTTTTGTCCAACGGGTGAAAAAACCGTCGCTATAGGCTATAGTGACGGCATTCTGCCATGGGTATAACTCATTATTGACTACGGAAAAATATGTCCGTCGGTATAGGTCATACGGGCTATACCTACAGTTTTCTGCCTTTTACCCACGGATTTTTGCTGTCACAATATGTCAAATTCCTTGTAGTGTAGAGATTTATCCTTATCTCGAAAGGGTTCCTAAGACGACTATAAATACCCCTCTCCCCCTACCATAACAGGGTAATCAATCTTTTTCTACCTAAAGCTCTTTCTTAATCTTTCTGATTACTAACAAGAGCGTCGGAGGGTTCATCACCGGGATCCATCCCGATGTATCGAACTTTGTGCAGGTTCGCGACAGCAGCGAGAAACAAGTCAACACATTGGTGAAGGTCAACAGGTTTGCTTTATTGTTTTCCTCAAAGAACTCACAAATTCATCTGTTTGCTCCCACACCCGAAATCAGCAGCAACAGATTGGCACCGTCTGTAGGAACCGAAAAAGCAATCCAACCTTACTTCATCAGCGGAAGTAGTTTCAAGCTATGCATCCGAAAGAGAAGGGAAAGGCAACGGTCTCCAGCCGAAGAGCCACTCCTCTTCCTCCTCCTCCTCCTCCTCGTCCTCCTCCATTTCAAGACGTTCGTCCTCAATAGCCTCTTCCTCAACAGGCCCCTCTAGGGTCTCGGAGGGCTGCCCAGGGGGGCTTCCGTCGAAGTCGTCCAAAGCAACATCCTCTTCATGACCATGTCGCGGTCCCCAATCATTCAGTTGACTCTATGGCTTCTCAAAGCCCTCCCGAGCAGGATCTCCGTCAAGTGATTGTCAACCGCCAAAAGGGGGTCGACCTCCGAACTCGCTTGAATTGATGGCGAACCCTTGAGGAAGTCCATCAACCTGAGCACCCAGGGGTCTCGAGAGTCCGGACCCCCCGTAGACCAAGGACTAGAAGATCCCCTTCCGCGAGGAGGCGAAGAGAGTCCCCTCAATGTCATCGGCGGAGAAGTTATACTCCAGTAAGCCAAGCCACACATAGGGACGCGAAGCTGAAGAGGCACCAGTCACAAAGGCGGAGTTCTAGAATTTTCAAGAAACCATTTTGCGAGCCCTCAACGTCGCTTCCAACCACGAGCAATGGGCGCCTAGTCCTCAACCTGTCCCAAGCCATCACCATCGCACTCCTAGTCCCCTTCCGCATAGGAAAGAGTCTCGCGGCCCGGCAAGATATGACCGAAGGAAAGACTCGGTCTACCGCCGTCTCCACGAGATGGAGAGGCGCCTTGACCGACTTGACAAAGAAGAGGAACAACGAGCAAGGAATTTCTACCCAAGCAGGCCTTCGTTCTCCCGGACCATCATGGAAGCCCCGGTCCCGGAAAACATCAAGCCCCCTAACTTTGAGTCATACAATGGGGGGAGTCGGACCCCGCCGACCACATCGAGATTTTTAAAACTCTCATGATGATCCACCAGGCTTCGGATGCGCTCCTTTGCAAGACCTTTCCTGCCATGCTGAAGGGGTCTGCGAGAGAATGGTACTCTCGACTTGCCCCGGCCTCCATTTTCTCCTTCGATCAGTTCGAAGGGCTCTTCCTTACTCATTTCGTGAGTAGCCGCCGGACCGAGAAAACAAGTGCATCTTTGGTGACCTTCAACTAAAGAAAGGGTGAACGCCTAAGAGATTACATCCGGTACTTCACCGCTGAAGCCCGGTCTATTGCCTCACTCAACCAATCAGTAACCTCGGTGGCATTTGGGCACAACGTCACTAGCGCCGACCTCAAGGTGTCCCACGCCAAGAAGACTCCTCGGGACTTCTCAGAACTCCTGCTTAGGAGTGAGAAGTACATCCGAGTGGAAGAGACTCTCAGGGAATCATCTTTCGGGAACAAACGAAAGAATACGAGTGAAGAAGGGTCCCAAAAATTCCAGAGAGACGACAATGGCCAATGCCGCCCAGCTCCTCGTTTTGAGAAGTTCACCCCCCTCAATGTTATTATATCAGCAGTTCTTATGGAGGTGGACAAGGAAGAGCTACTCTGCGCTCCCCCTAGAATGAATACCCCTGGCAAGAAAAGAAATAGGGATAAGTGTGTCGCTTTCATAGGGACCACACGGCCACGACACGGATGATTGTTAGGCTCTGAAAGAGGAGATCGAAGAACTCATGACACCTGGCCAAGTTCGTCCGACAAGACGGGGCCGATCTTCCACCCCGAGGAGCCTATAAGCGAACCGAGAGGCCCAACGAGCTCCAAGATTCCGAACCTGGGGCCGTCCTCCACCTTATCTATGGAGGTCCAATGGGGGGAGAACCAAACTCCTCCCAAGAGGCCTTCACCCTATAGGTTCAGTTTTCAATAAGGTCAATGCTTGTAACACGACCAAAAGCATGTAATAATGGCTCATCCTATTGAAGTGGCCACTTAGTTTGTTTCAATAAAACTTAGTATTTTTTTATTAAAAATTATCGCATTTGCCTCATTTCTATCTCTGGGTCACTTCTATGACCCGTTAAATGGTAAGTTTAGAGTCCATCTTGTCCTACACAGCTTACTAAGCTCAAAAGACAAGTTTGGAGTCCAACACTTGGTTCGACGCTGCTTTAACCACTTACAAACAAGCAAGTGCGGGGCAGCTCACCATTTGGAATTGCTCCTACAACTTGTTAACTCTCTTAACAACAAATTCGGAGTCCAACGTTTGGTTCGATGCCACTTTAGCTACTTGCAAACGACCAAGTACGAAGTAGCTCACCATTCGAAATTGCTCCCACAACTGTTGAAACTCTTTTAAAACAACAAGTTCGGAGCTCAACTCTCTCCTAAAGTTGCTCCTTAAACTTGTGTCTCAAACGGCTCTCTCCTAGAGCCTGGTGAAGCTCTTCGCTCCGCTCACCTCCCGAGCGGACCTTTTCTCAACGTGTTTGGAGCCCAACTCTCCCCTAGAGTTGCTCTCCTAGAGCCTGGTGAAGCTCTTCGCTCTGCTCGCCTCCCGAACGGACCTCTTCTTAACGAGTTCAGAGCTAAAACTCTCTCCTAGAGTTCTCCTCGAACTTGTCTCCCAAACGGCTCTCTCTTAGAGCCTAGTGATGCTCTTTGCTCTGCTCACCTCCAGAGCGGACCTCTTCTTAACAAGTTCAGAGCTAAAACTCTCTCCTAGAGTTGCTCCTCAAACTTGTCTCCTAAACGGCTTTCTCCTAGAGCCAAGCTCTTCGCTTCGCTCGCCTCCCGAGCGGCCTTCTTCTCATCGAGTTTGGAGCTCAACTCTTCCCTAGAGTTGCTCCTCAAACTCGCCTCCCGAGCGGCCTTCTCCAGAAAGAGTTCGGAGCCTAACTCGTCTAGAGATGCTCCCTAAACTCGCTTCCAAGAGCAGATCCCCCTTAGAGTCATACAAAGCTCTTCTCAACTTTATGAAGGCGAAGATATTGCGGGACTATTTTGGCCATGAAGAAGGATAATTCTTCAACCGACTCCTGAAGAAAACTTGTAGACCTTCGAGTTAGCTTCGAAACAAGGGGTCACACGCCCCAATCCATCCTCCGTAGCACTGGGAACGTCGGATACAATACAATTGCGCCGAAGCTCTCCTGGACTTCGGCAACGTGTGCCGAGCACTCTTGCACCGACGTCCAAATGCGAGAAAAAGCTCTCCTGGACTTCCGCAACGTGTGCCGAGCACTCTTGCCACCGACGTCCAAATGCGAGAAAAAACTCTCCTGGACTTCGACAACGTGTGCCGAGCACTCTTTCCATCGACGTCCAAATGAGAGGAAAAACTCTGCTGGACTTCGGCAACAAGTCCCCAGCACTCTTGCCACCGAAGCTTAAATTGAAAAAAAAACTCTGCCTTAAGATCCGCACTCAAATCAAGATCGACGGTTGTGATTAAAGCAAAAAAAGAGAGTCAACGGTCAAACGTTGACCAAGTCAACGGTCAACTATTGACCGCCATGTGTCAAGCTGCCGAAGCCCTATCCTGGTTCGAAAATGCAACCCGAGTGCTCTTGGCACCGACCCTGAAACGAGAGAAAAATTTATCAAAAAAGTCAAACGGTCAACGTTGACCTCCACATGTCAAGCTACCGAAGTCTCTCCTGGTTCGGAAATGCAACCCGACCACTCTTACCACCGACCCTAAAACAAGAGAAAAATGTATCAAAAAAGTCAACGGTCAACATTGACTAAGTCAACGGTCAACCGTTGACGCCACGTGTCAAATTGCCGAAGCCTCGCAAGTGTTCAGAAACTCGATTCGAGCGTTCTTGCCACCGACCCTCAAATTGGAGAAAAATTTTGCCCCAAAATTCGGGTTCAAACACGATCTGCGGCTCAGATTTAACAAAAAAAAAATTCAAAATTCTTAAGGGGCAAACGGGTCAGGTCTGAACCCGTTAGGACCTGGACCTGCACACCCACACTTTGCATCTCTCCTCTCCCTCTTCTCCTTCGGGTTTTGGCGCCAAAAAAAAACCCACGTCGAGCTCTCCTTCACTGAGCTCCGCCACAGCCTCGCCATCGCCGAGCTTCACTATCGCCTTGCCGAGCACCTCCATCAGTCGAAGCTCTTTCCTGTGTCGAGCTACACGCCGCCGTCGCCGAGCTCCGACGAGCTCCTCTTTGCTGAGCTCCTCTCCAATGCCGACCTACTTCGACCTACTTCGACCTCCTTCGTCGAGTTCCCCCCGAGCTCCACATTCGACGAGCTCCACCATGGCCTCTCCGAACCCATTAGTGCCGAGCTCCAAATTCTCACCCATACCTCCGTTAGGCTCCGGAGCAGAGCTTCGACCCGATCGCCGAGCTCAAACCCTCCGCCGCCAACGCTACTCCGAGCTCGGGCTCCCTCCCAAACCATCGAGCTCCGACGTCGAGTTCCACCTGTCGAGCCCCAACGTCGAGCTCCACCGTAGTCGCTGCTGGAAGCTCCACTTCACTAGCTCGCAAGTTGGCCACCGCCACCGTCGGGTTTGAGCTCTCCTCGCCGAGCTCCCCACCTCGCCGACCTCCATCGCCAGCTCACTCCTCACCTCTAAGCTCGACCTCAACGGTGAAGATGAGGGGGATAGAGTGAAGATGAGGGCGAAGGAGCGACAGGTTCCCCGAACCTGAATGGGAAAAGGTGCGTGGGTTCGAACAGTCGAAGACAAAGAAGATAGGAGGAAAGAAGAGAGCGGAAGAAGAAAAAAAATGGTCAACGTTGACCATGCCGCGTGGCGTCGTCTGGGACTTCGGTAGCCCGATCCGAGCAGTCGTGCCACCGACCCCCAAATGAGAGAAAAAAATGGCTCCTCCCGAAGCGCGCTCGCCTGATCATGATCAACACACAGGATCGCGCCACATCATCAGGTATTTATCTATTTATTTAGTTAAATAATTAATTGAATTAATATTAAAAAAAATTCGAAAAATATTTTAAAATCGAAAAAAAATAATTATAAAATTCTAAAAATAATTAATAATTCAGAAAATGATTTTAAAATTTCGAAAATATAATTATTAAATTAGAATAAATATTTTCAAACTTTAATTATTTAAATTCGGAAATTGAACAAAATAATTGAAAAAATTCAGAAAAATCTGGAAAAATCACAAAAAAATACAGAAAAATCTGAGAATAAATTTGGGCATTTTACAAGCTCAGATTGACACCGTTACACCTCGAGCAATATCTAAACTCCCTTAAGAACTCCGATAAAATCTCGTACGCCATTAGAACAACAAAACTACTCCTCAAAGACTGTAGAATTTAGTCTCCGGGAGTGGCGGGCTCGTTATATGGCTAAAAATAGGATTAAATCGGGATCGTTCAAATCGGGCACAAATCTTAAAGCTCTCAGGGGTGAAATGGTCATTTCACCTACAAACGGGTCTGAAATGGGAACTGGGTCTTTCTTCAAAGCCCAATAACGCATAAACGAATTTGTCCTACTGGGTATGGGTAGCAACCTGTTACAAACCAACCCAGATGAATAGGAGTAATTCAAATTCATAATTATCTCCATGAAACGATTTAAACTCTACATCTTATCCAAAAACACCGAGAAGTAGAGATTTATCCTTATCTCGAAATGGGTCCCTAAGGCGACTATAAATACCCCTCTTACCCCCCCATAACAGGGTAATCAATCTTTTTCTACCTAAAGTGCTTTCCTAATCTTTCTCATTACTAACAAGAGTGTCGGAGGGTTCGTCGCCGGGATCCATCCCGGTGTATCGAACTTTATGCAGGTTCGCAATAGCAGCGAGAAATAAGTCAACACGTTGGTGAAGGTCAACAGGTTTGCTTTATTGTTTTCCTCAAAGAACTCACAAATTTATCTGTTTGCTACTACACCCGAAATCAGCAGCAACAAGGTCCTATATTGAAAGACATATATGCAAAAAGTAAAATAATTTTTTTAATATATTCATAATAATATTTGTGTCTATTTTGGCTGATATTTCCCCACTTTCGGCAATGTTTCGACCGATATTTCGGTAATTTTGGCTGAAATCTATACATTTCGGTCCAAAACGATGTAGACTATAAAATATGTGATTTTGTGTCGGCAAGCTAGTCGAAACAAAATTTCGGCCGTATCAGAGGAAATTTAAAACAGTGGGTGAGACTCAAAGCAATCAACTGACCATTTTTGCAGTCGACCACAACAGGTGCAGTTTCGGGAATTGGATGAACAACTAAGATCCTTTTCATTGTAATCCTATATATATTGTAGGATGTACGATTTTATGGTTATTCCAACATTGTGTGGCTGTCAAAGATAAAGTGAGAGATTAGAGAGAGTTCTATATTTTGTTTTGAGATATTTGGGGATAAAAATCTTGTGGAAAAAGCTTATATCTTTGTACTTTTTAAGTATATTGGTTACCTCTGCAAATCATTTTGTTCTTGTGTTTGTGAGATCTTGCATTTTGTGAGGAATCTTGCTACTCGTGCACCAGCTCTTTGTGGGTGTTTTGAGCACTACAAAGTAGTATCAGAGCTTACGGTTTCGTGATGGCCGACAGCAAGTAGAAAGTCGAAAAAATCGATAAAAATGATTTCGCAATGTAGAAGATCCAGCTGGTGGTGTATCTCCGTCAGAAAAATCTAGATGGTTCATTATTTGATGAGAAGTCTGAAGGTGCAGACAAGGATGTAAAGATCTCGGTGACAAAGACTCGTTTGGATCAGAAGGCGCTTAGAGCAATTCAGTTAGCACTGAGTAGGAAAATGGTATTTCACATCTTAAAGGCAAAGACCACGAATGAGGCAATGGAGATTCTCACGGATATGTATTAGAAATCATCGGCATCGAATCAAAATTTTCACTTGAAGAAATTGGTTAACATGAAGTTGGGAAAAAGGGGTTCAGCAGCGGACCATGTGAACAATTTTTGTATGGTATAAAATCAATTGGAATATTCAAGGTTGAAGTTTTCAGAGAGAGCACAGACATTGTTATTTCTATCTACTGTACCCGACAGTTATGGTACAGTGGAATAAACTATTACATGCACTATGACAGTGTCGACTACTCTGATGAATGTTATGAGCAGCATCATAAACGAAGAAGTGAGAATGAAGAGAAACAGAGTCTTTATCATCTTCTAGCAACTCTGCACTTTCAGTTGAGAGATGTGGAAGATCTAAGGAAAGTCGACAGGGAAAGAATCAGAAAAGTGAGTCTGATAGTGGGTCTGAAGACAGTGACAATGGTGGTGGACCTGAGTGTTTGTATGGTCATAAGTAGAGTCACATGACGCGTAGTTGTAAGGCCCTTATGAAGAAAAAGCAAGAACAATCAAAGCCAGTCAAAGTGGTGGCTGAGGAAACAAAGCTTGAAGAGTTATGTTTATCATCAAGGGTGAAGTTAGACACACGAGATTGGTGTATAGATTCTTATACTTTTTTTCATTACACTTGCACTTGGAAGGAGGTGTTTAAGGACTATAGAGAGGGTTCTTTCGGATATGTGATCGTGGATTGCAGTCAGCGGTGTCCTGTAATTGGAATCGAAATGGTTCGACTGAAAACCGGTGATAGTAAGTATATTGTCTTGCAGGAGACAAGGCATGTCCCAAACTTGAAAGAAAATCTTATCTCGACAAGAAGAGGGTTCCTCGATTACATTTGGTAGTGGAGAGTAGTGTATAACTGTAGGTTCAGAGGTTGTAGCAAGTGGGAAGTGTGAGGGATCATTGTACATTCTTAGAGATGTGGTGTGTGCTTCTTCTGTAGTTGACACTCAGCCAGAATCGAGATGTAGGTTGTGTAAGGTACAGGCGAGATCTAAGAGTTGTGGGGCGGGTGCAGAGGTTGTATATTTAATGGGGGAGTTGATAGCCATGGTGAGATGGATCCTAAATGAGAGCAAAAGTACATTGCAGAAATTGCAGAAACTCCGAGTTGCTCTTGTGATGTTGAGAGCAGTGGTATCGATATGCGAAGTGATATCGATGTGTATGGCCGAGTTGGTCATAGTAAAACTGTGAGTGATATTTTGCAGTCTGCAGATATTGTGGAGACTAGTCCATGGAGGCTTCGAGTACATAGGGTGTCTTGGCCTTGAGAGGGTTTGTACCATGTCCGTTGTTGGCGAAGATTCTGCGAATTTGGGAGTCTAGCAACACGGAATTCGACACGTTAAAAAGGGGAGAGTGTTTCCCCACTATCTGTGCCTTATGAGATAGATTGTGAGGTATGTCCTTCATGGGTCTATGAAGTATTTGTGCCCGTGAAGGGGCGTGGAGTGCTCTTCATGTGAGTGGGGGGTACTCGGTCTTTCAGAATGAGTGAAAGACTAGCAGAGTTATAAATACAATTTTTTTGAAGACGTGTTTTGATCAAAGTGGGAGATTACAATTTGTGGATCCAAACACACAAGCACAACCGCAGCAAAAGCGGCGGCAAAAGGAGCAGGATGCAATCGACAGCACTAATAAAGCACTGCAACTGCCCGGATGCTCTCGACTAAGATGAAGCAATCGACTGCCAAAGAGGGCAGTCAACCACATCCATCAGCCCTGCTCTCTGACATGGTGAGCCTCAAAGCAGTCGACCGCCCATTCTTGCAGTCGACAGCAACATGCACAGTTTTGGGAATTGGATCAACAACTATGATCTTTTTCATTGTAATATAATATATATTGTATGATGTACGATTCTATGGTTATTCTTACATTGTGTGGTTGTCAAAGATAAAGTGAGAGATTAGAGAGAGTTCTCTATTTTATTTTGAGAGATTTTGGGGTAAAAAATCTCGTAGAAAAAACTTGTATGTACTTTTTGGGTAAGAAGTATTGATTACATCTGCATGTCGTTTTGTTCTAGTGTTTGTGAGATCTTGCGTTTGTGTGGAATCTTGTTATTGGTGCATCGGGTCTTTGTGGGCATTTTGGGCACTACGCACCACTATAATCCTCTGCCCTCTCTTCACACTAACTGCAAGTTATCTCCAGTTCTCAGCATACCTTGGTTAGTCCTCTCCAAGGCTATCCCCCTCTATCTCACTTGGTATGTTTTCTGACTATGCTTGTTTATATATAACTAATTATGAAGTAGGTTTTCAGCATACCTTTGGCTAGTATATATTAAAAAAAAGTCAGCTAAAATACCATCACTTAGATGTCGAAGAATTGGAAGTTGAGAAAATTGAGAGTATCATGTATTGAGCGATTGAAGTTGGTTCGGAATTTTAGACATTCTTATTTTAGCAAGAATGGACAATCAACATTTATTGGCATAGATAAAGGGACACCCTGAACTTTAAGTTTATATTCACGTCAAATGTTTAACCTTATGCAACCAAGTTAGAAACTTTACGACATTCTAACCGATGAAAATAAAATCAAGAAGGGACCCTTAAGCAAGGAGAAATTTGGAAGATTACTAATGTTGCATGATGTTAAACAAGACAAATTGCGCAGGTTTCTAGCTGCTAAGCAACCTTCTAGGATGACCCTACACATTACATTCGGATCCTGGTCGAGGTCGGGTCCTTCACAATGAGACACATATCCGACTTTAACATTTAAACGGGTCAAGTTTTTCGACCCAGTACATCCATAAGGCCGTAAATAAACAAATATTGGGTATAACTATATAACTAGCAGCCCTAATACCTACATAAGTAAGCAAATATAGGTCAGAGATGGGTCCAGTTATCCGGTATGAGTAGCAACTCTGCTTACCATACTGGTGAAGCAACTGTTAGGAATATATCTTGAATGCTCGTGGTTCACATTAGAAGAAGATATGATGAAGCACAAATGTCGAAGTGTCGAAGAGAGTAGAAGTAAACAGAGCAGCAACAGGGCAGAGTTGTGGTCGACTGTCCAAAGTTGCGGTCAACCGCACACCCGATCGGACCCCCGACCGCACATTCGATCGTAGTTGTATAGGTTTTGGCCGAGAGGAGGTCGGTCGACCGGTTTTGTTGGACGGTCGTCTGTGCACGGCAATGTACTTTTTGGGGCCTCAATTTGTTGGTCATTTCAGCCCTATCTTTAACTCCAAGTCAGATCATACGGCTCTTATTTAATTACTTCTTCAGGTTATATTGGACGACTGAGAATCAAGATCTATAGTTCTCTCTATTCTTCTTCCATAGATTGTTGTAGTCTCCAATATGAGAGGAAAGTACTTCATTGATATTTTCTCCATTGCAAAGAGATACTTGAGAGGGAGAGAGAGTTCTTGGTGAGTGAGTTTAATTTCTTGTATTGAGTGAATCATTAAGTCCTTGTAATCTCTTCTAGTTGAATATTACATCTCCCTATATTTTCCATCCGGATTAAGTGAAAGCTAACCGGGATAAATCCTCATTGTGTTTGTGTTGGATTGGTGGATCTATTTGCTTGTTTGCTCAATTGACTCGTCTCATTTACTTCGACATCCTCATTTCCCTATGTAGTTCTGACGTGCCACCGGGGTGTTAGTCGACACCCATCCCAACAAAGTGGTATCAGAGTTTCAGGTTGCCGAATTCCTTAGTTAAGATGATAGGTCACAGTCTTTTGAAGATCAAGCAATTCGATGGAAAGATTAACTTTTATCTTTGGAAGGTAGACATGTATGATGTCCTTGTTCAAGAACGTCGACAGTTAGCCGTTAAGAAGAAGGAAAAGCCATCCGATATGAAGGGGGATGTTTAAGATGATATTCGTGAAAGAGCCATAAGTCTGATCCGACTATCTTTGGCAGATGAGGTCAAGTGCAGATTTTTTGAAGACATGACGAGTTTGTGAGAAAAACTCATAGTTGACTACTCTGGTTCGTCGTTATTAGATCGAATGCATTAGAAGATGAAGTTATTCAATTTCTCAATGACGGAAGGTACTGATTTCCAAGACCACATCACAGAGTTCAACAAGGTTCTATCGGAACTCATGGCGATAAACGCGGATGTGAGTGAGGAAGATAAAGCTTTTACTAGATATATTCATTGCCGAATTCGTACGAGTTTTTTATCACTACCATGCTACACGGTAGATCTGCCAATGAGAGTATTTCGGTAGATGGTACAATCAATGCATTGAAGGAAAATCAACTTAGGAAGGAGACTTAGAAATCATCGTCTACTCCAAGTTGTCTAGCAGTGGAAGATCCTTCAGGTGGAAGACAAAGTGCTATGCAAAAGGATTTGATCTGTTGCCGATATTGCAAGAGGTCAGGGCATATCAATAAAGACTGTTGGAAATTACAGAATCAGAAGAGTGCCAAGGATAAAAAATCAACCGCCTATGTGGTTAGTGCTTGTGATTCAGGTGATTCGTGTCTTCTTATTTCAAATTCTTTAAAAGTGGATTCTAGTGAGTTTCTTGACTCAGGGAGTTCTTCTTATATTTACTTCGAGAGAGAGTTATTTTCTACTTATAAGTCTACTACAAGGCGGCATTGTGTGAGAACGGGAACTTGAGAGATTTGTGAAGTTGTGGGTGAGAGGACAGTTGAGTTGAAAATGTCAAGTCTAAACATGTTCACTCTAAGAGAAGTTTTGCATTTTCCTCTGCTTAAACGAAATCTGATTTTCTTGGGAACTCTTGAAGCATGGGGCTATAGGTACACAACTCGAGGTGAAGTTTTGTCGGTTTTTCAGGGTCGTCGTAAAGTGATTAGAGGTATGAGAGTGGTTGGGCCAAGCCAAAACAATCTCTACAAGCTTTGGGGAATCTGAAATAGTTGTGCAAGTATTGCTTCTTTTCCTATTATTCCCGCAAGTTCATCTAGTTTGTCGCAACTAACATCATCGAAGCGAGACTATGACGTTTGAACATCGTCGAGAGATGGAGAATGCCTTGATGTAGGTGGAGTTCGTGCGGAGGTTGGCAACTTCGTGATAACGCCTACTGAGGTGTGCCCTTGAGGGGGTATACTGATCGGTTCGATTGGGTAGAGATTTGTTCAACTAGTAGAAGAAACTATTGTTCTAAGCATTTTTGCAGGTGGAGTTCATTAGAGTTTGGAGATGAATAATCACATCATGTGATAGCACTCGTATACAATCCAATGTGGAGATTGTTAGAAATATGTCATGAATACTCGTGGTTCATAATAGAAGAAAATATGATGAAGTACGGAGGTTGAAGCGTCGAAGAGAGCAGAAGAAATCAGAGCAGCAACAGTGCAGGCAGAGTTGCGGTCGACCGCACACCCGACCATAGTTGTACAGGATTTTGGCCGAGAGGAGGTCGGTTGACCGTGCGCGGCGCTGTGTTCTTTTTGGGCATCGATTTGTTAGGCCGTTTCAACCTAATCTTCAACTTCAAGTCATATCGTACGGCTTCTATTCAGTTACTTCTTCTTCATGTTATATCGGACGACTAAGAATCAAGAATAACCTAGGATTTTCTCTATTCTTCTTCTATATATTATTGTAGTCTCCAATATGAGAGAAAAATACTCCATTGATATTTTCTCCATTGCAAAAAGAGACTTGAGAGAGAGATAGTTATTGGTGAGTGAGTTTAATTTCTTGTATTGAGTGAATCATTAATTCCTTATAAACTCTGCTAATTGAATATCATATCTTCCTATATTTCCCGACGAAAGCTAACCGGGATAAATCTTCGTTGTATTCTTGTTGGATTTGTAGATCTATTTGTTTGCTTGCTCAATTGACACATCTCATCTACCTCGACATCCTCATTATTCTATTTAATTCCGCTGCGCCACCAGAGTGTTGTTAGTCGACACCCATCCCAACAGCAACCATACCTAATAATCAGTAACTGTAACGCTGACACAAACAAAAGTAGAACAGAAATTATTTACTTACGCCTTTATCTTAGCCTTGAGAGCTCCAATACTCTCCACCGAAGTTGAAACAGCTATAGAGAAATCTATAGCATCGCCCATGTCTGGGCTTCTGTAGAAATTACTGATCGGTTTGGTTGCCAATACAGAATTTGGGTAATATATCTTCTCATTGTCGAATCTCAAAAACACAGTGGTCAATATATTCATCTCCTCAACAGTCATCTGCAAGAATAAACAGAGCTTATATTCCAATACATACAACAATCACCAACATGTGAACAACATGACAGAGAGTATACCTGTATTCCATCAACAACACAACGGTCCCCGACATCAAATGGGTGCATCACAAATACAAATATAATGGCTTCAAATGCCATCTTGCAAGTGTTATTGAACATAAAACCTATTAGTAGGAGCTGAGATGAGAAAAAAACAAGGACTTTGGTGGTTGCAATGCCCGTTAAGATCAACGTGATTATTAGAACTGCAATAAGTACGCCTGTTGTTGTTAGTTTGTGTAATTGGTTGACTGCAGTTTTGGTATCATTCAACGAATGTGCAAGAGATTTCCGCTCAACGTAGGCTTTCACCTGCAAAGAAAATTTGCTTGAAACTTTAGAGAATTTGGTATAGGCGAAAGTTGGTTCTACTTTATGTATAAAGTAGAACTTTTTTCCACTACGGAACTATGCCTTTGGAAAATGGATTGTAAGAAAAAAATTTCAAAGAAAAATGTAGAATTACCCATGTTTTTTAAGTAAATATCGTCAACACTAACTTGTCGAGATGATGATTCTAAAACAAGAAATGTCCAGGAATAGTTTTTAAAAAACAAGAATCGGAAACAGTCAACTTTGTTCAGGATAATTAGTTCACAAAACAAAATCTATCTCCAGCTTCATGTCTCCTTCTAGTCCTTTTCTTTTTAAAATAAGATAACTAAAACAATTTTTCAAACCGCTTGTCAAGACTTGTTAAAATAAAAATACGTTAGAGAGGATGAGAAAGAATTGAAAGTTACCACCCAATTCTTCAGAGCCGATTTCTTAATCTTCCCACTCTCTGCAGCTCCTTCAAACAATGGCATCACATACATCACCTCCTCCCTGCTAAAAAACCTCAAAAGATCATCTGAATCAATGTACCTACACCGAAGATAAAATATTTAATAAATACTAGTTTGCCAAGAAAATGAAATAAAACCTTAAATTTGGAAATTTAAGATTAGTAATCCTCACTTGCAACCAGGTCTTGCGACATTCTTAAAAATCCTGTAGGCTGCAACCTTTGCATCCCATGCACTGATTATCTCCATGTCCCTATGCTCTTCCTCTACAAAACTCTTATCAATAGTGTTTGAGAGTGTAGATAGCCCTGAGTTCATAATCACATTAACCAATCCCTTCATAGTCCAAGCCGAAACCTTCTCTTGTCTCATCTTATAGAGCTTTGACACATCAATCACTTCTTGCTTCTCACCGAATTTCCTCTTCCCCTTCCCCTTGCTCTGAAAGCTCCGAAAGCTCAATTGCCCTGAATGCTTTACCCCTATCTTCTCTGCTAATTCCATCAGCGGAGGCCCCGAAAGGCTTTGGAGTATGTACTGATGAAATATCGACTCTTGAATCCGGTCAAAAAATTGATTCATATGAAAAGAAGAAGCTAATATCTTAATGAAGAGTGTCTTCACAAGCCAAATCGCCGAGCCAAGCACAAGCGAAATTAGTAGGCGTTCGACAAAAAAAAGAGCCTTTTCGGTCTTTTTGGAATGTTGAACACCCCAATTGAAAATAATATACCAACTTAGACAAATCAAGGAGGACCAAAGGAACACTTGCACGCTCTGTTTCAGCCCATACACAAAGTAGAGCACCTTCTTCTTCAAAAGGAAGTTTCTTTCAATTAAGAACACTACAATATTAATAGCCCAATTGCTAACTAATCTCCCACAGAAAATGACAGCAACAATCAAGCACCATTTCCAAATCTCCAAACCCCAAATCATATGCCCATGAAGTCTATGAACCGACAAGCTCAAAATAAGGCATGCAATATCCAAGACAAGTATCAAACTTTCAATCACAATGAACACTCCAACCCTCCTCCTTCTCCTATGTGGGACATCACTTGATTGTTCCTTCTTGAAAATCTCCCAATCCTCCTCCTCCTCCCCCTCCTCCTCCTCTTCTTCGTCTTCTTTTATGGTTATGGGACTACCAAATGACCTAATACTTGGCAAACGGAATGAGGAGCTGAAAGAGTCTTGACCAGGAGATGGAACTGCCACACCGGGTTGTTCTACAAACCTCGATTTGGGTTTTGCGAATGCAGAACTTGGGATTGACCTACGACGTAGTAGGGATTCTGATCCAGGGGGTTTGGGGGGTTTCCCTGGACTAGGGATTGATTTCAGCTCAATTTCAGGGGTTGTGGATTTGGGTTTGTGGTTAGCTTCAAATGTTTCAATTTTCGGGTTTTTGTTATTGGGGTGTTCTTCTTCTGGGATTATGAGAACTAGTTCGGCTTGTTTCTTCTCTGTTGGTTCTTTATGAAGGTCCATGGATAGTTTGAGATGCTAAACAAATTTTTCTACTTCATATACCAACGAAAATTAAATACTAAAATCTTAGCTTAGTAAAACAGTAGTGCTACTATCTAAAGTGGATCTAGAATTGAACACATGTTTAATCTACTTCAAAATCTTAGATCTGTAAGAGATGATGATGAAGAGGAGGTCATACCTTAAACCCCAAGTTCTTAAGGTGGCTCCAAAATGTAAAGGTTTATGAGAGCTTGGTAACTGGGAGAGATGAAGAAACCCTAGGTCTTTAACAATGAATTTTTTTATATAAATATAACATAAAATATATGAATATAATGTGTTGGATTTCATAGTGAAGAATTTTAAATCTGCTGGTTTCAGAGTTATCTCTTGGGGAAAGAGAAGAAAATTGTAGTAGCCGTTTTTGTGATGTAATCTTTTGTTTTCTTTCTTTCAAATAACATGGACATGTGGGGCAACCCATGTGTTCCCCACAACTCAATATTATCCCACTTTTTAAATTTTTCAAATTAAACTTTACCCGAAACCCAACGGCTCCCCATCACCCCAAAGTAGGGGGTAGCAACAGGTTCGTGCCGGCCCGGGACCGGCCCGGCCCAGCCTCCTCTTTTGCAGGCTCAACCCGCGACCGGTCCCCCAAATCAGGGTCTGGTTCGGGCCTCCTTTTTTCTGAAAAAGCCCAGCTATGCCCAGCCCAGTTTCGAACCGGGACCGGTTGAACCGGCCCGCCCGGGACCGGTTGAACCGGCCCGCCCGGGCCCGGACCGGTCCCGGGCGACTGTTGGGTAATTATTATTATTATATTTTATTTTTTTTGGTTCTGAATTAAAAAAAAATAAAAAAATTACCGAATTGCCTCCCAACGGATCTATACTAGCTAGTTTTGGGGGGTACTTTAGGAAATCAAAAAAATGCATATTCTATATATACAACATCATTTCTTTCATTTCTTTCATTTCTCTTCACTAATTCACTAAAATCTCTCTACTATCTCTCAAATCTCTCCACTATCTCTCAACAAATCAAGTTTCTACTACATTTTGCAAGGATCAACAATCAACAACAATCAAGTGATCAACAACAACAATCAGCACTACTATAAGCTCTCAAGTCTCAACTCTCTCAACTTTCATTCTTCAATCAGCCACTGGAGAGGACGAAGGTGCTGGTGCCAGTGGGTAGCGGACCCTCTCACTGGGTCCGCACCCACTGAGTTCGAGCAACGATAGCATTGTCGACGGTATAGAAGCAAGAAGGCGAAGGTTTAGAGCGAAGAGGTTGAGACTGGGAGAGCAGCAAGAAGGAGAGAGAATAGGGGGGAGTTGGAAGCAGCGGTGGGTGGTGGGCAGGAGAGGGGAGGAAGCGGCAGGGGGGGTTGTTTTCAGGGTTTAAAGGACGCAGAGGTAGGAGCTGTGGTCTCCGGTGATAAACCTGGACGTTGGGGTTGGTGAGAGCTCCTCCTCATTGTGAAAGTGATGCCGAATCTTCCAAGTTCATCTATTGTTAAAGGAAATGGCCATGTTATCCATTTCCATTGCATCGTATAAACTACAAAAGGAAAAAAAGAAGATAAGTTCCCATGGTACCAGTTTTCTCCCCTTGCACTTCTCAATCTTCCAGCCCAATCAATTATCTGAAGCATCCCAGTGGCTACACCTATGGCGGAGATGGCCACCATTACCTCAACACCCCGACTACAGCACCTTTCTCCTGCACATCCCACCGAAGAGTACACCCCAGCTGCCCCCCCCCCCTTTGGCCCCCATACGGTCGAGTCTACACTCCCCTGAGGGAGGAGGCCGCGAGCTCAGACGTGCTCGCTCCCTGACGCGTGCACATCATCGTCGTGAGGGGAGGAGCCACGATCATCATCGCTACGATGAGGACGCTGCAAGGGAACATGGGCATGTTCGCCGACAAGTGGAGTTTTACGGGGGAAGGGCCCAACGATGAGGTCCTCCTACCAGCCTTCACAGGCGTAAGAAAACACTTCCGTTAGAGCAACACCACCACCACAACAGGGGGCACTATCAGAGAGACAATGAGCTTGTTTCACGCAGGCAACATCAGTCCCCTACCAAGAACAACACCAAACCAATCCGTAAACCACCTCATCAACCACTGCAGTCCTCACTGCAACAACACCAACATAAACTTTCTAACCCCTCCCATCACCACAGCTCCCATAGGGAGCCCCAGGAACCTCTACAAACTGCCGCGACCACCCTACCAAATCCCACCACCATACAGCTCGCATTCCCAACACCAGTGGAGCACCATGCTCCCACATCCTATGCCGAGCGAGACCATCGAGGGGCTGCTCTAGGTGGGATGACGGAAGATGGGAACTCCGCCGATGAAGATATGGAGGGGCAGTGGGTTCTGGTTAGGGGAAAGAGGAACAAACAATAGACTAAATCCACTTACTCCCAAGGCGATGAGCTCCAACACAAGAAGAAGCAGAGGAAGGGCAAACGTAAGCTGGCCTCGTGCTTCAATTGCGGGACCTAGGTCACTTCAGGAGTGAATGTACCAAAGAAGTACGGTACCTCAAATGTATGATGTGGGGGCATCTCTCTTACGTATGCACCAATGTGGTGGAGACCAAAAGCGACGAAGAGCGACCGGTGAGCCAAGGGAGGTCACCGGACAACCCAACGGTGATCCGATTGGCAAGGAGCCTGGAGATTATCAAGAGCGAAGAAAGATGGCTGCGAAAATGGTGCACAATTGCCAAAATCAGAGCTGGAAGGCCATCAGAGGATCACCTGATGCAAGCACTCGCGGAGAAATGGCCTATGAATGCCCATGGCAATTGAGTAGCGAAGAAGTTATGCCATTTGCAATTTCTGGTCTCTTTCCCATCGCCGGAGAAGGTCTCGGAGGTTGTTGGCTTAGAGACTGTCGACTTTGGACATTTCCAAGTCGACTTCAGCGCGTGGATGCCAACCTTCGGAGCGGAGCTCCCTCAGGGAGAAAAATATTGCATTTGGATTCATAACATCCCACTACACTTTTGGAAGAGAGAAGCTATTCAAGAGATTGTAGCAGAGTTTGGGACTGTGGAGGAGTTAGATGAGAAGACGGTACGCCTCTCAGAGTTAATCTCGGCGATGGCTCTTATTAGGAGCACTGACATTTCTCTTATGTCGCGCTTTGCCAAAATTTTCTCCTTCGAGGAGTCGTATCTGGTAAGATTCGTGCTAGACAAGAGAGAACAAGCACTGCCGACTATCCCCTCCCCTGCACCTGTAACTACTCTCAGAGACAACAGAAGCTACAAACAAGTAGTCTCGCTAACGAAGAGCCTCACAATTGATAGTACTCATGAGATTGAAAGGGCTCACCGGGAGATCATCAGGGCGGCTATGGGGCAGAAGCAGCGCCAAGATACTCCGGCGGTAGGGTTGCGGCCACATAAGGACCTACCGTACAAAGAAGGTCGAGACAGGAATCTAATCGTTAGACCCAACGGTTATAAGCTCTCAGGAGCCTTCAACTCAGCGGATCAAACGGTGGCCCTGCTCAATAACTCTCTGGAGGACAGCGCTGCAGCTCAGAGGAAAGGGACAGGGCGCACAGACCACAAAAAGGGAAAAACTCCAACCTCCAACAACATGCAGACTCTGAGATAGGGGTTGGTGGAGGATACCGCCAAGTTGGGGAAGATGACAAGCGATCGACCACTTTCGACCAGAGAGTGGGTAATAAAGGGCTGGTTTTCACCAGAAGCAAAAAAAGAAGCTTCTTTGAAGCAAGCGCCCTAAGAGCCAGAACCCATTCTGGGAAAAGAGAAGACCAGAGATCTGCTCTACCACAGGAAAAGGAACTCAAAGGAGCACGAGCTTGAAGCTGAGGGAGTGGCCAGCAAAGCTGAGGAAGTGGGTAGTAAAGGGAAGGTTTTGGAAAATGCTAAGAATGGGAAAGAAGACGAAGTACCAGCGAAGGCTTTGGTAACGAAGGTAAAAGGGGCCTTCAACGCTTCGTATACCACGCCACTGTCCTCTTTTCCCGCGAAGTCTGATCCAACCGCACCAACCCCCAATCTACAGAGGCCAGCTGGCGAAAGCATACGCTCGCTCAGATTAAACCCAACGGCATCGACACCCACCGATGCCCCCTCCAATGTCGCGCTGCCAGCTGGCAAGGGTGTTAGGAATACCGCCCCAGCGAGTCAGTCGAGGAGCGAGTGTCTCGAGGAGAGTGGTATGATGGACCGCGGTAGAGGGGAACACGTTTATTCAATGGAAAGTCTAAATTTGGGGCCGGGTGTTGGGCTTTTTATAGGAGCTAGTGGACCCAAAGAGGGGTCCAAAGTGCCTATAATTGTCTGCGGATCTAGTAGCTCTAGAGTTTCGAACAATCAGACACTTTGTCAGAATGGGAGCGGGCCCACCGAGGGGACCGCAATGGAGAACATCACTATTAGTAGCGAGTCGCCAATCTACGGGCTCAATGAGGAGTCCGCTGTGAGAGTGCCTATTCTACAAGGGGATATTCAACTCACAGATAGTGAGGAGGACCTAGAAGGACGGCTTAATCTAGGTGAAGAATTTTCTTTCTCTGATGAGGAGTCAGAGGATTTAGAGTGCATCGCTAACACCCAAAGGGAGATCTCGCCTGAGTTGGTCCTGTCCACATTCCCAGAGTCAGCACCCGGAGATAGTTCTAGGATGTCACATAGGACAGTTGGGTTCAGAGTTCACAGATCGCCCAAGAGGGCTCATATGGAGTCCTTGGATGACTATCTCGAGGTAGCAACGGCTGCTAAAGCTGCTAAATTCGACAACGGAGGTACGACTACTTTTTTAGCTACTATTTTAAATTTTATGTCAGACTCTGATGTATTTTTACTAGCTAAAACATGTGGGTTAGAGGTGTGTGACGCAGACCGCAATGCTTTACTTCTCAATAAAATCAAGAGTTGGGAGACTGATAGGTTTAAGACTAATGTTGAAAACGCCCTAGGGAATTGCGTTGGGTCGACAGACATCCAAGAGGATGTAGCCGGCCCCACACCCACTCTAACGATCACCGATGACACTACCCCCCAATGAATACGCTATTCTGGAATATTAGGGAGCTGGGAGATAGGGGAAAGAGAGATATGGTAAGAGATGTCATTAGCAATTCCAAGGCGGAAGTGGTGGGGTTACAGGAGACTAAACTCCAGCACGGGCTCAAGCTCAAAAGAATTGGGGATAACAAAATCAAGGAATGGGTGTTACGACCGTCAGTAGGAGCCTCGGGATGGATTGCTATAGGGTTCAATTCGGATATCCTCTCTTGCTTAGAGGTGCACAGCGGAATGTTCTCCCTGACTGCCCGGCTTAAGCGACGGTCCGATGATTGGGTGTAGACGGTGACTGTTGTATACGGGCCGAACGTGGCCACAGACCGAGATGCCTTTTGGCAAGAACTTGTCGACATTCGACGGCGTTGGTCGGGAGCATGGATTGTTGGGGGGACTTAAACATTACTAGATTTGCCTTTGAGCAGAAGGGTAGAGGCTCTAGCGATAGACACAAAGAGGAGTTCAACCGAGTGATTACGGAACTAGAGCTGATCGACATCCCTGTCAATGACAGACTATTCACCTGGTCTAATATGCAAGCGACCCCGGTTATGGCCAAGCTGGACAGGATTTTAGTCTCGATGGAATGGGAAGCTAAATTTCCACTAGCTATAGCTAGATCGATCCCTAAACCCACATCAGACCACACCCCGATCCTTCTGGATGTGGGGAATCGTGGAGCCCATAAGCCACAGAAATTTAGATTTGAGAAGGCTTGGCCAGATATTCATGGATTTCATCACATGGTAATGGAGAATTGGGCGCTCCCAACTTCTGGTAGGGACACAGCATCCCGACGGTGTGAAAAAATTCGCAGGTTAAGAAAGAGGCTGCGTAGATGGAATCGTTCTCAATTCTCGACCATTTGGCATGCGAAAAATTCCTTTCTGGAAGGAATCGATGAGCTAGAAAGGGTGGAAGAGACGAGAGTCCTATCACAGGAAGAAAGAAACAAGCTGCTAAAGCTTCGGGAAAATATTGCCAATCTATACAAGTTGGAAGAGATCAAGTGGCAGCAAAGATCAAGGATTTCGTGGCTCAAAGAGGGAGACGCGAATACAGCCTACTTCCACAGAATGGAAAGTGCAAGGCGTAGATCCAATGCCGTCCTCTCACTTCAGACGGATACGGGGACACTGCAAGACGAAAATGCGATCTCCGCAGCCTTTCAAAATTATTACAAGGGCCACTTTGGAAGAAAGACTGATTTCAGGATTCCATTGAGGGAGGATTACTGGCAGGAATACCGGAACGAGTCAACGCAAATTTTCTCCTCTTTAGAGGCACCTTTCTCGGAAATGGAAGTGAAAAAGGCCATCAACCAAATGGGAGCAGACAAGTCCCCGAGGCCAGACGGCTTTCCAATGATGTTCTTCCAGGTGTTCTGGGAAGAAATCAAAGGGGACATTATGGCATTGATAGAGGAATTTTTTCATAACAATATCAGATTAGGCATGTTCAATTTCGCGGAAGTGGTCCTTATACCAAAACAGGAGGAATCTAAGCGTGTGGGGAATTTTAGACCAATTAGCCTCATCAACTGCTCGATAAAAATCATCACAAAGGTCCTGGTCATCCGCCTGGGGAGTATTATGGATAGTGTAATCAGCAAGACCCAGACAGGCTTCATCAAGGGCAGATGTATCTTAGATTGTGTGGCCACTGCCGAACAAGTCATCCACCACTGCCATAAGAGCAATTCTAAGAACTTCCTCCTTAAACTAGATTTAGAGAAGGCATACGACTCTGTCGATTGGGAGTATTTGCTAGAAGCTCTCAGAGGGAGAGGTTTCGGGGACAAATGGGTTAGATGGATCAAACAGTGTTTACTTACAAGTAAAATGGCTGTTTCAGTGAATGGGAGGCCAGGGTCGCCATTTCCTTGCAAGAAAGGACTCTGGCAAGGGGATCCGTTATCCCCACTGCTATTCACAATCATAGCAGATGTGCTTAGGGGAATGTTAGAAAATTGCCGGAAAAAGGGCTGGATTACGCCCGTGGCCAGCAGTAGTTCCAACCAAGGGTGTACAATTCTTCAGTACACTGATGACACCCTACTCTTTGGAAATGGAAACAGATCAGAAACAGTTTGCTTTAAAGGAGCCCTCTACTGTTTTGAAGCCTGGTCAGGTCTCAGGATAAATTTCCACAAGAGTGCACTAATTCCCATTACACTCTCCGATGAAGTAGCGCGAGAACATGCAACCATTTTAAATTGTGTGAGGAATGAGTTTCCAATCAAATATTTAGGGCTTCCACTCAGGCCAGGGAAACTCACTAAGTCGTATTGGCTGCCTATAATTGACAGGGTGGAGGACAGACTATCTGGCTGGAAAGGAAAATCGCTTTCGCTAGGAGGCAGAGTAGTACTCATCAATTCAGTACTATCCAATCTACCCATCTACTACATGTCTTTTTTGAGCTCCCTAAGTGGGTTATCCAAAGGATTGACCGAATCTGAAAATGATTTCTTTGGAAAGTGGCAGATTCGAATAGGGGGGTTACCACCTGATCAAGTGGAATATCGCTTGATGAAGAAGAAGCACGGAGGGCTAGGCATCATCGACCTTAGAGATATGAATCTTGCCCTTTTAGGGAAGTGGTGGTGGAAGGTTTTTCACCACAGCGGGGAAGGATAGCAGGATTTTATTCAGCCATATCTGCGAGGAAAAGGCACGAGAAGTCTGGGCTTCCGAGTAGGGTCTAGAGTCTCGCGGTTCTGGAAAGAAATTACCAAAGCTAGCGAACCATTCAGTTCGGTAGTTACGTCAACTATCGGTAATGGGCGGTCCACCAGGTTTTGGTGGGACAAATGGTGTGGTGCACATTCACTGAAGGAAACTTTTCCCGAACTGTATGACAAGACGAGTCGACCAAATATATCGGTTGCCGAGGCTTGGAGGAAGGGAAAGTGGAAGCCTAAATTCCGAGGAGCTCTTAACTTAAGTTTACATCAGCAACTGGTCGAACTACATGTACACATCACACGGACTAGGACAAGATGCATCCAAGGCCCAGATCAGATGCGGTAGGGACTTGAGCCCAAGGGTACATTCATTGTAAGGTCCCTGTACCATCGGATTCACTTTCGGGGATGCAGATCTAGTTGGGCACAGGTATTATGGAAGGCGAAAACACCACTTAAAGTTAGAGTCTTTCTTTGGCTAGTGCTCAACAATGCAATCCTCACCAGAGAGAACCTGGCCAAAAGACAACCCCAGATTGCGACCGACTGTGGATTCTGCAACATGCACATGGAGAATTTAAACCACCTTTTTATTCACTGTCCAAGGAGTAAGGCGACTATGGTAGAGGTTTTACGAGCCCTAGGAACAAGTGAATACCCCAGCGAATATAAGGACCTGTGGGTTGGCCCCAAAGTTGCAATGGTGCGTCATGAAATGAAGGAGGTGTGGTACATTGCCATTGCGGCTACTACATGGGTGTTATGTCTAGACAGAAATAACTTTTATTTTCGTGCTTCATGTAATAGTATTTCTGGTAACCTTACTCATATCATGCATCTTATTTCTTTTTGGCTATAGCTTCCGCCACAGGGGCGAGAGGAAGGATAGCCAGAGTCTTCCAGGTGGAGGACTTCGACAATGAGGAGGTAGAGTTCGGGCCGACACTGGATTGAGAGGCGGAACCGTCACTAGCTGCACTCGATACTAGTTTGGTCTTGACCTACTGTACTTTTGGTTTTATTTTGAGGATTCGACCCACCCCCCAGGGTTCTGTTGGGGGTTTATGTTTTATTTACTGCTCTGTTTTGTATTTCCTGTTATGTACTTTTGTATCCTTCCCGGCACACCGGGGTTGTTTTATTAACTACTTATTAATGAAACAGGGTGGCTTTATTCCACCTTTTACCTCAAAAAAAAAAAAAAAAAAAAAAAAAACTTTCATTCTTCAAACTTCAAACACTCATACGGTATTTTAGTATATGTTTAATTTGTAGATTTAACATAGTTGATTATTCTCATCTATATCTCTTAATTCTGTTTGGGTTTTCTTGAACATCTTCCTCTCATTTTTTTAGATTTTATCTATAAATTTGGTAAAATGGTAAACATACATACAATACCCACTAGTTCTTGTTATTATTGTTATTTTTTAGTTGAGATAGATTGTTGTTCGTTTTAAATTTTGTGGTTTCTCTTTATTTAATTTTGTTGTTTTAAATTATTAGTTGTCATGCATTTTGTTGTTCCTTTTAATTTAAATTTTAAAACGTACACTTGCTTTCTCTCTAACTATACATACACTAGTTTTTAATAGTTAAATGGTTTCTAATCGATCATGCGGTGGTATACATAGTAGTCAAGAGTCCACTAGTCATCACATTCCTACCATTCCAATTCCATATATAAAAAGTGAAGAAACATTCATAAATTATGATAATTTTCCCGATTTGAATGAAACACACTCAAATCCTATAGAAATAGAAGATCATGTAGAACCACAACCATCGGAACAAGGTCCTTCTCTAACCCGTAAAACAAGAGGGACTGCTTCCGAAGTACACAATTATTTCAATTTTGTCCCATCACAAAATGATAAGAGTGTATGACTAAAAATATGTAAGAAGTGTCAAACACCGTATAAGTTTAAAATGGGATCGGGCACGGGTACACTTCAACGTCACTTAAACAAATGTCAACCCGAATTTTCGAAAGACAATCTCACACAACAAAAAATAGATTCTAGAACCGGTCAAGTGGATAGTCATTGCTACGATCACAATATCATTCGTAGGAAAATGGCTAAGTTAGTAATTATGGGTGAATTACCATATTCGTTTGGTGAAAGTAGGTATGTAGAGACATTTGCACAAACCTCCTTAAACCCTCATTATAAAAATATTGCTAGGAATGTAGTTAAGGGTGATTGTAAATTAGTTTACAATGAGACTAAGGATTTTTTTTATAGTGTAACCCCTGTTTCCGTTAATACGTATTTTTTTAAGTATTTTTTTTGTATGTCAAATTCTTAGTATCTTGTAACTATTTCTTCCTAAATGATTATTGGTTTTCAACCCGAGTTATATTTCATTCTATGATTTTGATATGATACCCAAATGATGAACCTCTTATTTTTGGTTAATTATTTAAACCGAATTTAATTATTCAATTACTTGTTACATTTTATAATTATAGCCTAGTCTAATATTATTATTCAAACTATCTTATGAAGACCAATATACAATTGTTTTAATATTTAATTTGAAGCTCAAAGCCCAATTGTTTATTATAAGCCCAAGTTTACAACCCACACCCACACCTATTAGATCCCAACCCATTAACCCATTATCCTACCCGTATACAAATTCCCTCACATTCCCCCTACTCTTCACCTCCTGTAACACCCATAACCCCCACTCACAATAACTACTCATTATTATATTATATTTATTATTTTATATTATTATTATATATTAACCCCCCCTTTCCCCCGTTCTCTCTCCCTCTCCCATCTGTCTCTCTCTCTCCCCGACCTCACCCTCTCTCTCTCTTCCATCTTCTTCATCCCCCCTCTGTTTCTCAAACGAAAACAGAGACCTCCCACTTCACCTTCCTCCCCATCGCCCTAGCCTCCCGACCCATCTCCGCAACTCCCCTGTTTCTCCCGACCACTTAGATCTCGTCGGAGCACCGCCGCAACCACCGTAGTCGCCACCTCCTTGTCCTCGACTCCGCCATCAAGCCCAACCTCCGAACACCCCCCCTCGTCATCCCCAACCTCCGCAATGCCATCTTCGCTCCACCGCAAACCATCGTCTTCCTCCACCCCTCTGCTCGCCACCTCGCCCCTTCTCTACCATTCCCCTGTTTCCTCTTCTGCCATGGCTCTGAGTGCCTCTCCCCCTCGCCGACTGCACCACAGCAACAACCACCAGCAGCGATCCCCTGGTACCCCATCGCGCTACCCTCCTATCAAGACAGCGACAGCCAGGGTGACGCAGTGCTGCCCTGCATCCCCTTCGTCAACCTCGGCTCCACCCTGGGCTCCTCCATAACTGTAGCATCCCGTCGTTCAGCCCCCACAGTGCGCAGCTTCCCTGCGTAGCTCAGTCCCTCCAGTTGCCCAGTGCCAACCAGCCGAGATCCCCGTGACGCTCCCCTTGTTGTCCACTGCTGCCGTGTCCCCTGGCCGACGCTGCCGTCGAAGCCAAGCCATTATCGATGCCTGCTGTTGTGCATTGGTTGTTTTGATCAAGTGTTGATCATTCAATGTGAGCCGTCGATCGTCGTGATCATCTTGATCATCGTGATGATGTCCCCTTGGTTTTGATTATGGTCGTCCATTGGATCTTGATCATCATGATTGATTGGATGTGGGCCATTGATCTCCTCTTGATCATCCGATTAGATCATAGCCATTCGATCTCGTCTTGATCGTCACAATCATGATGATCATCAATTTTCTTTGATCGCAGCCGTTCGATCGATCGATCTTGATCTTCATCATTTTCTTCATCATGAGGGAAATCTAACCGTCCGATCTGAGTTTTGCTAGTTGCTGTTGTAGAGGTTGGGTTGTGTGTTTGCTGTTTTAGAGTTGCTGCCACATATCTTGCACGTGCGTCACTGCCCGGGATTCTGACCCCGTTATTCTTGTATTCGGTATCATCGTCGTCGGTTATCAGATAAGTATTCTCTTGTACAACTCGTTTGTTCTCGTACAAGCTTCTATTGAAAAATACCGCAAGTATATTCTTTGACTCTAATTCGTATTCTTCGGTCGAATTGAAATCTGTTGCTATACATAATCCATCGGTCCCGTATTCGCATATGATCGTGAATACTTTGTTGCCACATGCATTACATAAACACGATTGATACACACATATGTACTCTTAGAATTATACCTAATTATGTGCATGATTGTTTTACCCGTGATAGTAGTCTCAATATGATATCTTGTTATTGTTGATTAAGATTAATAAAAGTAACAAGCCGAGATTTAAGGGAAAGACCATAGTAGTAGACAATATAGATAGGTGTAATTGGAAGGGGGTCCGTGTTTCTCATGATTACAAGTTATATGGAACTAAGTGCCATGTTAGAGGTTGACGGGGGCCACCTTTAGAATCTATGGGGGCCACCTCTAGAATCCATTATATGATTACAAGTTGACATGTTTCATGCTACAAGTTTACATTCTACATGTTCCACATTACACGTATCTCGAACAAGATACAATTGAGATGTTTTTTCGAAATACGTGACCTATAAAATCCATCACTAGGCCTAAGCGTAACTGATTGTATGTAGCAACCATGTAGTAAAAGTATGAATGCATGAAGTGCTACCTAGATAGAATAAAACAAAAGACATGATATTAACACGTGCACTTGTATGATCTAATTATATATTGTATGTTCATGTTGACTTGTTTACTTGATTAATTATTTACATGCCACTTGTTTTATGATGTCTTGTTCATGATCCTATTTACATATTGTATTTCTATTACATGATTCTTGATTCCTTACTCTTTTTTCTGCTTCTTGTTTTATTTTTGTACTTGTCCCCTTAGCTTGAACCACTTGCGGCTCGTGACTTGCATTAACGGGCGTCTTCTTGTTTTTTTGTTTTTTTTTTGTATTAATGTACTTGCATGCCCGGATAGAGAGTTACTCGAAGGTGTTGCTGATCAAGTATTTTAGTCTTATTTGTTTTCATGTTGCTTTAGTTCATGTTTTATTCATGTTACACTTTATTGTAATCCAGACATGTTTGACCCGTAATTATGTTTTTTATTTCCAGTTGTTGGTTATGTTATGGACTATAACATGTACTTTTGTTATCCTATTGTGATTTTACATGCCTGCGTGGTTTTGTTGTTATCTTATTGTTGAGTTACCTGTACAGCTTATGAATGGTATATTTGTATCATTTGCTGGGCCTCAGTCACGTGGTCGTATTCCCGCATTTTGGGAAGCAGGGCATGACATATAGCAACACTAACATCACTAAACACTAGAGTTTTTTTGACATCTGATGGGTGGGTAGGAGTAAACGGCGTTCCAATGATGTGTGTAACATGTCATTGGATAGTTTCAGATTGGGTACTTCAAAAGACGATATTTTTATTTGAATTTGTTAGGTATCCACATAAGGGTGAAATTATAGCCACACACATTATGCAAGCATGTAATAATTATGGTATTTATGATAAAGTGTTTGCTATTGGTTTTGATAACGCCTCTGATAATACTAAAGTAATTTATAGTTTGAAAATTACTTTAGATTCTATAGAACCCGAAATTTTTCATGTTAGGTGTGCATGTCATATATTAAATATTTGTGTACAAGATGCACTAAAATATGGAAACGATAAACTTGATGCAATGAGAGATTGTGTTCATTATATTACATTGAGTGGTCCAATATATCAAGCTTTTCATGATTGGTGTAGAATTAGGAGATGTATATAAACGTTTTTCTAAAGATGTTAGACATCGTTGGAATTCTACATTTAATTTATTAGGTGTTGTTCTTCATTACCGTTTTAATCTTAGAGATTTTTATGTTGCAATGGGTATGCAAAATTATATGTTAGATGATGATTTTTGATTTTTTGCCGATAGTTTGTATAAATTTTTAGAACGTTTTAACGATGCTACTTTGCAATTTTCAAAAACATATACATCTAAATCTAGTGGTATTTTACTTGAAATTGTCACTGTGATGACAACAATTAAAGATTTGCAAAATGATCATTTTATAGGGGATATGGTTAATGCGGCATATATTAAAATTTTAAAATATTTTCATCCACTTCCTATATCATATTGTGTAATTAGTGTAATGAATCTCATGATTAAATTAGGTGGCACAAAAATTTAATTGAAATTTTTACACTTATGCCCCACACGATGCAATAGAAGATTTTGATCATGTTATTTTTACTCGTCAATTTGAGCATATTTTGACTAGGTTATATGATACTTATGATAAACTTTATTTATCTAACACTATACGAACACAAACACAGAATGTTGATTCTTATTCTTCTTCCTCCATATTAGTAAAACGAAAGAGTCATGCAACTAGTAGTGTTTTAAATCTTATTAAATCAAAAAAACCAAGAACCAATTCACCAAATGAGTTGAATTGGTATAATGCATAAAGTTCGATTGAAGATGTAGTAGATGTGTTACAGTTTTGGAAGAGTAATGAAGTTATTTTTAATATTCTTTCTCGTATGGCTAGAGATTTGCTTACAACACCGGCGTCAACCGTTGCATCGAAAAGTGTTTTTTCTCTTGGTGGCAGGATAATGAGCCCGAACAGGAATCGATTGACAACCAAAAATTTGGAGATGCTAGTATATGCCGAAGATTGGATGAAAGCGGAAGAGGACCCAAGATTTACTTGAAGCACAAGCTGGCTCAACAAGTAGCGATGAATGAACAATTAGATTTAGTCGATTTACATTAAAATGATGTACAATATATTGTAAATAATTGGAAATTTTTGGGGGATGGGATTCTATGTTTAGGTTAAGTAGAAGTGCACGCCAATAGTGCAATGCTTTCTCTTCAATCTAAATAGAGGTCATCTCGATCTCTATATTCAAATAATTTTCTTATTTTGTAATTTGATCTAATTTGTATGAAATTATATTCATGAACTTCATTTTATTTAACAAGTTGTAATTTATTAAATCAATTTAAATTTAGTTTCAATTTCTTTTATTTATTAGTTATTTGCAATTGTTATGAAATTACAATTTAATACTTTATCTTTTATCTTCCTTTAATAATTAAAAATATTATACTAAAAAACCGGCCCAGTCCGCCCCTACCCTTGGGACTGGGGGCCAGGTCTGGGCCTAGGTTTTCCTCACCTGGCCCGGCTCGGTCCGACCCGCGAAATCTTTGAGGCCGGCCCGAGTTAACCCGGGACCAGGCAAAGCCCGAGCAATTCCGGCCCGGCCCAGGTGGCCTGGATGCCACACCTACCCCAAAGCCCAACATTTTACACGAGATTACATGGTGTACTTAAAAACAAAGTCAGATTAGAGACTTGCTAGTTTTAATCATCGCGACTCTAACTAAATTCAAAAAATTAACATAACTCTATTTTTTCAGTGTGTTTGGCAGGCTAACTAAAGTTAGCTAGTGTAAGTGTCAGTGTGATTCAATGGTACACCTCTTTGCTAGAGGCTTCGCTTATTAGGCCCCTCAAATTGATGGAGGGTTCGCTTTGTCCTTCTGGGTTTATTTGGAAAAATATATTTGTCGGATCCAGACCTCAATCTCTTCTTTAAGGGGCCCGACAGTCATTGATTTCGTGCCCATGATCGTGATGGAAGCGACACCAGAATCTTTTATCCCTCTTTTTTTCCACGGGTATTCATCCGAGGCGGGAGGCGGGGGACAGAGGAGTCTCTCTTCCTCCACTTTCCTTAGCACCACCAAAATACTAGCCTTCAGTGAGGTGAATTTATAGAATTCAGGCACAGGAGGGGATGCCTCTGCTCAGAAGCGTTTTTTTTTAACTTCTTGGAAGCCCTGTGCTATAAATTGCAAAACTAATCATTGTCGGAGGCGTCCAAGCTCAATCACTTTCCATCCATCGGTGTGGCAGAACGGGCATGGATTGTTGTAAAGAAATTTTACTTCTAGTAAGATGGCATGATTAGGAGTGGATGTGACTAAAACTAGTGTCAACCCAAACCATGAAAACTCGGTAGAATCTATTAGAATTTACCCTTTTAATTTTACAGCTTGGAACTAAATAACTCTCTTTGACTTTTTTAAGTGGACTGCGGGAAACCAAATTTCATGTGCTGTGTGTTGTTCACACTGTGAAGCAAGGCCTTTCTCCGTTATTTCTTTCTTTAATTTGTCCCTCTCCTTTTGCTACAACCTACGAAACAAAGGCCTTGCTACATGTTTTGAAATATTTCACCTTTTATTCTTCAACCAGCAATTTTATGACAAATACATTCAGTTCGTTACGAAAAGCAAAAATAAAACATGAAACAGTTTGAAGAATGGCGAGGAGAGGGTGGCCTTATTCCACCTTTTCCCTCAAAAAAAAAAAACAGTTTGAAGAATGGCGAGGTAAATTCTTTTTGTTAAAAATATTTGATATTTGTATAAAAACAATCAGTGGTTAGAGATTTATTATCACTCACATGGACAAGGCTTTCAACAATTTTAGACCAGTTCCTGCACGAATTCCCAAAACACTTAATTGATCGTATTCTAGTAATTTACACGTGCGATGCACATATTAATAAATATATATTTTTTAAAAGTAAAAAACTTCAGCATATTCTGGATTTGAACTTGAGACCTCCTTTATTTTAAGTATGCACGGGCGATACACTGGTTTGTATGTCTACAAATGCTTGTATTTATTGAATTTAGTTTGAACATGTATTACACGTGTTTGTAAAGTTACAAAGTTGGAATTTATTTGGTTACAAACCCCAACTCTCCCATTAAAATGGTAGAGATATGCACATCTTATCATAAGAGCATCTGTAGTCGTTGGGGAAAAAAATATGCATATATACATATATAGAAATAGCAAAAGAATATTTGTTGCAGCCGTCTAAAAGCTATTTTTATGAATAAATCCAAGGGACGGCACATGAAGTGCCATCCGAGGGATTAACGTCATTCAACCATACAAATTCGTCCTCGGAGTGCAAATAAAAAATTGCAAAAAATTATAAAAAATTACAAAAACATTTTACTAATTACGAAAAAATTACAAAAACATTTCAGAAATTGCAAAAACAAATACAAAATTACAAAAACATTTCAAAAATTGCAGCAAAAAAAGATTGCAGAAATCTCCGTACATCACATGAAGTGCCGTCCGAGATAATAGGAAGCAAGGGACGCCACATGAAGTACCGTCCGAGGGATTTAAGCCTTTTGGAAGTTTTTTTAATTAAAAAAAAAAAAAAATTTAATTAAGGGACGGCACTTGAAGTGCCGTCCGACGAAAAAAATATTAGTTTTTTTTGTGGGACGGCACTTCGAGTGCCGTCCCTCATATATGCTCATATATGGATAAATCTCAAATCCATTCTCATTTATAGCAAACGACTGTAGCGAAAAATGGATAATATGGAAATTTGACAAACGAGTGCAGCTCGTTTTTTAGCCAAATATGCATATTATCGATATTTAGCAAACGACTACAGATGCTCTAAGCACAGTATCACCATGGAATATCACCTCATATTGAAATTAGGTCCTCTTTTCTCACTTTACACTATTCTTCATTCATGAGTCGACGGTTTCAATCTTTGTCTGTGAGAAGCAAGATGGAAAAAGCGAGGGTCTAAATGAGACAATTCATTTATCAAGTCTGGGAGGACAACTCATTGACTACCAGTTTTATATTACAAAAGCATTGAGAGGAAGCCAACAAAAAACAAGCTGGTCTCATACTGTACAGTAACTGACTTCCCGTACTCTTTTTTCTTCAATTATTCGCTTACACAGATTGGTCACAGAAACCCTGATCCTTTATCCTGAACAAATCTTCCACCGTGACTTGCAAACTTACTTGGCCCAAACTCGATACTGGACTGTGAGTGCATTTCAGCCAGCTCCCTCACCCTCAGAAGAATTGGCATTGGTATTGGCATTGAAGTGGGTTTCCGGAAACTTTTATTTGCCTGTGAAAACAATATAGGAGAAAGATGATGAATATGGAAATTGACAATGTAAGGAGAAACAAGAAGAATGCGTAAATTGACAAGTAAATGGATAAGGGGACATTCTAGCTTATTTTGAAAGAGGGCAGGCTTGACATGAAAAGGTTTTAAACTTTTGAAGGATAGGTTCAAATCTCAAGGTATGAAACAAACGATGAGTACAAAATATACTTTACAAACTGAACTTGGTTCATGCAGCGAGAACTCTCCCGTGCTTAGTAGGTTGTCTTGGGTTCGAAAGCTTCCAAATCCACTGGTAATAGGGAATTTCAAAACCATAATTGTGAGGCAATTTGAATTATAGTGTCAACCTCTCACCTCGTCCATGGGCTGATGCCAAAATTTGTAACAGACACCAGATGGCAATGTGGTATGTAAATTAAATTTAACCCTTATTGATTTCCTCTAACAAATCAGGCCTGGTAGTTTGAGATAATTATAGGCATGTGAAGGCATCTCTAATATAAACTGTAGATATCTTAACTTCGACCTGTTTGCAATTCATTTGGGAGTACATACCCTCTCGTTATCTCACTTCTGGATGCAACTAAACTCCATGTGAACCTCTTTTTTTCTTTCTGTTACTTTATATGGCACAAGCAACTGTGCTGAGCAAAATAAATAGAATGAATTATCTACTTAAACAAAAAAAAATAAAGCTGATGATAAACCTCACCCCTTTGTGTGAAGACTCCTGGGCAAAGCTAGCTCTCATTAAATTTCGCCATTTATCCTGCAGAGAGAGAACAATTGCAAAGTTGTTTGTTTAAGTTCTGAGTAAATCCCCCCTTTATTAAATCCATAAAAGTTGTCTAGACAGAGAAAAATGTTTCTGCACTCATATAGTTGTATTCTGAAACCAACACACTTATCTGCCAACTTAGTTTTAAGATTGCCGACACACGACTCTTTTAACTCACATTGCTCTAGACCCTGATGTAGTCAAATTAAGACAAAAATAGACAAAAATCACAGTTTTAAGAGCTCGGTATTACAATAACTGGCTCAAATTTGTAAAAGTGTCCTAACGTGGCTACACGGTATTAAACTCTGAAGGTGGTTTACCACAAATATCCTTTAAGATAGGGCCTGAAAACAATTTTCCTTTCTAAAAATTTAGACTTGATGCAAGAAACTCACCTTAAGGTCAACAGAAGTGCGATAAGAATATGATGCAAAAGCAACTCGTCTGATCTCAGACCACCTTCCAGCACCATATTGAGCCACCCCTTCCACAAGCTTCAATACCTCTGAGAGACTCCAAGCTCGGTGATGCTTCCTTTTGGTACCAGCTTTTACCGTCCGTGTTGTATCTGCATCCACCGTATCAACATTGTTATCCGAGGAGGTATCTCCAGCAGTATTGATCATTTCATGGTCCACATCTTGATCTTCCTCGTTATAGGATGATTTTGTGTCGCTTATATCATCATCATCCATGCCACCAAAGTTCTGAGAGAAAATTAATAAAATAATTATCATAGAAATATTAGGATTTTCAATCTATATGCATCAAGTGGGGCAATTGGACTTTTCATGATTATGATAAGAGTAGTGTTTGTCCCACAAAAATTAAATGCAAATAAGATAAGAACTGCTGCAATAGAAATATTTAGCTACATAGCTCTATAACTAAAACTTAGAACTTGACTGCTTGAGCCCGAAAGCAATATTGATATAAACATTCATCATTAGAATCATGAAATGCACAAACCTGACTATATATAAAATTAAACTTGAATCGGGACACTGCAAAAATGGCCGTTTAAGCATTTATTATGCAAGAGAATAAAAGAGGAAGGGCGTACATATAACAATAGAGCAAATTAATAGTCTGTTTCCACTTTCTAGTGGGAAGGGCTCCAACTTATAACAGTCTAATCTGTTCTAAAGCTGTTCATCATGTATAGAACTGTATTCTCGCCAACTGATAGCAAAATGGCAAATGGTATAATTAATTCTATGGAGCTTAAGCCTAAAGGAGAGGAATGTAAAGAAAAGAACACTTGTTCCAAAGTTAGGGTATGATACAAGGAGACGATGCTCAAGTACAAAATTATAATCCTTAAACACTGTTTATCAGGTTGATGAGGAAGTTTAACAAGTATATATTTAAAATTAATAAAAAAGAAAGCAACAGGAATAAGAACGTATAGGCATCAAAGAGAAGCTCCATGTCAATGCAATCTTACACATTCTAAAGATTATCGAAATACACCCTTGGTAAGTACAACAGAATGTTAAGCAAAAAAATTAGCCTTCAAGTACAGTGGAAGACAGCAAGTACAATGGAAAGTTAAGAAAGAAAATATGTTTTAAGAAAGGTTGGTTTCCTCTGGAAAGATAGAAGGGCCTGCATATTAAACACAATGGTTTCAGAATTAAAATCTATGATTGTCCGATTTTACTTCGTAGAAAAGCGAAGGGTCAAATGAGCAAGCTTGCAGGGTAGGAGATCACGGCCACATCTAATGCGCATGGACAAATTCCATCACTACCATTTCAGCCTGGATCTTACTTATTATTGCCGCTACCAAAATGCATAATCAGGTGTCATTTTTCTTTGTCCACTGATAGTTATGACCATTTTTCACAAAGTTTCCTAGTTATTGAAAATCAAAAATAAGAAAGTAAACAGCAGATCAGATGAATCATAAGTAACACAAATATTTTGTGTTAATAAAACTATACCCTGAAAAATATATTAAGGTAGAATGATATTGAGATGAAACCTCAGTCATTGTAGCTAGCCATATTGAACACAACGATGCAACCTCGTGTAACATATACAATCCTTTTCCATAAATTAAACACAACAATATATTTTAATCAAGGATACCGGTAATTATACATATAAGAGTTTAAGGAGAACCTTTCCCATGGATTATAAATTCATCGACAACAGAAGTCATAATATTATAATAACAATTCGATAACAGTATATACAAATTCCAAATCTACTGCCAATCTAGAAAAACAGTAATTTGGTTTGGGGGGACATACCACAAGAGCATAATAATCTTTCCGAGGGCGCCCTCTTCTCGTCCTCGAGACATATGGTATTTGAACGCCTGATCCACCAATAGAATCCGGCCTCGTAATAAAAGTTGTGCTTTGTGTACAGATATCTCGAACTGGCTTCGCCCAAGATTTTGCAAGAACATGATGATTCCCATCTCCCTTCACAGGAGTAACTAATCTTCCACTATATTCTTTTTCATCAACTTCTGAAAGTTCCTCGATGTACCGTTTTGTGGGTCTTCTAGCTCTTTTACTAGCATAATGCTCCATTTGGAGATTTTCATTCCCCATATCATACTCCAATAAAGGTTTCCTTAGCCTCCTGACAGATATTGCATGCTGATCTTTAATCTGATTGGTGGAAATGTTTGGAGAATCCCCACAATTATTACTTACTGAACCACTACTTTGAACTACCTTATTCTCTTTTATTACAATGCTGGTAGTTGAAACTTCGCAAGAATTTGTTAGTCCCATTGCAATTCGCCGCTTAAGCCACAACTTGTCTTTAACATTAGTCTGGCGTCCAAAAGTGGCCCAGAAAACTTCTTGTAGTTTCCTAATTGTAAGGTTATCCAAACACAACTCCCCTTTCAATATGGAAAAATCTGGCTGTGAACTAGAACAAGTTTCGGAAACTGATGATCTACCAGCATTGGCATCATTACCCACATTCTCTAATTGAGAGCAGCTGCTTGCATTTAGACAAGTTGGACTGGCAACAGTTTCCTCTGAAGGGTTTCCCGGTTCAGATGACTTGTAATCAAAAGTTATGTGCTCCGGAGAGTGACTGACAGATTCACATGTCAACTGCAATCTTTCTTCCTGTTTAACCATTTGCAACATCACCTCCATATGCTACACAATGATTTAAACAGTACGAAAATGAAGAGAGGAATCAGTGGTATCAAGAACAAAACCGAACACCTTAATCATACATGACAGTTCCATATACATAAAGTATAACAATAAAAAACAAGATATCATGAATAACAAAAGTATCAAACTATGTGCAAAATTAAAGTTACCTGCTACATCCTCTCATAGAATTAGCAAACTAAAGGTCAATATAAGAAGTGCCAAGCAATCCATGTGTTCAGGAACAGCTAAAAGGAATCTAATAGGCAGTCATAGCCATAGGCCCACAGCCATCCCCTTGTGGTTGGTCAATGCAGTCTTAACAGCTACAAAGGTATTACTACAACCAAGATGGCTTGGGCAGAGTGAAGGCCAATATTAATTAAAAACTAAAGAATCATAACCTTCTTTCAATTGTTTTTCTCCACACCTATACTGGAAATGAGTTATTATCATATGCTTCAACAAGACAGCACTAATCACAATAACATATCTCCTAGCCTCAACCAATGAAAGCAATTATTTAAACTAATCCCCACACTAATGATTTGATCCTATCCAGGGCTGTATCTAACCCAGTATGTTGAGAAGAGAGGACAAAAGATATAGAGTACAATAGAGAACTTTTACTTCTAACCAATGTGGGACCAAATTGCTGAATACTGCAGCTGATATTATAACAGGGGGTAATAACTTAGTTCAGACCAACAGGATATACAGTATCCAGAAAATTTAAAACTTCTTCCCAACCATACTTGCATCTGGACTAACATTAAACTTCATTAAAGGTAACACAGACACTTCAATTTTGAAGTAATATAAATTTCAACCACTGTCATTTCTCGGTTCTATTATAACATATGTTTCATGTGCCAGGTTGTGTTGTGTTTGTTTTGTTCAGTCAGTACGTCACATCCATGTTTCTTAAATGGTCCTGCTTATGCCAGAATCAAGGATTGGGAAGATCAAGCATGAAAATCCGCTCTGAATACTTGAATTAATAGAAGATAATAGGATTTGTTAAGTGATGTTCAACTGAACAGAATGTCCATTACTAATATTAATTAAGTATGAATACCTTACAAATGATAAACAGTGCCATTCACACCCTCAAACACGTCATATAGCAATCTGACTAACATTACAGCAATTCTGGTTAAAAGTGCATGGAGTATTTAACTCAGTCGTAGAGTGATGGAAATAAAGGTACAACAAAATCAACCGTTCACAAATGCATAGACTATTATTTGTTTCCCCACATCATTATGCATGATGAATTTATTACAAACAACAAGCTAAATTGAGAGAAGATGTGACAAAAAACTGGTAAAATGAAAATAATTGAATAAATTATGAAGCCAGGTGCTAAGGAAATATTATTAATAAGTGTAGCAACTAATAAAAAAATGTAATTCATGAAGCATGCTAAGGAAGAAACTCCAGAACGCACCTCAAGTTTAGCATTCAAACTCTGAGAATCAACTTCCGTCCCTTTTGATTGTGGAAGTCCTGGGAGAAACGACTTAATAAGAATCCAAACACAAAGGGAAGAGCTTTACTAAAATCTAGAATTATAGTTACTGGTGACACAAACACGACAACTAATAACAAAATATTCAGATAAAACTAGTTATTCATAACAGAAAATTTCAAGGAGATTACAAACAAGACAGTTGGCTGTATTGGATGCAAACAAGGATGAGAACAAAATGCCCCACTGACTTCACTCTGTCACTTACAGTTGCACAAATGGATTTCACTCTGTTACTTACAGTTGCATGGCTTAACACTGGGCCACAGTGGTATGCTACGTTATGAAGCTAAATAATCATGCCATATTTAGTGTATATACACATGCACACACAGATAGATAACTCTACATATAACTCAAAAAGATGAGGGTGTGGTTGTGAGGACATGTGGACTATGGCAATTGTATATGTATCATGCATGCTTTATATTTCTATTAATTCATACCAATTTCATGTCACATTGGAAGTTGGTGAACTTTATGACGAACTAAAAGAATAAGAACAATAGCAAATGTGAATATATCATGCATCGATGGAATTATAGATGAGGGTTTCAAAAACTAAACTATGAAGAGGGAAAACCAAAGTGACTGTTGATATGGGTAAAAATAGAACAAAATCGGAACCGTTCAAATCGGGCACAGATCTTAAAGCTCTTAGGAGTAAAACAGTAAATTCTACTAGAAACGGATCCGTAAATAGGAATTGGGCCTCTTTCAAGCCCAATAACCCAAAAACGGATCCGTGTAACTGGATTGTCATTACAGCCGAACATAAATATGCCGATGATTATTTAAATATGATTTAAACTCATATTTATCTATAACAGACTATTCAAAAACCATATCTCTTACCATGAGAAGAGTTTTAACTCAATCTTTTCAACCACTCTTATCTCTTATTTCTTCATGATGAAGAGATAACCAGTTCAATCCAAAAACACCGGGAAGTATAGATAAATCATTATCTTGAAACCACTGTTTTAAATTTCCTCCGATACGGCCGAAATTTCGGCCGAAATTTCGTTTCGGCTAGCTTGCCGATACGAAATCACATATTTTATACTCTATATCGTTTTGGACCGAAATATGTGGATTTTAGCCGAAATTATCGAAATATCGGCCGAAATATTACCGAAATTGGCGAAATATCAGCCGAAATAGACACATGCTATAGTGAATATATTTTAAAAATTTGTTTTACTTTTTGCTATCTTTCAATATAGGACCTTAAGCTAAATAATGTGAGGATTTCGTATCGCTATTGTTTGTATATATGCAAAGTCAAGTAAGTTTATTAACTAATACATTTTTTCTAATCAATGCAAATTCAATTTAGTTATATACTTATATTACATTCTCTTCTATATTCTTGTTAAATTATGCAAAGATTTACCGCAATTGATTCATGTCATTAGTTACATTATACAATATTTTATATGATAAAGGACATATAGGACATATAATATCTTATTTAGTAACAAAAAAAATATTTATTGAGTATAGGAAATGAACATCCGAAATGTTCACATTTCCCCGAGATCTCCTCCGATATCTCCGATCCGAGACGAAACATCCCCTACCGAGACGAGTCCGAAATCCGAGATTTAAAACCATGCTTGAAACTGGCCCCCCAAGTGACTATGAATACCTCCTACCTCCACACGAACCAGATAATCAGTATTTTGCCACAAAAAGCTCTCTCATATTCTTCTTGAGTTCTGACTTCAGCTTCGGAGGGTCAGTCACCGGGGTCAACCCCGGTGTTTCAAACTTTTGCAGGTCAATTGGAGCAATTGTCACCATACAGATCAGATCCAACGGTTCAAGCGAGTCGTATTCAGAAATCAACATCGGTTGAAAACAGTCAACATCAGTGAAAGTCAAAAATGTCAGTTTTTTAATTTTTTTCAGAGAAGTCACAACATCTGTTTGCTCCCACACAGAAAAAAGCAACAACAGATTAGCGTCGTCTGTGGAACAAAAAAAATAATCTTCGACCAAACTTCGTTGATAAAAATAGTTTACAGTCATGCCTCCAAAGGAGAAAGGGAAGGTGGCGTCCTCAAGCCGACGAAGCCAACCATCTTCCTCCACCACCTTATGAGGACGTCCCTCCTACTCTTCAACTGGATCAACATCTTCAGCTAGAACAGTCTCAACTGCCTACTCAACCCCCCTCCAAGGAGATTCCACCGGGGGCTCTTGAAGAAGTCAGCACCCTACGCAGCACATTGGAGAGAACAGGGGCTTGATCTACACCTCCACACCCTCTACGGTGCCCCCCCTGAAGCTCCTCAGCCGCAACAAGACCTCTACCATATCATAAACTCCCGATAGCAGAAGTCCGAACGTTGGGGGCACTTGAGTAGACCACGAGCAAGGGATGGGCTCCCTCATCCCTCGAAGAAGTCAGCACCCTGTGCAGCACATTAGAGAGAGCAGGGGTCGATCTACACCTCCACACCCTCTACGGTGCCCCCCTGAAACTCCTAAACCGCAACAAGACCTCTACCATATTATAAACTCCCGACAGCGGAAGTCCGAACGTTGTGGGTGCTCGAGCAGACCGCAAGCAAAGGACGGGCTCCCTCATCCCTCACATCAAGACGGCACAAGGGGCCCCTCTCCTCGGAGCTGAGGATGCAAAGAACCCTCTCTCCTAGAGGGCAAAGAAGTTATCACTCTCCAAGGGGTCCAAGAAGAACTCCCCCTCGAGGGAGAAGGAACCTAAAGCAGTTAAAATTCCCGATTACGCTCGATTAATCACTAATCAGAGACTAAGCGATTATTTTTTTAGCGATTTATAATATTTCAATAGTTAGCGATTTAATCGGAAATAATTGGCCGATTAATGGTTAATCGGCCGATTTTAAGTGGTCGATTAACCGATTAAATCTCCTCTAATTTTCATGATCGTTTGCATTATTTGGGCTCAATCCGTCCCAAATTCAAAATTCAGACCCCTTCTAGTCCTCGCGCAAACTCAAATCCGACATATCGCCGCTCTCTTCTTGCTCGTGCAAACCCAAACTCAAACTAATTCTCTTCTTCTTCCTCAAGCAAACCTAAACCCGACCTGTCGTCGCTCCCCCTGTACCATCACATACTTGACTCGGCCCGCATCTAAACCTCCTTCTCTTGTTCTCCGCACTGCTCTTCCTTCCCGATTGTTTTTGTTCGATAGAACCGACCAGCAAACCCAACCCAACTCACATTCAGAATCCAAACTCAGCTCAAACCATGTACTCTCTTGATTTTTTTCTATAACTATATGTTCCTATTGATAATCTCATAATAGTTTTATGTTAGAATTTAGTGTTGATACATAATGAGGATATATCTTTTTTTAATTATATATATAACGATTTTTCAATTTAATCCCCAATTATTTTCCGATTAACCGATTAATCACTAATCGCTCCTAGACCGATTAGTTCCAAAAACCGATTTTAATTGCCTAGGAAGGAACCCAACTCCAACAAGTCAACCAACCCCTTAGAGAGGAAGATAGGAAGAAGTCCCTGTCACCAAGGCAGAGTTCCGAGAATTCAAAGATGAAATCCTTTCAAGGCCTCAACACCGCTCTAAGTAGGACTCGACAAACTAGCCATCACCATTCCACTCCTTCCCAATGTGAAGAGTCTCACGAATCCACTAGATCCGAAAAGCAAGACAATGTCATTCTCCAATACCTCCAAAGGATGGAAGACCGTCTTGCGTTGCTGAAGCAAGAAGAAGGAAGACATGAAGGAACATACCGTCCCTCCAAACCTTCTCCAGAAAAATCATCGAGGCTCCTGTTCCAGCCAACTTCAAGATCCCAGTCTTTGAATCATACAACGGGGAGATCGACCCGGTAGACCACATTGAGAGTTTTAAACCCTCATATGATCCACCAAGCATCCGACTCTCTCCTCTGCAAGACTTTTCCAGCAACCCTGAAAGGAATCTGCACGGGAGTGGTTTCTTGTCTCACTCCAGGATCCATCTTCTCTTTTGACCAACTCTAGGAGCTCTTTCTCACTCACTTCATCACTAGCCGCAAGACAGAGAAGACCAGTGTCTCCCTACTTGCCCGGAGGCAAAAAGATGGGGAGTCCCCCGAGAGCTATGTTCGGCGATTCACAGCCTAGTCCCGTTCAATCCCCTCACTCGATTCTAGTGTGGCCATGCTGCCTTCAGGTACAATGTGAATTATGATCACCTCAAAGTCTATCTTGTCAAAAGCCCTCCTCGGGACTTCTCGGACCTCCATCAAAGGGTCGAGAAGTATATCCGAGTGGAGGACGTCATCTGACCCCAGGAGTAGAAGGTGCCCTCATCCGGGAACAAACGGAAGAGCACCAATAAAGACGGACCTAGGAAGACCCAGAAGAATGCCACAGGCCAACATCGTCAACCCCCAACGTCGTGCTTCGAGAAATACACACCACTTAATGCCAGCATCTCTGCTATTCTCATGGAAGTCGACAAGGAGGGACTCCTCCAGCCTCCTAAGATGAACGTCCCAAGCAAGAGAAGGGATAGAAATAAGTGGCGTGCCTTCCACAAAGTTCATGGGCACCTTACAGATAACTGAGCTCTCAAGGATGAGCTTGAAGGGCTACTTCGACGTAGGTACCTTACCAAGTTTGCTCAATGCTCAGGAAAATGACACCGAATCTCGTCCTATGAGAGAAGCCAACAAGTGGCCAGAAAAACCTTCCAAGTCCCAAGGCTCGGCACGCATGGAGATATTCCACTCAATCCATAAAGGACTTATGGGGGAATCATCTAACTCTTCTAGGAAAGCATTTCTTCGAGAAGTGAACTCGGGGGTTCCAATCACATTTTCATAGCAAGACCTTCAAGGTGTACGAACACCTCAGTGCGACGCGCTCGTAATCAGCGTGTATGGCAAACCATGAGGTGCATCGTGTCCTTGTAGATAACAAGGTTTTAAATCTCGGATTTCTAACTCGTCTCGGCCAGGGATGTTTCGTCTCGGATCAGAGATATCGGAGATCTCGAAGAAATGTGATCATCTTGGATGTTCATTTCGGACACTCAATAAACATATTTCTTTTGTTACTAAACAAGATATTACATGTTCTACATGTCATTTATCATATAAAATATTGTATAATGTAACTAATGAAATGACATAAATCAATCACTGTAAATATTTGCATAATTTAACAATAATATAAAAGAGAATGTTATATAAATATATAACAAATTTGAATTTGCATCAATTAGAAAAATGTAATAGTAAATAAACTTACTTGAGTATGCATATACACAAATAGATAAACGAAATCCTCACATTATCTTAAGGTTCTATATTGAACGACTTATATGCAAAAAGTAAAACAAAATAAAAGTTATATATTTACAATAACATTAGTGTCTATTGCAGCCGATATTTCGGCAATTTCGGCAATCTTTCAGTCGACATTTTGACAATTTTGGCCGAAATTTATACATTTGGGTCCAAAACAATATGGAGTATAAAATCGGTGATTTCGTATCAGCAAGCTAGCCAAAACAATATTTCGGCCAAATCGGCCGAAATTTAAAACAGTGGTAGATAACGAAAGCTCGGTAAACATTCTCTTCCTGAAAGTATTCGAGGGCCTCAAGCTCAAGCGAGATCGTCTCAAACCCGCCGAGTATACCCTTCATGGATTCTCGGGAGTCCCAATTCAGATCGAATAAATAGTCACCCTTAACGTAAACTTGGGAAAAGCTCCAGCCACTCGCACAGAAGCACTAGATTTCATGGTAGTCGACATGTAGTCTGCCTACAATGCCATCTTTGGTCGCCCGAGATTAGCAGCCCTTCATGCAGTTGCCTCGGCCTACCACATGAAGATGAAGTTCCCTACGGTAGCAGGGGTAAGGAAAGCCAAAGGAAGCCAAGAAGCTGCTCGAGCGCCACAAGGCTCGATCCTCCCCCTCAATGCTATGGAACTTCCTCAAGATAGGAGATAAGGCAGCTCTGAACCCTTCAACCAACTAGCAGAAATTCCCTTCTCCCAAGAGGATCATGTTAAGTGTTCTCGGGTGAGCAAAGCACTCCCCCATCGAGTCAAAGAACAGGTCATCACCTGCATTAGGAAGAAAAGGTAATTTTTCGCTTCGACAGCCACAGACTTGTCAGGCATATCCGAAGACCTAATCATGCACCGTTTAAGTGTGGATCTGGAAGTTAAGCTTGTCCAACAGAAGCGCCGCAAATTTGCCCCCGAGAGGCAGCAAGCAATCAGGGAAGAAGTAGATGAGCTCTTAGCTGCCCACTTCATTTGGAAAGTTAGCTACCCTGAGTGGCTAGCGAATGTGGTCATGGCTAAGAAAGCCAAAGACAAATGGAGAATCGGCATAAACTTCACTGACCTTAACAAAGCATGCCCGAAGGACCTTTTCCCTCTACCGAGCATAAGCGCTTTGATCGACGTCACCTCGGGCCATGAGATTTTAAGCTTTATGGACGTTTTCTCGGGATACAACCTAATCCGAATGTTTCCACCCGACATCCTGAAGACATCTTCATCACCAATTAAGGACTATATTGCTACCGAGTTGTGCCCTTCGGGCTAAAGAATGCTGAAGCCATGTATCAGCGTTTGGTGAACCAAGTCTTTAAGAAGCAAAACGGCCAAAATATAGAGGTATATGTGGATGATATGCTCGTCAAGAGCCTCAGGAAAGAAGACCATGTAGCTGACCTCCAAGAAGCCTTCAACGTGATTCAAATAAACATGAGGCTGAACCCCTCGAAGTGTGCCTTCGGGGTCTCCTCAGAAAAATTCTTATGGTTCATGGCAAGACAGAGGTTTCGAAGCTAACCATGACAAAATCAAAGTCATACTTGACATGTCTCCCCTAACTACAGTCAACGAAGTCCAGAAGCTCACCAGCCGTCTCGCCCCTATCGGGCGCTTCCTCTCCAAGTCTAGGGAGAAGTGCCTTCCTTTCTTCAAAGCTCTTCGAAGAGCAAAATTCTGAGTGGAGCGAAGAACAACAAGCTGCCATTGAAAGCCTCAAAGCACATCTTGTCAATCCTCCACTCCTTAGCAGGCCCATGCTAGGAGAGGTTCTCTACCTCTACTTGGCCACCTCGGATCATACCCTCACTGTTGTCTTAGTAAGAGAAGAAGACCGAGCGCAAAAGTCAATTTACCATGTGGGCAAGGTGTTCCACGATGCTGAGCTCCGGTACTCAAAAATAGAGAAAATGACCTATGCCCTAATGATGGCTGCCCGAAAGCTCCGACCCTACTTCCAAGCACACTTCATCTAGGTCCTCACTGATCAACCACTCAAGCAAGGACCTTCACAAGCCAGAAAGTTTCGAAAGACTTATGAAGTGGTCCATCGCGTTAAGCCAACATGACATTATTTATCAGCCAAGAACTGCCATCAAGGCCCAACCAAGCCTTCGCCGAATTCATTGTCGAGAGCATTATTCCCGATCCTCCCAATGAAGGAGACAACCCCCCACTCATGAGTGTTTACGTGGACGGGTCCTCTTGCCTCGAGGAGAGTGGAGCTGGTGTCATCTTACTCGATCCTGACGAGTTCACCTTCCAATGCTCGCTGCACCTCAACTTTCCAGCTTCCAACAACGAGGCCGAGTATGAAGCCCTCATCGTCAGGCTCCACATAGCAAAAAAAGCAAGGGCACAAAGAGTTGGAGTGTTCAGCGACTCCCAATTGGTAGTGAACCAAATCCGGGGTGAATATAAGGCCTGAGAAGACCGCATGATCAAGTACAAAAAACTTACGACTACTTTCAAAGAAGTTGCAGTCACCCGCATCCTACGGGAAGAAAACGGGCAAGCTGATGCCCTCTCCAAGCTAGCCTTCTCATCATTCGAAAGGCTCGACCACATTGTGCTAATTGAGGTCTTACTCAAGCCAAGCATCGAAGAAGATGCACTGGAACTCATGCCCATCACCCCAGATACCCGGAGATTGTTGGATGAAACCCTTAGTTGACTTCCTCGACAAGGGAGTCCTCCTTACAGACCACAAAGCAAGAAAAATCCGGGTAAAGGCGGAGAGATATTCACTCATCGAAGGAGTCATCTACAAGCGCTCTTACACTCAAGTTGGTGACCGACCCTACCTACGATGCCTCGAGTACGCCCTCAAAGAGGTACATGAAGGAATAGGGGGCAATCATCTAGGCACAAGATCTCTTGCACGAAAAATTCTCAACCATGGTTACTATTGGCCAACTCTCCTCGGTGATGCCCAAACGTACGTTCACTGGTGCACCCCCGCCAGAAGTACTTCTCCATCAAGCGGGTACCGCAAGCCAACCTCAGCTCTATGTCCAGCCCCATCCCCTTCGCAATGTGGGGAATGAACTTGCTCGGACCATTTCCTCCCGCCACTAGATAACGAATCTTCCCAGTAGTCGCCATTACTACTTCACAAAGTGGATTGAAGCAAAACCAGTTGCAACCATCACAGAGCATAAAATCCAACAATTCGTCTGGAAGAACATAGTCTGCCGGTTCGGGATCCCCCGCACGCTAGTCACCGACAATGAAACTCAATTCGTTGGCAAGGGTTTCCGCAAGTTTAGCTCCGATCTGGGAGTTGAACAACGCTTCTCATCCATTTCGCACCCTCAGACCAACATCCAAGCGGACAACGACAACCGACAAATATTGGATAGCCTCAAGAAGAAACTTGGTCGAAGAACTCCCGAGCGTGCTTTGGTCCTTATAGAACTACGAAGAGAATCCCCACAGAACAATCCTCATTCAATATCACCTTCAACACGAAAGCTCTCATCCCTCTGGAAGTAGAATTACCTTCCCCCCGCCTTCTCTCCTTCAACGACGAGCATATTTCAAATGCTCTCCGGGCCAATCTAGATCTCATCGACGAATTCCGAGCGAAGTCCGTCCTGCGAAGAAACATCTACCAGCAGAGGGTAGAGAAGTTTTACAACAAGATTGTCCGTCCAACCAACCTCAAAGAGGGGAACCTCATCCTTCGAAAGCTCGAAATATCCAACCCACGAAGAAGGGAAAGCTCGCACCTAACTGAAAGGGACCGTACAAGGTCTCACAAGTGGTTCGTCGAAGAGCTTACCGACTTGATGACCTAGGAGGAAGAAGATATCAAGGACTTGAAACGCCGAGCACCTGATGAAGGACTTGAAACACTCTCCCTTAGTAGCTAGTTCAAACATGTAATAAAGGCCGACAGTTATAACGGTCATAGCATGTAATAAAGGCTTGCAATCAAGCAGCCACTTAGTTTAATTTTTGATAAAATTTAGTCTTTTCTTTTGCGAAGTTCTTGTATAACCCTACCAAATGCAAACGTAACGCACACATGGTCCGCTCCCGAGCAACTCCATCCACTCACTAAGCAACTCAATGGACAAGTGCAGAGTCCATTCATGGTTCATAGGGTCGCTCTAGCCACTTGCCCCCGAGCAAGTGCGCGGAGCACAACTCGCCATTCGAATGCTCCCCAAACTTGTCGTCACCTTATTCGGAGTCCACTAATGGTTCATAGAGTCGCTCTAGTTTCTTGCTCCCGAGCAAGTGTACAGGGCAGGGCTCGCCATTCGAGTGCTCCCAAAACAACCCTGGACAAGTGTTTTTTTTATTGCACATGTTATATTGAAAATAACAAATATCTCTTCAAAAGTTAAATTTCATCATTTTCCACACTTAAAGTTCTAAGTTAGATTTTACACCCCCATTTATAATTATTTTTCAACATATACTAATGGAAACATAGACTTTTATTTACAACTAATTATTGTCATACTATTCAAACTTGAGCTATATAATTGTTGTTTTGCTGTTTACAGGGCTTTTCGTGTTTTGTATCATTCCGAAGACATGTCGTATACACGTGCCCACGGGCAAATCTAGTATGTATATATATATATATATATATATATATATATATATATATATATATGGAAACATGGACTTTTATACCCCAATTTATAATTATTTTTCACCATATACAAATGGAAACATGGACTTATATTTATAATTAATTATTGTCATACTATTCAAACTTCAGCTACATAATTGTTGATTTACTGTTTACAAGGTTTTTCATATGCTGTATCGTTCTGAAGACGTGCCGTAGGCATGTGACCACGGGCAAATCTAGTGTGTGTATATATATATATATATATATATATATATATATATATATATATATATATATATATTATACACGGTTTTTTTTGATTTAATCTCTGATTATTTTCCGATTAACCGATTAATTACTAATCGCTCCTAAACCGATTAGTTCCAAAAACTGATTTTAACTGCATAGTGTGTGTATTCAACTACAGATTTTCGATTAAATTTATAAATGGGCTAAATTTAAAAAAAACCACTGAACTTTGGGCCATTTTAAAAAACTGCACTAAGTTTTTTTTTAAATACTGCACAAAACTATAGTTAAAAAAAACTCACTTTAATGGAGTTAGGTTTCCGTTAGGCTAAATTTTAAAAAACACTTTCATCTTTCATTTGTGTTTAAAAAAACTACTTTCATCTTTCATTTGTGTTTAAATAAACCCCACTGAACCAACCCTAACCCTTACCCTTACCCTAACTCTGTCAGTGTGTTTTTTTAAGGCTATATTTTAAAAGAACCCACTGAACTTTGGGACATTTCAAAAAAACCGCACTACGTTTTTTTTATAAAAAAACCACACAAAACTTTAGTTTAAAAAAACTCACTTTAATGAAGTTAGGTTTCCGTTAGGGTAAATTTAAATAAACCACTTTCATCTTTCATTTGTGTTTAAAAAAATATCACTTAACTAATCAGATGCTTAAATAAACCCCCCTGAACTAACCCTAACCCTAACCCTAACTCTGTCAGTGTGTGTTTTTGTAATGTTTTGTGCAGTTTTTTTAATAAAAAAAAACTTAGTGCCGTTTTTTTTAAAATGGCCCAAAGTTCAGTGGGGTTTTTTTAAATTTAGCCTTTTTTTAACTATAGTTTTGTGCGGTTTTTTTATAAAAAAAAACTTGGTGCGGTTTTTTTTCAAATGGCTCAAAGTTCAGTGGGTTTTTTTAAAATTTACCCTTTATAAATGTATAGCAAAGTCACCTTTCACAGATCTCAAAGAAGTCCAAGGGTAAACAAAGTGTCAACTTTACTTTCTTAAATTTGACACACGGACAGGGAGATCTTCCACTGAGCATTGCGCTCAAAGAGTATTTCTAAGCACTAAAATTGGGACTCTCGGATGGTTAGTTTAACACTCTAAATTGTTCATCTTTCACGGTAGAATCATCCTTTGAGCAATCTAAACCATTCATCTTCTGTCTAAATGCTTAAAATGGTCTGAAGAGAATGTGAGATCATGTCATTTGTTTGAATGAATCTAGTTGACTTCATCTCACATCCTAAGAACATTTTTGACACCAAGTAAAACAAGATGAGAGGTTTGGATCGATTACAGGATGTCCTCAGCTTGGAAGGCTCTCCAACCTATTCTTGAAGGATATCCAATCAGTACATCTCATTCAACATGCCTAGGATAATTTATGGATACTGGGTGATGTCCTTTGAAATTTGTGAAGATGTCATACAAAGATATGGTGAGATTTGTGAAGATGTTATACATAGGATCTAAGTATGGTGACTTAAGTGGAGAAGTACCAGTGGTGTTTGTGTGGCAAACATATATCTTTGAAGTTGAAAGAAAAATTTTATAGGACGGTTGTTAAACCATCAATGATATAAGTAGCAGAGTGTTGGGTAACAAAGAAATAACATATCCAAAAAATGAGTGTAGCAAAGATGAGGATGTTAAGATGGATGTGTGGTAAAACCAGGAATGATAAAATTAGAAACGAGCATATACAAGACGTGATAAAGGTAGCTCATATCCAAGATAAAGAGAGAATCGTCTTAGGTGATTTGGACTGTCACACGTAGACATAGTAGTGCTCCCGTTAGAAATAGTGATTTGATAAGTATTGAGAGTAGAGTTTGGGGTAGGGAAAGACCTAAACTTACTTGGGTGAAAATAGTGAGAAAAATATGAAAGCTTGTGGCCTTACAGAAAATATTGTGCTAAACCGAGTAGAATGGAAAACCAGGATTCATGTAGCCGACCCAACTAGTTGGGAAAAAGGCTTTGTTGTTGTTGTTGTTGTTGTTGGATGATGTCAATTGAAATTCATATGTTTATGCATTAAAACGTTATAAAATTCTATGGTTGAATTCATATTTTACATGACAGATGGGCAATGAATTTCAAAGAACTTGATTTCACATCCTTAGATTAAATTATACATATAGAATAATATGACCGGTTCAGCTCTTTCAAGGGGTGTTTCTAATGCTCATGGAGTGATCCCAATATTTGTGGTTCTCACTTGAAGATGCCTTTATAACATTTTTGCTACCCTTGGATTGCTTGGGAATATGTGAATGGTTAAAATTTCAAAAGTAAATGCATTCCCATTACCAATCCAAGGGTGGAAATTCCATTTGACACTACACGTGCGCACACACATATTACAAATAAATAAATCGTCTATATACACACAATACTATACAATTAGTACCTCTTTAATTTTCAACTACTTGTATAAATTAACATAAGATCGAAGTTTAGACTCACAAACGACTTTGTTACTTTCCTCTTTCATATATTATAAATTCCAAAAAAAAATACCTTTGCATAATTCTACCAATCTTTATAAGGTTCTATCATTGCATTAACCCATAAGGCCCTTAACTTTCTTTAAGGAATTTTACATTCCACCACCTTCTTTAGTTAGAATCATGGTATCAAATCACAACTAATAACAAGATGCATTGGCTGAGTCAAATTGGAATTTGTCTACCGATGCTCCCAAGATATCCGATATTACCGATGAATGGCTGTGATACCCAACACCAATACCAAGATTTTGATACCAAGGTTTTTATCTATCTTCAAAGATATTTTTGGCTAGTTCATAGATACAACTACATAGATTATTCCATATGATATTGGCTTTATCATTTTAAGTTGCAACGAGTTATCAAGTTTCACAATTGCAGTCTATTATTCATTCTAGTTCTTTCTTCCAATGCTTAATGGCAATGTTTAACAGTACCAATTTTATTTGGTGGTTCTCTCCCGTCTCGACAAGAACTTCACAATCTTAACAAGTTTGCCTATGTAATTGTTTATTAACTATTACTATATAGACCAAAAGTTGAACTAGGAAGGTTAACTCATAAAAGTAAGATTCACGCATCCTCCGACGCTAATCGCTATAGGAAAACTTCATTAAAATATTAATGGACTAAAAGGAGACAAAAAAAAACAAGTTATTTTACAACAGTGGAGCACATCAATATTTGTGCTAGGGAATAACCGAATAAGCAAGTTCCTATTTCTATAATTGATATAAAATGTACAATCAAGAGTAGATATAAAGGCAAGGTGACAAAAAATGGAAACTTTATCAAATTGGCCAGGTACCATCAGGTTTTTTTTCTGTTTGTCAAGGCTTAAATGGAAAAAAGGGGTTCTATCTTTTAAATATAAAAATATTGTAAAATAAGAAAAATAACGGGAGAAATATAGAAAAATCTAAAACTAAAGAGGAAAATGTCAAATATTATAAATTTTCATCAAATGACATCAAATGCAGAAACAAAATTGAATTAGATAGTTCATAAGTTCTTTGTATAGAAACATGTAAAGTGTACTGGGTCAGGTTCATCATATGGGTAACAGGTACGGTTTTAATATAATTATTTGAAAAAATTTCAAAACTCGCACCAAAAAATGGCTCGAGAAAAAATTCTCATTTATACTCCTGATTATAATGATTGTTTTGACCCCTTTTTTGACAGGAACGAATGGACCCCTTTTCGTAAACGGAAACGAATGGACCCCTTTTCGAATTAACCACTGGCTTTCTCGTAAACGGAAACAGTAGACTCAAATTTTGTTTAGCGAGTCGTTTAAACGAGTTTTTAACCATTTTTTGGAACACTGAATATTGGGGAGTTTTCACTACCAACTCAGCCAATCTCAACAAGGTCTGAACTATGTCAATCTTTGAAAAATGCAACTGACAATAAAGACACATATTTAGTGCTGTACCACACACTTTATACTAAATTGATCAACAAAACTTAGCAACTCCTTATCCATCTATTATGCTTCCAAATTTGAGCATGTCTTCATTTATGATGAATTTAATGCACTTACAAAAGGTAAAGCAACTTTTAATGCAAAGGCACAAAAAGCAATCTTATGGTTAAAATATGTGAGAACTAAGGTTCAAGGTATCAGGAACGGTATTGAGTTGCCAAAAAATTTGGCATTGTGATCGATACCAAGTTACCAACCAAATCGGTAGTATCAAGTCGATACATCATATTTTTCTTTTTTTTATTTATTTTAATTCTATTTTAATACTTTTAGAAAATATTTTAATTATTTATTTAATTTCATTGATCAATTTTCTTAATTCGACAGATTGGTGGTATCATCGTAGATCAGACCAGACAAATATGGCCGATCCCACATCCATATGGGTTGATCACTCGATCCCCATTTCAGGATCGCCAATCCGAATTATCTGGAGGATTGAATCGCTCCCCCCCCCCCCCCCCCACACACACACAAAACGAGCCAAATCTCGCAACCGTCCATGATTAGAAAATCATAAATCACAAGTATAGTTCTAGATTATTAGCACATGCAGCGTGTTTTTCTACATGATGCTGGTGGAGTCCCACTTCTTCTTTCAATTCCTTATCTTACATTGCCTAAAATAAGTGAAAAATAGAGATGAAAATAATGAGCCGACAGGCCAGTTACACATCGACACGCCTACAACCACATTACAATTTCCAACTCTCTAGTTGTAACGGTGAAGATAATAAAAATGAGCACACATGATGTTTCTGTCAGTGTGTAGGGCACAATAATGAAATATGTGTAACTATTAGTGTGTGGGCCGTGTGGGAGGAGAGGGAGAGAGAAAAGTGTTTAGTCCTGCGTACTTTTAAATTCATGCACATGTTTTGAAAGCATGTTTAGTATGCATTGGTTTATGGTGGATATAAACACACTCGAAAATGTTTATCATTGCCTCCAAAGCATGGATCTAAAAACATATTTGATAGCAGAAAAAGGGTATTAAGGCCAGACATTTAAAAAGGGGGATCCCACTTACTTTTCCAACAACGACAAAGTTGTCCCCGATATATTTTTTTTCCCGTTTTTCTTTTCTTTTTGGAAATATCGATTTTATTTGATCAGAATCAAAAAACAGATCACAAAACCCATAAATGTATAAATTAAACAACACGCGAATTCGTTAAATAACAACAAAATATTTCAACAATAGACTCGAATATTTAAATATTACAATAACAAATATATCCATAACGACAAGATTTCATAGAATACAACTTTCAGCAAAGAGTAAATTAATGAATGAGCAAAGAGTAAAAGGCTTTCACTTTTTAGCCATTTTTAAACACAAATGATAAGAGTGGTTTCCATTGTAATTTTAGACCGTTAAATGTTAAATAAGTAAATCAATTGTGTGGGATCAAAATGAAAAGAGTAGAGACTTGTAAGGTTATCAAATTTGGTGTCCCATATTTTTAGCAATGAAGGTTCTTTATGGAAAAAGTAGGCATATAAACCAGATTGATTTACAAAAATCAGGGTCTCATTTGTCCCCTCCTATTCATTATGTGCCTCCTCCCCTAGGTGTTGTGTGTGGATGTGAGTAATGTGGTCACAAAAAAGACTATATGATGACTACAACCTTCCGATTCAGAATTCTTTGATGATAAACATTCCCCGGAAGGGCATTTCTCAGATTGCCTTTTTGCTTGGGTGTTGTCACCTTCGAGTAAATGGTCAACCTCCATCAGCTCATCTTCAGTAGCAGGAACTAGCCTTCCATCACCTTCAACCTAATTTTGAAAGTTAGACTATAAAATACTCCATTTTCTTATCAACATACACAGTAGTAGAGCAGAATAGAAACAATTTAAACAGTAGCAACATGTGAGGCATACAATATGAATATGGTTTAACAATAATAAGACGGGAAAAATGGAAAATTAGGAAAGGAAATGCAAATACCAACAAATGTTGGTACTTGGTATGCATGTCTATAAGTTGTTATGAGATGAAGGTCCGAAGGCTGAGCATCAAATTAGGTAGCAATAAAGTTGAAAAATACATCAAAAATAATTTTTCACTAATAACAATATTGTCGAATGAGCTACTTACAAGTATTATTGTATAGCTACTTACAAGTATTATTTTATACAATAACTAATACTTCGCATAACGAACATCTTAACAGTAGTTCAAAAGCTCTTCTAAACAATACTACATATAACAATTACCCGAACAAGTTGGTAAATCACAGGGTTGGATAGCTTCTCAGCACAACCCTTCTCACCGTCTTCCCCCGCTTCAACCGCTGCTCCCATTGATCTGCCACATGCAACCAAACTAAAGAAACTAAGATCCACTCAAATAAAACAAACAAATAAACAGAATGTAAACAAGTTTAGTAACAATAACAACAAGCTAACCGAATCACTAATTTAATAAATAAAGTAATAAACCAACCACTTTTCAGATTCAAAACCAGCCCTTTATTTGGATGAAAAATGAATTAATTCAGGCACAAATTCCATTTATCCAAAATGGAATTTTGACACTAAATTCCAAAACATCCTATAGATCAATTGGAAACCCCCAATAGAAAATCGATGAAATACTTCCCCAAAAATAGCAAAATTCCAGCACTAATTAATTCTCACTAACAGCAACTACCGTACCACTAATTCCCCAAATCTAGTATTAAATTACTCCGAATTTAAAGATCCGATGCTCAAATTAAGTGGAAAATTCACCCGAATCGGAGAATTTGAAAAGCTTACCATAGAGTGGGATTGGAGTTGGATCGAGTGACGCGATTGATTAATTTGGCATTTCCTGAATTGAATTGGAAAAGGGAGTGAGAAAATCGGAGGAGAAAAAGAGGGAGAGAGCGATTCGAATCGAACGGATGGAGATTGGAAGGAAAAAAAATTTAAAAAAAGGAAGAGATAGGGCGAGAGGGCGGTGAGTTTGTTGAAGGACAGAGAAGAGAAAAAAGAGGGGGTCCTCGGGTTTGGACGGCTGTGATGAGGTATTCGATGGTTCGGATTCGTGCCAGAATTGCGAAAGGCTGAAGTTGGAGATGTTAAAAAAAGCTTTTTGACCACTAGCAAATATTAAATAAAAATTAAATTAATTTGTTGTGAATTCTAATTGTCAGTAATTTATAGTAGTATTTAGTTACTGTCATAATTATGAACTCACTCGTATTTATATGTGAAAAGTGAGTCATATTTATATTATAAAAAGGAAAATCATACAAAACGATTATTTATAAAATCCTCATAAAAAATTCACTCCGTTCATTATATTTATCATGCCAATAGATTATATTTATCATGCCAATAGATATATATGTAAAAAAAATCAAGTAATTTGGAAATCATTCACACATACATTATATGGTTGAGAAATGAACGATTTCAACACTTATTACAAATCGTAGCACAAATTGGATCTAATGATGCATGGATAAACGACATTCAATCCACTTGATTTTTTTTACACATACATCTATTGGCATGATAAACATGATGAACATAATAGATCTTCCCTAAGACGCCTACAAGTGAGTATAATCATTTTGTATGAGAAAAAATTTCTCATACAACTATGAGGTTCACTTTTCTCTATTTAAATTCTATAGTTAGGTAACAATAGGAGTGTGCATTCTCGTCATTATTTGTTTTAATTTGAGCACGCTAAATAATAATAATTATTATTGTCTATTAAGATAACATAATGTGTACATCCATTGCATATGTTAATAATTTACTAGATCATAAAATTTGATTAGCTTGGTCATTTCTCCTCAACCAATTTCTCTCCTTGTTGTGGTTGGTTCCTTGTTGTATTTGGTAGTTGTGGTTGGTTCCTTGTTGTAGTTGGTAGCTGGAATTACAGCACATGGTAATCTGGTAAAAAACGATCAAGCTTTCAGTGTAATTTTCTTTTATTTTTTGAAGAAAATGTGGAGTATAACCACCATATTTCATTAATAAGAAGTTAATAAAACAAACACTGGGTACTGAGTACAGTTACAAAAAACTACAGTACAAGAAATAAAACATAACACCTCTAAAGTACATAGGAGGGTAGGACAACATACCAAAAGTAAAACATATAAGAGCATCAACATGTACAACACAACAGAAGAGGTCCCTCCAACAACGCCTTGGAGGGTGGGCAACCAGATCATAAAGCTCCGTATCAGTCGAGAGTATGACTTATCTCCACCTCTTCATCATCATACTCCTCGATCTCAAAAGCCATGGCGATTTTTCCTCTTAGACCCGTCGTCGCAACTGTAGCCCAAAAAGAAATAAGATGCATGATGTGAGTAAGATTACTAGAAATACTATTATAAGTCCCACCAAAGTAAAAATTATTTATGTCAAGCCATAAAACTCAGGTCGTTGCGGCGATAGCGATATACCACGCTTCTCTCATCTCACGTCTCTCGCTATCCAAAGGTCTTCATAAACCTGAGGGTAAATCGATGTTCCTAGGGCCATCAGGACCTCACATAATACTGCCTTACTCCTGGGGTATTCTAAGAATAGATGAATCTTCAATTCCATGTGAGCATTGCAAAAGTCACAATTAGTCGCGATGTGTTGTTTCCTTTTTAACCAAGTTCTCTCTAGTCAGAATCGCATCGTTGAGGAATAGCCAAAGGATAACTCTAACTTTCATCGATGCTGTTACCGCTGATTTCGGTGTGGGGGTAAACAGATAGAATTTGTGAGTCCGAGAACAACCTGAACAGTTGACTCAAGCCTTCTTGCTCCTGGCGCAACCTGCAAGGAAGTGCGAGACACCGGGGTTGATTCCGACGACGCACCCTCCGACGCTCTTGTCAGTAATCAGAAGAGATTAAGAAAGAGCTTAAAGTGGTGAAAAAGTGATTAACCTGGTCGCAGTGGCAGAGGGGAGGTATTTATAGTCGCCCCGGGGAGTGATTAGAGGCCTGGTTCCCTGTATAACTGCTAGGAGAGAAATCCTCACAGTCTGTTTAGGAAACTAACCCCTTGATTCCCGGTGAGAGCAAATCAGGCCCGTTGACTTGGTCAAATCAGTGGCCCTGATTTGTCTCTTGCTGGTCTGGGCTTGCTTCGGGTCGGGACCCGTGCCCAATTGGAGCAGACCCATTCGTGGGTTATTGGATCTGTGAGAAGGAGATTCAGAACCCGCTTTGGATCCGCTTGTATGTGAAATTACCTTTTTATCCCCGAGCTTCAAGATTCGTGTCCAATCTGGACGGTTCCGATTTAACCCCATTTTTAGCCATATCACGAGCCCCCCACTCCTAAAGACTGAGCGTGATCAGCCTTTGAGGAGTAGTTTGACTGTTTTGGTGGCTAGCGGAGTTGTATCGGAGTCCATATGGAGGACTTAGAATTTCGAAGGGGGTAGTGAGGTAACTTTTTGATGTCATGTACTGTTTCCTAGCCATATCGAGTATTTGGCAGCTCTTATTTATTTTTTCAGATTATTTACTTAATCTTGCGATGTGTTTACTAATCGTTCGGGGGCCTCAACAGTGCGTTCTAGGCGATAATTGTCCGTTCAGGGGCTCAAAAATATACCCCCGAATTTTTAATTATTTTCTAGAATTTTTAGTTAATTTTCCCGAATTTTTAGCAATTTTTTTCGCAATTTTTAAATAAATAAACGATTTAAATAAATAAAAAACGATTTTTAATACCGATTTATGGCGTGGTTCGATCTGAGCCGTTGATCATGGTCGAGCTCGAATTTCTGAGAGATCCAGTGGCTGTTATCGCTCGGAAGCTTTTTTCTCCGTTTACGGGCTCGGAAAGGCACTAGCTCGGCCGCCGACCGAAGACAGGGGGTCTCGGCAGGCCGAGCGACGTGGCGCAATCTGAGCCGTCGGATGATGGTGTGAATCCCAAGAAAACGCTATCTTGTCTTTTAGTGCACGCGGCACAATCTGGACCGTTCGTCATCAAGAGCACGAATTTCTGGGAGATCCAACGGTCGTAGTAGCTCGGTGTCTTTTTTCTCCGTTTACGAGCTCGGAAAGGCACTTGCTCGTCCGCCGACCGAAGACAGGGGGTCTCGGCAAGTCCGAGCGACGTGGCGCAATCTGAGCCGTCGGATGGCGACGCGCATCTCGAGACGAGCACATTCCTCAAGAAAACACTATCTTGTCGTTTAGTGTCCTCGGCGAGATCTGGGCCGTCTGATCGAGATCAGGTGCGATTTTTGAGGAGAAAGTGAATTTTCTCCGTTTGCGAGCTCGGAAAGGCACTTGCTCGTCCGCCGACCGGAGGGAGGGGGTCTCGGCAAATCCGAGCGACGTGACGCAATCTGAGCCGTCGGATGGCGACGCGCATCTCGAGACGGGTACATTCCTCAAGAAAACACTATCTTGTCGTTTAGTGTCTCGGCGAGATCTGGGCCGTCTGATCGAGATCAGGCGCGATTTTTGAGGAGAAAGTGAATTTTCTCCGATTGCGAGCTCGGAAAGGCACTTGCTCGTCCGCCGACCGGAGGGAGGGGGTCTTGGCAAATCCTCAAGAAAACACTATCCTCAAGAAAACACTATCTTGTCGATTGGCGTAGGTGGCGAGATCTGAGCCGTTGATTGTAGGCACGAATCTCGAGGCGGCTCAATTTCCAAGAAAATGCTATCTTGTCGTTTAGCGTCGGTGGCGAGATCTGAGCCGTCTGATCGAGATCATGCGCGAAAGTTGAGGAGAAAGTGTGTTTTCTCCGTTTGCGAGCTCGGGAAGGCACTTGCTTGGTAGCCGACCGAGGACAGGGGGTCTCGGCAAGTCGGGCGACGTGGTGCGAACTGTCTCGAGATGATTCTGTTCCCAAGGTCATTAATGGTGTCCCGGGGTTTGTGCGGCGTTCCACCTTCCCCAGGTCATTAAGGATAACTCCTTCAATTAATGCGTGGCGTTTCAACTTCCGAGGGTCATAATGGTCAGGCCTTGGAGGGTAGGCTATAAGTACTCCATTCCCCTTGTTATTTCAGTCGCAGCAATGTTGAGTTTTAGACCTCGGTGGTGTCTGCCTCTGGCGGACGCCAGTCTTGTGAAGTCTTAACCTTGATAGGTTCGGAGGGGTGGTCACCCTACTGCCTTCTTCTTCTCCCGTTCCTGATGGCCCCCATTGTGGGTGTCGGGGTCGGGGGAGAACGAGGCAGGAGTAGTGACGACTGTGATCCGAACCCGAGGTATGAGTCGCTCCGGGATGATGGGTGGTCGTTCTTCCACCAAGGTCTTCTGCCGACTCCGGCTGTCCCGAGGTGGGTGGCGGTGTCGGAGGAGATCATGGTGGAAGAGGTGACGATCCAAATTCGGACCCGGGGGCCATCGGTGAGATTGAGGGGGAAGAAATAAAGGGCGTTCCGAGCTTGTTGTTTGCAACTGTGAAGGCTCTGTTGCCAGAGTCCTCTACCAGGCCGAACCTTCACGGTTACAATCAACTAGCTCTGAATGGTGCGCTTCTCCCGATCTCTGAGTGTTGATCTGCTTTCGACCGGGTCCCGTGGGCCGGCGGAATACCGACCGAGACCCGGGGCCCGGGGGGTGCTCGCCAAGGGCGGTGCCTTAAAACTTTGAATCAAAACTTTTTCTCGTTTCTCTAGACATAGGCGGGGCGTCCAAGGGTTCAGTCATCCGGGCGATGTGGCACACTCGGATCCGTCGGAAGACATGGAGTGGGTGTAGGCAGTCCGAGCGACCTGACGCAATCTGAACCGTTGGATGGCGGCTCGCATCTCGAAACCGGCACATTTCTCAAGAAAACACTATCTTGTCGTTTAGTGTCCCCGGCGAGATCTGGGCCGTCTGATCGAGATCATGCACGAAAGTTGAGGAAAAAGTGCGTTTTCTCCGTTTGCAGGCTCGGAAAGGCACTTGCTCGGAGACCGACCGGAGCCTGTGCAATCTGGCTCGGATTGCGTGTAGCTCGGATTCAGATCCCATTGCACCGAGCTAGTTGACTTGGTGAGGAAGGCAGTTGTGTTGGGCCTTCGCGACGTTTCGAGAGCAGCCCAAAAGTCGTGCTCTTTCGTTTGGAAGTCCAAAGGACGTTCCATTTTACTATAAATCTTCACCCCCCCTTAGACCAAGTCTCATTTTTTACTTTTACTCTCTCTCTCTTCAGTTTTTACTTTGCCTTCGAAGTTTTCAGCTCTCTGGTGGCGGTGCTAGCTGTCGCGGTAGCGTTCCTTGTCTCCGGTGAACTTTCCGACCGTACCTATCACTTCAAGGTCAGTCTCTTTCCCTTCTCTTTTAGAAAAAAATGGTTAAGATCACGGATGAGACCCCCACCTCGGAGCAAGCCGTTGGCCGAGGGGATAAAGGGAAGGAGGTAGTGGAGCCGAGCGATCAGAATGTCGTTCGTCCGGACGGAGAGGGCGAAGTGGCCGAGCTGCCTAAGGAGGTAGCGGCGGTGTCCCGGGAGGGCAAGGCCGTGGTCACGATCGTGGAAACGCCGAAGACGGCGGGAGCGTTCGGTCGGCAGCCCATTTCTCTGTCGAGCGTGGGAGGCGTACGGGACTACGCCGAAGACACCTTGGAGAGAGTGACCCAAGGCACGGCTAAGTTGGTGGAAGAGAACGAGCCGAGGGAGCTGTCCGAGGTGGACCATACCATCTCGTCTCTCACCGAGGGTGACCTTCACCTGATCCGAGAGGGCTTCCGGATCCCTGCCGACTATGGACTGCTCCTCCCCGGGCCGGGTTTCCGAGCCAACACAAAGTCCTCATTGGACGTGTGCGTCTTTCCGGTCGACTCCCTTATTGCCGGACTCCGCTTTCCCCTCCACCCGTTCGTGGTTGATGTCCTGACATGGTACGGTTTGAGCCCCGCCCAGCTGATGCCGAACACATGGAGGCACGTCATGGCATTCGTCCTCCGATGCCAAGAGGTCGGCGCCAAGCTGAGTATGTTCCTCTTTCGGAGTCTCTACCGACCCTGTCAGCCAAGGCGAGACGAACAGAGGTTCTATCTTTCGCCCCGGACGGGCGTGAAGCTGATCGAGAATCCGGACTCGATCAAACATTGGAAGGAGAAGTATTTTCTCATCCGAGCTCCGGCGCCGTGGGTGATACCGACGGTTTGGGCAAAGGAGGGTCTGCCCAAGCGGACCAAGAAGGAGGCGGCGCTGAGTGATGAGGAGGCGGAGGTCCAGAAGAAGCTCCTCGCCCTGCCAGCGCTAAGCTGGAAAGAAATTGCCGAGGAGGATCTGTTCCGAGGGGGTCTCAGTCCGATCGACCCTAGTATGCTTCTGGTATTTGTACTTTTTGCTTAAAGTTCATGAAAATTTTTCTAAGTTTTTTCATTCGGCTTGTGCAGAGACGATGAAGCTGGACTACAAAGCTCTGGTGGCGAAGGGTCGGTCGGAGCAGGAGGCGAAGAAGAAGAGGCCTGCGGCGGGGCCTCAGGACAGCCGAGCCTCGAAGAAGCCTTCGGTCGTGAAGGCTGCCGACCAGCCGAAGGTCATGGTCCTCGAGCAGGGGGAGGTCATGGTCCTCGACCCTCCTGCCTCGAGTGCGCCGACACCGACCCCGAAGGGGGACGCTCCCGGTCGTCGAGCGGTGCGTTCGGCGTGAAAGAGGTGTTGTCCCTCCAAGTTCCGCCCCTCACTGCCGATGCGGAGAAGATCCTGACCGAGCGTCACAAGCAGATCTCCGTGCCCGACTGGCAGGTGATGAACGTCGACGGCTTCTTGGGCGACGGCAACATCTGCATGGAGGCGGTGAGGCACCTGCTGACCCCAAAGGACCGAGCGACCCTGAAGGCCGGGCTAGCAGGGGACGCCGTGATGCAAATCGCTCGGAATACTATGTCAGTAAGTAGGCCGAGCTCTCCCTCGTCGAAATATCTTTCTTAGAATTTTTTCTAAGTCTTTGGGTTCGGATTTTAATCTGCTGTTCTTTTTCAGACCCTCTGCCACTTCAACTTCCTGGTCGAGGAGTTTGCGAACAAGGAGCAGGAGAATGAACGGGAGAGGGCGGAGCGCGTCAAGGCCACGCAGCTGCTTGATGCCGAGCAGCTCCTCTCGGCGAAGAGGGGTGCTGAAGTGAAGGGGCTGGAGCAGCAGCTGGCCGATGCCATTCAGCTGTCGAAGGACGCGGCGGCCAAACTTGAGGCCTCGGAGAAAGAGGCCGCCGAGCTGAAGGAGGCCCTGGCCAACGCTCGGTCGGAAGCGGAGAAGGCTCGGAAGATGGCCGAGAGGATCATGGCCAAGCACCAGAAGAAGGTGAAGAAGGTGAGGAAGGCCGTGCAGGAGGAGGCCGCGCAGCACATGCTCCAGAACATGGAGGAAGCCTACGATCGAGCCCTGCTCCACGTAGCCGCCAAGAACCCGGGCTTCGACACGTCCTCCTACCACTTTTACGACCTCGTGGAAGGGGAGGAGGGTGTTCCCGAGGGGTTGCTCGGCCCCGAGGGAGAGACAGAAGGCGTCAAAGGCCCAGGGGAGACCGAAGCCGAGGGCGAGGAGGAGGACGACTCCGAGGAGGAGAGCGGGAGCGAGGACGGAGGCGAGGGCGATGGCGAGGACAAGGCCGGGGGGTCGACGGACCCTAACGACAAAAAGGTCGACCCCTGACTCGGTTGTCTTTTTTTTTTAGTCCCCCCTTTTTTTTTGTAAGCCTAACTGCGGACTGGCCACCGCTTGTGTAAAACTTTCACCTCGGTTTTGAATGAAAACATTTTGTTTGGCAAAAATTTATCCAAGTGTTGAGCCTCAGATTTGCATGTGACTAGTTGTAGATGTTTCCGTGTATTGTCCCATCGGATTTATCTCCGCTTTTCAGGTGAAGTTCGGACCGATCACGGAGGTTGTATACCTTCGGAAGGAGCTGGCGAAAACGAAGGGCGAGCTCTTGCAGAGCCGACAGAATCGGTTTCTCCTGCTCGACAAGCTGGAGGAGACGAAGGCAGCTGTGCGGAGATACTGTCGCGAGCTGTGGCAACTGCGGAAGTACCCCCAAGCTCCTTGTCCCGAAGGGGAAGTCGAGCGGCTCCGTAGAGAGCTCACTGCCGCCGAGCAGAAGAATGACGACCTTTTGGCTGAGGTCCAACACTTGGAATTATCGGAGAAGGAACGCTCGGTGGCGGAAGAGAAGCTGACTTCCGAGCTGGAGAAGGCGTCGGTCGAGCGCAAGAGGCTATTGGCCGAAGTCGACAAGCTCAGAAGGATCACGATAGACAGGGGGATCGAGGTCACCCACTTCCGACGGCTCGCGACCAATGGTGCTAACGCCTCTGGCTCATCGAGGCCTTCTCGTCCGAGGAAGCTGGCGAAGGACGACGCTCTGAGAGACAGAATCATTGAACTGGAGGAAGAGGTTGCGTCGCTCAAGCCTGTGCCGGAGAGGGCTAACGTCCGCAGTACGTCGTGTACCCGCGAAGAGAGCGAGAGGGGGATTTCTTTTTACGAACTCGCAACACGTTTGCCTGCAGCTAGGCGGAGCCCTGCCGACGCTCAGAGTAGCGCAGCCGTCTCGTCGAGCGGTGCCTCGGCCGGCACCACAATTAGGGTCAGCAGCGAAGGGGGTTCACGCTTCGTTGGTTTAGGATCGAGTTCGGAGGGCAGGCCTCGTCGTCCTCGCATTTCCCTGAACCGAAGCGTTCCCCTTCTGAAGAGGCCCTGATCATGTCGTTTTATGTTCCTTCGGATTTGTTGTAAAACTTTGTAGTAGAGTCGGTCTTGATGTATGTGAAGACAATATATATGAGTTTGTAAGTTTGTTTGGATAATTTTCCAAGTCTTGTGCCTCGGAAGTGTATTGAAAACTTGCAACTCGTTCTCCTTTCTTTTCAGCTCGAGGCGGCCGACCCTTATGCTGATTTCCACGGTTCGGATGACGAATCTGAATCCGAGGCCACTTCTGGGGCGGCGGCTCTGAGTCCCAGGAGCGTCGAGCTGGAGATACGCCGAGCTGAGAGTGAGCGGGCCCACCTTTCATCCGTCCTCGTCCTTCAGGAAGCGGAGATCCAACGCCTGGAGAATAGGATCGCCGAGTTGAGCCCTGCAGGGGGGGACGAAGACTCGCAAACTACTTTCAGCAACGCTCTTCGGGTCAAGTGTATTTGGCACAACCAGTCGAAGATCATAGCCGAGCGGGACGACTTGCTCTCGGAGATTCGACACTTGCAGACTGTGGTAGCGAAGCTTCGGAAGGATGCAGGGGAGCTATCAGCCGAGGAGGACGGACGGTCGACCGAACAGTCTAGTGAAAATATTTCCATATGAGGGCCAAGTATAGTGGGTCGGCGTTGTGTATTTTACTTGCAAACACTTTGTAACCATGGAATAGATGTGCTTTGTATTACAGCCTGGCTGTTTAATAAAATATCTTTCATTGCTCTGCATATTTGTCTTGCTTATAACTGTGTTGGTCGCGCCGAGGTCCTTGAACCGAGCGTGTTAGTTCCGTCAGCGAGAGTGTTGAACCGAACGGGTTCCTATATGTACGGTATTTTGTCGTTTAGTGACTCTGACAAGGTGCGGCGCGAATTCCTTGGCGGCTCTGTCCTCAAGAAAGCGCTATCTTGTCGTTTAGCGCAGGTGGCAAGATCTGAGTCATTGAACGTAGGCACGAATCTCGAGGCGGCTTAGTTCCCAAGAAAACGTTATCTTGTCGTTTAGCGCGGGTGGCAAGATCTGAGCCGTCTGATCGAGATCATGCACGAAAGTTGAGGAGAAAGTGAGTTTTCTCCGTTTGCGAGCTCGGGAAGGCACTTGCTCGGTAGCCGACCGAAGGCGTAGGGCTTCGGGCTTCGGCTGTTAGGCAAGGGTGCTCGGATTATGTGGCCGAACGTAGCTTCGGTACCCCTCCACTGGCGAAGCGGAGTGGGGGTCCACTCCCAGTCTGCCGCGAAGCAAGCTTGGGGGGACTGGGAGCCAAGTGTTGGACCCCGGGACCATCGTTGTAGTCCAACGGTTGTGGGAGCAATTCCGAACGGCGATATACCCCTGGCTCGCCCGGAGGCGAGCCGAGGAGGTAAAGTCGAGCCGAGTGTTGGACTCCGAACCATCGGTGAAGTTCAACGGTTGTGGGAGCAATTCCGAACGGCGATCTACCCCTGGCTCGTCCGGAGGCGAGCCGAGGAGGTAAAGTCGAGCCGAGTGTTGGACTCCGAACCATCGGGGTAGTTCAACGGTTGTGGGAGCAATTCCGAACGGCGATCTACCCCTGGCTCGTCCGGAGGCGAGCCGAGGAGGTAAAGTCGAGCCGAGTGTTGGACTCCGAACCATCGGTGAAGTTCAACGGTTGCGGGAGCAATTCCGAACGGCGATCTACCCCTGGCTCGTCCGGAGGCGAGCCGAGGAGGTAAAGTCGAGCCGAGTGTTGGACTCCGAACCATCGGTGAAGTTCAACGGTTGTGGGAGCAATTCCGAACGGCGATCTACCCCTGGCTCGTCCGGAGGCGAGCCGAGGAGGTAAAGTCGAGCCGAGTGTTGGACTCCGAACCATCGGGGTAGTTCAACGGTTGTGGGAGCAATTCCGAACGGCGATCTACCCCTGGCTCGTCCGGAGGCGAGCCGAGGAGGTAAAGTCGAGCCGAGTGTTGGACTCCGAACCATCGGTGAAGTTCAACGGTTGCGGGAGCAATTCCGAACGGCGATCTACCCCTGGCTCGTCCGGAGGCGAGCCGAGGAGGTAAAGTCGAGCCGAGTGTTGGACTCCGAACCATCGGTGAAGTTCAACGGTTGTGGGAGCAGCTCCGAACGACGGTCTACCTCTGGTTCGTCCGGGGACGCGCCGAGGAGGTGAGGTCGAGCCGAACGTGGACTCCGAACCATCGGTTGAAATCACAATTTAAAAAGCAGATGATAAGAGGGGAGAGAAGCATGCGAATTCAAAAACATGAAAGAGCTTTCTTTATTCATAATCGACGGCGAACCGTTTTACATAGTACAATTTATGAAAATAGGTTACAAGTCGGAGGACTGGAATGGCTCGATATCCTATGATACTTAGAGTGGCGCCGGAGCGCTTTCTTGGTATTTTATGAGGTGGTCGGCATTCCAGGTCCTCGGAAGCTCTCTGCCCTCTAAGTCTTCAAGACGATATGTCCCGGGCCGAACTACCCTCGTGATCCTGTACGGCCCTTCCCAGTTCGGAGCCAGCTTGCTCTTCTGACTGGGGAAGGATATGGCTAGCTTTCTCAAGACCAAATCTCCTTGCTTAAGGTTGGCGGGTCGGACCTTTTTGTTGTACGCTAGTTCAACTCTTCTTCGGTAAGTCTGCTGCCGAATCGACGCCCTTTCCCTCAGTTCATCTATCAGGTCCAAGTCTGCTCTGAGGTCTCTGGCATTCTGTGCTTCATCATAGGCTGTGAGCCGAGGGGAAGGTATTCCGACCTCGAGAGGTATCACGGCCTCGGACCCATAAGTGAGGTTGAAAGGGGACTCGCCTCTGGGGGTCCGCTTGCTCGTGCGGTAGTTCCATAGGACGTTGGGGAGTTGGTCGACCCACAAGCCCTTGGAACTTTTGTCTAGCCTTTTCTTGATGCCTGCGAGGATCTGCCGATTAGCATTTTCTGCCTGTCCGTTCGACTGAGGGTGGGAGACGGACGAGAAGCGCTGCTGGATGGCCAGGTCGTCGCATAGAGCTCGGAATGCTGCGCCAGTGAACTGAGTCCCGTTGTCCGTCACGAGAATGCTGGGGACGCCGAACCTACAAATGATGCTCTTCCAGAAGAACTATACCACCTTGTTCTCGGTTATAGTGGCGAGGGGCTCGGCCTCGACCCACTTCGAGAAGTAGTCGATGGCCACGACCAAGAACTTGAACTGACCCGGAGCCGGAGGGAAAGGTCCTAGTAAATCCATCCCCCACATTGCAAAGGGGATAGGACTTGATAGGGAGGCGAGGTTGGCCTGTGGGAGGCGACGGATGCTGGAGTGTCTCTGACAAGAGCTGCATTGCCGAACGTGTCGCTCGGCGTCTTGAAGGAGGGTCGGCCAGAAGTACCCATAATTCAAAGCTTTTCGGGCCAAGGACCTAAATCCTGAGTGTGCCCCTCCGATGCCTTCGTGGAGCTCTTGTAGAGCATATTCGGCCTGATCCGGAGAGAGGCACCTTAGGTACGGTCGGCCGTCTATTTGAGAGAAAGAGCGTTTGTATAGGATGCCCTCGATCAAGACATACCGCTCGGCCCGGGTTCTGACTCGGCGAGCCTCTTTGGGGTCTTCGGGTAGGAGCCCGTCCTTTAAGAACTCCACTAAAGGCTTCATCCAATTATCTTGTAACATGATTGGCAACGATTCCGCCGAGCTGGGTGTCTCGTCTTCGATGCTCGGCTTAGAGAGGACTTCGATTAGTACGGTCTGTTCGAGGCCTTGCAGGGAGGACGAGGCCAATTTGGAGAGGGCATCGGCCTGTGAGTTCTCTTCACGAGGGACCCGCTGGATGAGCGCCTCCTCGAACCGGCCCATGAGGGCCCGAACCTTAGCAAGGTACTTCGCCATCCGCTCGTCTCGGGCCTCATACTCGCCCAAGACCTGGTTTACGATGAGCTGGGAATCGCTGTGGATTCGGAGGCACTGCGCCCCAGCACTTCGTGCAAGTCCGAGGCCAGCAATGAGTGCTTCATACTCTGCCTCATTGTTCGAGGCCTTGAAGTGCATGCGGATCGCGTACTGGAGGACGAAGTCGTCAGGGCCGTTTAGAATGATGCCTGCGCCGCTTCCTTCATTACAGGAGGATCCGTCCACGAAGACTGTCCAAATGGGGGGTCCATTCGGAATGTGTTCGACCTCAGGGATAGTGGACTCTACGATGAAGTCGGCGAGTGCCTGCGCCTTAATTGCTGTCCGAGGCTGGTAAGAGATGTCATGCTGGCTCAGCTCTATGGACCACTTCGTCAGCCGGCCCGAGGTCTCAGTCTTGTAGAGGATCTGCTTTAGGGGTTGGTCGGTGAGGACAACGATCGAGTGGGACTGAAAGTATGGTCGAAGCTTCCTTGCAGCTGTGACTAGGGCGTAGGCCATCTTCTCTATCTTCGGATAGCGGAGCTCGGCGTCCCGAAGCACCTTGCTCACGTAGTAGATGAGCCTTTGGGACCGGTCCTCCTCTCTTACCAGGACAGCACTCAGGGTCTGCTCGGAAGCAGCCAAGTAGACGAAGAGAGTCTCGCCCGGGACCGGTTTGCTGAGCAGAGGGGGGTTCACCAAGTATGTCTTCAGTTGGTCGAACGATTCCTGTTGTGGTTGGCCCCATTCAAAACCCTTAGCCCCCCTGAGTGCTTTGAAGAAAGGGAGGCACTTTTTCCCCTGACTTCGAGAGGAACCGACCGATAGCGGCGAGCCGACCAGTAAGCTTCTGCACCTCCTTGATGTTCCGAGGCAGGGGCCATGTCTAATATGGCCTTAATCTTCTCGGGATTAGCTTCGATTCCTCGTTGGCTTACCATGAAGCCGAGGAACTTTCCCGAGGAGACCCCGAACGCGCACTTGTTCGGGTTCAGCCGCATGCTCTGCCTTCTCAACACGCCGAAGGCCTCCTGGAGGTCGGCCACGTGATCAGTGCCTCGGACGCTCTTGACGAGCATGTCGTCAACGTAGACCTCCATATTCCGACCTATCTGGTTCTGGAAGACTTTATTGACGAGGCGCTGATAGGTGGCGCCCGCGTTCTTCAACCCGATGACATGACCCGATAGCAGTAGAGGCCCTGGTCGGTGATGAAGGAGGTCTTCGGAATATCCGGAGGGAACATTCGGATTTGATTATAGCCTGAGAAGGCATCCATGAAGCTGAGGAGCTCATGGCCCGAGGTGGCGTCAATGAGGGTGTCGATGTTTGGAAGAGGGAATGGGTCCTTCGGACACGCCTTATTCAGGTCGGTGAAGTCAATGCATATTCTCCAGGAGCCGTTCAACTTCTTGACCATTACAACATTAGAGAGCCACTCAGGGTAATTTACCTCCTGTATGAACTTGGCCTTCAGCAGTTTATCCACCTCCTCCTTGATGGCCTGCTGTCGCTCGGGAGCGAACTTTCGCCTCTTCTGCTGAACCGGTTTGCACCCCGGTTCGACACTTAGGCGATGGACTAGCAGTTCCTCGGAAATGCCGGGCATGTCCGCGGCCGACCATGCAAACAAGTCACGGTTATCCTGGATGCATTTAATCAGGTCCAAGCACAGTGCGGTCGGCAAGGATTTGCTGATGAGGAACTTCCGGCTCGGGTCCTCGTCCGAGAAGAGCACTTCTTCTAACTCGTCCGCCGGCTCGGACGTTGGCCGAGCTTTCAGCTTGGGGATTTCTAGTGTCTCGAGCGAGAGCACTGGTCCCCCAGTGGAAGTCATGTAGCACTTCCGGGCTGTTTCTTGGCTTCCCCTGACTTCCCCTACTCCCGATCGAGTGGGGAACTTCATTTTCAAATGGTACGCCGAGGGGACAGCTTCCAAGGCGGCTAGGCCGGGTCGGCCCAGAATGACATTATACGCTGCCGGGACGTCGACGACCATGAAGTCCATCGGCTCGGTCCGGGTAGTAGGGGCGCTTCCCGCGGTTACGTCCAGGGTTATCACCCCCTCGACGGTTACCGGGACCCCCGTGAACCCGTGGAGTGTGTAACCGGCCGGCTTGAGACGGTCCCGAGACAGCTGCAGGCCTCGGAAGGCCGAGAGGAAGAGAATATTGACCGAACTCCCATTGTCTACTAAGATCCTCTGCACCTTGAAGTTGGCCATGCGGAGGTCGATGACGAGGGCGTCACAGTGTGGGGTTCGGACCCCTTCGAGGTCTGCGTCGGAGAAAGACACAGGGACACCGAGACCTTTGGGAGGAGGGGCGCTGTGAACCGAGTTGACCTCTCGGACGAAGGCCTTCCGAGAGGAATTAGAGGAGCCTCCCATGGGGCCTCCGTGGATCAGGTGCAGAATCCGCTCCTCCTCGAACTCGGGTGTCTCCTCGCGTCGCTCGGAGCGCTTGTTAGCCCCCCGAGGCGGAGGAGAGTTACGATCCGCCCGATCGTTAGCCTTCACGAATTTGGCTAACTGCCCCCTCCGGATGAGGGCTTCTATCTCATCTCTTAAAGCCCGGCAGTCGTTCGTGTCGTGGCCGTGGTCCCGATGGTAACGACACCATTTATCTTTGTTCCTCCTCTTCGTCGGGGTGTGCATCCTCGGAGCTGGAGGGATGACTCCCTCCTTCTCCACTTCCATTAGGATGGTGGAGACGTTAGTGGTGAGGGGAGTGAACTTCTCGAACCTGGGGGGAGGGCGACGCTGACCGCCGTTGTCCTTCTGTGCCTTCTTGGACCCCTCTTCCCCCGTCGCCTTCCTCTTCGACCCTGAGGAGGACCCCCCGAAGCTCGGGAGGGCCTCTGCCTCCTCTGCTCGGATATACTTCTCGCACCTCAGGAGGAGGTCGGCAAAGTCATGTGGGGGCTTCTTGGCTAGGGACGATCAGAGGTTGGCGTTGAGGACGTTCGACTGGAACGCCACGGTCGCCACTGACTGGTCTAAGGAGGCGATAGACCTGACCTCTGCGGTGAATCTCTTCACATAGTCCTGCAGCTTCTCTTCCCTTTCCTGCCGCAGGTTCAGTAGGGAGAGGCTCGTCTTCTCGGCTCGCCTGCTACTCACGAAGTGAGTTATGAACAGTGTTTCAAACTGCTCGAACGAGAAGATGGAGGAGGGAGCGAGTCTGGAATACCATTCCCGAGCCGACCCCCTGAGGGTGGCAGGGAAGGTCCTGCAGAGCACGGCGTCGGAAGCTTGATGGATCAGCATCAGGGTCTTGAAGCTTTCGACGTGGTCGACTGGGTCGGATTCCCCTGAGTACGTTTCAAACTGCGGAGGTTTGAAACCCCTCTGTATGTGGGCCTCCATGATCGACCGAGAGAAAGGGGGTCTGCTGGGACGGACCGTTCCTGCTCGGGACTCCTCCTCTCTGTCCATGCAGCCAATACGCCTTTCCACCTCATGGAGACGGCGTATGAGGGCGTCGTCCCTCCGCTGGTAATCATATGACCCCCCGGACTCCTCTTCATAAGAAGGGGAGCGCGGACTGCGGCGCCGGTAGTCCTGGGATCGGCGAGGACTGTAGCGCTGCTGCTGGCGGCTGGGAGCCGGGGAAGGACTTCGGGTGCGGCGACGAGGACTGGGATCCCTCAGGGGCGTTGGAGCCCTCGGGGCATTTTGGGCGTTCTGCCGAAGGTTGAGAGCCTGCAGTACGGTGTCCTGGAATTGTAGGAACTCGGCACGGGTGATGGGTGAGTCATTGTTCCTACGATGATGCCGATCCGCGGGGGACTGTGGCCTCCTCCTTCGGCGCTCGGGCGAAGCCGCTCGGCCCCTTCGGTCCGGAGACCGTCTGCCGTCTCGGCGGTGAGGCGAGCGCTCACTATGATGCTGGCGGAAGGCTCCCTCTCGGGCCCGCCTCTCATCAAGGTGAGTGCGAAGGTCCTCATCTTTCTGGCGGTTCAGGAGTGTGTCGCGGAGGTCGGGATGATGAGAAGACATTGAGTCCGAGGACCCATTATGGACCGAGACATGGTCCGGGTTGAGGGGCTGCTTCTGCTTCCGACCGTTATGGTCGGAAGGGCCATTGTTGGGTTGCTGCTTGGGAGGAGGAGGTTGGCCCTGCTGGGCCGGTGGAGGAAGATCGTGCTGTGGAATAGGATTGAGAGGGGCTTCCTCTGTAGGGTCAGCGGGATTAGCCCCACAGTTTGACCCTCTAGATCTGACCTTCTTTGGAGGCATGGTTGGAGAGGACGACAGAGAAGGGGCTGAGGCTGTTCGTGTGGTTGTTTCCCACAGACGGCGCCAATCTGTTACCGCTGATTTCGGTGTGGGGGTAAACAGATAGAATTTGTGAGTCCGAGAACAACCTGAACAGTTGACTCAAGCCTTCTTGCTCCTGGCGCAACCTGCGAGGAAGTGCGAGACACCGGGGTTGATTCCGGCGACGCACCCTCCGACGCTCTTGTCAGTAATCAGAAGAGATTAAGAAAGAGCTTAAAGTGGTGAAAAAGTGATTAACCTGGTCGCAGTGGCAGAGGGGAGGTATTTATAGTCGCCCCGGGGAGTGATTAGAGGCCTGGTTCCCTGTATAACTGCTAGGAGAGAAATCCTCACAGTCTGTTTAGGAAACTAACCCCTTGATTCCCGGTGAGAGCAAATCAGGCCCGTTGACTTGGTCAAATCAGTGGCCCTGATTTGTCTCTTGCTGGTCTGGGCTTGCTTCGGGTCGGGACCCGTGCCCAATTGGAGCGGACCCATTCGTGGGTTATTGGATCTGTGAGAAGGAGATTCAGAACCCGCTTTGGATCCGCTTGTATGTGAAATTACCTTTTTATCCCTGAGCTTCAAGATTCGTGTCCAATCTAGACGGTTCCGATTTAACCCCATTTTTAGCCATATCAGATGCTTTGGCCTTCCAAAGAATTGTAGACCATTTCAGGCTACAACCTCTAAAGTGAATATGGTTGTATAAAGAGCGAACTGTGAATGTTCCATTTTTCTCTAACCTCCAAACTTTTTGATCTGGTCCATGAGAGCATCTAACTTCGAATTGTACAATGTAAGATTGTACAGCCTCATGTCTCAACTGTGATTCCGTATCGAGACGCGATCTAAACGAGGGTCTCTAGATTCCCCTTTTCCAGGTTTTTGCGACAGTAATGTTGGGTTGGGAAGCGGGATCAAAAGATCATGGAATAACTCTCTTAGAGAGTGATCACCGCACCATTTGTCCCATAAGAACCTGGTCATCATGTCATTGTTAATGAAGGATGAGACACAGCTATGAAACGCGTCGTAGACTTTGGCCACTCCTTTCCAGGACCATGAGAATTTGGGACCCATCCAGAATCCAAGTCTTCGTGTCCCCTTACCTAGAAGGTGAGGATGAATATACTCTTGCCATCCTTCCCTATTCGAGTGGAATACTTTCCACCACCATTTGCCGAGGAGAGCCATATTCATGTTTCTCAGATCAATGATACCAAGACCACCTTAACTCTTCTTCATGCAAGCCTTTTTCCCACTTGATAAGATGGTTGCCTTTTTTGTTTGCATCTGCCCCCTTCTAGAGGAATCTTTTTTGTATCAGGTCGATCCTTTGAACGACCCATTTTGGGAATTCAAAAAAGGACGAATAGGCCCAGGTACTTAATAGGAAAATTATCAAGCTTGTAGTTTAGACATATAGCATGTTCACTAACATCTTCCTCTATCACTGGAATAGGAATGAGGGCGCTCTTGTGGAAGTTCACTTTAAGACCCCACCAGGTTTCAAAGTAATACATGATTTCTTTGAAATTGATGATTTCCCCTAAATCTCCGTTCTCAAATAGAACGGTATCGTCGGTGTATTGTAATATTGAGCATCACTATCGGCTACTATTCCTAGCCATCGGTGTAATCCAACCAGCTTGTCTACAAATGTCCATCATACATTTAAGTACATCTACAACAATCATAAATAACAGGGGGGAAAGAGGACCCCCGTGCCGAAGACTTCTTCTACAAGAGAAGGTCCTACCTGCCTTTTCGTTGACCAGAATGACCGACCTATTAGCAGTGCTAGATCCATCTGATCCATCTGTCTCCAAATCCTCTGCCCCCTAAGAGCTGCAAGAAGACATTCCCATTCGACTGAGTCGTACGCTTTCTCTATGTCCAATTTTAATAAGTAATTCCTGTTGTTCGGGATATGACATTGGTGCATAGTTTATTCTGCAATAACTACGTAGTCCAATATACAGTGCCCCTTAAGGAAAACTCGTTTGCCCATTACTAATCAATCGGTCCATCAGCTTGTTTAATCTGTTAGCTAATATCCTTGTAATTTCCTTGACTGAGCAATTAAGGAGGCTGATAGGGTGAAAATCGCCAACACGCGCAACTCTTCCTTCCTTAGGAATTATGACAACCTTCGCGTAATTTATTCTTCCCATTTTAAAACTGTGGTCATAAAACTTGTTGATATTTACTCCTTAAACATAGATCACGTCACCAAATTTATAATCCATTCACACAAAATTTGAAGTTCTAAATCATCAATAAGGTGAAACTAGATTTTTGTAAAAATCTGAAACTTGCTACTTTAAAACTTAATCGACACATCACTTAAAACTTCACATTATTGCCAAATATAAACATATATATGCATGCCCACATCTGCATTCCCCCCCCCCCCCCCCCCACACACACACACACCAAACCGAAACCGGCACTGTGCGGGTTGCACAGTGCTGACCGAGCCCCTCCTTCAACCCTAGGTTTAGGGCTAGCCGCCAAAAACCCTAGTGTTCAACCCATATTCAATGCTTCTAATCAAGCCCAAAAAACCCTTCTAATCTTGTATAACAATTCCAACATTTAGATCCATGAAAATTGTATCTCAAAATAGCAAATATGAGTCAAAGATCTCATCTTTAAACGATCAACATGAATTTTAAGAACATATGACGATTTCTAATCATCTACAATAGTATATGGGTTCAAATCCGTCTTCATGGGTAAAGATTTGATCTTTCAATATTCAAAATCCAAAAGCAAGTCAAATAAGAACATCATGCCATCAAGATTTAATTTTTATCTCTTATTAACAATCAATCTGTTTAATATCTCAAAACATCATATTCATGCCAATATAATCATACTTCACATAGATTTAATCCCTAGCATGATTCTACATTGTTCATGAGAAATAAAACACATCAAGAGACATAGAGTAGACGTCCACCTCTTGAAGAAAAATTGATACAAGGTAGTAGTCTTCTTCTCCAAGCCATCAAAATCACCAAAATAGCAAAAATTAGAGAAAGGCCGAAACTCCCTGTTCATGCCCTCTCTTATATGACCAGGTTCTGGAAAACTAGGGTTTTAATCGTAGTTTTGCAATTAAGTTTCCCACAATCCCAAAATTGCATAATTAGTTATTTACTCAATCTTTCCAAATCCAATCCAATCAAATATGGATAAAAATCCACCCACAAATCCCTCTAGTCAAAACCGGCCCTAAATTGCAACTAAAAAAATTTTGAAATTAATTTTTGGCTCCAAACGACTTTTTACACAAAAGTTCCCTTCTTTCAAAATATTTGCAAAAGCAGTTCTCTTATTCATAAAAATCCCAAAAATTAGAATGTATCCAATTATAAATAAGAGAATTAAATTATAAACTCAAAATTTTAAAACTTGCATTTCAAAAATATTTACACGTGCAAAATGACAATTTCACTAAAATTCAAGATAATTAAATTAATTAATTAGAAAATTATTTGTTAATTCAAAATAGCATATCTAAATTTCTGGGGCGTTACAAAACCCAATGTTTCTCTCCTTGCGGAGATTCGGCACCGAAATTAGGTATCAAGCTGAGAACTGGGCAGTGAAGTGGCCGAAGTCCACCACATCCATACTAATCATGTCAGTTAGTTTCTTCGGCGAAGGGAAAGAAATAAGGAATTGTAAATGGAAAATTTTCTTAACAACCCATTCTCGGTGAGCTCTCAAGAGCCACCGAGCAATAAGCTTATCTAAAAGGTGTTGCTCAGATGGTCTGCTCGATATAATTAAAGCAAAACCACACCATTTACTGATCCAATTTTCTTCCTGCTTGATAATGTTGTGACTGTTTACCAATTTGATAAGACTAGGACTCTCCAGTGATCTTCCCCCTGGGACTGCTCTTTTCTCATCTTCCGAGTTGGAAGTCATGTTAGTGCAAACGTAGGACATATGACCCCATTTTAATTTAAACACTTTAAGCACCAAATTTCTTTTGTGCACTCTGCTCGAATATGGCCTAAATCACCACAGTTGAAGCAAGGTACTGGTTTTTTTTTTCCTTTATGGTAGGTCTTCATGACTCCATGAGAATTCATCTTCCTCGTATTCCTTCTTGTTGTTCTGTTCTCCACCCTCACCTATTGCTCATCATAATTTGAATTGGTCTCGAAACACCTTCATTAGAGACCCGAACCTTGGATGGCATGGTTGGACTCTCTTTTTGAGCCCTAGCAGCCACCGAGGGAGGCTTGATATGATGACCTAGCAGCAAACGGGGGTTAGGTTGTGGTAGGTTTTGAGTTTCCAGAAGTGGTTGATGATGAGGGTGCGGTTGGATGTTGGAGTTAGAGTGGGAAGGAGAAGAAGGGGTATGGTTAGGTTGCTGTAGAGGATTGTGGTTGAGGTTGGAAAGTGTGGTGTTGGCCACAGGGTGTTGGGGATGGGGGTGAGCTTGAGCACGATTTGGGTGAGGTTTGTGATTGTAATTAAGGCGAATCATGCTGATTCAAGTTATGTTTGAGGGATTTGTGGGAGACATGCTGATGGGGTTGGGCTGAGGTGGAATGTTTGTGGTGACCATACCTCTCTTCTTCAACCCTTCTTCTCCCAAAGTTGACAGCGATTGTAAGGCCCCCTGAAGTAGTTCTGTAACGCCCTAGCCCCAAATTCAGACAATTTATTTATTTATTAGTATAATTGCCCACCACAGACTGCCTCTCAAAAGGCGCTATAGCTTATTTGTGACCTTTGATCATGGGCAATTATATTTATTATTTAATTAACCTTGCTCCCTATCGATGTAGGACTAAGAAAGCCCCACACTAGCAGCCCCCTTCTCCCTCTCTCTGACTACGTCGGCAAGGGAGAGACCCGGGCCCCACGTGCTGTCAAAGCACAACCCATCTCATCTCATTTTTATTTCATTTCATTATTACAATTATGCCATTCAAGATTATTACCATTATACCAGTATATATATATATATATATATATATATATATATATATATATATATATATATATATATATATATATTAATATTATAAAAGCACAATAAAATCTGTTCATAGTAAATTTCAGCCATTGATTTATCAACTCGATCTTAACCACTCATTATAAAAGAAAAAAAAAGAAAAATTGAATTAAAAACTTTAAACGGACTTAACCATTCATTATAAAAGAAAAAAATTAGAAAAATTGAATTAAAAACTTTAAAAGTCCGTTTATCACACGTGTAAATAACCTATTGTATATATTAAGAAATCCTTAAACTTCTCAAATCCCAGCCGCCTACCGGATGACCTCCTCTTCCACATTGTGATCTTCCTACAAACTCTGGGCCCAAACCCGACAATAGGGGTCGCCGCACTACCATGATCAAAGCTCTCACCATTGGTTCTTCTCCGTCTTTAACTTCGTTGCCTTCCTTCAATTTTGACCTAACGTGTGTTTGTTGTATTGGTTTTCGCAGAAGTCGAGAAGTTCTTCTAGCTCTGCGATCCCGATGGGTCCCTCGGATTGTTTGTTTTTTCCCCTAACACAATTTGTGTTGCCGTTGTTGGAATGTTAGGGTTTTAGATCAGTTCGATTGTTCATATTAGGAATTGGAGTTTGTTTCTTAAGGTTGACTTTTTTCTGTTTTGGTACGTGCAATGCTCGTGAAGAAGTAGGGCTGCTTCATGCATTGCGGTTGAGGGGTTACTGAATTTTGGATGGTAGAATTTGTGGGTTAAATAGCTTACTGCCTACAAGAAGTTATTTGAACTGTAGATGGTAGAAGAAGTTGTGTTTTCTATATGCGAACAGGGAGTTAAAAGAGAAAGTATATGGTTCTTAATCTTTAATGTGTGTGTGTGTGTGTGCGCGCGCGCGTGTGTGTGTGTGTGTGTTTATTTTAAATGTTGGTTATTCTTGATAAAAACGTGAAATTCTGAATTTGTTTTTGTATGCAGCATGAATAACTCATCCTGAGAGGTATTCGATGATTGCGATGTGTGAGGTATTGAATCAACATAGAACAGAGGTAGGGAATCAGCATAAAACAAGGTAACGAGGTACTTGTAACTTGTCAGATATGTTTGGTTTAATAATTTGAATTTCACCGTATTTGCCTTTGCTAGATTTTCGGAATAATGAATGAAGAGTTTTGATGTTAGGTTAGGTTGGCACTTGATAGTAGCAACATTAATTATCCTTGGTAGTGTTGTAGCTTATCGAGGACATGATGATCACCTAATCAAGATGCTCTTGATGGTGAAGTCCTACAAATTGAGTTAATTCATGATTGCAAACAATAGGATGGATTCCAAATGTTTAACAACAATACAAATGATTAGAATGTAATTGAAACAACGGTCAAGATTTTGGTATTAAAAGTTAAGATATACATTAACATGCTGAACAATGATTTTAGAAGTGACTATGAGCATATGGGTGTATGGTCATTAAACCGAACATAGTCAGAGAAAGCTATGTTGTTTGGAGGTGTTTTTCTTTTTGAATCAATTTTTCTTTCATTAGAACTAGAATAACCTGTTATGCATCGGATGATTTAGAGTACTTTCTTACACTACATGCTAAGAAACAATTTTTAAACAGTGACAATGTCAATGACCATATGCATTTTTTTTTTTTTGGTATTTTTTTCCGAGTTGATGAAGAAATACTAAAGATGGCCAACAACACAAAAAGAAATAGGATAGTACTGAATTTCAAAGATGAGAGATAGATATAACTAGCATGATGTCTTTAAAGTAGTTTCTAATTTTTATGTCTCATTAATTTGTGTTCTTCAACTTTATGCTTGTTTACAACAAAGAGGAGCACCTGAGGTGTTATAATAGTATTAGTATATTGAAAAGTAATGGTAGTTCTGTGTGTTCTAATAGCATGAAATTAATGGTATTGAGGTACTCTAACACCATTAGTCACACAAAAAGTAAACTTAACAAAATATAATAAAGTGCTCTAATTAAATTAGTTTAGTTTTGTTTCAAAATTGTATTAAATGCATGTAGTTAGAATTGTGTATGAGTTAGAATATGTCTCGTGCTCGAAGAGTTATACTTCTTTGATTGAAGTATGGGTCTATTGTTGTCGTCTTTTCCTTAATTTATTCTGACATTTTGATGAAAAATGTGCTCCTTTTCCCTTAATGAATTGTGAATATAGATGTGAAATTTTAAGATTCATGAGATCACATGGTAAACAAAATAGATAAGAACCCCCTTATCTTTTCATGGTGCAGTTATTTGCATCCCTTCTTCCTCTGTATAGGTTAAGAGAAGAAATTATAGTGGGTGGATATCTTTGAGGAAATACCTGTATATCTTCATTTTTCATTATAGTGATATTTGTAGTTGCTTTCTTTGCTTGTCTTTTATGTGTATTCGTTTGGAGGTGTATTCATGTGTTGCTCTTCAATTTTGCAGATCAAAGTTTCTAATTCTACACTAATCAGTGCATTCATAACTGAGTTGGAGCCTGATACCCCAGTGGCACAGGTTCTCCTGTTCTCTCTCAGTTTATATAAGAGTATCAATGTGAACCAAGGCACATGCACTTGGTGTATGGAAAATTTCAACTATGATCGCCATCTATTGATCGCTTTGGTTATGGAGAGAAATGCTAAATTTTTGATTGAGTGGATGTATGATCTTAACATTGAACATAATAAAGTTTGATTTTTTGTCCTTGTAATGCCTTTTACAATATTTTTTTCTGTTTTTTAAATGCGACACGTCTTTATCTCTCCCTTTCCAGTTCCAGTATTATTACCGAAACCTTCAGAGGCAAGGCTTCAAAAAAGGAGGTAGCCTTAACCAAATAACTTCTGTCTGTGCTTCTAGAACTGATTGTTAATGTAACTTCTGTTTGTCATCAGACTACTAAAATAATATACTTGATGTATTATGTGCATGATTACAAATATTACGATCAAGTTGAAATTTAAAAAAAGTGCAAGAATGAGCTTGGGGAAATATCGTCACAATGAACATGGTGATTCATAGTGGTTCGTTAAAGTTCGACACCCCTTGCCTACATCCACTACCTAAGGGCTTGGGGCATCTTGCCTTAGGATTTCCCAATCCACTAAAGACAATTCTCTTTAACTGGTTCAAATGAACCCTGTTACAAGCCCAATCTCTTACCTCGAAGAGATCCTCTCTCAAGTACAAAAATATTTCTTCAAGTACAACCTTGGGATTTTTGAAAGATCTGTCTCTCTTCAATTATGTTGGTATGCATAATTTCTCTTGAAGAACTACTTTGAGAATAATTCTTTTAAATTTGAAGCAAAATTCTTAAATGAGAGTTTAATTTGTAATATTTTTAAACAAAATGAAGCTATGATGTTTATAAATAATTTCCTTGACAGCTGCAATGTTATCCTGCAGCATAATTCTTTTAAATTTGAAGCAAAATTCTTAAATGAGAGTTTAATTTGTAATATTTTTAAACAAAATGAAGCTATGATGCTTATAAACAATTTCCTTGACAGCTACAATGATATCCTCGTAGAATTCACAATACAAAAACATTACAAAAAAGAACTATATAGGTTGCAAGTTTTACCGTTTATCTCATAAGTAGATTATCTCACAAAATCAAGTCTTCTTTCTGCACTCACCTGGATTATCTTTTCTTAGTGTCTTCATCTGCAAATCTGAAAAGCAGAGGTTTCTATTACAATTTCAGATTTTACCTTCTCTGAAAATCTGCTAAAACATAATTTTATAATTAGTCAAAGTTGATATATATTTTTGCAGTTTATTTATTTGCATTTTGTGATTTTATTTTATTTTATTGGCACTTGCATTTTGGGATTATAAAGAAAAGAAGTTGCTCGGAACAACTGGGGCAGAATATTCTATGACAAGCGAATGGTCTCCTGATGGATGTTACTTCATGACTGCCACGACAACACCAAGGCTACAGATAGATGATTGGTGTGTATTTTCGACCTTGATTTCATTAGAAGTTTCCCCAAAATCAGTTTGAATAACATGATTTGTTTTCATTCATATTCTAAGCATAGAGATCTTCCACCATAATAGATCTCTGGATTTCAAGGAAATGTTTGATAAATTGTATCAGGTAAGTCTGCTTATTTTCATTTCTCTTGTCTTATATATTATTATTTTTTTCCGTTGAGGAATTTATTATGACTTCATTATGTCATGCAAGCCGATTGGAAGCCAGAATCACCTGAAAGGTCTGGTGATATTGCTGAACTTATCAAATCTGGCAACACATTAACAATTGATGAATTGAAAAAGTAAGGTTATTGCATGTCCCCTAATCTCGTCTTGTAATTTGCTTTTTGCATGTTTAGTTCATTAATGGTATTAATATTACATTACAAGATTCTTGTCACGCCCCGCTTCCCAAAAAGGAGATATGGAATACGGATACGTGACTAAGTCCAGCGAATAATTTTTATCATCCATAAGCTGTCAGGATCTTTACAACAAGCACAAGCATAAACAAGAGATATATAAGAGAAATAGTCAACCACGCATGTAACTGAATCAATATAGTCAACAAGATTATTTAAAACAAGAAGCAAGAATACTAAATTTCAAACAACCATATCTGGAACAAAACACAAGTCTGGGACAAAAAGCACAATACAAAATAATCCATGTAACCAAGTACAATTATTCAAGATAAGCAACAAGAAATAAATAGGTATAGCAAAATCTCCAGCCAACTAGAATCTCAGATCACCTACTCCATCAGGCAGTTGATCACCATAATCTACAATTTAACAAATTGCAGGAAAAAGAAAAGAGAAACAAAACGCCCGTCAATGCAAACTACGAGCCGCTTGTAGTGCAGGCAACAAGTACAAAAGGAAACAAGTAGACAAGTATAGAGTAACAGCAAAAGCAAGAATAGCATGGGAAGGATGTAACAACAAAATAGAGAACTAACTCCAGACAAGAACAGGACCAACTAGCATGGCAAGATGGACGAGTGCAAGTGGCATGTAACAGGTGGCAAGTAAACAAGTACCATGTAACGAGTAACATGTAACATGTGTCAAGAATCAAGTATCATGTACAAGTAGCAACTAGCAAGTAGCAAGTAGCAAGTGTCAAGTGATCATATTCAAGTCTTATATCTAGTCCTATCTAAGTAGCACTTCATGCGTCTCAGGTTTTTACCACATGGTTGCTACATTCAAACAATTCCGTTTTAGATTTTATAGTGGATCATAGAGGGAAGTGTACTCAGGGACAAGTATCAAGTAACCAAGTATCAAATATCAAATCTCAAGTATCAAGTATCAAGTCTTAAGTATCAAGTATCAAGCCTCAAGTATCAAGTATCATGTCTCAAGTATCAAGTATCAAGCCTCAAGTATCAATTATCAAGCCCCATGTATCAAGTAATCGTGTAACATCCTGAATTTTCATCTCTAATTAAATATGAGTTTGTTTGATTTCACGTGTCTTGCACGTACAAATTTATGTACATTTTCCCTTAAAAAATTATTTATTTTTATCATGAACAAGTATTTTATTTCTTCTCTTTTTAATTTAAAGCCTATTTTAATCTCTAGGCCTAATTGTTTAATTCTAGCCCACACTAATTAAATTGATTAAATAAATTAGAAAGTCCATGGACTTTTAGCCTACTAAAATGAGCCAAAAAGTTTATTCTCATTTGAATGAGACAACTTGTAGGGTAGACTTATTTTTGTAACAAATTAATTAATAAACATGAACATTTAGTAACTAGGTGTACATTGTGTAACACGTACATTGCACATGCACGTGCTAGTGGGCATGAAGGGGGTGGCCGGAATGCTTCATGGAGAGTGGGAGAAATGGAGAGTGTGGAAGAGTGGGTGTGTGATCATGGGTAGTTGTTCTAACTCCCTAATGCATCCTAGCCTCTCATCTTAATTCATCTAAATCAATCTTAACCCTCCATTTGTGTTTGAAAAGTGTATAAATACCCCATCATCTTCTTCACGAAATGCACTAGAAAATTTGCAAGAGAAAAGGAAAGAAAAGAAACAAGTTGTGAGTAAAAGATTGAGAATTGTGTGAGGAAAAAGATTGAAAGTTTGTGTGTGTTCCTTTGCCCATTGGAGGCCGGCCTACACAATCAAGGAGGAGTTTCGGTTTTGCATTGTACAAGGAGGAGGAGAGCATTGGTGTGCACAAGCAAGGAGGAGAAGGCTTACAACTAGTAGAAGATCGTGTGTTCAAGGAGTCTCCCTAGGAGTTTTCTTTGTTTATTCAATTAAGGTGGGTGATTTCTCTACTTCTAATGTATATATCATGCTAGGGATTGAATTGATGAATATGCTAAGAGAAACTAATTAAATTGGCCATATGTTTGTTAAAAATAGACTAATTAGAACTGAGATGAATGCTTGATGAATTGATTGATAGTTGATATAATTGGGATTATTAAATTAGAAATTGTCATGTTGCTATGGAATATGTATTTTATGAATTATGCTAGATTAAGAAAATTTGCTTGTGAAATTAAGACTAGTTTGCAAACTAAACTATTGATATGTGTTATCTAAGTAGTGCAATATTCATGGAAAAAGTTAGAGGAAACATGTTCTAGAATTCTTATAGAAATAAAACAAAGTAAGAAAACATCTTGTTGTGAAAATTGCATTGCCAAATTGTGAAGAAATTATGGTTGCATTCAATGTCGAAAATGGAAACTTAGAATATAAATTAGAAAGAAAAATTCACTTTTTATGTCAAAATAATGGTTTTAAATTACTATTATGCTGCAAATTTCTAAGAGTGATAATCTGGAAATTTTTATGATACAAAAATAGAGGAGAAGTAAATTTAAAAGATTTTGAATTGTGAAAAGTTTATTAATAAACAACGAGCTCAACTCAGTTCATATCGGGTTAGTCACTCAGACCTACTGGTCAGTGGGTGCATTTTAAAAACATCACTGTAGCTCGGCAGAGGTTAAGTCTTGGGTTCGAGTCTCTTCAGAGACTTTATTTTTCTGAAATTCGATTTTAACTCAATACCGAAACCCAAAACTTAAGTATTAGCTGAGTTTTGTATAAAACAGTTAACTACCTTGGCCTAACTGGTTTTCGGGTGCGGTTTAAAACCGTTACTGTAGCGTGGCGGGGGCTGTGTGCGTGGGTTTGAATTCGGCCTGGCCATTTCTTTTGGAAAAATTGATTTTTTTTTCTATTTTATTATTTTTAAATAGTTTTAAGTGTTTTAAAAAACTGAGAAAAAATATCAGAATTATTCTAAAAATACCTAGACCTAATGAAAAATTATTTCCTGAATATTGACCTATTATAATAAAAATTAGAAGTAAAATTTTGAGAAGAAGAATTAATAAGTTTTTTAGAATGTGATTTTCTTGGTAATTAAATATACCAATATTTTGTTGAACATAGAGAAATTTGTGAAGAGTTCAAAAATGAGATTTTTTGACATGTAAAATATTGAGTAAAATTTAATATAAGATTGTTTAAGATTATGCAAAATGTGCATGGAAAATAGTAAAAGAAACATGATGGAATGTGGAAATTGTGAATATGAATACTGTCATTTTAATGTATATGAAAAGAGAATTGAGACTAGAGGTTTAGCTAAGTCCTCACATCGGCATGAGTAAAATTTTGAAAAGAGAAATGTGATAAATAAAGACCAAGTTTGGGTCATGGTTAATGATTGATGTTTAAGATGGATGTAGAGGTAACACTAATTCTAAAGTATTGATTTTTATTCATGATTCTATTATCTAAGGATTAGATACATAGTGTAGATGTGATGAAAGTAAGAGAAAAACATAAGTATAAGGGCCCTCGGATCTACGGTGTGAGAGTGTTCACAGGATGTCCACATGAGGCGTCATGCTAGGGCGTGGATACTACTCCAGGATATCGTACCGTCGGTGATGCTTGTAGGGTGCTCGGTGATTACGTAGTGCCATCATTCCATGGCGGAGGCGAATTGTTCATAGGATGCCTGCATGATGCATCATTTCAGTGCGTGGGATTCTCTCCAGGATGTCTAGGCATGGGCTCGTAACTCATAGAACACCTAGGATACTAATCGTAGTTACCGTAGTAGTTTAACTCATGGCGAGGGAATGAACCCTGCAAGATGAAGAACGATTAAGGGCTTGTCCTTGGACCTATGTAGTATGGGATGCATAGAATCTGAATAAGTGCGCATTAGTGTCATGTAATATAAATAACTACATTAAGGACTAAGTGCACATTCACACACGACATCAATAGGATAGTCCCCTTAGCTTTGTTTGTGACAAGTGTGTGCTTTCCAAGTAAGAAAAATTGATGTATTATATCCTAGCATCAGTTGAATGCAACTGACGTGCCTACAGTTTCTATGCAGAATAAAGTGACTGACAAGACTAAAAGATGATTGTTGCCTGAAGAAATGTTCAAGTTATTGTTTAATCCATGTAACATGTTGTAATTTTTAATTCCGCTGCGTTGATGTAATCACTGTTGTAATAAAAGTTTTTAATTTCTTGTAAAATTGTACGAAGTGAAGTGTAAAGATCCTGTGGAACTTCAAATTCGGTCTTATTTGGAATTCGGGGTGTTACAGAGTGGTATCAGAGCCACGCTTCCAAGTAGTACAAATTTATATGGAACGATACCCTAGAGTGGACATTAGAGTGAGTTAGGTATAAAGATTTAAATGTAAGTTACTTACATTTGTGTTGCTCTATGATAAATGCTTCTTCTTCTCCCTTCCCCAAGATAGCGAACCACCACGACCCAGTAGGCGATGATGATTGGCACATATTCGAAGAGGACTACAACCCCGGACAAGGAGATTCCAACGAAGAAGATCTCGAGGAGTATGAAAGAGAATGGCCCGAGTCCGAGTGATTACCCCACCTTCGGACTCATCAGACATTTCATCCGATAAGGAAGAGCCAGATCGGGAAGGTCTCATCGTGTCTCTTCAGAGTCAAGTGGAGACTCAGAGGGAGAGAGCATAGCTATTGCAAGCACAATATGCGAAGTGTAAGGAGAATATTGCAACCCTCAGTCATCGTGTTTGAGAACTTGAGAAGAGAAAGAACATGTATGATGTATTGAAGGAAGAAGTCACAGAACTACGGGAAGAGCTTAGACAAGCCAAAAGGAACCGTAGGGATTAGAATGTTGTATCTTCTCAACACTTTTGCTTGATGTCAGACGATGTTTTAAATTTGAATGTACAAAGTTTGAATTCAATGAAATGAAAGTGGTTGATTTAAATTCATGTTTTCTACTTCGAATTTAATGGATTTTTTGAATTAGAGTATGGCTGGAAGAAGATAAAGGAATGGAGAAGGACCCAGCTGTGGACTCGACTTGGAAACGGAGTTGGCTAGAGTCTATCAGACCTTCAACGCCGTAGCCATGAATCAAAACCATAGGGGGATGCCTGCGAATCCAGTTCTTGAGGCAATCAAACTTGTGGAGTCATTCAAGAGGATGAAGCCACCAGTGTTTGAAGGGAAGTCAGACCCAGATGCAGCTGACAATTGGATTCGGCAAGTCGAGACTATCTTTGAAGTCTTGGAAACTCCAGAAGGTAGCAAGGTGAAGCTGGCTACATTGCAGCTTGAGAAGGATGCGGCTATGTGGTGGCAGTCGATGAAGCAGACTATGGGAAATGGTGTTGTCGGCTGGCAGGAATTCTTGGAGGAATTTTGCGGTCACTATTTTCCATTTGATGTCAAAAAGAAGAAAGTAATGGAGTTCCTTGGCCTTATAACAGGAAGGCATGTCTGTCAGAGAGTATGAGACAAGGTTTACTCAACTCTCGAGGTATGCACCCGAACTTGTGATGGACGAGGCAAAGAAAGATCGGAAGTTTGAGCTCGGATTAAGGCTGAGTCTAAGATCAATGATGATACCCCTCGGTATCAGGAGGTTTGACCACTTAGTCAAGCGAGTTGCAGCTACCGAGGAGGATATGAAGCAGTTTCATGCCGCCCAGAACAGGAAAAACAATTAGCATGTTGGGAAGAGGCCCGCAGTTTCTGGTAATGTTAGGGGTCAACCGCCAGCTCAAAGGTTCAAGCCCAGGGAGGCGAATGCTGTCAATGTGGTTGGGAGACCCAGAAACAGTTGGGTGAAGCCTCCTGTGACCTGCTTCAATTGTGGAGAGGTGGGCCACTAGAACTCTCAATGTCCCAAGCTGAGAGATGTCGCCCGGAGTGGACCACCGCAGCAGGTCGGGAAGAGGCCATACCATCAGGGGCGAGTATTTGCCTTGACTAAAACCGACGCTGATGAAGTGGATTATGTCATTACTGGTATGAGGGCGGATGTTTAGAAGTTTCTGTTGTTCTTTTTCCCTGCTTTATTTAGTAGAACTGTTATGTAACGAGAGTGTGTTATGTAACAGGCGAACTTTATTTGAATGGAAAGAAAGCTGTTGTTTTGTTCGATACTGGATCCTCTCATATTTTTGTATCTCCTAAATTTGCTAAAGTCTTGGGAGTTGAACCGAAGATTGTTCAAGACAAGGTCCTAACAGTAGCTACTCTATCACGGGAGACTTTAACCACTGATCGGTACTATGCAGACTGCGAGATCGTGATTGGAGACAAGATTTTCGAGATTGATCTGATCAAGCTGAATATCCTGGGGGTCGATGTTATCATTGGCATTGATTGGATGTTGGTGTACAGTGGGAACATCGAGTGCAAGACCAAGGAAGTAACAGTGAAGGCTCCAGCAGGTCCCCTAGTCACTTTCTAAGGGAATAAGAGATGTTCAGATTTGGTGGTAGCTATTAGCAAGAAGAAGGCACCTGTAGAGGTGCAGCAAATTCTAGTGGTTCGGGATTACCCGACTGTGTTCTTGGAAGATTTGATGAATAAGGTCACTATTTAAAATAAATATCCAATTCCATGAATTGATGACTTGTTCAATTGTCTACAAGGAGCAGCTGTTTTCTCTAAAATAGACCTTCGATCGGGATATCATCGGGTTCAAGTGAAGACTGAATATGTGCATAAGACTACATTCAAAACTCGACATGGGCATTACTAATTCTTAGTTATGCCATTTGGAGTGACGAATGCACCTGCAATCTTCATGGACATGATGAATAGAGTTCTGAGGCCGTTTATTGATTCTTTCGTCTTGGTGTTTATCAACGATATTCTTGTATACTCTAAGTCGGAGGAGGAGCACACTGAGCCTCTGGCTGAAGTTCTGGAGAAGCTTCAAGAGCATGAGTTGTATGCCAAGTTACCTAAGTGCGATTTCTGAAAATTTAAAGTGGTTTTCCTGGGTCACATCCTTTCTAAGGAGGGAGTGGCAACTGATCCGCAGAAGATAGAGGCGGAGAAGGGGGCAAGGCCTACTACAGTAAAGGAAATCAGAAGTTTTCTTGGGTTAATGGGATACTACAAGAGGTTTATCCAAGGCTATGCTCAAATAGCCGTGCCACTCACTGGTCTGACGAAGAAGAATGTGAATTTCAAGTGGACTGAATAGTACGAGGCAAGCTTTCAGGAGTTGAAAGAGAAGCTGAATACTGATTCCATTTTGGCTTTGCTTAGAGCAGGTGTTGAGTATGATGTTTACAGCGATGCTTCACATCGTGGGCTTGGTTGTGTCTTAATGCAAGAAGAAAAAGTGATCGCTTATGGGTCGAGGCAACTAAGACCGCATGAGAAAAATTATCCGACTCATCATCTGGAGTTGGCTGCGATTATCTTCGCCTTGAAGCAGTGGAGACATTACATATACGGTGAGAAATTAAATATGTACACGGACCATAAAAGCTTGAAGTACATCTATCAGCAGAAGGACCTGAATCTGAGTCAACGGAGATGGCTAGAAGTACTTGAGGACATTCATCCAGAGATTAAGTACCATCCGGGGAAGGCTAATGTTGTTGCTGATGCACTTAGCCATAAAAACAGTTTGGCCAGTTTGATTACAACTCAGAGGCATCTTGCGGAGGAGTTGGATCGGGCTGGTATCGAGGTTGTTGTACAAGATTTAGGAGCATCTTTGGCTCAGCTGAGGCTTCAGCCCATTGTGAATGAAAGAATTATAGCAAGTCAGAAGGATGATGCAGAGATTCAAACGATGAAGGAGCAAGTTAGTGCTGACAGATTGTCAGAGTTTTAGAACAGGGATGAAGTGTTGTGGTTTGGAGAGAGGCTGTGTGTTCCGGATCAATCAGATTTGAAGGGAAGTATTCTTTAGGAGGCACATGCTACTCTTTTGTGTGTACATCCTGGGAGTACCAAGATGTATAAAGATATCAAGCAACATTTCTGGTTGTTAGGTTTGAAGCAGGATGTGGCTGAATTTGTGGCGAAGTATGAGATTTGTCAACAGGTGAATGCCGAGAATCAGAAGCCCGAAGGTTTATTGCAACCGTTACCCATTCTGGAGTGGAAGTGGGATAACATTAGCATGGATTTCATCATAGGTTTGCCCAAGAGTTCGAAGGGTAATGATGCGATTTGGGTCATAGTCGATCGACTAACCAAGTTAGCTAACTTCTTGGAAATGAAACTCACTTCGACTATGGACAAGTTAGCCGAGCTGTATGTTGGGGAGATCATCAGGCTTCATGGTGTTCCATTGACCATTGTGTCTGATCGAGATGCGCGGTTTATTTCGCATTTCTGGAGGAGTCTCCTGGCAGCTTTGGGTACTAAGACAGATTTCTGCACTGCCTTCCATCCCCAGACCGATGGACAGACTGAGAGAGTCAACCGAGTTCTCCAGGATATGCTTCGGTGTTGTGTTCTAGATTTTGGAGGCAGTTGGGAGAGGCATCTAGTTCTAGTAGAGTTTGTCTACAACAACAGTTTTCAAACTAGTATCTGAGTTACGTTGAGCTACCGGTTGAGATCGTGGATCGGCGGTAGAAAGTCTTAAGGAACAAGACGATACCGATGGTCAAAGTAGTCTGGAGAAACCAGTTGGTTGAAGAGACTACATGAGAATCCTAGGAGAGGATGTTGAAGGATCATCCCGAGCTCTTTGTTTGATTGTATTGTTTTTCTTTCTTCTTTTATGTTTTGTTTTCTCACTCTTTAAGCGTAGTTCCGGGGACGGAACAATTCTAATGAGGGAGTGTTGTAACATCCTGAATTTTCATCTCTAATTAAATATGAGTTTGTTTGATTTCACGTGTTTTGCACGTGCAAATTTATGTACATTTTCATTTAAAAAATTATTTATTTTTATCATGAACAAGTATTTTATATCTTCTCTTTTTAATTTAAAGCATATTTTAATTTCTAGGCCTAATTGTTTAATTCTAACCCACACTAATTAAATTAATTAAATAAATTAGAAAACCCATGGACTTTTAGCCCACTAAAATGAGCCCAATAGTTTATTCTCATTTAAATGAGACAACTTGTGGGGTAGACTTATTTTTGTAACAAATTAATTAATAAACATGAACATTTAGTAACTAGGTGTGCATTGTGTGACACGTGCATTGCACATGCACGTGCTAGTGGGCATGAATGGGGTGGCCGGAATGCTTCATGGAGAGTGAGAGAGATGGAGAGTGTGGAAGAGTGGGTGTGTGATCATGGGTAGTTGTTGTAACTTCCTAATGCATCCTAGCCTCTCATCTTAACCCATCTAAATCAATCTTAGCCCTCCATTTGTGTTTGAAAAGTGTATAAATACCCCCTCATCTTCTTCAGGAAATGCACTAGAAAATTTGCAAGAAAAAAGAAAGAAAAGAAACAAGTTGTGAGTAAAAGATTGAGAATTGTGCGAGGAAAAAGATTGAGAGTTTGTGTGTGTTCCTTTCCCCATTGGAGCCCAGCCTACACAATCAAGGAGGAGTTTCGGTTTTGCATTGTACAAGGAGGAGGAGAGCTTTGGTGTACACAAGCAAGGAGGAGAAGGCTTACAGCTAGGAGAGGATCGTGTGTTCAAGGAGTTTCCCTAAGAGTTTTCTTTGTTTCTTCAATTAAGGTGGGTGATTTCTCTACTTCTAATGTAGATATCATGTTAAGGATTGAATTGATGAATATGCTAAGACAAACTAGTTAAATTAGTCATATGTTTGTTAAAAAGAGTCTAATTAGAAATGAGATGAATGCTTGCTAAATTAATTGATAGTTGATATAATTGGGATTATTAAATTAGAAATTGGTCATGTTGCTATGGAATATGTATTTTATGAATCATGCTAGATTAAGAAAGTTTGCTTGTGAAAGACTAGTTTGCAAACTAAACTATTGATATGAGTTATCTAATTAGTGCAATATTCATGTAAAAAAAATAGAGGAAACATGTTCTAGAATTCTTATAGAAATGAAAGAAAGTAAGAAAATATATTGTGGTGAAAATTGCATTGCCAAATTGTGAAGAAATTATGGTTGCATTCAATGTCAAAAATGTAGACTTAGAATATAAATTAGAAAGAAAAATTCACTTTTTATGTCAAAATAATGGTTTTAAATTATTGTTATGCTGCAAATTTCTAAGATTGATAATCTGGAAATTTTTAGGATAACAAAATAGAGGAGAAGAAAATTTAAAAGATTTTGAATTGTGCAAAATTTATTAATAAAATAACTCAACTCGGTCGGGTTAGTCACTCAGACCTACTGGTCAGTGGGTGCATTTTAAAAACGTCACTGTAGCTCGGTGGAGGTTAAGTCTTGGGTTCGAGTCTCTCCAGAGACTTTATTTTTTTGAAATTCGATTTTAACTCAATACCGAAACCCAAAACTTAAGTATAAACCGAGTTCTGTATAAAACAGTTAACTACCTTGGCCTAACTGGTTTTCGAGTGTGGTTTAAAACCGTTACTGTAGCGCGGCGGGGGCTGTGTGCCTGGGTTCGAATCCAGCCTGGCCATTTATTTTGGGAAAATTGTTTTTTTTCTATTTTATTATTTTTAAATAGTTTTAAGTGTTTTAAAAAATTGAGAAAAAATATCAAGAATTATTCTAAAAATACCTAGACCTAACGAAAAATTATTTCCTGAATATTGACTTATTATAATAAGAATTAGAAGTAAAATTTGAGAAGAAGAATTAATAAGTTTTTTTAGAATGTGATTTTCTTGGTAATTAAAGATACAAATATTTTGTTGAACGTAGAGAAATTTGTAAAGAGTTCAAAAATGAGATTTTTTGACATGTCAAATATTGAGTAAAATTTAATATAAGATTGTTTAAGATTATGCAAAATGTGCATGGAAAATAAAGTAAAAGAAACATGATGGAATGTGGAAATTGTGAATATGAATACTCTCATTTTAATGTACATGAAAAAAGAATTGAGACTAGAGTTTTAGCTATGTCCTCACATCGGCATGAGTAAAATTTTGAAAAGAGAAATGTGATAAATAAAGACCAAGTTTGGGTCATGGTTCATGATTGATGTTTAAGACCGGTGTAGAGGTAACGCTAATTCTAAAGTATTGTTTTTTATTCATGATTCTATTATCTATGGATTAGATACATAGTGGAGATGTGATGAAAGTAAGAGAAAAACATAAGTATGAGGGCCCTCGGATATACGGTGTGAGAGTGTTCACAGGATGTCCACATGATGCGTCATGCTCGGGCATGGATACTACTCCATGATATCGTACCGTCGGCGACGTTTGTGGGGTGCTCAGTGACTCTGTAGTGCCATCATTCCATGTCGGAGGCTAATTGTCCATAGGATGCCTGCATGATGCGTCATGTTAGTGCGTGGGATTCTCTCCAGGATGTCTGGGCATGGGCTCGTAACTCATAGTTCACCTAGTATACTTACTATAGTTACCGTATTAGTTTAACTCATGGCGAGGGAATCAACCCTGCAGGGTGAAGAATGATTAAGGGCTTGCCCTCGGACCTTTGTAGTATGGAATGCATAGAATCTGAACAAGTTCGCATTAGTGTCATGTAATATAAATAATTGGATTAAGGACTAAGTGCACATTCACACACAACATTAATAGGATAGTCCCCTTAGCTTTGTTTGTGACAAGTGTGTGTTTTCTAAGTAAGAGAAATTGATGTATTATATCCTAGCGTCAGTTGAATGCAACTGACATGCCCACAGTTTCTAAGTAGGATAAAGTGACTGACAAGACTAAAAGATGATTGCTGCCTAAAGAAATGTTCAAGTTATTGTTTAATCCATGTAACATGTTGTAATTTTTAATTCCGCTGTGCTGATGTAATCACTGTTGTAATAAAAGTTTTTAATTCTTTGTAAAATTGTACGAAGTGAAGTGTAAAGATCCTGTGGAACTCTGAATTCGGTTTTATTTGGAATTCGGGGTGTTACAAATCGAGTATCAAGTAATCACGTAGGATTTATGGATTCCCTTCCGAGTACACGTTTCTGTATTTTCCATATTAGATCTTTCCCTTTAACCGCGGCTTAGTTTCTTATTATTATTATTCAAGCAAGCATGGATATGCACAAAAGAGTCAAGAAACATGGAGAGACAATAAGGGACAAGTACAAGTTGGACAAAGGACACGAACGGATGATAAAAGACTCAAAATAGACTAAGACAACGAAAATTCTAGTTCAGGACAGTAAGACAGTACTGCACCAAATCTGGGATTCCCGTTTCCACGAACATGCAAATCTAGATCCATCAGAAAATCTAGAAAATAGACTCCCGGCCAAATCCAGCAAATATATATAAGTCATATGGTATTTCACAAAAACAGAACTCAAAACAGAATTGTATCCAGAAAACGCGTTCAGCAAGAAATCAGAAACTTGTATTCTTAAACAAGAAATCGGCATAAAAACTTACCGATTAAATCCAATAAAATCTGGGGTATTCCCTATTATGTCTAGTAACAGAAAATAAAGTTTCATAATTTTCCAACATAGATAGAATATTCAAGTAAAATCAGAAAGCAGTAAGATACAGTAGTTTTGTAAATCGGCAATCATAAACACTGCAGTACTAAAACAACAATATCTTACAAAATATAAATCAAAATCCAGATCCTTCAAAAGGGTGATAAAATAGATATAGTAGGCTACAATTCATATTCACAACGTTTTTATAGCCAGCAAATATAATCAGGTTGAAATTAAGGTTCTTTACTGAACAACATGACAATTCTGCAAATGTAACACCTCGGATTTTAAAATACCGAAAATATTTGCTTTTATATTTTGTAGGGGTTTATTTTAAGTGATATCTTATTTTATTTATTTTTAATATCGATACTGGTATTGAATATTTGTAGTAGATTGGTATTATTGTTATATTAGAGTAAAGAGTTGAGATTTTGTGTGAGAAAATATAGTTTATTTTATTTTATCATTATAGGGGATTATTATAAGATAATTTTAATGTGTTTTGTATTGTTTGTATTATTATAGAAAAGAGTTGGGGTTTATTTGTAATATATTGGATTTGGAGGGCTTATAGGTAATTATACCTTACTATTAATATTAATATATTATATTTTCAATATAACCCCTCCCCCATTTTAATTCCTTCTTTCATTTTTTCTTCTCCCTTCCCATTCACTCCACCCGACCGAAACCCAAAAACCCATCGAACCCAACCTTCGGCCTCCCTCACTCCCGCTCAAATCCACTTGGGTTCTTCACCAAATCCAAATTAAATTGAGAACTAGGCTAATTGAAGGGTTCTCTACATCGTGGAAGTGTCGGATTTTCAAAAGGATTTCGAAAAGGTAAACCCTAACTATTTTATTGTATAAAATTAAGTTGGGTTAATTTTTATTGAGTAGGATTATTGTGGTAGAGAGATTTAGAGATGTTGGAAATTGTAGATGTGAGAAATCAGCGAATTTTTAGGGAATTTGTAAGTTGTTAGTAAATTAGGGTTTTGGGTTTGTAAAATAGAGATATATATATATATAAGAATTATCTCTTGTATGGTAGTAAAAATTGTAGTGAGCCATCAGAATAAATGGGGAGTAGTGATTTTGGGCATAAACTCGAACTATAGGATTTATGAAATCGGGTAGAAAACTCGATCCAAATAAGTGTAGAAAATGAATGAGGGTGTAGAATATTATGAAAGTATTAATATGAATTTAGGATGATTTTTATAGGCTTCCAGCTCAATTAAATTCGGTGAAATGGATTATAGGTGAAAAGTGCACGCCGGGTGTTCGGTGAAATGCCCGCGCGATATAGAGGTGAGAATTTGATGAATTCGAAGGTGTAGATGAGTCTCATTATTGTTGTTAACCCTAATTTGAGATATTAGGACAAAGGGATTGAAGAAATTAGGAAATAGGAAATTTCCTCATTAGGAAGCCTCCGATCAATATGTGAGTTCTTGTATCGGGGTTCGAATTTGAAATCCGTCGATGTAGCTCGCCTACGCATGTTATTTGTGACATGTGAGTGAAGACGGATTTGAATTTGGAGATCCGTAGGTCGAGTTTTGAGTTTCATGCTAATCGATCCTATAATTTCTTATTTAGGTGGAAAAAGTCGAACTTCGACTGGCTACAGGACGGACGTGGGACATCGTTTGCTCGATCCGTCAGGTGAGTATGTGTATTTATAAATATTTTATATTGTGGCCGAATTTCGTGGCCTTTTGATATGTTTTGTGGGAGTTATGCCAAAAGTGGATTTTTATTGAAAATACGGATTTTTTTAAGGATCCAAAATGGGTTTTTGAGATATGTGGTGAAAGTGACTATTTTAAATATATAAAATCTATAGTATGGGTTATTGTGATGTGTTGAAGTATAAAAACTAATTATATTAGATTGTTTATGCACATTTTTATCCAGTGCATGATTTGTGCATGTTTTGGGGCATATAGGCCCTTATAGGTAATTATAATTACATGGAGCATGGTGTATAAGCTAGTATGCTATAATTAGATATTATAAGATTTAATTAGAGGAAATAAGTGGTTTTGGCCCCTTTTTCTGGGAAACCCGCATGTGGGTGTGTAATTGTGATATATATATAGATGATTATGACGTGTGATGCAATGGTTGATGAAATTAATAATTGGGTAAATGTTTACATTTTAATTATGTTCGAAGTGAATTAATGGGCAATAGTATGATATTACAATATGATGAATTATCTATTTTGATACTCTTACGATATGGAATAACCTAATGTAGTTCTTTTATTAATATTATAACTTGGTGTATGTTTATATGTGATTCAATGAAGTAGTAAATAGCCTGGTATTCATAATGGGTGATGTTATGGCAAATTAATTAATATGGTGCATTTATGATGGGTAATACTATGACATGGTGTATGTGCATATGTGATACAATGAGATGATAATTAATATCGTGGACGCCGGATGTGCATCAAATGCAAGATAAAAGGTAAGATGGTAAGTGTTAATTAAATGTGTTATCAATATACGTGACTCAAATCAAAGTGGTAGCTATTCTTGAACTAATAAGTGAAGCGCTTGTGTGATAAAGTAAAATGGAAAGATGCAATGATTAATGCTAATAACAGATGGTTTTGTTGACCAGTACCTAGAGCAATCCTGGGGGTTTGGGCTAGACCTCCTAACGCCCAAGGACCGGCTTGGGAATAGTGGACCCAAACTATGTTTGGGGTAAGTGGATTTTATCGCCCAAGCTATCGGCTTGAGGCCCGGTTTCCCTCGATGACAGCCGTCGCGAGGAAGTACCCAGTTTACCTGGGACGTGGTTTTTTCCCTCCTGGCTATCGGCTGGGAGGAAGTACCCAGTTTACCTGGGACGTGGTTTTTCCCTCGATGACAGCCGTCGCGAGGAAGCACCCAGTTTACCTGGGACGTGGTTTTTTCCCTCCTGACTATCGGCTGGGAGGAAGTACCCAGTTTACCTGGGACGTGGTTTTTCCCTCGCTAGTTCGGCTAGGAGGAAGACGTAGCCTCGGACGAGTAAGATTCTGTGTGAGCATCGGGCCGCGTATTTACTGGGCTGTCGGCTTTCAGTATGTTGGGATACTGTGGCTCACTGGTTGACAAACTAATAAAATAACTAAGTGTAAATAAAATGTAAGAGTAAAGAAAGTGGAACGTGAATTGAGAATGTGAAAGAAAGTGGTTGTGAATGAAATGATTATGAAGAGATATGAGTTATGAGTTGTGTATGAAAAGAAATGATAATTTCAGTTTGTGGTTAGTTTCAGATGAAAAAGTAAAAGAGACATGTGTTTATATGAGTAGTATAAAGTAATTGTATAATTAGAATGATTATTAAAGTGAAAAACAGGATGATATGAGCTGTTACACCTTGGAATTGTGTCAAGGAACTACCTGCCCGCTATTTCTGTGGAAATTGTGGGAACTACCTGCCTTGGCATAATTCGCAGGGTGAGTTGGTATGATAATGGTAATGATTAATTGAAATGAAGAATTAAGTTAAGTGAAGATGATAAGTGATTGAAGTGAATTAATAACCAAGCTATCGGCTTGGGATATGATGTGATATAACCTAAACCGTGTGTTTGAGGTGCAGTGATTATTACCCAAGCTATCGGCTATGGGGTGTGATATGTTGTGGCCCCAAATTGTGTTTGGGGATTAAGTAAAAATGAAAGTTAGTTAATTCTCAATAAGATTGAGTAGTGACTAAGTGGTATAACGAGATGAGAATGAATTATAAAACATGCTTTTGATACGATGAGAATGAGTATTCAGTAAAGTGATATGCTAATGATGTGATGAAATGTGAGTTAATTGCAATGTGTAATGAGATTTTATATTTGTATCCCAAGACATGAATGAATGTGGCATTATGAGAATAGTAGCTTATATGTAAGAAGTGATACTTGTTATATTTCAATAAAATAAATACCCGTATTTGGAGAATGGTTACGAAAATGGTTAATGCAGAAAGTAGGTTGTGTTATGAGTTTGTATCCATATAAATGGTTATTAAAGAAAGATGTAATAGCATCATGTAAGTGATATTTATATAAATAGCGAAATGCTAATATGATGAAAATTGTGGAGGAATGAATATTCGGGTTAGGGGATTTAAATGGAAAAGGAATGAATTGAATGGAAATTCGTATTGTGTGAATACAAAATAAGGATAAATATTAGGTTGATGTGAAGTATATAGTGGAATGTGTGAATTTTGGGTAATTTTATAATTCGATGCAGATTTGAAGAGTAGTTTGATATAAAATCGTATTGATGATGTTTTTAAGTTCAGATGTTCAAGGTGTATCTTCTTACTTGATGTTGTAAGTTTAAATTATTTTCTTTATACAATTTTATTCATTTATTAGATTATTGATTATACTCACACCAAAAATGGCTAACCCCTGATGTTTTCTGGGGGTTAGGGGGGTTCCCTCCCTGGGAGTGGACAACCCTAACTCTCCTGCAGGTTGCTAGCAGCATGGCGAGGTAGTTCTAGAGTTAGGAATTATATTTCGTTGAGAGGATAGATTATTTATGTATTTAGTATAAGTAGAAGAGTGAATAGTTGATGTATTATTTTGTATTATGGTAAAGGTATATGTATATAGTGCTGTGATGAGGTGAGAAAGCCCGTACCCACCTCGTTGTGGAGTATTGGGTTCTGTGGTTGGTTTCTAAAAAGGTTTTCCTAAATTTTTACAAAAATCTTATATGTTTTCAAAAGAATTTATGGTTTTTATTTAATATTTGATAATCCGTTATGAGTTTGGCCCCCAGAGCATTATATTATATTGCCTGTGTGATTCTGCTCATTTTGGCCTGAGGAGCCCGTGATATTGTTGCCTGTGATGTGAGCTACGGAATTTAGAGCAGAATTCCGTAAGCCAATTGTGTTTCAGGGGAAAAATTACAGGGGAAACTCTGCCCAAATTTTTATTGAAATATAACTATTTTAGTTTATGTTTAAAGTGATATAGAAATTGATAGAATTGAATTTGGAGGTTTGGTTGAAAAAAAAATAAAAAAATTTTGGGGTGTTAGAGCAAGTATAGTAGTTGTTTGCAAGCATAGAATAGTTCATAAAAGTTGTCAATTAAATACACAAAAATTAGGGGTTAATCCCAATCAAATCTAGTTGTACTCAGCAAAATATTGGATCAAAATATTGCCTTTAACATCAGTATAAAAATAAATTATCCTCCATAATTCATATAAAACTGAATCTGGAATTTTAAACACATCTGTAGTAAAATAGTCATAACTTGTAACTCATAAATCGAAACTGAGATCTGTCAGAAAATCAGGAAAGCAGACAGAATTCTCTATAATTCACATTCACAAATAATTTTCATATACTGACCTTAATAGGGTCTAAAATACTAAACAAAAACGGGGTAACAGAAAAGAAAGAAATATTCTTCGCGCATAAAATCAACTAGATCACATGAAACACATCCAAATCATAACCAAAAGTGAAATAGGGTATACTAGATGTTCAAGCAACATGGTATATGTTATTTAACAAGCCTACAACATGTTATACTACTCCTAACACATCAAGCATACCAGATCATACAACACCTCATAAATCAGGAACAACATGCATGTATACATCAATAATCTATTATTTCTAAGTTATTTCATGTCGTGTGTGTAACGAGACAATTGCAGATGGATCAACAACTAGAGACAAGATCAACAAGGGATTTCATGAGAATGGATCTTGAAGCAACTACACTACAGGCGGTATTTAGTACTTGTATTATACAACAAAAAGAATACAAGTTATTTGCCTTATAGATGTCGACGACAACAAAGAAGCAAGAACAAGAATAACGGGAAAGGATTCCCGGTCACGAACTCCACGAACGAATCACGAATCACACGAACACACGGGATCGAACACACGCACACAAGAGAGGGCAGCGGAGGGCTCGCTACTGCAGCGGTTGCTTCTGTCAGCCGGAGACAGGGCAGGGGTCACGGAAAGGAGAGTCGGGGGCTGCGGGGCTGTTGCTGTGGTCGACGTAGGGAGGCGGCGGATGGGGAAGCTAACTACCGCTGAGGATGCATGACAGGAGGGGAAGCTGGCATCTTCGGGAGAGAGAGAACATGGTTAGTGGCGGAGGGCGCTGGTGTTGAGGCATCGGGAGGGGTTCGGTAGTCAGACAGGAGGGCGGCGCGACGAGGTGGGGGGGTTGCCGGTAAGGGCGCTGGCACAACAGGAGGGTGAAGAGGTGTCGGGATAGGGATGAAGGTGAAGAGCGGCTAGGTTTTTAGGGGAGTAGGGTTACAGCAGGGGGATGCATATATAGGGTATTGATAGGGTTTAAGGGGATAACTGGTGGATATGGGTATAGATAACGAGTTGGGGATCTAATGGGTTGCGGTAGTGGATCCAAGATCCAAAAGGAATTTAATAGATCCACCAAGAAAAAAGAAGAAGAATAGGAGCAAAAATGAATAAATAAAAAAAATAGGACATGAACAATTGAAATAATGGGGATCAAAAAATAATGGCCCGATCCAACAGAGATGGAATAATATGAGACAATTGAATCAAGAAGACCAAATAAAGGCGATATCAAATAGATAAATATATTAGAAGAAATTGAAGAACTAATACATGGTTCAAAAAGAGATACAATGTGAATAAATACACGAAAAGAAAAAAAAACACCCCAAAAATACAGAAAATGGAAAACAGGGGTTACAAATCCTACCCACTTAATAAGAAGAATTCCTTCATCGAAATTCAAATAAGAAGTACATAGGGTAACTCCGAAAAAAAAAAGAAAGAAAAAAATAGGACATGAACAATTGAAATAATGGGGATCAAAAAATAATGGCTCGATCCAACAGAGATGGAATAATATGAGACAATTGAATTAAGAAGACCAAATAAAGGTGATATCAAATAGATAAATATATTAGAAGAAATTGAAGATCTAATACATGGTTCAAAAAGAGATACAATGTGAATAAATACACGAAAAGAAAAGAAAACACCCCAAAAATACAGAAAATGGAAAACAGGGGTTACAAATCCTACCCACCTAATAAGAAGAATTTCGTCATCGAAATTCAAATAAGAAGTACATAGGGTAACTCCGAAAAGAAAAGAAAGAACAAAACAAAAAGCTACTCAAACAGATGAGGAAACTTCTGCTGAATCTTCTCCTCCAACTCCCAAGTCGACTCACCTAGCGAGTGAGGATTCCAAGAAACACGAACCAACTTGATGACCATGTTCTTAAGCACTTTCTCTCGCCAATCCAAAATAGCAACTGGCGGAATCTCACAAGTCAAATCCGGCCGAACGGTTAACTCAGAATAGTCGATCACGTGGCTCTCATCTCAGATATATCTCCTGAGTTGTGAGACATGGAAAACATCATGCACTCCTGATAATGCTGGCGGCAATGCAAGACGATAGGCCACCTTTCCTACTCGTTCCACAATGTCGAATGGTCCAATAAACCTAGAGCTAAGCTTGCTCCCACCACCAAACCGAATGACACCCCGCCAAGGTGATACCTTAAGGAAAACATAGTACCTATAACCCTCCTTCACTCCCCTTCCCCTTTTTTTTACAAATCCCATGTTGGTTGGTTTTTCGTTACTCTCTCTCTCTCTCTCAACCCTCCTATTATTTTTTAGATTTTTTTTTACATATTCCTCCAATATTGTTTTTATTTTTTTAACATACACTACTAAAACACTAGAAATTGATTTTTTACATACCCTACCACTGCAAACCATTTATCATGTCTAGATAATGAGGTAGCAGCCGTAGCCAAAGTGGACAAGATTCCACTAGTCCTTCTCTTCGGCCTCCAATATACCCACAATTAGAACCTGAGTATAACCCCATTCTTAACATAGGTTCTCGCGATGTTCCTCTACACAACATAGAACAAGAAATCCATACTAGTGACACACAAACATATAAAACCTAATCCACACAACCCACTTCTAGTAGAAAAACTAGAGGTGAAGCTAGTAATTGGCACAAATTTTATGATTTTATCCCCGAAGAGGAGAATCATAGTATAAGACATAAGATTTATAAAACTTGTAGCAAGAGTTATAAATGGAAGAAGGGTGAGAGAATGGGTACAATTAAACGACACATTTTATTGATTCACCCCGCACTAGTACAATACTAACAATCACAATAAAAAATCAACCATAGGACCAGACAAATAGATAGCCACCCCTGTGATCCGAAATTGTTCGTCGAGAAATAAACAAACTAGTTATTAAGGATGAGCTACCTTTTTCATATTCCGAGAGTAGGAATGTAGACACATTTAACCAAAATGTACTAAATCCACATTTTAGAAGAATTTCTAGAAATACACTCAAGGCCGATTGTTTTAAACTTTACAACAAAATGAGAGACGCTTTAATTGCACACTTATATTATTTGACTTGTAGAGTATCATTAATTTACGATTATTGGAAATGTTGTAACACTATTCCGATGATGGACATAACTTGTCATTGGATCGATAGTGATTGGATGATTCAAAAGAGAATCATATCACTTGCCGTTTTGCCGTATCCCCATAGTGGTATGGTTATCGCAATACGTATTTTAGAAGTTTGTGATTTATTTTGAGAGGCAGCCTGTGGTGGTCAGTTGTACTACATAGTATCTAATTTGTCTTCTAAATTGTATAAATTGTCTGAGCTAGGGGCAGGGGCGTTACATATAGAACTTCAAACAAGAGCATAATTTAAAGTTTCACTTGACTCATTGGCATTAGCAACACTAGCAATGTTGGAGCTCTCGCGATTCAGCAACTTTTGATGATTCCTCTTGTAATGCCCAAATATTTTGCAATATTGGCAACGGATCCTTAAAAGTGGCAATGAATCCTTTCTTTTCTGGAACTTTTAATTCTACTCGAAATACCATCCACCCTGGTGCAACTTGTAGAAGAAGACGCCAATCTTTGAGTCCCCCTCCTAATTCCATCCTTCTCCAAGCCTTTGGTCACCTCTGCTGTGGAAAACTTCTCATTGGTAGACTCCCTGTCTAGCATGGTTGTTATCATTTGCTTGTGTGGAACTGGTAGTGAATTTATCAAGATGAAAGCTTTATAATCATCTGCGTTCGACGCCCTCAATTTAGTAGACTCTGAATTGGATTCTTCTATATGATCTTGAAGAGCGGTAATTTCCTTTATTGAGTAACTGAACAATTTCTTTTTCCAGTACATCAGTTCTTGTAATGGTGATTCTGCAGTGTCAGATTTGAGTCTTGCCCAAAGACTCGCCATGCTTCTATTCACCACTACGTTCACCGAAAACATCAAGATTAAATCAATGGCTTATGTATAATTCTTCACCTTATGTCAAACGGCCTCTCTTGCCTGATCTTCATAGAACTCTGATCTGTCATCTTCTCCAAGGAAACTCGAACAATTCCTGAACTGCGGAAGATTTCTGACCTAGCGCTATGATACCAATTGTTAGGGAATCTGCAGAGTTTAGCGGCAACCATTCCTGATGACAAAAAATCAAACAAGTAGATTAAACCAATCACACAAAACACACAATGATTTGTCCCGTTTCGGGCTAACCTAATCCAGGAGAGAAAGAAGGAAAATATTAATTCAACTGGAGAATATTACAAAGTATTACACTTACATCAAGAACTCATTGTTGACTCCTAGTTTGGTGTGCACAAAAACGTGTCTATAAATACTAATAAGTTTGAATTGAGTTATTCAGATTTTTAGGATCAAATAATATCCATAAGAGATTCAAGAAAGATTCAAGAAAGATTCAAGAATATTCAAAGAAGGAAAGTAATAAAGAAAGATTGAGAAATCAAGCAAAAGAAGAAGATATTGAAAAAGAAGAGTTGATTGATTAATGTCCAAGAAAGCTATCATGACCAGCTGCTATCATTCTATATTTGTGAGATTTAAATCTGTGTAAAATTGATTGATTAGTTTATTTGGTAAGAATATAAAGTGGATTCGGTATGAACAGCGTGATACCGGTCGACCGCACCTCATGACGGTCGATCGCATCGCAGTCGACTGCAACTCTCTGTTGCGTAAGAAGCAGTTGACTCTTCATCTCTCTACTTTACATCAGAGAGATGAACGGTCGACTGCACCAAGATTGCGGTCGACCGCACTTTGCGTTGTTCACTTTTTTGGAATGTATCGTTTCCAATTTTGATCGATACACTTTCAAATCTATTTAATTGGCCGAACCCACTGATTATTCCTCACCTATTACTTCTGAGAAAATTTTTTTGAACTAATATTTCAATAATCAATCCGAGTGTGCGCGATAATTTTTGTATTCTTCAGTCAGGACCATTTAGGATCTTGAGTTTTTCTTTTCTTCCACTTCGGTGAGATTGGCGGGATTTGTGTTAGAAGTCCTGTGGGTGTAATAGGTCTCTCGGCCTGAATCTGAGAATCACTGTACAAGGGTTTTGAGTATAATGGAAATGCTTGTGGCGGAGAATTGCTACAAGTAGGAGGTGTGGACGTAGACCTGGGGGTCGAACCACGTTACATCGCTGCGTCACTTGTGCTATCTGCGTTTGCTCTTCTTAACTCTTTTCATTTACTCTGCACTTTATTTTAAATGTTTTTTTTATTTCCGCACAATCACCCTATTCACCCCCCTAGGGTGATTTATAGTGGTATCAGAGCGAGATGCTTATCAAAAGCTTAAAAGCTTAAGCAAAAGGTCCAATGGACGAAATCCCTTCTCTCAAAAACTTGTACTCATCGGAGCCATTCGTCTCCAATGGGACAAGCCTTACACATTCACCATTTTTTGATGGAAAATGCTATGATGTTTGGAAAGTTCGTATGTCTCATTTTCTACAGATACTTGGAGAAGAAGTATGGAATGTGTGCATCAATAAAATAGATATTCTAGTCAGCGATGGAAAGACAGCTTTCACAAAAGCGGAGCTAGCTCTCAAGACAGCAAATTCCAAAGCCATGACGGCTCTCTATGCAGTATTGAATAACGAAGAACTAATGCGATGCGAGCGAAATTGTAAGACAGCATACGAGATCTGGAACAACATGCTGAAGCGGCATGAGGAAACCACTTCTGAGGTAAAATCTAAAGTTAATTTATGTTTTTATAAGTTTGATGTGTTTCGCATGTTGCCAGGAGAAAGTGTGGATCAAATGCTTGCCTGCTTTGATATCATTGCCCATGAACTTGAGAGCTTAGGTAAAGGGTTGGATGATGACCGAAAGGTCGGAAAACTCATAAGCTGTCTCACGCCAGAGTGAGATGTAAATGCTGCTGCAATGAGGGAGACCCTCAAAGAAAAGGGTTTCGACTACTACACATTCCAAGGAAAGCTGAAGACATACGAGATGGAAATGTCGAAAACCAGAAGATACAGAGAAAACATCGGGATTGAACCAAAAACCGAAGAGAAAATCATTGCACCAAAGCAGAAAAATCCCGACCATCAAAAGCAGATTCAAATCGTGATGAGTCAGACGAGGACAATGCCCTATTGACCAAACAATTTCGTAAGTATCTCAAACATAAAAAATATGGCAGGTACCGAGGACAAAGGGACAAAGATAAAGATGACGTGTGCTATAAGTGCAAGAAGCCTGGACACATCCGTGCAAATTGTCCCGTCTCACAATACAGGAATAGGGACTACTACCGCTCAAAGTTAGGTATAAAAAAGAAGGCACTGAAAGCAACATGGTTAGACTCCGATTCAAGTGAGGGAGAGCAAGGCTGTAATGACTTCGGCTTTATGGCTCTTGGGAATGGTGAGGTGCAATCACCATCTCAAGAAGAGGTAATCGAAGAACCCACTTATGATGAACTAGTAGACATGTGTAATGGTTTAAAAGACTATGCTAAGAAACTAAGTCGTGAATTTAGGCAATATAAACAAATTCCAAATGAAACACATGACTCATGTATTGCAAAAAATAAAAAACTAAAAAATAAGAATGCCTTAATCTTGGAAAAATTTGAGTCATTTAGAAGATCATGATGTATTGCTAGAGAAAAATGAACTTTTAAAACAACAAATTCGAGAGTCCTTAGCAACACATGATGATCACTTAAGAGAAATTCATAAAAAATCTGTTTATATCGCCAAATTCACAGATGATTTAAAAGAACGCAAAAGGAAATTTGATGAGGTAGTGGAAGGATATAATGAAGCTCTTGAACAAAATAGGATTCTTGATGCTACACTATACACTCTTCATTGGAATACAAAAGACGATGAGATGACTAGGAAAAGACGATGTAAAAGAGTAACTGAGCTTGAAAAAATTGTGAAAAAATATGAAGGGCCCGGTTACCTTATTACAAAAAATTCAAGATCCTATCATGATAATCGAGGGCTTGGTTACGAAGATCCAATACACCACCAAAAATTTAAATCATCATGTCATAGACACTTGCACAATCACCAACATAATCACAAACTAACTCAAAACTATGCAAGTGTTCATGACTCAAGACATAGTCATATCATATGTTATTACTGCTGTGGATTAGGACATATTTCGTATAACTGTTCATTAAAAAGGAATACTAATTTTGTGTGGATAAGAAAGGATGTAAATGCAGGTTCAAAACAAACTTGGGCACGCAAAATTATACCTACTAATCTTGATGTAGGTACCTCAGCATATCAAGACTAAATATCGGTGGTACCTTGATAGTGGATGCTCAAATCATATGACAAGTGACAGCGATACTTTTTATCACTATCAAGGGAAAGAGGGAAGGACATCATCTTTGGAGATAATAGCACTGGTCAAATCATTGATAAAGGTAAAATAAACTTTGGTTCCTCATGCTCCATTGAGGATGTTCTATTGGTAAGAGGTTTGAAACACAATCTAATTAGTGTCAGCCAATTATGTGATAAAGGTTACACCGTTACTTTTGACAAAAATACATGCACTGTACTAGATAGCAATAAATCTTGTTTATTTCTCGCTAACCGATGTAACAATGTTTATGTTATAAATTCTAATGAATTAGCACAGAAAAATATGAGGTGCTTTGTCGCAAGAAATGAGGATGGTTGGTTATGGCATCGAAGACTTGGACACGTGGCCAAGGACAATCTCAACAAACTCGTAACCAAGGAGCTTGTAAGGGGGATTCCTAAAATCAAATTTGAGAAAGATGAACCATGTGAGTCGTGCCAATTCGGTAAGCAAACTAAAAGTTCTCACAAACCCAAGAAAATGGTATCAACTTCTAGACCCCTTGAACTCTTGCACATGGATCTTTTTGGACCATCACGGACACGTAGTAATGGAGGTGCATGATATGCCTTTGTAATTGTTGATGATTATAGTAGATTCACTTGGGTTGCCTTTCTGCCACAAAAAGATGACACATTATATGTATTTCAAAAATTCTGTCGTAGAGTGAAAAATGAGAAAAGCCTCACCATTGTTACTATTCGAAATGATCATGGTGGAGAATTCCAAAACGAACTCTTCACCTCAATTTGTGACAAAAAAGGAATAAAACATGAGTTCTCTTGTCCTCGCACTGTAGCGTCCCGAATTCCTAACATAGGAACTCGTGACACACTCCAGGATCTTTCTTTAAATGAGTCACAACACAACAAAAATCACAGAAAACTAAAAACTTTTATTACATCAAATTGTTATTACAATGTCCAATGATTACAACAATTACAAATTAATTGTTACAACAAGAATGTACAATAAAATTTGGACAGTAACTTTCATTTGGATGCTTTCCCCTGCTAGAGCTTTCCCGCGCTCCCAAGTCGGCATTCCTGCACTGATAACTGTGGGCACGTCAGTTGAACACAACTGACGAAATGCTATATTCGGCTATCCTCTCTACGGCATAATATAACGATTCCAATCTCAACAACCACAAATAATATTTGATGCGAAAAAAAAGGTGATGTCAAACAAGTGTCGGTGTATGCCATGGCCTAATCTAATGCACACACTATGCACACATGCTCCTAAAGCTAATGCACGTTTGGTTGAAAGATATGCATCCCTTACTACACATCCCCTAACCAAACGACGTTCTTCAGTTTGATGGGGTTCGATCCCCTACTATGCATCCTACTCTTGTGCTCTCTCCTGTTTTTGATTCCAGTGATGGTGAGGCTGCAGTCGTCAGGCTTACTCCGTCACTGCTGTCATTAGTGGTGTCCAATCCTCGTGTTTTATCCACTATGCCCGGGATCGCAGTCGCAGGCTTACTCCTTCACGACTGTAACCATGGTATGTTGCTGTATCTATGTCTCCTCGGACCTCACCAAAAGCTGATATACGGCCACTAAGGCTTCCCGCCGGAGGACTTAGAGCCTTTCCCGTAGAGTCTCACACTGTAGGGTCTTTCCCTAAACCCCCTGCCCGCATTGATCAACAAAGGACCTAAAAGATATAAGGTTTCCCCGACCCCGCTACACTCGTCCTTACACTAGAGTAGAACTTGCAGTCGAGATGACGTTAACACTCCAAACCTCCTCAAAGGTTGTTATGGGAATAAAGGCATTCCTGTCGAAACAGCGGAGCCCCCACAGAGTCTCCCCGACTCCATTACATGGTAGCTCGGGGTCCTTGTTTGCGTTAAATGAACCTAGGATTTGGCCAGGCATGATGACGCCATGCGTCCCCCTGACAGGCAAACACCGTCGCTAGTGCCTGTCCTTACATTCAACAAAAAATCGATCTAGTCCTACCAAAATATCCATGCTACCCCACTCCAAGACTAAAGGTAAGGCTAATTACATGATTACTAGTATCTCTTTTATCAACCGATTACTAAAAATTCATCACTCTAGCCAAACTCTAATTCTCTTTCATTTTCTTATTAGAAGTATGGACCTCTAGGCGAGCTATCTCATATTACCCATTCCCTTAGTTAGGCGATCTAACTACCATATCCAATCCCTAACTTGGTAATCAACTTGTCTTGCTATGAACAACTAGTTAAGTTCTACTTGTAGACTGTTTCTAATTAGTTACCCTTTTATCATTAATGGATCATAACCCATCCCACACTAGGACTCAACTAGCCCTCATGTCCGGCCCAAGGATTGACCCTCCTCGGCCCACACTTGGCACGAACCAACAACGAATCGACCCCGTCGATTGCCGCAACCGTCATCTACGCTTAGAGATCGATCGCAACCTCGGCCCGACCAACACATAGTTCCCGCTAACCTTCACGCTCCAGGGTCCTCGACAAGTGGTAGCTCTAAAACACAACCATGGAATCCATCCATGCACGGCGAGTGCATCGGTACATGAGTCATCTCCTCCAACGTGTTCGATGCGACACGGGTCTTATTCTACCCGTCTAGGTTTGTCAACAAGACTTAGTCCTAAAGTCTCAGTACTCAATCCAACGTACCCCAATATGGTACACCACACTAGGAGTAAGTCCTAACCCATGAATACCCAAAATAGGGGTTCTAAGAGCCCTAAAATTGACAATTTACATTTCCAAACAGCAAGCGCACATTTGGCATTTATGCCAAAACGGGGTCGCTCCCGGTCCCGATTCTTTGAGAAATCGCGATCGGGCGCTCCCATGCTTCTACTCAAGGTATACAGCAAGTAATAGCACACTTTGGGTATCGATTTCATCCCAAAATGGTCAACAACAATACCCCAACATCCAATACAATTTCTACCTCAAAATAGTGAACAACGTTGTTTATATTGGGGTCTACAAGCAACTATAAGCTGCTCTTAGCAAGGAACATTAGATAACTTAAGTCCTAACCCATAGCCACATCTATAACATGATTTGTGATCTCAAACAGCAACTCTAAGCTAACAAGGTACAAGTTCAAACTCATTTCCATGAACATGGTGCAAAACAATATGCTCTATGATTTACTGTATTTCTTTCGTCACTTGTAAAAATCATATAAAATCACACACTTATCCAAATCATGACTTCTCAGTCATTCCAGAAAGTTCTATGTGTCTACTAAAACTTCCTAGTTACAAGTTTCTTCAGAATAGGTTGTTTATAAGCCCTTATGGTCCCATCTTTAACACGTATGTAGATTCTCAGAACAACACATCATAATAACACAGTCATGGGGTGAAATCAGTTTAAAATAGTAAACAGTGTCAGAACATTATGAAATTTTAGATTCTAGCTCCTAACACATTATGTGACAACACTTCTAAAAATCAGGTGATTCTATCAAGTAGATTTTTAATTATGTCTCTTTGAATAGTCATAAAAATAGAGCAATAACAGTAGCAGTTCTGCTTACTAAAATAACTAGCTAAGTTTGCATGATTTTATTAACATAGATACAGTGGTCCAAATCTCATGAAATTTGAAACATAGGTCTTAGATACACTTAGAAATGACATACTAAAATTTCAGAACATTCCCATAAGCATGCAGCAAGGTACAAGTCATTCTTTTCACAACAGTAACAACAAAAACTGTTTCTTTCTCTTCTGACCAACATGCAAGTTAGAATTTTATTTTAATAGAAGACAAAATCATAAAAATTTGGAAACAATATTGAATGTGTACGACATATAAATGAACATCACGTAAAAATTTCAAGTTAATCCAAGCAGTAGTGTTCAAGATATGAGCAACAGACTAACAGCAAAAGTTTCAGCTTTTTAACAGGATTTTTTGTTTTGGGTTTCTTAGCACAAAACAAGGTATTTAAGTTCATTCAAAAGCATGCATGTCATTTTTCAGTCACTACAACCACCATTTAACAATCAAAACAAACAAAGAGATTATAATCACTCACCTTGATGAGTTTGATGGAAAAAGCGATCCTACAAGCTCCTAGCTCCTTAATCAGCCTTCTTGCTCCTTGGTTCCTCCTCCTTGGCTTCTCTCCTTCCAAATCAGTAGCAAATCTCTCTTTCTCTTAAGTGTGGAGGTTGTAGAAGATGGAAAATGAGAAGTAGAGGTAGGAGGGATTTTAAAAGACAAAAGAGAGCATGGGGGGGGGGGGGGGGGGGAGTGTGGCCAGATTTGGGGCATGGGAAAGAGGGAGCATCTCTCTTGGATTGGTGAGAGTGGGAGGTGGAGTGTAGGGGTGGTGAAAGATCTCATCATGAGTCAAGTTCAAAACCCTAACCCTAATTCTCTTTCCCTCCTTTTCCCTCCAACTTGGCCGGCCATGCCCTTGTGCATGTGCACATCTTTTTTTTTTGGTTACATGCCATGGCACCCTACAAGTGTGGAGTTAAACTAGGGTCAACTCGGGTTTAATCGGGTCTAGTTGAAGCTTATGAGTTAATTCCATACTAATAGCTTCAAAATAAAAAAAAAGGCATTTTAGTGCTTAACAAATCATACATATAATCATATGAAAATCCAGGTTGTTACACCACTCCCTTATTAGAATAGTTCTGTCCTCAGAATTGCATTTAGTTGGTGGAAAAACAGAAATGAAAAAGGAAAATTTTACACAAATAACTCCGGGTAAGTCTCCTGCATTCGGCTCTCTGGCTCCCAAGTGGCTTCTTCGACGAATTGATTCCTCCAGAGAATCTTGACCATCGGAATGATCTTACTTCTCAGCACCTTCTCTTGGCGATCTATTATCTGCACAGGTCATTCCTTGTAGGAGAGGTCCACTTGTAAGTCTTCTGGAATTTCGGATAGTTGATGACTCGGGTCTGGCACGTACGTCCTCAGCATGGAGACGTGGAAAACATTATGCACCTGGGCTAACTCGGGGGGTAGTTCCAACCTGTAGGAGGCTTTCCCAATCCTTTTCAAGATTCTGTAGTGTCCAATGTACCTCGAGGCCAGCTTGCCACCCCTTCCAAATCTAACCACGCCCTTGGTCGGTGAGACCTTCAGGAATACGGAATCTCCTTCCTCAAATTAGGAACTCGTGACACACTCCAGGATCTTGTGAATTCTGTAGGGTCTCGCGACACACTCCATGAACTCGTGACACACTTCAGGAATACGGATTCTGTAGGGTCCAATACAGACTCTGTAGCGCTCCGAATTCCTAACTTAGGAACTCGTGACACACTCCAGGATGTTTCTTCAAATGAGTCACAACACAACAAAAATCACAGGAAATTAAAAACTTTTATTACATCAAATTGTTATTACAATGTCCAATAATTACAACAATAATAAATTAATTGTTACAATAAGAATGTACAATAAAATTTGGACAGTAACTTTCACTTGGATGCCTTCCCCTGCTAGAGCTTTCCCGTGCTCCCAAGTCAGCAATCCTACAGTGATAACTGTGGGCACTCAGTTGAATACAACTAACAAAATGCTATATTCGGCTATCCTCTTCACGCCATAATATAACGATTCCAACCTCAACAACCACAAATAATATTTGATGCGAAGAAAAAGGTGATGTCAAACAAGTGTCGGTGTATGCCATGGCCTAATCTAATGCACACACTATGCACACATGCTCCTAAAGCTAATGCATGCTTGGTTGAAAGATATGCATCCCATACTACACATCCCCCAACCAAACGACGTTCTTCAGTTTGATGGCGCTCGATCCCCCGCTATGCATCCTACCCTTGTGCTATCTGCTGTTTCTAATTCCAGTGATGGTGAGGCTGCAGTCATCCGACTTACTCCGTCACTGCTGTCATTAGCGGTGTCCAATCCTCATGTTTTATCCACTATGCCAGGGATCCCAGTCGCAGGCTTACTCCTTCATGACTGTAACCATGGTATGTTGCTGTATCTACGTCTCTGGACCTCACCAAAAGCTGATATACGGGCACCAGGGCTCCCTGCCGGAGGACTTAGAGCCTTTCCCATAGAGTCTCACTCTGTAGGGTCTTTCCCTTAACCTCCTGCCCACATTAATCAACAAAGGACTTGACGAATATAAGGTTTCGCCAACTCCGCTACACTCGTCCTTACACCAGAGCAGAACTTGCAGTCGAGACGACATCAACACTCCAAACCTCTTCAAATTTGAGCTCTCTACGGCGAGTGTCAGCATAGCTCTTCTACCTACTCTGCGAGATCTGTAGCCTCTTTCTTATCAATTCAATCTTCTCCGATGTCTGCTGTACAATTTCTGGTCCGAACATCTGCCTCTTGCCCACTTCGTACCAGCATATGGGTGTCCTACACTTCCTCCCATACAGTGCTTCGAATGGAGCCATCCCGATACTAGCCTGGTAGCTATTGTTGTAAGAAAATTCAACTAGTGCTAGATGCTTCTCCCAGCTCCCTCCAAAGTCCAAGATGCATGCTCGGAGCATATCCTCCAAAATTCTGTTCACCCTTTCTGTTTGTCCATCGGTTTGTGGGTGAAAAGCAGTACTGAAGTCTATCCTTGTCCCCAATGTTGTCTGTAGGCTCTTCAAAAACCGTGAGGTAAACCTCGCGTCTCTGTCGGAAACTATAGATACTGATACACCGTGTAGCTTCATGATATCCTGAATGTAGACTTCTGCCAACTTCTCCAAAGATTAGGTTGTCCTCACCGGTATAAAATGCGCTGATTTCGTTAACTGGTCCACGACCACCCAAATGGAATCATTCCCCCTGGGACTCCTTGGTAATCCCGTAACGAAATCCATACAAATGTCCTCCCACTTCCATAATGGAATGGGAAAGGGCTGTAGTAACCCTCCGGGCTTCTGATTTTCTGTCTTTACCCTCTAACAAGTGAGACATCTAGCTACGAACTCCGCTATATCTTACTTCATTCCGTCATACTAATAGAACTGCTTCACGTCTCGATACATCTTCGTGCTTCCTGAATGATCTTCCAGTAAGGTGGTGTGTGCTTCCTTCATGATCTCCTCCCTAAGATCCCCCGCCTTTAGCATACACAACCGATCTCCAAACCATAGCACTCCTTCTTTAACATTGAACTCGGGGAGTTTCCCTTCGTTCACTTGCTTCTTGAGTGCCTGGGTCTCCGCATCGTCATCTTGACTCCTCTTCACTCGGTCCTTCAGACTTGGTTGGAGTTCTAATCGAGCTATCATAGCACCTAACCCTTGAGAAATCATCTTGATACCAGCTTTCCTTATCTCTTCTTCTAACTCCTTCCTTGTAGCTGTTAGCATGGAAATGCTCCTCTTCCTGCTGAGTGCATCTGCCACTACGTTGGCCTTTCCTGGATGGTTCAAAATCTCCTGCCTGATATCTTCCAACACTTCCAACCATCACTTCTGCTTCAGATTTAAGTCCTTCTACTGATAGATATACTTTAAGCTCTTGTGGTCTGTGTACATCTCCACCCTTTCTTCGTAGATATAATGTCTCCATATCTTCATGGCAAAGATGATAGCAGCTAGCTCTAAGTCGTGAGTTGGATAGTTCTTCTCATGTGGTCGGAGCAGCCTCAATCCATAGGCAATGACTTTCCCCTCTTGCATCAGAACGCATCCAAAACCCAAATGAGATGCATCACTGTAGACCACATACCCTTTACCCGGTTGAGGTAAGACCAAAACCGGTGCTGATATCAGTCGGTTCTTCAGCTCGTGGAAATAGGCTTCTAACTTATCGGTCCATTCAAACTTCTTTTCCTTCCTGGTTAAAGCTGTGAGTGGTACCACAATCTTGGCATAATCCTGAATGAACTTCCTGTAGTACCCGGTCAAACCCAAAAAGCTCCTTACTTCCTTCACTGTCCTTGGCTGAGGCCAATCCTTCACTGCCTTTATCTTTTGTGGGTCAATGGCCACTCCCTCCTTAGAAAGGACATGGCCGAGGAAAGCTACTTCCGACTTCCAGAATTTGCACTTGGAAAGCTTCGCGTACAACTCTTGCTCTTGAAGCTTGCTCAGAACTGCATACAAATGCTCGGCATGATCCTCTTCAGTCTTTGAGTACACCAAAATGTCATCTATGAAGACCACCACAAGTGAGTCAATGAGTGGCCGTATGACTCGATTCATCAAATCCATGAAGACTACAGGAGCATTGGTCACTCCAAATGGCATCACCAGAAACTCATAGTGCCCATGCCGCATCCTGAAAGCTGTCTTTGGTATGTCTTCCTCCTTGACACGGACCTGATGATAACCCGATCGTAGATCGATCTTTGAGAACACCGCGGCTCCTTGTAGCTGATCGAACAGGTCGTCGGTCCTGGGAATTGGATATTTGTTTTGGACTGTAACTTTGTTCAATTCCCGATAGTCAATGCATATCCTTGATGACCCGTCCGTCTTCTTGACCAGTAGCACCGGCGCTCCCCAAGGAGAGGCACTAGGCCTGATGAGTCCCTTCTGCAGCAATTCCTTTATTTGCTTCATGACTTCATTCTGTTCTATCGGTGCCATACAATACGACATCTTCGATACCGGTGCGCTACCTGGCTGGACCACAATACTGAATTCCACATCCCTTTGTGGGGGTAACCCTAGTAACTCCTCCAAAAATATGCGTGGAAAGTCTCACACAAAAGGTATCCCCTTGACTTCCTTTGGCACCTTACTCTCGACTGTAGCCGCCAAAATCTTCCCGTTTTTCTTCTTCCCTTGAAACACAATCTCCGGTCTCTCGGGTATAGCTAAGGTCTTCTTAATTCTTCTTACAGTCAAAGTGAACCTTGTGCTTGGACATCCTGTTGAATTCTCACCTCAACATTGAGGTCACTGCCGTTGGCTCCTCTGCGTTCTTCCTCGACTCTTGCATCATAGGCTCTCCATTATCGACGCACGTCTGCATGCTTGCCTCCTGGACATCAGGCGGCAGATTTGCCTCCTCTGTAATACCCCAATTTTCATTTATGAAAATTATTTATTTATTTTTGTACGTTTTGTGCACGTGCAAATTTGCAGTATAAAACCTTATAATTACTTTCAATATGGATAATGTGTGTATATATATATATATATATATATATATATATATATATATATATATATGTACATGTGTTCTCTAATTATTTTTATAATAGGCCCATTTTTCTTCAAATAAACATAAGCCTTCTTTTTAGTCCAAATCTAATTTATTTTTTTGTAAACCATTATTTGGCCCATTAAATGAAGACCATGAGCTATTTCTTCTTTTATTACAACTTGTAATGTAGAATATTTTTATAAGAGTATTTTTATAAAAAAAATATAATGTACAACTTTTTAAATGGAGAACAAATGAATGCACATGCATTGCACGTACACGTGAAAGTAGCACACATAGTGGGCCGGTTTTGGTATGGAGGGAAAAAGAAAAAAAAAGAGTGGAGTTATGGGTGGTAGTTGTTTGAATCATGGTTGGTTACTACAACTTCCCCTTCAATCCTAACCTTTTATTTTTAACTCCTAGATTGATCCTAGCCCTTCATTTGCTCCAATTTTTAGTATAAATACCCCCCCTAGCCTAGTTATTCTTGTACTTTTCATTTCTCCAAAACCTATAGTAGAAAATACAATTGTTAGTAGCGTAGTAATTGAGATAAAAAAAAAGATTGAGAGTTGTGGGTTGTGCTTGCACCAAAGGAAGGCCGGCATCAAGGAGGGCTCGGGATTGCACTTTGAAGGCCGGTTTTGCACATCAAGAAGGAGGAGGAACGCTCTTTTGGCAAGCTCGCGAAGGACTCTTTTGTTTAGAAGGTGTTGCAATATTTATTCTCTCCAAATAAGGTGAGTAATTTTCCATGTTTCTAATTAGATATCATGCTAAGGTTGATTAAATTGATAATGCATGAAAAAAACTAACAAGAGAACATTTAATTGGAAAAAGGCTTGTTAGGTGATTGAATTGATGCTAAATAGATTGCATGTTATTCCATCATGAATCTTAAGTTGTATGTGAATTGTTTGTAGCTATGGAATGTTTGAATTAAAATTTGTTGTTAGTATAAAAAATAAATTCAAATGCTAGTAGATGAAATTGTTGCTTTATGTGCTTAGATGGACTTTTGTGATAATGTTTAGCATGAGTAACCTAAAATATATTTTTGGGTTTGTAAAAAAAAATAAACAGGGAATTGATATAGGAAATATTAATGTTAAGTTGTATAAGAAATATCGAAATAAGATGTGGTAGTAGTAGTATACAATTTAAGTTAATTGTATGAAAAATATGTGTTTAATTACTGGAAAAATTATTTTTAAATTACTGGAGTGTTAAACTATGTTTAATTAGACATTCTGGAGATTTACAAGAAATTTAGTAAAAAGCAAAACTCAAATGAGAGCTTTTGAACATCGAAATGTTCTAATTGAACAGAGGATGGATTTAATTAAAATGCGAGTTGTATTCAAGACAACTTGAGCCCAAAGCTCAATTGGTCAGGAGACTCTCTAATGCTACAGTGTGTGCGGCTTGTTCCCTTGGATCGCTGGTTCGATACTTGAGAAAACCAAATTTTTATGTGCGTTTGTAAAAATTTAATGAATTTCCAACCCGAGAGCATTTAATACTCTCAATCCCCTTTTATATCGAACGGCACAATTGGCCACATGGCCAGAGCGTGCGGCTTGCTTCCTATGGGTTGCTGGTTCGAATCCTAGCCTCGACCAGAATAATATCTTTTTGGAAGAAATGACTCTTGTGGTTTCTTGATGTGTAAAAATTATGGAAAAAAATTAGCATTATTATTCTAAAAACATGCGTGACTTATGAAAAATAAGTTGGGAGTTATTGGGATAAAATGAAGTATATTTGGGAATAAAAATGTGGTTGGAACTATAGTTTTACACATGTATATTTTGTGAAAAATGCATTTTTGCAAAGGACTTGAGATAAATGCTAGAAAAGAAAAATAACAAAGAAAGAAAGTATATATTGTGAAGTTGGTATGGATTATTCTTATTGAAGAATAGTGTGACACTAATGAGTTTGTGAATATTCATTTTGGCTATATATTTGGTGATATGATTTTAATGTGGAAATAAATGTTGTGAAATACACGATGTATAAATGAACTCCATGAATGGTTATTTTGACTCATGAATAATTTAGAAATCATGTGATTGGAAAAGAGAAATGTTATTGAGTATGACAACTCAAACATGTGAATTTGTGAATCAAAATTAAAAATTAGGGTGTAGCCAAAACTCACACCGGCAAGTGAAAAGTGATGAAGTAAGATTATTGATATTGAAAAGACCAAGGTTGGTCATGTGAAATTGAAGAAATAAGACCGGTAGTAGTGAGATGGCTAACTCTAAGAGATTAATTTTGTTCATGATTTCATTAAATTAAGAATTTAGTATATAGTGAAGAGGTGATGAAAGTAAGAGAAAAACACGAGTATGAAGGCCATCTGATTGGCGGTGTGAGAGTGAGCCACAGAATGCATGCTTGATGCGTCAGGACATGGCGTGGGCACTACTCCGAAATTATCGTCCCGGTGGCGACGCTTGTGGAATATTTGGTGACTGCAAGAGGATCGTGTGCCATGAAGGAGGCTGAATTGTCCATAGATAGTCTTCACGATGTGTCGTGACATGACGTGGGATTCCCCTCCAGTTTTTCTGTACATGAGCTTGTACTCATAGATCATCTAGGATACTTACCGTAGTTACAGTAGTAGATTAAGTCATGACGAAGGATTGAACCCTACAAGATGAAGAACGATTAAGAGGCTTGCCCTCGGACCTATATAGTATGGGATGCATAGAATCCGAACAAGTATGCATTAGTGTCATGTAATGTAAATGATTGCATTAAAGACTAAGTGCACAATCACAACACGACATCAATAGGGTATTCCCTTTAGTTTGATATGTGACAAGTTTGTGTTTGTTAAATATGAAAAATCAGTTATACTGTTTCCGGCATAGAGAGGATGACCGTGTATAATGTTCGTCGGTTGAATAAACTGACGTACCCACAGTTTTGTATACAGGGTAAATGACATGATAAAGATTGAAGAAGAATAGATGCTTAGAGATTATTCAAATGTTGATGTACTTTTATGTAAATGTTGTAAACTTGTTTCCGTTGTAAAATGTAAAGTGTAACGATTACTTGTAACTCTGATGTAAAGTGAAAAGTTTTAAATTCCTTATGAAATTGTACTAAATGAAGTGTAAAGATCCTGTGGAATCTCGAATTCATTGTATTTTGGAATTCGGGGCGTTACAGAGTGGTATCAGAGCCACGCTTCACACTTGTACAAATTTATAAGGAACGACACCCTAGAAGTGGACATTAGAGTGTGTGTTGAGTCTAGAGATTTAAATTTAAGTTACTTACATTTGTGTTGCTCTATGACTTATTCTTCTTCCTCCTTTTTTCTAAGATGGCTGATCACTTCGACCCTGCTGAAGACGACAATTGGCATATCATCGAGGAAGATTATTATCCTGGACAAGCAGATTCCGAGGAAGAGTACTACCTAGGGCAAGCAGACTCCGACGAAGAAGAAGAACCAGTTCCAAGTAGTCATGTGATATCTCTTCAGAGGCAGGTAGAAACACTGCGGGAGAGAGTCGGACTATTGGAGGCTTAGTTGGCAAAGCGCAAGGATGATTTCGCGGTTCTCAGTCATCGTGTATGGAAACTCGAGAAGAGAAAAAACATGACCGATGTGCTAAAGGAAGAAATTGAAGAACTACGGGGAGATCTTCGTAAAGCCAAGAGGAACCGTAGGAGTTAGAACCTTGTATCGTCTACTGCTTTCATTTTGATGTCAAAAATGTTTTAAATTCGAATGTATAAAGTTTGAAATTCAATGAAATTGAAATATTGACTTGAAAGTTCATGTTTCACACTTCGAATTTAATGGATCTTTTGCATCAGAACATGGCTGGACGAAGAGCAAGAAATGGTGAAGGTCTGGACTTGGAAACGGAACTCGCGAGGGTCTATCAGACACTCAACGCCGTGGTCATGAATCAGAACCAAGGAAGGGTACCTGCAAATCCGGTGTCCGAAGCAATCAAACTCGTGGAATCATTCAAGCGGATGAAACCATCGGTGTTTAAAGGAAAGTCAGACCCTGATACGACTGACAACTGGATCAGGCAGGTAGAGACTATCTTCGAAGTCTTGGAGACCCCTGAAGGCAGCAATGTGAAGTTGGCGACTCTGCAATTTGAGAAGGATGCGGCTGTGTGGTGGCAGTCGATGAAACGGACAATGGGAGGTATTATTCTTGGCTGGGAGGAATTTTTGAAGGAATTCCGCAGTCATTACTTTCCTTCAGACGTTCAGGAGAAGAAGGCCATGGAGTTTCTATTATTGTAACAAGGTGGCATGTTAGTTAGGGAGTATGAGACTAAATTTACTCAGCTCTCAAGGTATACTCCCGAACTGGTAATGGATGAGGCGAAGAAGGGTCGTAAGTTTGAGCATGGATTGAGGCCGAGCTTGAGGTCCCGGATGATACCTCTTGGTATCAGAAGATTTGACAAACTGGTCAAGCGCGCGGCAGCCACGGAAACAGACATGGAGCAATTTTATGTTGTTCAAAGTCGGAGGAACAACTGGCAGTCTGGGAAGAGGCCAGCAAATTCTGTGAATTTCAAGGGTCAACCATCGGCACAAAGGTTCAAACCGACAGGGGCGAACGCTATCAATGTGGTTGGAGGACCCGGGAACAATGTTGTGAGACCTCCTGCGGTAAATTGCTACAACTGTGGTGAGACGGAACATTACCAATCTCAATGCCCCAAGCTACGAAATGGTAATCGCAATGTACCAATGCAGCAGACTGGGAAGCGACCATACCAACAAGGGCGAGTATTTGCCTTGACCGAAGCTGATGCCGATGAGGTAGATCATGTCATCACTGGTACGAGGGCGGATGTTTGGAGGTTCATGTTGTTTCTTTTTCCCGTTTATTTAGTGAACTGTTACGTAATGAGTGTGTATTATGTAACATGAGAACTTTATTTGAATGGAATGAAAGCTGTTGTTTTGTTCGATACTGGATCATCTCATACTTTTGTGTCTCCTAAATTTGCTAAAGTGTTGGGAGTCGAACCGAAGATTTTTTCAGGCAAGATCTTAGCAGTAGCTACTCCATCAGGGGAGACTTTAACCACTGATCGGTACTATGCTGATTGTGAGATTGTGATTGGGGATAGAATTTTCGGAATTGATCTAATCGAGCTGACTATCTTGGGAGTCGATGTTATCATTGGCATTGATTGGATGTCGGTGTACAGTGCAAGCATCGAGTGCAAGACCAAGACGGTAACAGTGAAGGCTCCAGGTGGACCTGAAGTCACTTTCCAAGGGAAGAAGAAGTGTTCTAAGCTGGTGGCAGCTATCTGCAAGGAAGAGACTCCTGTGGAAGTGCAAGGGATTCCTATGGTTCGGGACTATCCGACTGTGTTCTTGGATGATTTTCCTGGGTTACCCCCGCATCGTGATGTAGAGTTCAGCATCACTGTTCAACCGGGAAGTGCACCCATTTCTAAGGCACCGTATAGGATGGCTCCAGTGGAACAGGATGAGGTGAAACGGCAGATTGAGGAACTGTTGGAGAAAGGCTTTATTCAACCTAGTGCGTCACCTTGGAGAGCACCAGTGCTTTTGGTAAAGAAGAAGGATGGTTCGATGAGGATGTGCATCGATTACCGAGAGCTGAATAAGGTCACTGTTCATAATAAGTATCCTATTCCCCGAATTGATGACTTGTTCGATCGTCTACAAGGAGCAGCTGTTTTCTCCAAAATAGATCTTTGATCAGGATATCACCAAGTTTGAGTGAAAGCTGAAGATGTGCACAAAACTGCATTTAGAACTCGACATGGGCATTACGAATTCTTAGTTATGTCATTTGGAGTGACGAATGCACCCGCAATCTTCATGGATTTGATGAACAGAGTTCTGAGGCCGTTCATTGATTCTTTCGTCGTGGTGTTTATCGACAATATCCTCGTGTACTCCAGGTCAGAAGAGGAGCACACCGAACATCTGGCAGCAGTTTTAAGGAAGCTGGAAGAGCAGGAGTTGTATGCCAAGCTGTCCAAGTGCAATTTCTGGAAATCTGAAGTGGCATTCCTAGGTCACATCCTTTCTAAGGAGGGAGTGGCAACTGATCCTCAGAAGATAGAGGCAGTGAGAGGTTGGGCAAGGCCTAGTACAGTGAAGGAAGTCAGAAGTTTTCTTGGATTAACTGGATACTACAGGAGATTCATTTAAGGTTATGCTCAGTTAGCCGTACCGCTCACTGGTTTGACCAAGAAGAATGTGGACTTCAAGTGGACTGAGCAATGTGAGGCAAGGTTTCAGGAGTTGAAAGAAAAGCTGACTACTGCACCTATTTTAGCTTTGTCTAGAGCAGGTGTTGAGTATGATGTTTACAGCGATGCTTCACATCGTGGGCTTGGTTGTGTCTTAATGCAAGAAGGAAGAGTAATCGCTTATGGGTCTAGGCAACTACGACCGCATGAGAAGAATTACCCGCCTTATGATCTGGAGTTGGCTGCGATTATCTTTGCTTTGAAGCAATGGAGACACTACGTGTACGGTGAGAAATTGAATATGTCAATGGACCACAAGAGTTTGAAGTACATATACCAGCAGAAGGAACTAAATCTGAGGCAGCAGAGATGGTTGGAAGTGCTTGAGGATATGCGACCTGAGATCAAGTATCATCCTGGGAAAGCTAATGTTGTTGCTGATGTACATAGTCGCAAGAGCAGTTTATCCAGTTTGATTACAACTCAGAAGCATCTGATGGAAGAATTGGATCGAGCAGGTATTGAAGTTGTCTTGTAAGGATTGGGAGCATCTTTAGCTCAGTTGAGGCTTCAGCCTACTTTGAATGGAAGGATTATTGCAAGTCAAGAGGTTGATGCTGATATCTTGGAGATGAAGGAGCAGGTTAGTGCTGGCAGGTTGCCCGAATTTCAAATCAGGGATGGAGTGCTGTGGTTTGGAGATAGACCATGTGTTCCAAATCAGGCAGACCTGAAAGAGAGTATTCTTCAGGAGGCACGTGCTACTCTTTTGTCAGTAATCCTGGGAGTACTAAGATGTACAAAGACATCAAACCGTATTTCTGGTGGTCAGGTTGAAGCGGGATGTGGCTGAATTTGTGGCGAAGTGTGAGGTTTGTCAACAAGTCAAAGCCGAGAATCAGAGACCCGGAGGTCTATTACAGCCATTACCTATTCCGGAATGGAAGTGGGATAACATCAGTATGGATTTCATTACGGGATTGCCCAAGAGTCCTAAAGTTAATGATGTGATTTGGGTTATAGTCGATCGACTAACCAAGTCCGCTCACTTTTTGGCGATGAAACTCACTGCTTCGATGGACAAGTTAGCTGAGTTGTAAGTTGGCGAGATCGTCAGGCTTCATGGTGTTCCGTCAACTATTGTGTCTGATCGAGATGCGCGGTTTACTTTGCATTTCTGGAGGAGTCTTCAGACAGCTTTGGGTACCAAGACAGATTTCAGCACTGCTTTTCATCCGCAAACCGATGGGCAGACCGAGAGAGTCAACCGTATTCTTGAGGATATGGTTCGGTGTTGTGTACTAGACTTTGGAGGCAGTTGGGAAAGGTATTTACCTTTGGTAGAGTTTGCCTACAACAACAGTTTTCAGACTAGTACTGGGATGACGCCGTACGAAGCTTTGTATGGCAGGAAGTGCAGAACACCTGTTTGTTGGTTTGAAGTTGGGGAGCGTCAATTGTTTGGGCCTGATCTTGTGCAACAAACCTCTGAAAAGATTGATCTGATCAGGAAAAGGTTGGTAGAGGCTCAGAGCAGGCAGAAGAACTATGCAGACAACCGGAGAAGGGACCTTGATTTTGAGGAAGGTGACTTCGTCTTTCTGAAAGTATCGCCCAGTAAAGGTGTGATTCGATTTGGCAAGGGCGGGTAGTTAGCCCCGAGATTTATAGGCCCGTACAAGATATTGAAAAGGATCGGGAAAACTGCTTACCGGCTTGAATTACCGGAAGAGTTATCTCAGGTGCACAATGTCTTTCATGTGTCTATGCTGAGAGGTTATATTCCAGATCCTAGTCATCATTTGCCTGAAGTGCCGAAGGTTTGCATTTGGATCTCAATTACATCGAGTCTCCTATCGAGATTGTTGATCGTCGAGAGAAAGTCTTGAGGAATAAGACGAAACTGATGGTCAAGGTAGTCTGGAGAAACCATTTGGTTGAAGAGGCTACTTGGGAGTCTGAAGAGAGGATGTTGAAGGATTATCCTGAGCTTTTTGCTTGATTTGTATTTTGTATTTTTTTTCTTGTGCTTGTTGTGAGTGTTTTGTTTCTCGCTCTTGACTGTAGTTCCGGGGACGGAACTATTCTAAGGAGGGAGTGTTGTAATACCCCGATTTTCATTTATGAAAATTATTTATTTTTTTTGTACGTTTTGTGCACGTGCAATTTTTGCAGTATAAAACCTTATAATTACTTTCAATATGGATAATGTGTGTATATATATATATATATATATATATATATATATATATATATATATATATATATATATATATGTATATGGGTTCTCTAATTATTTTTATAATAGGCCCATTTTTCTTCAAATAAACATAAGCCTTCTTTTTAGCCTAAATCTAATTTATTTTTTTGTAAACCATTATTTGGCCCATTAAATGAAGCCCATGAGCAATTTCTTCTTTTATTACAACTTGTAATGTAGAATATTTTTATAAGAGTATTTTTATAAAAAAATATAATGTACAACTTTTTAAATGGAGAACAAATGAATGCACGTGCATTGCACGTACACGTGAAAGTAGCACACATAGTGGGCCGGTTTTGGTATGGAGGGAAAAAGAAAAAAAAAAGGGTGGAGTTATGGGTGGTAGTTGTTTGAATCATGGTTGGTTACTACAACTTTCCCTTCAATCCTAACCTTTTATTTTTAACTCCTAGATTGATCCTAGCCCTTCATTTGCTCCAATTTTTAGTATAAATACCCCCCCTAGCCTAGTTATTCTTGTACTTTTCATTTCTCTAAAACCTATAGTAGAAAATACAATTGTTAGTAGCGTAGTAAGTGAGATAAAAAAAAAGATTGAGAGTTGTGGGTTGTGCTTGCACCAAAGGAAGGCCGGCATCAAGGAGGGCTCGGGATTGCACTTTGAAGGCCGGTTTGGCACATCAAGGAGGAGGAGGAACGCTCTTTTGGCAAGCTCGCAAAGGACTCTTTTGTTTTGGAGGTGTTGCAATATTTATTCTCTCCAAATAAGGTGAGTAATTTTCCATGTTTCTAATTAGATATCATGCTAAGGTTGATTAAATTGATAATGCATGAAAAAAACTAACAAGAGCACATTTAATTGGAAAAAGGCTTGTTAGGTGATTGAATTGATGCTAAATAGATTGCATGTTATTCCATCATGAATCTTAAGTTGTATGTGAATTGTTTGTAGCTATGGAATGCTTGAATTAAAATTTGTTGTTAGTATCAAAACTAAATTCAAATGCTAGTAGATGAAATTGTTGCTTTATGTGCTTAGATGGACTTTTGTGATAATGTTTAGCATGAGTAACCTAAAATATATTTTTGGGTTTGTAAAAAAAAAATAAACAGGGAATTGATATAGGAAATATTAATGTTAAGTTGTATAAGAAATATCGAAATGAGATGTGGTAGTAGTAGTATACAATTTAAGTTAATTGTATGAAAAATATGTGTTTAATTACTGGAAAAATTATTTTTAAATTACTAGAGTGTTAAACTATGTTTAATTAGACATTCTGGAGATTTACTAGAAATTTAGTAAAAAGCAAAACTCAAATGAGAGCTTTTGAACATCGAAATGTTCTAATTGAACAGAGGATGGATTTAATTAAAATGCGAGTTGTATTCAAGACAACTTGAGCCCAAAGCTCAATTGGTCAGGAGACTCTCTAATGCTACAGTGTGTGCGGCTTGTTCCCTTGGATCGCTGGTTCGATACTTGAGAAACCCAAATTTTTATGTGCGTTTGTAAAAATTTAATGAATTTCCAACCCGAAAGCATTTAATACTCTCAATCCCCTTTTATATCGAACGGCACAATTGGCCACATGGCCAGAGCGTGCGGCTTGCTTCCTGTGGGTTGCTGGTTCGAATCCTGGCCTCGACCAGAATAATATCTTTTTGGAAGAAATGACTCTTGTGGTTTCTTGATGTGTAAAAATTATGGAAAAAATTACTATTATTATTCTAAAAACATGCGTGACTTATGAAAAATAAGTTGGGAGTTATTGGGATAAAATAAAGTATATTTGGGAATAAAAATGTGGTTGGAACTATAGTTTTACACATGTATATTTTGTGAAAAATGCATTTTTTTCAAAGGACTTGAGATAAATGCTAGAAAAGAAAAATAACAAAGAAAGAAAGTATATATTGTGAAGTTGGCATGGATTATTCTTATTAAAGAATAGTGTGACACTAATGAGTTTGTGAATATTCATTTTGGCTATATATTTGGTGATATGATTTTAATGTGGAAATAAATGTTGTGAAATACACGATGTATAAATGAACTCCATGAATGGTTATTTTGACTCAGGAATAATTTAGAAATCATGTGATTGGAAAAGAGAAATGTTATTGAGTATGACAACTCAAACATGTGAATTTGTGAATCGAAATTGAAAATTAGGGTGTAGCCAAAACTCACACCGGCAAGTGAAAAGTGATGAAGTAAGATTATTGATATTGAAAAGACCAAGATTGGTCATGTGAAATTGAAGAAATAAGACCGGTAGTAGTGAGATGGCTAACTCTAAGAGATTAATTTTGTTCATGATTTCATTAAATTAAGAATTTAGTACATAGTGAAGAGGTGATGAAAGTAAGAGAAAAACACGAGTATGAGGGCCATCTGATTGGCGGTGTGAGAGTGAGCCACAGAATGCATGCTTGATGCGTCAGGACATGGCGTGGGCACTACTCCGGAATTATCGTCCCGGTGGCGACGCTTGTAGGATGTTTGGTGACTGCAAGAGGATCGTGTGCCATGAAGGAGGCTGAATTGTCCATAGATAGTCTTCACGATGCGTCGTGACATGATATGGGATTCCCCTCCAGTTTTTCTGTACATGAGCTTGTACTCATAGATCATCTTGGATACTTACCGTAGTTACAGTAGTAGATTAAGTCATGACGAGGGATTGAACCCTACAAGATGAAGAACGATTAAGAGGCTTGCCCTCGGACCTATGTAGTATGGGATGCATAGAATCTGAACAAGTATGCATTAGTGTCATATAATGTAAATGATTGCATTAAGGACTAAGTGCACAATCACAACACGACATCAATAGGGTATTCCCTTTAGTTTGATATGTGACAAGTTTGTGTTTGTTAAATATGAAAAATCAGTTATACTGTTTCCGGCATAGAGTGGATGGCTGTGTATAATGTTCGTCGGTTGAATAAACTGACGTACCCACAGTTTTGTATGCAGGGTAAATGACATGATAAAGATTAAAGAAGAACAAATGCTTAGAGATAATTCAAATGTTGATGTACTTTTATGTAAATGTTGGCTGTAAAATGTAAAGTGTAAAGATTACTTGTAACTCTGATGTAAAGTGAAAAGTTTTAAATTCCTGATAAAATTGTACTAAATGAAGTGTAAAGATCTTGTGGAATCTCGAATTCAGTGTATTTTGGAATTCGGGGCGTTACATCCTCGACATCCAGTTGAATCATAAAAGTTTGTAAAAGAATAATCGCAGTGGGGTTAAGTCATACATAGGAAAAGTTCGTGAACAAAAGTTGCAAAGGTGCAATAATATGATTTACAATCATCCCACTATCAAAACTAACCCTGACTCTGGTTGGGGCATCCAAGTCTAATTTCCTGCTATGTTAGGCTACAATTTGAAGTCAGCTCTGATACCAACTCTGTAGCGCCCCGAATTTCTAATATAGGAACTCGTGACACACTCTAGGATCTTTCTTCAAATGAGTCACAATACAACAAAAATCACAGAAAATTAAAAACTTTTATTACATCAAATTGTTATTACAATGTCCAATAATTACAACAATTACAAATTAATTGTTACAACAAGAATGTACAATAAAATTTGGACAGTAACTTTCACTTGGATACTTTCCCCTGCTAGAGCTTTTCCCGCGCTCCCAAGTCGGCAATCCTGCACTGATAACTGTGGGCACGTCAGTTGAATACAACTGACGAAATACTATATTCGACTATCCTCTCTACGCCATAATATAACGATTCCAACCTCAACAACCACAAATAATATTTGATGCAAAGAAAAAGTTGATGTCAAACAAGTGTCGGTGTATGCCATGGCCTAATCTAATGCACACACTATGCACACATGCTCCTAAAGCTAATGCACGCTTAGTTGAAAGATATGCATTCCCATACTACACATCCCCCAACCAAACGATGTTCTTCAGTTTGATGGTGCTCGATCCCCCGCTATGCATCCTACCCTTGTGCTCTCTCCTGTTTCTGATTCCAGTGATGGTGAGGCTGCAGTCATCCGACTTACTCCGTCACTGCTGTCATTAGTGATGTCCAATCCTCGTGTTTTATCCACTATGCTAGGGATCCCAGTCGCAGGCTTACTCCTTCACGACTGTAACTGTCACGCCCCGCTTCCCAAAAGAGAATACAGAATACGAATACGCGACAAAAGCCCAACGAATGATTTTCATCATCCATAAGCTCTTCAAGAATCTTTAGAACATCTCACGAAATAATCAGAGTCGGAAGCAAAAGAATCAACCAACATGCACATATGAACCAAAAATACCAACAAAAATACTTGAATCCAAATACATTATATCTCAAATAGTCATGATCAGAATAAGTCAAAAATCCTGTGTCACATTGCAAAAATACAAAATAAATCCAAGTACAAGAATACAATATTGTTCAAACAAGAAAATAAGAAATAATGATAATAAGACTCCAGCAACTAGTATCTCATGTCACCAATACCATCTGGAACCTGTTCTCCAAAATCTGCAATTTAACAATTGCAGGGATGGAAAAAAGAGAACAAGTACCCGTCAATTGCAAGTTATGGGCGCTGCTTGTAATGTAGGATACAAGTACATGGGAAAAACTAACTAGCAACATGGTATAAGCATGGTATCAAATATAACAACTAGCATGGTAAGGTGAACAAGTACAAATAGTATGCATCAAGTGTCAAGTGAACAAGTATCATGTAAATAAGTATCGAGTGTCAGGTATCAAGTATTATGTATCACGAAATCAAGTAACAAGTGTCAAGTAGTCAAGTACAAGTATCAAGTATCATGTTCAAGCATCATGTTCAAGGATCATGTATCAAGTCTTATAGTGATTACTACTAGGTAGCACTTCATGCATCCCAGCTTTTACTACATGGTTGCTACAATAAACAGTTTTGCTTTAGATTTCATAGTGAACCATATAGGGCAGTGTACTCAGGAACAAGTAATCCAAATCATATACCAAATTCCAAATTAACCAAATCATATACCAAATTCCAAATTAACCAAATCATATACCAAATTTCAAATAATCCAAATCACATACCAAATTCCAAATGTGGGAAACACGGGCCCCCCTTCCGAGTACACGTTTCTGAATTATCCACTATTAGATCTTTCCCTTAAACCCTTGCTTGGTTATTTATTATTAATGTCAAACATGTATGTAGGTGTACAAAATATATCAAGACTAACATGGCATGATCATGTGGCAAGTTCAAGTTGTAAGATAAACATGTGCGAGTGCAAAGTATCTCATAAAAGAATAAAATAAACAAATCTCAAGTTCAGGACAACAAGACCATACTGTAGTAAAACAGTGATTCCCAGTGTTACAAACATGCAAATCTGAATTCGTCGAAACGTTTATAAAATAGACTCCCAACGGAATCCAGCAAATATAAATAAGTCACATACTAATTCACAAAAGTATAGCTCAAAACTGATTTGAATACAGAAATTAGGTTCAGCCTAGAAATCAGGAAATCGGATTCAAAAGCAGGAAAACAGCATGAAAACTCGTTAAATAAATTCACAAAAAATCTGAGGTATTCCCCTATATGTCTAGTATTAGAATATAAAGTTTCATAATTTTTCAGTAAAATTAGATCAGTCATAAAAAATCATAAAACATCAAGAAACGATAATTTGGCAGATCTAGAATTCCTAACACAGCTGTACGAAAACTTAAATATCTCACAAACCGTGAAATGAAATCCAAATCTGCCAAAGGGAGATGAAAATAGATAGAATAAGCTAACTTTTATATTTTACAAATATTTTTCATACAGTAGAAGGAATCAGGGTGAAAATACGATTCTTTACAGAACAGCAAGCAAAATATAGTAAGTGTAGTTTTCATAAACGAGCATGAAACAGCATATAAAACTCATCAATAAAATCCACCAAAATTCTGGGTAATCCCTAAGTAGATATAGAAAGCTAACCAAAGTTTCAGATCAAAATAGTATGTGTAGCACAAGTATCAAAATAATTTAGTCATCAAAATCATCAAAAAACGAAATCTGGAAATGAATTGCACCTCTGTAGTAAAACAGTCATATCTCACACATAAAAAAACGAAATCGATCAAGGTCAGAGGGGTTGGAGAGCAGACGAATTTCTCTACAAATCATATTTTATACTGAATTTATGATACTGACCTTAATATGGTCTAAATTACTGATTAAGATAGATTATCACCAAAATACAGAATTTCCTCAAAAACTAAAATCAACATAGATCCAACGAAACTTGATCCAAACACAACCAAACATGAAATCGAGTCTCCCAAGTGTCCAAACAATATGAAATAGGATAATTAACATATCTAAAACAAGTCTATCACATGGATCTCACAATTGCTCAAATTCTCACAAGAAGTCTCACATACATGATCAAATCAAGAACGGGCAAAGCCTAAGTTGTTTCAAGTCAAATTTTGTGTCGTGAGCCAACTATGGTCAAATGTCACTATAGAGACAAACTCATCAATCATATATCACACACGAGTTGTCTCTAGAACCTAACTATACTACAAGCGGTATTTATGACTTGTATCATACAATAGAATTTGAGTACAAGTTACTTTTCTTAACCGATGACGAAAATGACTCCAACAAGAATAACAGGAACGGATTCCCGGGCATGAACACAAAATCACGAGCGGATGAACACGAACAAGATGAACAACCAATCACGATCAGGCATGAATCTTGATGATCAAGAGAATGATCAAGATGATGAAGATCAAGAGATCCAACAGCTAGATCAAGATCATATCAGATCGGATGGCTCTGATCGAAGATCAAGATCAAGATCAAGATGTGATCAATATCTTGATGATGATGATGATGATCGGATCAGGTCGACAATCGGATGGTCCAGGATAACTTGATCAAAACCAATATAATAGCAACCCAAGATCAAGATGATGATGAAGCAACCCAATGGTCCATAATCAAAGATGATGAAACAGATCCGATGGTCAAGATCAAGGGATCAAGATCATGACGATCGACTGCACACAACCAACATGATCATAACTCACTACAACAGCAACCAATCCATGGCTCTGGCTTGGATCCGACGCGGCGGCGCTTAGGGATAGCGCCGGCAAGGGCTGACTGTGGGCATCGGAGAGGCGCAGCGCGATAGGGGTGCGGCTACATAGGGAGGAAGGTGAGCAGTCGCCAGGGGGTGGATGGGAGGTGCAGGAGGCTGTGATCGGAAGAGGCTCGGAAGAGGTGCAGGTCGGGGGTCGGAGTGGCACAGGGCGCGCGACGGGGAAATGATGGCGGTGCTGCAGCGTGGACGGGATGAAGACGAGGTGGAGGAGAAGGCGGAGGAGCACAGGGTGCGGCGACACCGACTTTCGCGACGGAGGAGAAGAGGGCAGCACCGGTTGTCGGGGTTCGAGGATGAGGAAGGCGGCTGAATAGAGAGGAGACGAACAAGCAAGGTGCAATGGGTTTATATAGGAGAGGGTATGATAGGGTTAGACTGATGGGTAAAGACAGCTGATTAGGAGGGGTATAGGAGTTTTCGGGTTGGTATAAGGGAAACGGGTATGGGGATGTTAACGGGTATGGGTAGTTTAGGTGGATATTTAATAGGGTAATAGAGCTTGGGTAAATCAATGGGTATGGGTTATTATAATAGGTTGGTGGGTTTAATGGGTTTGGTTTAATATGGGAAACGGGTATGGGTAGTGGGTTAAATAAATCCAATAAGGAAAATAGGAAAAAAGAAATATATAAATAAATAAAGAAATAGGATTTTAATATAAAATCAAAATATAATACAATAAAATAATAATACTGATAGTAGTAAAGAAAACAATAATAATAATAATAATAGCAATATTAAAAATAACAGTAATAATAATAATAATGACAATAATAATAATAAGAAAATGATAAAAATAATAATAGTACTAATGATAACAGTAGTAGTGCTAATAATAGACATCAGAGTAATAATAACAAAAAAAGATTTCTATTAAAATGTAAAATTCATAGAAAATAGTTACAATAAAATTATTGATCAAAAAATTAGATTTTAATAGAAAAGTCAAGAATACATCTTGACAAAAGAATTTAAAAACCGAAAAAAAAATAATTTGCGAAAATTTTTAAATACAGAAAATACACAAAAAATACATTTTTGTGAAAACAGGGGTTACAGTAACCATGGTATGTTGCTGTCTCTACGTCTCCCCGGACCTCACCAAAAGCTGATATACGGGCCCCAGGGCTCCCCGCTGGAGGACTTAGAGCCTTTCCCATAGAGTCTCGCTCTGTAGGGACTTTCCCTAAACCTCCTGCCCGCATTGATCAACAAAGGACCTGACGGATATAAGGTTTTTCCCAACACCACTACACTTGTCCTTACACTAGAACAAAACTTGCAGTCAAGACGACGTCAACACTCCAAACCTCCTCAAAGGTTGTTACGGACATAAAGGCATTCCTTCCGAAACAGCAGAGCCCCCACAGATTCTCCCCGACTCCGTTACAGGGCAGCTCGGGGTCCCTGTCCGCGTTAAAAGAATCTAGGATTTGGCCAGGCGTGATGACGCCATGCGTCCGCCTGACAGGTGAACACCCTCGCTAGTGCCTGTCCTTACATTCAACCAAGACTCGATCTAGTCCTATTAAAGTATCCATGCTACCCAACTCCAAGACTAAAGGTAAGGCTAATTACACGATTACTAGTATCTCTTTTATCAACTGATTACTAAAAATTCATCACTCTAACCAAACTTTAATTCTCTTCCGTTTTCTTATTAGAAGTATGGACCTCTAGGTGAGCTATCTCATATTACCCATTCCCTTAGTTAGGCGATCTATCTACCATATCCAATTCCTAACTTGGTAATCAACTTGGCTTGCTATGAACAACTAGTAAAGTTCTACTTGTAGACTCTTTCTAATTAGTTACCCTTTTATCATTAATAGATCATAACCCATCCCACACTAGGAATCAACTAGCCCTCATGTCCGGCCCAAGGATTGACCCTCCTCGGTCCACACTTGGCACGAACCAACGACGAATCGATCTCGTCGATTGCCGCAACCGTCATCTACGCTTGGAGATCGATCGCAACCTCGGCCCGCCCAACACATAGTTCCCGCTAACCTTCACGCTCCACGGTCCTCGACAAGTGGTAGCTCTAAAACACAACCATGGAATCCATCCATGCACGGCGAGTGCATCGACGCACGAGTCATCTCCTCCAACGAGTTCGATGCGACACGTGTCTTATTCTACCTGTCTAGGTTTGTCAACAAGACTTAGTCCTAGAGTCTCAATACTCAATCCAATGTACCCCAACATGGTATACCACACTAGGAGTAAGTCCTAACCCATGAAAACCCAAAATAGGGGTTCTAAGAGCCCTAAAATTGACAATTTACATTTCCAAGCAGCAAGCGCACATTTGGCGTTTATGCCAAAATGGGGTTGCTCCCGGTCCCGATTCTTTGAGAAATCACGATCGGGCGCTCCCATGCTTCTACTCAAGGTATATAGCAAGTAATAGTACACTTTGGGCATGTATTTCATTCCAAAATGGTCAACAACAATACCCCAACATCCAATACAATTTCTACCTCAAAATAGTGAACAACGTTGTTTATATTGGGGTCTACAAGCAACTATAAGCTACTCTTAGCAAGGAACTTTAGATAACTTAAGTCCTAACCCATAGCCACATCTATAACATGATTTTTGATCTCAAACAGCAACTCTAAGCTAACAAGTTACAAGTTCAAACTCATTTCCATGAACATGGTGCAAAACAGCATGCTCTATGATTCACTGTATTTCTGTCGTCACTTGTAAAAATCATATAAAATCGCATACTTATCCAAATCATGATTTCTCAGTCATTCCAGAAAGTTCTATGTGTCTACTAAAACTTCCTAGTTACAAGTTTCTTCAGAATAGGTCGTTTATAAGCCCTTATGGTCCCATCTTTAACAGATATGCAGATTCTCAGAACAGCACATCATAATAACACAGTCATGGGGTGAAATCAGATTAAAATAGTAAACAGTGTCAGAACATTATGAAATTTTGGATTCTTGCTCCTGACACATTATGTGACAATACTTCCAAAAATCACCTGATTATACAAAGTAGATTTTTAATTATGTCTCTTTGAATAGTCATAAAAAACAGAGCAATAACAACAACAGTTCTGCTTACTAAAATAACTATCTAAGTTTGCATGATTTTATTAACATAGCTACAGTGGTCCAAATCTCATGAAATTTGAAAAAAAGATCTTAGATACACTTAACAATGACATACTAAAATTTCAGAACATTCCCATAAGTATGCAGCAAAGTACAAGTCATTCTTTTCACAACAGTAATAACAAAAATTGTTTCTTTTTCTACTGACCAGCATGCAAGTTAGAATTTTATTTTAATAGCAGAAAAATCATAAAAATCTGAAAAAATTACTGAATGTGTACGACATATAAATGAACATTAGGTAAAAGTTTCAAGTTAATCCAAGCAGTAGTGTTTAAGATATGAGCTGCGGACTAATAGCAAAAGTTTCAGCTTTTTAACAGGATTTTCTGTTTTGGGTTTCTTAGCACAAAACGAGTTATTTAAGTTCATTCAAGAGCATGCATGTCATTTTTCAGTAACTACAACCACCATTTAACAATCAAAACAAACAAAGATATTAGAGTCACCCACCTTGATGAGTTTGATGGAAAAAGAGATCCTACAAGCTCCTAGCTCCTTGATTAGCCTTCTTGCTCTTTGGTTCCTCCTCCTTGGCTTCTCTCCGTCCAAATCAGTAGCAAGTCTCTCTTTCTCTGTTTCTTTTTCTCATTCTCTTAAGTGTGGAGGTTGTAGAAGATGGAAAATGAGAAGTAGAAGTAGGAGGGATTTTAAAAGAAAAGAGAGCATTGGGGGGGGGGGGGGGGAGTGTGGCCGGATTTGGGGCATGGTAAATGTAACACTCCGAATTCCAAATACAACTGAATCGAGTTCCACAGGATCTTTATACTTCTTTCGTACAATTTTATAAGGAAATAAAAACCTATTTGTTACATCAGAATTTACACTTACATTACATATTTACAACGAAAGAAATTTACAACAAATTACATGAATTGAAATGTACAACACTTGGATCATCTTTTAATCAGCATGCATTCTTGTTAATCACTTTTCCCTGCAGAAAACTGTGGGCACATCAGTTCATTCAACTGAAGAATTATTATACACGGCTATCTTCTCTATGCCGAAAATAGTATAACGATTCTCAACACTTAACAAACCACAAACTTGTTCACAGACAAAGCTAAAGGGAATATCCAATTGATGTCGTGTTGTGCAGTGCACTTAGTTCTTAATGCAGTTGTTATGTTACATGACACTAATGCACACTTGTTCAGATTCTATGCATCCCATACTACACAGGTCTGATGGCAAGCCCTTAACCGTTCTTCATCTTGTAGGGTTCAATTCCTTGTCATGACTTAACTACTACTGTAACTACGATAAGTATCCTAGATGTTCTATGAGTTACGAGCTCATGTCCAGACAGCCTACAGGGGAATCCCACGTCATGTCACGACGCATCGTGAAGACAACCTATGGACAATTCAGCCTCCGTCATGGGACATGACACCATCCGCAGTCACCAAACACTCCACGAGTGTCGCCTGCGGTACGGACTCCTAGAGACATATCCACGTCATGTCACAACGCATCGTGAAGACAGCATGTGAATACTCTCACACCGTAGCTCCGAGGCCTTCATACCCGTGTTTTCCCCCTTATTTTCATCACGTCTTCACTATGTATCTAATCCTTAGTTATTTGAATCATGAACAAAATCAATTCTCTAGAGTTAGTCTTTCCACTATACCGGTCTTAACCATTTATATAACATGACCCAATCTTGGTCTTTTTATTTTAAATTTTATTTCAACAACATTTCTTTTCAATGCCGGTATGAGGCTTAACTACACTCTAGTTCTCAATTTCAATTCACAATCACAAGATATACTCATAAAACCTTTCTCATGATTAATCATAATTCACATTTCATGTTCATATTATTCATGTATTCATACTCGCATTTCTTCGTAACTCATCATGTCAATTAATTCAATTTCATACCCAATATCATGCATAAACAATTTAATTCAATCCTGCTAACATATCACAATTAATAGTTACTATCTCCCACATAATGCTCTTAATCTCTTTTTAATCCATGCTAATTTCACAAATCCCTACTTTTAATTAATTTCACAAATCACAATTTCAATTTCCCATTTCTAAATCTCATTTTAAATTTCTTTAAACAAACTTATTTATTTTCTTTCTCAAAGAAAATTTGATTTAATAATTAGGCAAGTCCTTCCTTGAAAATAGTCTCAAATCTTCAATCACGACACACCAAAAGTTATAGAAAATTATTTCATAAAAAACTACATAATTTCAAGAATTTTTCTGTATTTTGTTTTTTTTTTCAATATAATTTCAAGAACTCTCAAAACAATTTAATTTTCCCAAAAAAATTAACTTTTTAAACCGAAACCCACGCTCGGAATCGAACCCGCAAGCACGTGCCACGTGGCGCTACAGTACCGCACTGTGGCGCCCCAAAGGCCACTGTGCCAAAATCCCAAGGAGAAATAAGATGGGTTTTTATTCATGTGTATTAAGTTTCGGTGTTCAGGATTTTTTTAAAACGAAAGAAATAAAAGGCTCTTCTCAGGTTTCGAACCCGATACCTCACAGTCAACCCACGGCTACCGTAAAATGCCACCGCACACTTAACCACTTGGTCTAAGGGACCAGGTTGTCTCAAAGGGAGTTGAGTTGGATTCATTCTAGTTTCTGTTCAATTCAATTTTCCATGATTCTCAAACAATTTTGTTTCTTTTTCTTTTCTTTTTGAACTCAAAATTTTCAGAATGTAAATTATACGAAAATACAGTAAACCAGTATTTTTATAGTCATTATTTGCTTTATAAAGACATAAATTGAGTCATATTTTGTGTTTTATGTCCATAATTTTGACATTGAGAACACTTTCCATTCTACATAATTTATAAATCTAGCTTCCCAAAATTCACTTTATGTCTCTATTTAATACTTTATCAACCCATTACCATGATTAAAGCACTAGATCTTGTTTTCTACAATTGAATTGTTCTAATTCATACAATTAATTCTACAGGATGCATTTAGTCAATTTGTGTCTCATAAGTACAAGTTTGTTTCACATAGCATAATTTATAGACATAAAGCATGATGATAAGAATGATTCTAGCATTTCAATTTTACATCTTTATTCATTAGCAATCATCTTAACAATCATTCTTTAAACTACTATTTTATCTCTAATCAACCAAACATGAGACTACAATTTATCAATTTATTCTCAACTATTTTAACAAACATCCCTAGCATGGCATCTACATTTAGAAGTATTGAGAAACACCTACCTATAGTTGAAGAAACGAAAAAAAAGTCCTAGAATGCAAGAAAGTAGTCTTATCCTCCTAGAATGGATTGCAAATTGTCTCCTCCTCCTTGTGCTTGCTAGGAACCCGAGCTCTTCTCCTTGCTTCCTTGATGATGGACCGGTCTCTACTAGGATGGAACACACAAAAAAATGCTCTCTAATCTTTTGCTCACAAATCTCCTCAATCTTTTGCTCTCTTGTCTTTTTTTCTCTTAGTCTTTTCTCTTAACAAATTGTTTAGTGGCTTCATGAGAGGAATAGCTAAGGGGTATTTATACATTTTTAGGTTGAGAATGGAAGGCTAAGATTCAATCAAGGAGTTATGGATTAAGGACCAAGATGAATTGGGAAGTTGTAGTAACTTCCATGATCATATACCCACTCTCCTCAACTACACCCACTTTCTCTCTCTTCTTGCTCAAAACCGACCACTCTCTAGGGTGTGCATTGCACACTCTAGTGTGTGCACGTGCTTCCTAGTACCCCCTATTATAAAGTTGTACAAATTTAATTAATCAGTTGTCCACTAATTGTGTCTACAAGACAAGTTGTGACAATTAAAAATTTAATTAAGTTTGTGGGCCTAAAAAATAGTGGGCTTTAGGCTCATGGGCTATTTAATAAAATACTTTAATTGATTAGGGTGGGCTTAATTTAAGAAACAAGTTTAGGCTTTATAAAATAGGCTTTTTAGAAGAAAAAAAAAATGAGAAAGGAAGAAATAATTGTTTACGCTAATCTTATAAGAAAATATACATGCAAAAATTTGTGTGTACCCAACACGAAAAAAAATCAACAATTCTCATTTAATAAAATTCAGGGTATTACAGTAAAGAGGGAGCATCTCTTTTGGATTGGTGAGAGTGGGAGGTGGAGTGTAGGGGTGGTGAAAGATCTCATCATGAGTCAAGTTCAAAACCCTAACCCTAATTCTCTTTCCCTCCTTTTCCCTCCAACTTTGTCGGCCATGCCCTTGTGCATGTGCACAACTTTTTTTTTTATTACATTCCATGGCACCCTACAAGTGTGGAGTTAAACTAGGGTGAACTCGGGTTTAATCAGGTTTAGTTGAAGCTTATGAGTTAATTCCATACTAATAGCTTCAAAAGAAAAAAAAAAGGCATTTTAGTGCTTAACAAATCATACATATATTCATATGAAAATTCAGGTTGTTACACGCACTCCCCAACAAAATGGGTTGTTGAAAGGAAAAATCAATCTCTTCAAGAAATGGCCCGAACCATGCTTAGTGAAAAAGATTTATCTAAATCATTTTTGGTGGAGGCTGTCAATACAGCATGTTATACAATTAACCAAGTAATCATTAGAAAATATTTTGAGAAAACCCCTTTTGAACTATATTATGGCAAAATTTCCAAGTTAAGTTACTTTCGCGTCTTGGGATGTAAAGTGTTTATTTTAAATACTCTCGATAATTTGGGAAAATTTGATTGTAAAAGTGATGAAGATGTATTCTTAGGATATTCTCTTAGTAGCAAAACATATCGTGTATTTAATAAAAGAAGATGTACAGTTCAGAAATCCATTGATGTTATTTTTGATGAAACTAATCCCTACACCAAAGAAATATTGCATGTTGTTGATGATGATGAGACAGGGGTTCGGGTTGAAAATAAATAGGTTCACGTTGAAGAAGATCCAAATATGAATGCTCAAAATCAAAAATCTCATCAAGATGAAGATGCATCCAAATCGCAAATAGAAGAGATGCCTACACAACAAATTGATGCCATGGAAGATGAATATGTACAACATCAAATTTCCACAAGTGAAAGGCGCCCCGCATGAAAAATCATGTATAACCATCCACTAACTCTTATACGAAGCGATATGTCAAAAGGGATAACCACTCGCACACAAGCTCAAAATTTCATGTCTTTTTCTGCTTTTGTTTCCATACTTGAACCTAAGAATATTAAGGAGGCCTTGCAAGATAATGATTGGATCATTGCAATGCAAGACCAAGAAGAACTTAATCAATTCGAACAGAATCAAGTATGAAGACTTTTTCCTAGACCTCACAATAGAACTATACTTGGAACTAAGTGTGTGTTTAGGAACAAGTTAGACGAATCCGGATCAATCACTAGAAATAAGGCATGTCTTGTTGCACAAGGTTATAACCAACAAGAAGGTGTAGATTTTGATGAAACTTTTGCACCTGTTGCACGACTTGAAGCCATTTGTATCTTACTTGCATTTGCTGCTTATATGGATTTTACTCACTTTCAAATGGATGTTAAAAGTGCATTTTTAAATGGTTTTATTTTGGAAGAATTTTACGCTGCTCAACCACCGGGATTCACTAATCCCACACACCCAAACCATGTATTTCGTCTTGATAAAGCATTGTATGGTTTGAAGCAAGCTCCTCGTGCTTAGTATGAACGACTAAGTTCATTTCTACTTCACATAGGTTTTTCTAAAGAAAAGTAGACATTATACTATTTATAAAACATATTTCTAAAGATATTTTAATCGTTCAAATTTATATTGATTATATTATATTTGGATCCACTAAAGAAAATCTTTCCAAGAAATTCTCAAAGCAAATGCAGGATGAGTTCGAAATGAGTATGATGGAAGAACTAACTTATTTTCTTGGGCTTCAAATACACCAAAGAAAGGGTGACATCTTTATAAAACAATCCAAGTACGCAAAGGAACCAGTCAAAAAGTTCGGACTTGAAAATGCAAATACTTACAAAACACCTATGGCCACTACTACTAAGCTTTCAAAAGATGAATTTGGTAACAATGTTGATATTTCTAGTTATCGAGGTATGATTGGTAGTTTACTTTATATTACTGCATCTCGTCCAGATATTATGTTTAGTGTTTGTTTATGTGCAAGTTTCCAATCGTGTCCCAAAGAATCGCATTTGGTTGCCATTAAGCGTATCATTCGATATCTCAAAGGCACACTAAAAACTGGACTTTGATACCCGGAAAATAGAAAATTTTCTCTTGTAGGATTCTCTGATACAGATTATGCCGGTAGCTTAACAGACAGAAATAGCACTAGCGGCACATGTCACTTCTTGGGCAATTGTCTTGTCTCATGGGCATCCAACAAAACTCTGTAACTCTCTCAACTGCCGAAGCTGAATATATTACCGCAGGATCTTGCTGTGCGCAGGTACTACGGATGAAACACACTCTAGAGGACTACAAGGTATTTTTTGATCACATTCCAATTAAATGTGATAACACTAGTACTGTTCATATGACAAAGAACTCTGATCAACACAGTCGCACTAAACACATTGATATTCGGTATCATTTTATTAAAGACCATATTCAAAAAGGAGATATTATTCTTGAATATGTTTCTACTGATTCGCAACTTGCTGATATTTTTACCAAACCTTTAGATGAAAAACGGTTTCATTCTTTGAAAGGAGAACTAAATGTTATTGATATCTCAGCTTGACATTTCATTTTGGTCGACTGGATGGGCGATTGTATGCCTGTGAGGGTGTACGGTCGACTACGCGGTCGACCGGTTTACTCTCGGGTAAAATTTGTTTTATACTCTACTTTCAAAATATTGGCTTTCAGTATGTGCGGTTGACCGACTCATCCTCTGTTTTATGTTTTGGTCTTCACAAGATAAACGGTTGACCGGTTCACCCTCTGTGATTCGTTGTGTTTTTGAAATAGGAAGTGCGGTCGACCGGTTTTTGCTTTCTGGAAAATTTTTGACTGATTAGTTTTGCGGTCGATCGGTTCTCTTTCTGGTTACAAGTTGCAATTTTTTTAACTCTCTAATAATTTTCGTATAACATCAATTTCTTGAAATTTGTTCTTCTTATCCATGCTTCGCATCTATATTGGGAAAATCTCAATTCTATGATACCATGAAGAGTTCTCCCTGTATATCAAAGAGTCTCGCTATCAACGGTATCATGTAAGTAGACTTTCCTCCGTTTTTTTTAAAATTCTTATCTCTTCAAACTTTATATCTCTTATTATGCTTAATGAAAGTTTCTTTTCATTTACAAATAGTTTTCGTGAGGAGTAATTTATACGTGTTTTTGCTCCTCTATTGGTGTGTTCCACAAAGGGGGAGAATATTATGAATATTATTAATGCATGAAAGTAAAGAAATAGTTTTTATTTTCCATGAAATATTAAATTAAGGGGGAGTATTTTCAAATCTCTCCTTACCTATGAAAATATGTGTTACAGGAAGTACTGAATTCAGGGGGAGTATTCTTATGCCAAATTGTTTAATTTTTTACTTTCAATACTCAAAGGCATGTCTTGTTCACACCAAAAGGGAGAAATTGTTGACTCCTAGTTTGGTGTGCACAAAACATGTCTATAAATACTAATAAGTTTGAATTGAGTTATTCAAATTTTCAGGATCAAATAATATCCATATGAGATTCAAGAGAGATTCAAGAATATTCAAAGAAGGAAAGTAATAAAGAAAGATTGAGAAATTAAGCAAAAGAAGAAGATATTCAAAAAGAGGAGTTGATTGATTAATGTCTAAGAAAACTATCAAGACAGCTGCTATCATTCTATATTTGTGAGATTTAAATCTGTGTAAAATTGATTGATTGATTGATTAGTTTATTTGGTAAGAATATAAAGTGGATTTGGTATGAACTACGCGATATCGGTCGACCGCACCTCATGACGGTCGACCGCATCCCAGTCGACTGCAACTCTCAGTTGCGTAAGAAGCAGTCGAATCTTCATCTCTCTACTTTACGTCAGAGAGATGAACGGTCGACTGCACCAAGATTGCGGTCGACTGCACTTTGCACTGTTCACTTTTTCGGAATGTATCATTTCCAATTTTGATCAATACACTTCCCAATCTATTTAATTGGCCGAACCCACTGAATATTCCTCACCTATTACTTCTGAGAAAAATCTTATGAACTAATATTTCAATAATCAATCCGAGTGTGTGATAATTTTTGTATTCTTTAGTCAGGATCATTTAGGATCTTGAGTTTTTCTTTTCTTCCACTTCGGTGAGATTGGCGGGACTTGTGTTAGAAGTCCAGTGGGTGTAATAGGTCTCTCGGCCTGAATCCAAGAATCACTGTACAAGGGTTTTGAGTATAGTGGAAACACTTATGGTGGAGAATTGCTACAAGTAGGAGGTGTGGACGTAGACCTGGAGGACGAACCACGTTACATCACTGCGTCACTTGTGCTATCTGCGTTTTCTCTTCTTAACTCTTTTCATTTACTCTGCACTTTATTTTAATTATTTTTTATTTCCGCACAATCACCCTATTCAACCCTCCCTAGGGTGATTTACACTCATTATCCTTCAAGTCAAACTGGAAGATAACTAGCTGTTTACAATGGAGAACTCTCAGTCTCAACTATCAATGAAGTACTATCTCTTATCTCTCAATGGAGACTTACATAAAAATACATAGAGATATAGAGAAACCCTACGTTGTAGTCTTGATACATAAGCCATCTGATATATCTTGTAGAAGAAGTCACATGATAGGAGTCGTACGATCTAACTTGGAGTTGAAGATGGGCGGAAAAGGTCCCCAAAACCTAGGCCCAAAACAATACCGCGCACTGCGAACTATCGACCACCTCCTCTGGAATTCTCGAGGCTGTGATAGTTGACTGTACATGCGCTGACTGATGTTGTTGTTTTGCTGACTTCGCCTCATGTGATGCTTCGACCTCCTTGCTTCGTCGTCTCTTCTTCTAATCAAACTACAAATATGCAAGACATACACACCCAACATAGAGGAGTGTTGGAGAATCTACCACAACTCGTAATGCTAATAGTGGAACTCACACACCACGAGCAATAGAAACTTCCAAGAACTAGATGAACCAAGAACAAGTCACCACAATAATCGCAAGTCTCACAAGAACACAATAATATGCAGAGTTAACCAATATTTCTTATTCCCCAAGAAATACAAAGATTACAAAGTGATTACAGCTCTTAATTTCTCTCTCTCTCACCTTTGAAACACTCGACACAATCCCCTCTTGAAATTGAACAATGATAACGGCTCACCCTTGATATGAGTTGCTTAGCCCTAGTGTGCACATCTTCTGCTATATTTATCGACCCCAAGTAAACGCTAACAGATAAACACAAATACAACTTATTGGACCCAAACCCGAAAGCTTAAATAACACACAGCACCGAAGTCGGTCGACTGCACTTTGGGTCGGTCGATCGCAATGTGTCACGCCAACACCTCGAAGCATGACTGGTCGATTGCACGGTTGACTGTCTCGCTCTCTGTTGAACTTTGTACACTCGAAATACTCCTTTCAGCCTAGGTCGATCGACCGCAACCCCTCCAGCTACATTTTTCTGCCTGCTATTGTCTTCTCTAGCTGTCTTCATGTTCTCCTGTTCTTCTTCAACTTCAAGTGCTCCGTGCCTATGTATATTTGAGGCCAAATACACAACGCTTCAAAGTTATTGTAATCTTTACCTCGCATTATCTTTGTCAGTCTCCCACTCTTATGAAAGACCTAAGTACTCCCCACTTTCATGAAGAGCACCTCCGCCACTCTACCACGTGGAGTGAACCAACCACACCTTATCACCTCATGAAGTATGTGCTCCACCAATCGCATAGAGCATGAATAACGGAGAAACAACCTCTCGTGTCGGATTTCGTGTCACAAGACTTCCTAACTCACAGAATCTTCATTAACACCGGACATGGTTCAAAGCCTCTCAATGCACCCTCTACACTAGAAGTCTCAATAGACGACACCTCCACAAAATCTGTAGACTGCTCAACCCCCATAGCTTCATTTCAGTTACCCTTATCGACATCACCTTGCATATCGATAACAGTGCTTTCTACCTCACAAGAGCAACTTGAAGCTTCCACTGCCATACTGCAAAGTACCATCACCGTAACAATGTCTTGATATCTAGGATCACTTTCATGGCCAGCAGGATCCATTAAATTAGTAACCTCCCCTGAATTCCCACAACTAAAATAACTCGGTTATACCCCACACAACCTACTACTCGATTCCAGCTAAGAGTCAACTAAAGGAAAACACCCATCATGTCTCTAAGCAAATACATCATTCCTTCATGCTTCTCTTTTGCAATTACCCTTAAACCTGTAACTATACACCACTTCCCACTACCAACTGTAGTATACATACCCTCTTTGCCTAGCATTCCTATCGAGATAAGCTTTTCCTTCAAGTCTGGAACATGTCTTGTCTCCTGCAAGACAACACTCTGATCATCATTGACTTTCACGTGAACAGTACTAACCCCTCGTACAGAATACCTTTGACCGTTTCCCACGATCAAATCTCCAAAAGAACCTTCCTTGTAGTCATCAAACACCTCTCTACTCGGAGTGCAATTAAATGAAGCTCCCGAATCAGTGCACCAATCTCCCGTGCTCATCTCCTCCCTAGCTGATAAGCATAGTTTTTCGGTAGACACCACATTGGCTTCCTTTGATTTTTCTTGCTTCCTCTTCATATAGGCCTTACAACTGCACATCATGTGACCCCTCTTGTGGCAATACCAACACTCAGGTCCATGTTCCATATCTGTCATCAGACCCACTCTCAGAAGAACTACTCTGATACTTTCTTCTTCGACTGCTCTTAGATCTCTCATGTCTATTCTCAACTGACATTGTAGAATCTCTAGAAGATGATGGAAATCCCCCATTTCTCAACCTTCTTACCTCCTCGTTTAGAATGCTACTCACCACATCTTGTAGAGTCGTCGAATCTGTTATAGTGCATGTAATAGTCTGTTCCACCGTACCATAACTATCAGAAAAAGTAGATAGAAGTAACAATGACTGTCTCCTCTCTGAAACTTCAATCCTACAGCTTCCATCTGGTTGTAAACCATACAGTAATTATTGACATGTTCTTCTACTGAACCCCCGTTCCCTCAATTTCATATTAACCAACTTTTTCAAGTGAAGAATTCGATTAGATGCTAACAGTTTCTCATACATATCCATGAGGATCTCCATTGTAACTTCCTGAGTGCTTGGATCTGCATGTGCATATACAACCTAACCATGGCCCCACCACATGGCATAGCCTCACCAAAAGAGATAGCTTGGTAGGTACTCTTGGATCATGGGAAACCTAATATATGCACTCAGTCATCCTATTTTACCACCTATGTGGGACTAAATCTCTTCTACTACTTCTTATCTTCATTCAAGCATTCTATCAAACACCTTGTGTGCATACCATCCTTCATTCAAGTATTTCATCAAATACCTCATGTGCATGCTATGTATGCACACAACCTGGACTTGTGCATATCCAAGCCCACTTTATCCGAGGTATTACATTCACCCTACTTAAGACTTAGCATCCTCGCTAAGCTCGGAATATACAATCTAATACAAGATCTCATTTCTTGCCAATGTGGAGTGCAGTACCCTGATTCTGCTAACGTACTATCCCTACCTGGGTCCCTGGTCTCTCTACCAGTGTACGGCTCTAGTTCCATCTCAGACATACATCTCACCCACTATAAGTGTCGAAAGTCGGCTCTGATACCATTTTGTAACTTCCTGAGTCTGCTCGGATCCGCACGTGCATATATCACCTAACCACGGCCCCACCATAGGCATAGCCTCACCAAAAGAGTTAGCTTGGTAGGTATGGATCATGAGCAACCTAATATATGCACTCAATCATCCTATTTTACCACTTATCTGAGATTAACTATCTTCAACTACTTCCTATCTTCATTCAAGTATTCTATCAAACACCATGTGTGCATACCATCCTACATCCAAGTATTTCATCAAACACCTCATGCTTCTTCCAGTAAGATTGGGGCTGACGATTGGCCAAGTCAAGAAGGCGAAAGTTCAGGAAGGCACCTGCTCACCAATTGTTGTGTTTGGCTTAGTGATCGTTTGCCCTTAGTTGGGTTCGGTCTTTCGATCCTAGGATCGAGTCTACACCAAGCGACTGAGTAGAGATGTGTTTGATGAAATACTTGAATGAATGATGGTATGCACACATGCTTGAATGAAGACAGGAAGTAGTAGAAGAGATTTAGTCCCATATAGGTGGTAAAATAGAATGATTGAGTGCATATATTATGTTGCTCATGATCCAAGAGTACCTACCAAGCTAGCTCTTTTGGTGAGGCTATGCCCTGTGGTGGGGCCGTGGTTAGATGATATATGCACGTGCGGATCCGAGGAGACTCGGGAAGTTACATGTACAACACACAACTTGGACTTGTGCATATCCAAGCCCACTCTACCCAGGGTATTACATCTATAGCCTCTTTTGTGATCTTTGCCTTCGAGATATGAAATAACGCCTTCCTACTTCGTCTCAACTAAATATGCCATAGCGCCTTCTGATCCAAACGATTATACTCTACTAATACATTCACATCATTGTCTCCACCTTCCGGCTTCTCATCAAACAATGGACCATCTAGATCTTTCTGATGAAGATACACTATCATCTGGACATCGCGAAGTCACTCCCATCGAACCTCTCGATCTTCGACTTGCTATCGGCCATCCCGAACCCAGTGCTCTGTTATCACTTATTGTAGAATCTACCACAACTCGTAGTGCTTATAGCGGAACTCACACACCACAAGCAATAGGAACTTTCCAAGAATTAGATGAACCAAGAACAAGTCACTACAATAATTGCAAGATCCCACAAGAACACAATAATATGCAGAGATAATAAATACTTCTTATTCTCCAAAATAACGATTACAGAGAGATTACTACTCTCAGTCTCTCTCTCACCTTTGAAACACTCTGCACAATCCCTCTTGAAGTTGAACAATGATAACGACTCACCCTTAACATGAGTTGCTTAGCCGTAGAGTTCACATCTATAGCTATATAGCCTCTAAGTAAACCCTAACAGATAAACACAAATATAGCTTATTGGACCAAAAACTGGAAAGCCCAAATAACACACAGCGCTGAATTCGGTCAACCGCACTTTGGGTCGGTCGACCGCAACGTGTTACGTCAACACCTCGAAGCATGACCGGTCGACTGTCCCGCTCTCTGTTGAACTCTGTACACTCGAAGAACTCCTTTCAGCCTAGGTCAGTCGACCGCAACCCCTCCAGCTGCTTTTTTCTCCCTGCTGTTGTCTTCTCTAGCTGTCTTCGTCTTCTCCTCTTCTTCTTTAACTTCAAGTACTCCGTGCCTACGTGTATTTGAGGCCACAATCCTAACAATGAGGAAGGGGTTGGTGTTAGGAATTTAAGGATCTTGTTGAGTCTTTGACACAATCAACACAAACAACCAAGCAAAACTAGATCGCACCAATCACACAAAGCACACAAGAATTGTCCCGGTTGGGGCTTTCGCCTTAATCCGGGGGAAGAAGAACCGTGATATTATTTAACTAGAGAAGATACAAGAATATTACAATTATCACCATGATCCTCTCTCAAGCCTAACTGGAACTTAATGCTGCTTACAATGGAGAAACTCTTTCACCCTTCTGTATAAAATACTATCTTCCTCTATTCGGCACTCAATAGAATCATATGGATCTATGAGCCGTTACATTTGTTTATATATAGATCTAAAGACAAACTATAAGTTGATATCTTGTTACAATAACCATTGGATAGTACATAAGAGATAACCCTACGATAGGAGTCACACGATCTAACTTGAAGAGCAAGTTGGACTTTTCACGAATTAGCCAGACTCAAGCCCGAAACCCATCAGCGCTGCGAACGGTCGACCGCACCAACAAGACGGTCGACTGTCCCCCTCTCGAGAAGACTGCGTACAAGGGTCGGTCGACCGCACATGAGTTGCGGTCGACCGCAACTCCCACTGTTGCTGCCAACTGTTTCTTCTCGCCTCCACTCCGTCTCCAATCGTCTTTACCCTTCCATCGTCTTATCGTCTTCTTATCCAACATCGTATGCAAGACATAAACCCAATAGTTGGTGGTCGTGGAGGAGGGACCAGGAGAGGGGGAAGAGGCGGTGGGAGGAGAGGGAGTGGAGGAGGTGGGGCTGGAGGAAGCGGCGGAGGAGGTGGTCTAGGAGGGGAGGGTGCATATAATATCACCCACTAGCTTCACATCTTTATCTAATACGGTCCCTAAACTTCTTCCCAGTGTGTCAGGTCACTAATACTAGATTGTTTTTATACAGGTATGAGATGTAAAGGTCATTTCAAAAGTAGAGATGGAATTTTTTTGTATGAGATACAGTTCTATGTAGCTTTACAAATTTACCTACAGACTGAAGGTGGTAAGACCTTTTGATATTTTTTAACTGATCATACTAGTTCAGCTTCTCTAGAATTCTTCTTAGAGTACATGTGATAATTGCAAAGGAGGGTCTAACTGAAGCATCTTCATCCCATGCACAAACGATAAGATCAATAAGATCTTTTAGTTGATCATCGTTTTCTGGAAGTTTTGGTCTAAGCTTCCCCCCTGCAACTTCTATTGCAATCTGTAGATGAAAAGAAATAAGAACAGATATCAGTGATTTGTACCCAGTCGAATCTCTCTCTCTCTCTTCTTCTTCTTTCTTTTCTTTCCCATTTATTTTGAAAAGGGGTTAAGGTGGCGAAAATAAGTAATATCAAATTTCACGAAGCCATCCTTTCCAAAAGAAAAAATATATTTTTTTTACGAAGCCATCATTATCAATGGTGGAGATATACGAAATGCAAATGTTCAATATAACCTTCATAATTTTACGATAGTTTTTCAATCCCCTCTTTCTGTCTCTCACACATCATTTAGTGCTGTCAAAGAAATGCTAATGTCACAGAACTAAATTTATGAAGCAGTGGTTGCTCACAGTAGGGGAATTGTTACACAAAACAATGTTCTCACCATAAGCTATTCATCCTAGAAGAGATGATATATAATTGCAAACTGAGGTTATCTGTCAGTAAAAACAGCCAACTGTATTGTACCTGGCTCGGACCAAAACTACTTTCACTATATGGATGTTCACCAGTGATCATCTCATTCAATACGATGCCAAAACTATAAACATCACATTTCTCATCATATGGTTCACTGCGGATGACTTCTGGTGCCATATACACAAAAGTTCCTGTGAAAAAATATTCAGAAATTAGTGCAAAGAAATGGCGGATCGTACTAGCCAGATTTTTTGTGTTCTGTATAAATAGAAGGTGTTAGATAATTACCCATTTCACCAGTGAGTGCGTGCTCTCCATCATGAAGAAATCTTGCGTGGCCAAAATCTGCTACTCTAACATGCATAAAATCATCTAGAAGTACATTGCTAGGCTTCAAATCTCGGTGGATAACCTTTGGATTTTGTTCATGAAGATACTCCATTGCTTGTGCAATCTCTAATCCCTTGTCTAATCTTTCTTTCAGAGGAGGAAGAGGTACTGACCTCCCATTTCGTCTTTTTTTATGTCCGTACAACCACTCTGTTAATGTCTTTCCACTCAGTAACTCTGTAACCAGCCACGCATTTTGAGGCGGTTGGAGGCATGCACACATTAATCTCAGTACAAATGGATGGCGTTGTTTTGATAGAGTGTCAAGTTCTTGAGCAAACCAAGTTTCAGCCCATTCATTTGTTTCAAAATAATCGGGGTTCAACCACTTGATAGCGACTTTAAGGCCTCTCCAAGTTCCGCTGTAGATGTCAGCAGTAGTTCCCTGGCCTATTTTTTCATGGAACTCCATCTGGTATATAAAAAAAAAAAAGGTAAAATCACCTTTTATTGTTTACACACGAGATCAAATTGTTGCCCATAGCATATAATGCTAGCATGATTAATATAGAAGCTAATAATTCTGTTGTAGTAAAAATGGTTAAAGAGAATTCTTTGTGTTGCATTCAGCAGCTCTGCCCTCAATGAGAGGCAAAATAAATAGTGCAGAGTTGCATATTTGATAATAGTCAAACATGGTATATGATTCACGAATAAGCATATCATAACTGTAAGATACTTTATAATGATAAACATATGTACTACAGAAAATTCTTTATGTGGTTATTCCTGAATAGAATGTTCTTTGAGTTGCATCTTTCCGGGCAATTATAAGATGTTTAACGTAGTTTATTTAGGTCACTGTTTCCTTTTCATTGCGCATAAGGTGCTTTAATTTTATACTTGGTCAACTTTTTAGGCCTATATATCTTCCATTAGATAGATCCTCGATACCAGATTTGTTTCTTTAGTGTATTAAAGGAGATACAGTTCTTTTCGTCTATTTTTTTTTTTATTCACATTGATTTCTGTATATTTGGTTAAGATATTTACTTCTTTAGCTTCCCTCATATTATAGCGTAAAGCAGGAGTGTGGAAATATAAACTAGAAAGCAAAAAATTTGAGACGGCTTATTTGTTTCTTTAGTGCACTAATTAGATCATCCATTATTGATGGAAATCATTTACTATGCACAATAAATTTACACTTAATTAAGGCAATTCATGGTGCCCAGTTATCCTTTACCTGACATATGAGTGTAGCATGATTTATAAATATTACAACTTTTACACCGTTGAAGTGTTGTTTATCGGATATGGTTGTTGAGTAATGTGCTAAATAAATGCATTCATATATCTAAGTGTTGAGTAATGTGCTAAATAAATGCATTCATATATCTAAGAATTAATGAAGTCTTGGTAATGATGTTCATGTACCTAGTAAATTGTATCTAGTTAAGTGTGTTCATACACTAGTGAGTTAATGCTTATTCTAGTGAGTTCCATTGCTCACTATAAATATGTGAGCTATCTCTAGTTGTGAATGTACAACAAAAGAAAGATCATTTCAAATAAAAGAGAAATAATTATCTATCCTCAAATACTCTTCCTCTTGCTCTTGAATACCACCAACAGATTGGTATCAGAGCCATGGCTTTCTCAAGCAACCCTTCAACAACCAACAGTACAAACTATAGCAATGTCCAAGTTCCTTTATTTGAAGGAGAAAATTATGACTTTTGGGCAGTAAAAATGGAGACTTTATTCACCTCTTTGGATGTCTTGGATCTAGTCAAAAGGGGGTACGAAGAATCAGCAACAACAACAGATACCGATGCTGGAGTTGCAGCTGTGCAAAGTGACGAATTGAAGAAGAAGAAGATTACCGATGCTGGAGCTCTTGGGATGATTCAAAGAGGAGTCTCACTAGCCATATTTCCAAGGATTATGAGAGCAAAAACAGCCAAGGAAGCATGGGAAACTCTACAACAAGAGTTCGAAGGAGATTCAAAGGTGAGAACCGTTAAACTTCAATCTCTTAAAAGAGACTTTGAGAATGAAAAAATGAAAGAAAAAGAAAGTTTGAATGAGTATTTTAATAGATTGTCCGAATTGGTGAATCAAATGAAGTCGCATGGAGATACAATTGATGATCGCAGAATTGTTGATAAAATTTTGATTAGCTTGACTGAAAAATTTGATCCTATGGTGGCTGTTATAGAAGAAACTAAAGACTTGTCTACTATGACTGTCCAAGGGTTGATGGGGTCACTTAGATCCTATAAGCAAAGATTGTTACGGCGCATTGAAAAGTCAATTGAAAGCGCATTTCAATCAAAGCTCACCATTCAATCCAATGATGATAAATGTTCATCCCAAAATAAAGGTGAGTCTTCTAGTGGTGGCAGATTTGGCAGAGGCAGAGGAAGAGGCAGAAACTCATATGGCAGAGGAAGAGGCACCTATGGCGGACGAGGAGATAATAGAGGCTCAAATAAATGGTGCAGAATTTGCAAGAACACTCATGAAGAGAAAGATTGCTGGAATAAAGGCAAGCCACAATGTCATAATTGCAAAAAGTTCGGGCACTTGCAAAAGGATTGTCACTTTGGCAACCAACAACACATTTCATTTGCAGAAGCAGAAAATAGTGAAGGGAACCTGTTCTATGCTTGTCAAAAGGCAACTGAAGAGCATAAAAATGTGTGGTACTTGGACAGCGGTTGCAGCAATCATATGACGGGAGATAAGGAAGCCTTTATTGACATGGATCGTTCATTTGGCTCAAAAGTAAAATTGGGCAATGGAGAATATGTTGAAGTTGAAGGCAAAGGCAGCATTGGAGTTGCAACAAAGCAAGGAGGTAAAGTCATTCATGATACTCTTTTTGTGCCTAAATTAGATGAGAATTTGTTGAGCATCGGACAACTTTTGGAGCATGGTTATTCTCTTCTATTTGAGAATCGTCAGTGCAGAATTTTTGATTCAAAAGGAAGAGTTGCTGCTGTGGTTAAAATGACCAAGACTAGAAGCTTTCCACTCTCTCTTAATTATGAGAAGAATCTCAGCCTTATGGCTAGAGAAGTAAAAGACTCTTGTCTATGGCACAAGCGATTTGGACACCTAAACTACAACAGTCTCAAGTTGCTTTCTCAAAAGAATATGGTGTTCGGATTGCCAACAATTGAAGAAAAACATGGAGTATGTGAAGGATGCATGCTTGGCAAACATCATCGCCAACCATTTCCAAAAGAAGGAGCGAGGAGAGCCAAAGAAGTGCTGGAGTTGGTGCACACAGATGTTTGTGGCCCTATGAGTACCTTGTCGCATGCCCAAAACAGGTACTTTATTTTGTTTATTGATGACTTGACTCGCATGACATGGGTATATTTTATGAGACAAAAATCTGAAGTATTTGTCATATTTAAGAAGTTTAAAGCTTTTGTTGAGAAACAAAGTGGCAGGTCCATAAAAGTTTTGAGAAGTGACAATGGAAAGGAGTACACCTCCAAAGAATTTGACAAGTTTTGTGAAGAAGAAGGCGTGGCGAGGCAACTCACTGTTGGCTATACACCTCAACAAAATGGTGTATCTGAAAGGAAGAATCAAACTGTGATGGAGATGGCTAAGTCCATGCTGTTCGAGAAAGGGATGCCCAAGGAATTTTGGCCCGAGGCTGTTAATACAGCTGTGTACCTGCTGAATAGATGCCCAACAAGAGCTGTATGGAATGAGACGCCATTTGAAGCATGGAGTGGAAGAAAACCTTCAGTGAACCACCTTAAAGTTTTTGGGTGTGTTTGCTATGCTCAAGTTCCCAAGGAAAAGAGGACAAAACTTGAAGAAGCAAGTCAAAGATGCATCTTTATTGGCTATAGCTCCGTTTCAAAGGGCTATAGACTTTACAACTTGAAGAGCAAAAAAGTGATCATTAGCCGGGATGTTGTATTTGATGAGAAGGCTTCTTGGAATTGGCAAGAAGAGAAGATTGAAGAGAAAATTGTTCCGGCAGTAATTTTAGAGCAAGGTCCAACTCCTTCAGAGAATGAACAACAAGATCCATCTACACCATGCTCATCTACATCAAGCTCTAGCTCATCATCTCCAAACTCAACTCCAATAAAAATGAGGAGTTTGAGTGATGTTTATGCAAGGTGCAATTATTGTGTGGAGGAACCAGAAAATTTTGAAGAAGCGGTCAAGGAAGATGCTTAGAGGAAGGCAATGCAAGAGGAAATAGATGCAATTGAAAAGAACAAGACATGGGAGCTAGTTGAAAAGCCAAATGACAAAGAAGCTATCGGTGTGAAATGGGTGTACAAGGTGAAGCATAATCCAGATGGTTCAGTTCAGAAAAATAAAGCACGACTTGTTGCAAAGGGCTATTCACAGCAGCCCGGTGTTGATTATGAAGAGACATTTGCTCCCGTTGCACGGTTAGACACCATTAGAGCATTGATCTCAACTTGCAGACATTTTCACAAAGGCCTTGACTAGAGACAAGTTCCAGAAATTAAGAGAAGCTCTTGGAGTTCAAGAACAGCACATTAAGGGGGAGAATGTTGAGTAATGTGCTAAATAAATGCATTCATATATCTAAGTGTTGAGTAATGTGCTAAATAAATACATTCATATATCTAAGAATTAATGAAGTCTTGGTAATGATGTTCATGTACCTAGTAAATTGTATCTAGTTAAGTGTGTTCATACACTAGTGAGTTAATGCTTATTCTAGTGAGTTCCATTGCTCACTATAAATATGTGAGCTATCTCTAGTTGTGAATGTACAACAAAAGAAAGATCATTTCAAATAAAAGAGAAATAATTATCTATCCTCAAATACTCTTCCTCTTGCTCTTGAATACCACCAACAATGGTTGATTAGCCTCATGTAGTGCTTTAAAGTACGATAGTTATGAATTTTTTAAGCTGCCTATTAAACTCAATGGCAGTAAGAAGAAAATAATACTAACCTCATATGGCTCTATACTCAACCCTCCAAGATTTGCCTCAACTTCCATGGCTTCAAGATGTTTATCACTCATCTCTGTTCCCATCTCTTCAGTGATTGCTCTATTTTCAAGTTCCTTGTTCAATCTGTTATCGTTAGCCATGGGCATATAATCTCGGGTTCTCTCACTCTGAGCTGTTAAATCTTTCAAGTCGAGTTTTCTAACTTCCTCAACGCGTTCATCCACCTTGATGAAGAATGGTAAAACGAAAAAATTAAATCTTTTAGTGAAATGATTGATGGATATCAGAAAGGACTTTTTTAATGGACAAATTTGATGCATAAAATAAATACCCTAGACGACAAAGATGAAAAACCCGATATGCTAATAGTTTGAAAACACATGTTATCTGCAATCATACAGGGATGTAACTAATGTGGCAAGAACCCAGCTAGTTCTTAGTAGAGAATGGACAAAAATGGAAGGTGTATTTGTCCATTCTCTCATCTATGCTAATATTACTACCAAGTAGAGGTCTGACTAGTATGTCGAGTGTATTGTTCCTTATATGTTTGAGCTAGCTATAACTACCTGACGATGGATCCTTGACTTTCGAGGCTGTTCACTACCAGAGAGAATTGACAACATAATGGCTAGACCACGACAACACCCTCGATGCTCTTGTACTTCATTACATTTCTTCCTTTGCTTTAACCTCTGTACATCTTGTTTAGAAATCATGGTTCCTTCTTTGACTGCAAACTGGAAAAGAGTGGAATCAGAGAGTAAATTGAGATGTTTATAATGAGATCTCTTCTTGGATTCATTGTATGTTGATAGAAATTTGAGCGATTAATTCAATGCAACTTACTTAGAGGATAATTAAGATAGAGATGTTTATTTATGTATGTCCTGCTCCTTTTGGAATGTAGTGTCATGCTGCAGGCCTACATTTTCTTCAGCTCCTAAGCTAGTTTTTTGCTGTATGAATACTTCGGCGATTTCTTCTATAATTTGTGCGTTGGTGATGGAAGTAACCTAAAAGCTGACAAGATACAGTTCCTGTTAGCTAAGAATCTCCCTTTGATGTTGCACCCGGTGGAAGAAGACAGTAATGAAGAGGAGAGGAAATGTACTGTTCTTATTAATTACAAATGTTCATACAAGTAAGCCTTAAATAGGTACAAAAAAAGAAATGTACTGTTCTTATTAATTACAAATGTTCATACAAGTAAGCCTTAAATAGGTACAAAAAAAAAAACTAACGGGAGGAGAAAAATTCTCCTGGCCACACTCATAACCACAAGACTAGGTAGCTTCCTAAAGAATAGGTAAACTAGGAGCTAGTCTAGATTATTCCTAAAGAATAGGTAAACTAGGAGCTAGTCAAGATTATTCACTAACATTCTCCTCCTTAATCTAGATTTGATCTAGGTTGATAACTCCAAGCATCTGCTGCATCTCTGCGAACTTCACTCTAGCGAGAGCCTTCGTGAGGATGTCGGCACATTGTTTTCCAGTGCACACAAACTCCACCTTTATCTGCCCTCTTTCAACACACTCGCGAATGAAATGATAGCGAGTATCAATGTGCTTACTGCGCCAAAGAAATACTGAATTCTTCATCAAAACAATTGCAGACTTGTTGTCGACATAGAGCGTGACTGGCTTAGGTTCGCGACCAGTCACTTCACTAAGCAGATTCCTCAGCCACAAAGCTTGACACGCTGCAACCGTTGCCGCCATGAACTCAGCTTCACAGGAGGACAACGCGACAGTTTTCTGCTTTTGAGACGCCCAAGTGATCATGTTCTTGTTGAGGTAGAACGCCATTCCGCTGGTGCTCCTCCTGTCGTCGACATCTCCGGCTAAGTTGCTGTCGGTGAATCCGTACAGTTCATCTTCACCATGTCCTCTTCCATACATGAGTCCATACTCTAGTGTTCCCTTCACATATCTGAGGATCTGTTTCACAGCCTGGTGATGCATGGTTGTTGGCTTCTCCATGTACCTGCTCACCATTCCGACTGCATAACAAATATCTGGACGAGTGTGAGTTAAGTACCTGAGACAGCCAATGATACGCCTATATTGCGTCGGATCAACTGGTGTTCCTTCAAGGTTCTTGCTGAGTTGCAGTTTTGCTTCCATGGGATACTTGGTCGGATTGCAATCTCCCATTCCAAAGTGCTGCAATACTCTCTTCGTATATGCTGATTGCTTCAGTGTAATGCGTTCACCTTGTTGATCTACCTCTATACCCAAGTAGTAGGAGAGTAACCCAAGGTCACTCATCTCAAATTTCTGCATCATCTGCTGCTTGTAGGCCTTTACAGCAGTTGCTCTCGTGCCTGTGACGATTAAGTCATCAACGTACACTCCGACAATGAGTGCACCCTCTCCATTGCTCCTCGTGTACACATCATGTTCTTGAGTGCATCTGATGAATCCCAGCTCCTTTAAGCAGTTGTCCAGGCGTGTGTTCCAGGCCCTCGGTGCTTGCCGCAAACCATAAAGAGCCTTGGACAGTCTATACACCTTGTGCTCCTGGTTCTTGACGATGAAGCCTTCAGGTTGAGCTACATATACCTCCTCTTTGAGGTCACCATTCAGGAACGCAGATTTAACGTCCAAGTGGTGAACCTCCCATCCGTGCTGGGCTGCAAGGGCGATGATCAAGAGAACTGAGTCGAGTCTGGCCACTGGAGCAAACACTTCATCAAAGTCCACTCCATGCTGCTGGACGTACCCCTTTGCCACAAGTCTAGCTTTGTGCTTGAGGATCTTGCCTTCACTATCTCTCTTCACCTTGTATACCCATTTTAAACTGATGGGTTTGTGCCCAGATGGTAACTCGGTAAGCACCCAAGTCCCATTCTTCTCGATGGCTTCCAGCTCCTTCTTCATAGCTTCCCGCCATTCATGTTCGAGTGTAGCATCTTGAAAGTTTGCCGGTTCTTCAGCCGACAAATACAGTATCTCTGGATCAAGAAATATCTCTTCAGTTTCAGCATAAATGTCGGCAATTGAGCGGTATCTCCTTAGCTCGCTCGAGTCCGCCGTCGGTGTGGGTGAGTTGCTAGTGGTTGAGGATGCGGTTTGTGGTGTAGTAGGCTCCCTTGACGCCATTGCCACTCCGTGCGTGATAGGTGTTGCCGGATCTCTCATGCCCTCCGGTGTGTGCACAGCCACGTCCACCGCTCTCTGTGGAGTGATCACTGTCTCGACAACAGGTTCTTCGACTGAGAGTTCTACCCAGCCCTGTGGTTCAGCACTATCACCATTGTTCCAGTCCCATCTCCTTTCTTCCTCGAACACGACATCCCTGCTCACATGGATCTTGCTGCGTTGAGGATTGTAGAGACGGTGTGCTTTGCAGCCCTCTTCCACGCCAAGGTACACCAATGGCATGCTTCGGTCATCAAGCTTCTTGTGATGAGGACCTGCAGTCTTCATGTGTGCAACGCATCCAAACATCCTTAAGTGTTCGAGGTTCAGTTTCTTACCGGTCCAGGCTTCATACGGCGTGATAGCACCGAGAGCTTTAGTTGGCAGCCGGTTGAGCAGGTACACCGAATGTCTGACCGCCTCGCCCCACTTGCTTCCAGGAACATGCATGGTCTTGAGCAAGCTCCTTGTCGTGGCCATCACTGTACGATTCTGGCGCTCCACTACGCCGTTTTGTTGTGGCGTATATGGTGCGGTGAGGTGCCGTTGTATGCCTTCGCCTTCACATAAGCTTGTGAATTCCTTGGATAGGAACTCACCTCCTCGATCAGTTCTTAATGTCTTTATCTTGCTGTCACATTCATTCTCTACAGTAGACTTAAATTTCTTGAAAGCATTAAAAGCATCACTCTTTTCTTTGAGCATATACACCCACATCATGTGACTGAAGTCATCAACAAGTAGAAGAAAGTACTTGTTACTTGCAAGTGTAGCAGGTGTAATCGGGCCACATATGTCAGCGTGCACAAGTTGTAGTGTCTTCTTAGCTCTGAAGCTAGCCTGCTGAGGGAATGGTAGTCGTGCTTATTTGGCGATGAGGCACCCTTCACAGTTGGGTGAGAAATCTTCGGCAGCAGGGTGGCCATTCCCTTTTCTGCCATAATCTTGTGCGCGAAGAAATTCACGTGCCCGAGCCTTGCATGCCACAACCAGGCTGGGTCTTGTACTTTGGCCATCAGACATATCGGCCTGCAAGATTCAAGAGCTATCTTGTACAGGCGGTTAGGTGATCTCCCCACCTTCATCAGCAGGGTACCGTTCCTGTCGAACACCCTCAAGTAGGAGACGGCAATCTCCACCTTGCTTCCATCTTCTGTTAATTGACCAAGGCTCAATATATTACTTCTTAAATTTGGAATGAAGTATACCTCCGATAGAAGACGTTGTTCGCAGTTCTTGCATTGGAACAGGATTGATCCCTTGCCCTCAATCTGCACGGTTGAGCCGTCGCCGAAGTTGACATTGCCGGTGATGTTCTGATCAAGGTCCTTGAACTTTCCTTGGTGGCCCGTCATGTGGTTGCTAGCGCCATTGTCAAGGTACCACACGTCGGTGTCGGCCTGCGCTTCTCCAGCCCTGCGCAAGTCTGGTACTATCTTCTCTTCATTGAGCATGACGAGATCAGGCGTCTCCTCCTGAATTTCTCCCAGCATCAATGCGGTCTCCTCGTCTTGCGCTCGTGAGAGGTTCACCTCCTCATCACGACGTTGGTTGCGACACTCCGACGCATAGTGCCCATAGTTTTGACAATTGAAGCACTTGATTTTTGATTTGTCGTGGTTGGAGCCTGAACCGCGAGTCCACTCACCCTCCTGGTGTTGCGTTATTTGGCCGCCACGGCCACCCCTGCCGCGCCCGCGACCACGACCACGGGGCTTGCCACGGCCCCGGTCGTCGCTAGAGTGTCCCTTTCCTCTCGACGGTGAATCAGCGCCGCCTTTCTTCAACCGCGCCTGCCACTCAGAGTGAGTAAGTAGAAGTTGTTCGCTGTTGCTCTCGCCTCGACCGCGTATGCGTTCTTCGTACGCTTTGAGGCGACCGATCGCTTCCTCAACTGGCATGGTCTCCACATCCGCAAACTGCTCGATCACAGCAACGACCTGCAAGTACTTATCTGGGACAGAGACGAGTAGCTTCTTGACGATGACGACGTCCTCCATCTCGTCTCCCAATCCACGAATCTTGTTTGCGAGGGTCGTCAATTTCCCAGCAAACTCATCGATGGAGTCTGTCTCCTTCATACGAAGATCCTCAAACTCACACTTCAAGGTTTGAATCCTTGCCTTCTTCACCCAATCAGCGCCTAAGTACCTTGTCTTCAGACTTTTCCAAGCTTCCTGTGCCGTTTTGTGCTTGGCCAGCTGGAGTAGGATCTCCTCGGGGACAGCTTGAAAAATGCACGCCAATGCCATCTTGTCTTTCTTCTTTTCTACGACCACCCCGACCGTGGGTTCAATGGCATCCCAGACGCCTTGAGCCTTCATGAAGACCTCCATCTTGATCGCCCAAGTGGAGTAGTTGCAAGATGTCAGCATCGGGTAGTGCAATGTTATGCTCCTCTCCTTTGTTGTTGGCGCTGACGAGTGCTCCACCATTGACATCTTGTTGAGCCGAAGGTACTTTGCTCTGATACCAAATGTTAGCTAAGAATCTCCCTTTGATGTTGCACCCGGTGGAAGAAGACAATAATGAAGAGGAGAGGAAATGTACTGTTCTTATTAATTACAAATGTTCATACAAGTAAGCCTTAAATAGGTACAAAAAAAAACTAACGGGGGGAGAAAAATTCTCCTGGCCACACTCATAACAACAAGACTAGGTAGCTTCCTAAAGAATAGGTAAACTAGGAGCTAGTCTAGATTATTCCTAAAGAATAGGTAAACTAGGAGCTAGTCTATATTATTCACTAACAGTTCCTACACTCTTTTCAGTCTCTTTCTTTGACGGTTTTTGATTCATTCCATCCATTTAACATGCTTGAAGGGCAGAGTTGGTGTCAATTTGGATAGTGACATTAAACTCATTAATATTTGACTCAAACTGCCAAGTTTGTTTCAGTAATTAATATACTAAAATCATATCTGATTCATGGATTCATGAGATCCCAACCTGATCGAATTATATACTTTAGATTCCAGACTTATAGAATTATGATTATTATCTATTAGGTCGAATGGATACTAATATCTGTGATTTGGCCAAAAATAGAACTATATCGAGATCGTTCAAATCGGGCACGGATCTCAAAGCTCTCAGGGGGAAAATTTACCCTATAAACGGGTCAGAAAATGGGAACTAGGTCTTTTCCAAGGCCCAATAACCCAAAAAATGGACCTGTATTACCGGGTTATGATGACAGCCTATTATAAATAAACCAAGATCATTTAAAGAGTTGTTTAAATTCATGATTATCCCTATGAGAAGGTTTAAAACCAAATCTCTTATCATGAAGGAATTTAAATTCTATTTCCTATCCAAAAACACCGGGAAGTAGAGATAATGATTATCTAGAAACTGTCCCAAGGTGACTATAAATACCCCTACCCCGCCAGAAACAGGTAATCAATATTTTTCTCCACAAAAGTTTTCATATTCTTCTTGATTTCTGACTTGAGCATCGGAGGATCTGTCGTCGGGATCTATCCTGGTGTTTCAGACTTTTTGCAGGTCATCAGAGGCGATCCTCACCACAAAAATCAAATCCTATGGCGCAAACGAGTCAAATTGAGAAGCCAACCACGGTCAAAGATAGTCATCACGTTCGAAAGTCAAAAGGTTAGTTCTTGATTGTTCCTCCAAAGAATCCACATCATCTGATTGTTCCCACACCGAAAAGGAAGCAACAGATTGGCGTCGTCTGTGGTAACTCAAAGAAATTCTGACTAGAATTCATCGGTAAAAAAACTACTTTCAGCCAAGCCTCCTAAGTGGAAAGGGAAGGCGGCAGCCTCAAGTCGACGAATCCCTTTTCCTCCACCTCCTCCTCTAGAGAACCTTCCTCCCATCCCTCACCAAGACCAACCTCAGCAAGAAGAGCCTCTCCCCAAACAGGTTCAGCTTCCCTCCGGAGAAGATGCACCAGGGGCTCTCTGCAAGACCCTTTGTCGAAAACAGGGGTTCCGTCTACACCTCAACTCCTTCCACCTTGCCACAACCACAACCTGACCTTCGTCAGGTCATTATCAGCTGCCAGCAAGACTCTGATCTTGGAACCCACCTTAACGAGAGGAGAGCCCGTGAAGAAGATATTCGTTCCGAACAACATGAAGGTAGGAGAAGCCCTTCTCCTCGAAAGCCACGACACAGGAGAACTCCCTCTCTCAGGGGCGAGGAAGAACTCCTTCCCCCAGAAGACGAATAAGATCCCCCTCTCCTAGGGGACGAAAAAGCCACCGATCTCTGAGGGACCACAGAAGAACTCCTCCCTGAGAAAGAAGGCATCCAACTCCGACCAGTAGAGCACCCCCAGAAAAGGAAGGGAGAAGTATCTGTCACTAGAGCTGAGCTCCGCGAGTTCAAAGACGAGCTCCTCAAATCCCTCAACGCCACTCCTGGCAAGAGCCAATAAACCATCCGCCGTCATCCCACTCCTTAACGTGAAGAATCCCATGGGTCCACTAAATCTGGCCAACAAGAGGATGTTGTCCTCCAACGCCTTAGAAAGATGGAAGAGCGTTTAGCACTATTGAAGCAGGATGAAGAAAAATAGGAAAGGAGATACTGTTTCATCAGACCCCCCTTCTCCAAAAAGATTATTGAGGCCCCCGTCCTGGTTAACTTCAAGATCCCCACATTTAAGCCATATATAACGGGGAAACTGATCCAGTAGACCATGTCGAGAGTTTTAAAACTCTCATGATGATCCATCAAGCATCTGACTCCCTCCTATGCAAAACTTTACTGACAACTCTGAAGGGCTCAACATGAGAATGATTTTCTCGCCTCTTTCCCAAGTCTATATTCTCTTTCGATCAGCTTGAAGAACTCTTCCTTATGCACTTCATCACCAGCCAAAAGTCGAAAATGACCAGTGCCTCCTTGTTAGATCCAAAGCAAAGGGACGAGGAGTCCCTAAAAAGCTATGTTCAGCAGTTCACCGCCGAGTCCAGATTTATCCCCTCACCCGATGCTGTAGTGGCTACTGCCGCGTTTGGATACAATGTGAAACATGTTGACCTTAAGGCATCCCTCGTCAAAAGGCCTCATCGGGACTTCTCTAACCTCCTCCAAAGAGTTGAGAAGTATATCCGAGTCGAAGAGGTGATCCTCCATAAATAACAGAAGATGCCTTCGTCCGGGAACAAACGGAAAGACGCCAACGACGACGAACCCCAAAAATCTCAGAAGGATGCCACAGGCTAGCGTTGCCCTCCTCCTATGCCTCGCTTTGAGAAGTACACCCCCCTAAATGTTAGCATATCTGCCATCCTCATGGAGGTTGACAAGGATGGGATCCTTTGGCCTACCCCCCAAGATGAATGCCCCAAGTAAGAGAAGGGATAAGACCAAGTGGTGTGCCTTCCACAAAAATCATGGTCACCTCACCAATGATTTTCGGGCCGTTAAGGATGAGTTCGAAGCGTTGCTCAGATGAGGATACCTCGCCAAATTTGCACAAGGAAATGATACCGAACCCCCTCCTCCAAGGGAAGCCAACAAGCAAGCAGAAAGGCCAACTGAGTCCTAGGGATCTGGTCGGATGGAAATATTTCATTCTATTCATGGAGGACCTATGGGGGAACCTCCAGCTCCTCAAGGAAAGCGTTCATTCGAGAGGTAAACTCAGTCCATAACATCCTGCCTCCAAGAAACAGAGGAGCTAGCATCACATTCTCGGATCAAGACCTTGAAGGTGTTCGAACGCCTTCAAGGTGCGTCGAGTGCACTTGTAATCAACATGTGTATGGCAAACCATGAGATGCGTCGAGTTCTAGTCGATAACGGCAGCTCAGTCAGCATCCTCTTTCTAAACGTATTTGAAGGCCTCAAGCTTAAGTGGGACCGCCTCAAGCCTGTCGGGATCACCCTACATGGATTCTCTGGAGCCCCGTAATGATCAAGGGGATTGTGACCCTTGAAGCAACCTTAGGAAAGGCCCCACCTACTCGTACAAAAGCATTAAACTTCATGGTCGTTGACATGAAGTTCGCCTATAATGCCATATTCGGATGCCCAGGGTTCTCTGCCCTCCAAGCAGTCGTTTTAGCATATCATATGAAGATGAAGTTCCCCACGGTCATAGGAGTAGGGGAAGCCCAGGGGATTCAAGAAGCCACTCGGGTCTGCTACAACGCTACAATGGGGGCTCAGTCCTCCCCCTTGATGCTTTAGAACTCCCCCTCGATTTGGGACAAGCTAGCTCCGAACCCGTGGATGAAATAGCAGAAATCCCTTTCTCCGAAGAGGATAAAGATAAGTGTTTTTGGGTGAGCTAGGCACTCCCATGCCAAATCAAGGAGCAGGTCATCACCTGGATTAGAGCAAACCGGGTCCTTTTTGTCTGGACAGCCGAAGATATGCCCGAAATTTCTCAAGACCTAATCATGCACCGCCTAAGTGTAGATCCAGAAGCCAGGCCTGTCCAGCAGAAGCGCCGTAAATTTGCACCCGAAAGACAACAAGCTATCAAAGAAGAGGTCGAGAAACTCTTAGCTGCCAGATTCATCCAAGAGGTTAGCTACCCCGAGTGGCTAGCAAACGTGGTAATGATCAAGAAGGCCAATGGCAAGTGGAGAATTTGTATAGACTTCACCGACCTCAACAAAGCTTGTCCGAAGGACCCTTCCCCTTACCAAGCATAGATGCCCTGATAAAAGCCACCTTGGGTCATGACTTATTAAGCTTTATGGACGCCTTTTCGGGGTATAACCAGATCCGAATGTTTCCACCCGACATCTCGAAAATGTCTTTCATCACCAATCAAGAGCTTTATTGCTACCGAGTCATGCCCTTTGGGCTAAAAAACACCGGAGCTATATATCAGCACCTGATAAACCAAGTCTTCAGAGAATAGATCGGCCGAAACATGGAAGTATATGTAGATGGCATGCTTGTAAAGAGCCTTCGAAAGGAAGACCATATAGCTGACCTCCAGGAAGCATTTAATGTACTTTGGATTAACAATATGAGGCTGAACCATTTGAAATGCGCCTTCGAGGTCTCCTCAGGGAAGTTATTGGGGTTTATGGTAAGTCAAAGAGGAATTGAAGCCAACCTTGAAAAGATCAAAGCCATCCTCGACATGTCTCCCCCAGCTACGATTAAGGAAGTCCAGAAGCTTACAGGCCACCTGGCCACCATTGGGCATTTCCTCTCCAAGTCAGGAGAGAAATGCCTACCGTTCTTTAAATCTCTCCGAGGAGCGAAGAATTTTGAGTGGGGGAAGAACAACAAGAGGCCTTTGAAAGCCTTAAAAAGCATTTCACTAATCCTCCACTCTTAAGTAAACCCACACCGGAGAAATCCTCTACCTCTATCTAGACGCCTCAGATCAGCACTGTGTTAGTGAGAAAAGAAGAACGGGTGCAAAGGTCGATCTACTATGTAAGCAAGGTGCTCCATGATGCGGAGCTTCGGTACATGAAGATGGAAAAGATGGCATATGCTCTAGTAACGGCCGCCCGGAAGCTCAGACACTACTTTTCAAGCACACTCCATATGGGTCCTTACTGATCAACTGCTCAAGCATGTTATCTACAAGCTAGAAAGCTCCAGAAGACTCATGAAAGGGTCTATTGAGTTGAGCCAACATGACATCACCTATCACCCGAGAACCACAATCAAGGCCAAAGCCTTGGACGAATTCATCGGATCCCGGATCATCCCGAGGAAGGAGACAACCCCCCACTTTGGAATGTGTATATGGATGGGTCCTCTTGCCTCGAAGGGAGCAGAGTAGGGGTTATCTAAATCGGTCTTGATGAGTTCTTCCTGTAATACTTGTTGCGCCTCAGTATCCCAGCTTCGAACAACGAGGCTGAGTATGAAGCCATGATTGCCGGTCTCCTCCTAACAAAAAAGGCGGGGGCACAAACATTCGGAGTATTCAGTGACTCCCAATTGGTGGTAAACCAGATCCGAGGAGAGTACGAGGTGAGGGATGACCAAATGATCATGTACTTGGAGTATGTAAAGAAAATCATGTCAACTTTCCAAGAAGCTGAGGTTACTTGCATTCCGCGAGAAGAAAATGGGCAAGTAGATGCCCTTTCCAAGCTTGCCTCCTCATCATTCAATGGACTCAACCACACTGTATTGATTGAGGTCCTCCTGAAACCGAGCATTGAAGAAGAAGAAGCAGTCGAATTCATGCATATCACCCCTCAAACACCCGAAAACTGTTAGATGAAATCTCTAGTCGACTTCCTCGACAAAGGGATCCTACCGGTGGATATCAAAGAATCAAGAAAGATTCGGGTAAGAGCTGAAAGGTACGTACTCGTAGAAGGGGTTCTATACAAATGCTCCTACACTTTGGTCGATGGTTGACCATACATTCGGTGCCTCTAACCCAAAGCGGTCGACTATGCCCTGAAAGAAGTTCACGAAGGAATAGGCGGTATTCATATGGGCGCAAGGTCCCTTGCACAGAAGATCCTTAACCATGGATTCTACTAGACCACTCTCCTAAGTGATGCTCAAGCTTAAGTCCGCAAATGCCCCTCATGTCAGAGACACTCCTCCGTAAAGCGACTTCCCATCCCATTTGCAATGTGGGGGGATGGATCTACTTGGGCCATTCCATCCTGCCACTGGACAACGATCCTTCTTGGTGGTTACTATCGACTATTTTACAAAATGGATAGAAGCTGAATCACTAGAAACAATCACCGAGCACTAAATCCAACGATTCTTTTGGAAGAACATAGTTTGTCGCTTTGGGATCCTTCGCATTTTAGTTACTGATAATGGGACTCAATTCGCTGGTAAAGGGTTCCGCCAGTTCTGCACTGACTTGGGTATTGAACAATGTTTCTCTTCAGTGTCACACCCTCATATCAATGGCCAAGCCGAGAACGCCAATCAGCAAATCTTGGATGGTCTCAAAAAGAGACTTGGTGAAGCTGCTAGGGGACAATGGGTCGAAAAACTTCTGAGCATACTCTGGTCTTATAGGACCAAAAAAAGAACTCCCACGGGCGAGTCCCTGTTCAACCTTAAATTCGGCACAAAAGCTCTTGTCCCTCTAGAAGTCGGAATACCTTATCCTCCCATCCTCTCTTTCAACCAAGAAATAACTCGAACGACATTCGAGCTAATCTTGACCTTCTTGAAGAAGGTCGAGAGAAATCCATCATCCGGAGAAACATCTACCAGCATAGGGTAGAGAGATTCTAAGCATCTGGCCAACATTCAAGAAGGGGAACTTGTCCTCCGAAAGCTCAAAATATCCGACCCTTAGAAGAAGGAAAAGCTCGCCCCTAACTAGGAAGGACTATATAAAGTCTCACAAGTTGTTTGCCCAGGAGCTTACCGACTTGAAGACTTGGGAGAGAGGGGGGGAGGAAGATATTGAGGACTTGGAACGCCGAACATCTCATGAAATACAAAGAGAGCGCTTAACACCCTTGCCTAGTAGATAGCACCAAACATGTAATAAATGTCGATGATTATAACGGTCACAAAATGTAATAAGTCTTGCATTAAAGCAGCTATTTAGTTAAATTCTTCAATAGAAAGCACTCTTTTCTTTTTTTGCAAAATTCCTTGAAAATTTCAGAAACTCTGTGAAGAATTCAACCTAAGGAAAGCAGTAAGTTAAGACACTTGGTGCACCCTCGTGCCAACACCAATCTTATTCACTAAAGCACTTCAACGGACAATTGCGGATCCATCCAGAATTCATAATGACGCACGAGCACACTTGCCCCCGAGCAAGTGTGCGGGGTATATCTCGCCGTACAAGTGCCTCACTCTGGACAAGTGTGGAGTCCATTCATGGTTCACAGAGCGACCCTAGCCACATGCTCCCGAGCAAGTGTGCGGAGATCGGTTCGCCATTCGAGTGCTCCCAAAACTCTTCGTCATCCTGTTCGGAGTCCACTCATGGTTCAGAGGGCAACTCTAGCCACTTTTCTCCTAAGAAAATGTGTGGAGTTAGGCCCGCCATTCAAGTAATCCTGAAATAACTTTGGATAAGTATGGAGTCCATTCATGGTTCATAGAGCCACCATAGCCACATGCTTCTGAGCAAGTGTGTGGGGATCGGTTCGCCATTCGAGTGCTCCCAAAACACGTCGTCATCCTATTCGGAGTCCACTCACAATTCAGAGGGCAACTCTAGCAACTTTGCTCTTAAGAAAACGTGCGGAGTTAGGCCCACCGTTCGAGCACTCCTGAAACAAATTTGGAAAAGTGTGGAGTCCATTCATGGTTCATAGAACCACCATAGCCGCATGCTCCCTAGCAAGTGTGCGAAGATTGGTTCGCCATTCGAGTGCTCCCAAAACTCGTTGTCATCCTGTTCGGAGTCCACTAACAGTTTAGAGGGCAACTCTAGCCACTTTGCTCCTAAGAAAACGTGCGGAGTTAGGCCCGCCGTTCGAGTACTCCTGAAACAACTTTTGATAAGTGTGGAGTCCATTCATGGTTCATAGAGCCACCATAGCCACATGCTCCCGAGCAAGTGTGCAGGGATGGGTTTGCCATTCAAGTGCTCCCAAAACTCATCGTTACCTTGTTCGGAGTCCACTCACGATTCACAGAGCCACTCTAGCCACATGCCCCGAAAGCAAGTGTGCGGAGTACGGCTCGCCGTTCGAGTGCTCCTGAAACAACCCATGGTTTATACGCTAAAGCACTCCAATGGACAATTGCAGGATCCATTTAGGATTCGTATAGTTGCACAGGCATACTTGCCCCTGAGTAAGTGTGTATGGTATATCTCGCCTTATGAGTGCTCTTTGAACCAAGTTAAAATCAACAAAACATAATTCTCATGAGATGATTCTCAACCACTTGGCAAAATTTTATTTCACAAAGATTATCTGGATACAAGTGTTGTTGAAAGAACAAGTCTCTATAAGGATTACAAAATCTCACTCAGCGTCACTTCAACTTTTTCGTGGCAGAGGGATATTTCTCTTTAGGGACACATGCGGTTTACGGTTTCCCACTGGAAAGCCAGCACTAACCCTTCCCCTCGAACCATCTGAAGCAACATCCAAACCCACAGATCGGGTCGCACCACTGGGGCTTACTGCTCATTCTGCCCCACCAACCGACGCCTCGCTAGACGAGCCGGCCACACCACTTTGAGCATCACCAAGGTAAGCGTAAAGCCAGTTCGTGGAAGGACCTCCACCGGGCATGCTCTTCACGAGAGCATGAAGTGCTCCTAACGTTGCCTCCTTCAAGGAGTCGCTTCAAACGGTGGTTCTCAATCTCTAGTTTAACAATCCTCTCTTTGAAAGAATCGTCCTTCACTCTAAATTTCAAACGAGGCACACCACTTGCTCTGGTCCCCTGCAAAAATTCAAAAATAGTCCTCCTAAGATGGGCTGCTTCTAAACTCTTCTCGAGCACTACGTTCTTTATTCTCTCAGTTGTGACCGCAAACAAAGAATGTCGAATGACTTTAAGCTTCGAAGACTTCCCAACAACTGCTCTACCTGGAGAATGATCTTCCACACCAATCAGGAGTACTTCTCGGAGAATCTCATCATTACACCTTGGCTCGATATCTCTGCGGGTCAAGACCCTTCTCAAGTGGCCAAGCTCCGCCTCCACTTTGGAAAGCCTCTCTTTTGAACAAGAGAGCCCCAGCTACGTCACCTGAAGCTTGGAAAAGAGGCGAACTACTCACGATCTTGAGAATTTTGTGCATTGTACACAATAACCTGCTGACAAAAGAGAATGACTGAACACTCTGGCAAAGACAACCAAGTCACAGGATTTGCGAAAAATCAAGAAGATCAAACATTACACGAGATAAGAATGACAAAGAAATTTCATTACAATGTAAAGATACAATAAAGTCGTGGCCAGTCCGCTATTAAGCATCCACACAAAAGCAAAAACAACAAAAACAAAGAAAAAAGACAACTAGCTATAAGAGGAGTCAAGGTTCCACCTTGGTCGACTGATCCACGGGAGGAGTAGACTCGCAACCACTCTCCTCAACTACCTTCGGAGAAACTACCATGGTGGACATGGGGTCCACTACGATGACATGCTCCTCCTCCCCTTCCTCTTCCTCCTCACCCTCCTCCTCTTCTGAATCGCCTTCAACAAGGTTGTACAGATTATACCTCGAGTGATCGAACCCTGGGATGCATGCTCCAACGTGCTTAAGAGCCCTAGCATATGCCTGCTCCATGTTCGAGGCCCGCTTGGCTTCAGCCTTTGCCTCCTTCACTGCATACTCATTCTCATTCGCAACCCTCTCCATCTCCTTAGCTACGAGAGCAATCCTTCGGTCTGCCCTTTCCTTCTCTTGGGTTGCCTGATCATTGGCCTTTGCCAAGGCTGACTCCATCCAGGAGATCTGCGACACCTGGGACTCTGATAGGCGCATCGCCTCCTCCAATGCATTAGCAGTCTTCGCCTGCTCTGCTCGATCCCGGTCACTCGCCGCCTTCAGCTCCTTCTCTTGCTCTACCACCTGCTTCAACATGTGGCTGAAGTGGCAAGTGATCTACAAAAAGAAAAAATATTCAAAGTTACGAAGGGAAAACCAGCTCTATTAATTCATAGAAAACTAAGTGACAAAATGAAGTCATAAGAGCTTACTGCCATGTTTTCCCTGGCTATCTCCACGGCATCGTCGCCTACTGACCCCGCATCCATTGCCGCTTTATCCTTCGGAGTCGCAAGGTGGTGAATTACCTGCATGAAAGTGGCTGAGTCCCCGAGGAACCCATCCTGCTTCATCACACGCCAATCTGGGATGAACAACTTCTTGTGCTTCTCGGTAAGAATTGCCTCTGTCACTGCAGTAAGGGATGGAGCTTCAAGTGCAAGAGCAGCACCAAGAGTGAATTTCCCGGTAGAAGGGGCAGGCAAAGAGGAAGGTGGGGACTCTAAGTGGAGAGGCGATCGCAGGGCCCCTCGTGACCTTCACCACTAAAGATCTGACAGCCGCTTTCTTCCTCTTCTTCTCCTCGGGGCTTTGCCGCTCAACCCCGCACGCTTAGCGATCATCGCTTTAAATTCCATCTTAGCGGCCCCAGCGGTACGAGACACGAAGAGATTAAAATAGAGAATGGAGGAAGATAAGAAGTAACTACGAAAGTGATATGGCTAAAAATGGGGTTAAATCGGAACCATCCAGATGGGGCACGAATCTTGAAGCTCAGGGGTAAAACGGTAATTTCACCCACTGACGGGTCTGAAGCGGGTACTGGTTATCTTCCCCGAAGACCCACTTACCCGCAAACGGATCCACCTCAACTGGGTGCGGGTTTCAACCCGCAACAAACCCGGTCCAGAAGGGATAGAATTAGGGTTTCTGATTCAATCCTAATCAACAGCCCTGATTCATAGTTATCCCTTCACTGGGGATTAGGGATTACATTCCTTATCTAACCACAGGGGGATTACATTTCTAATCTGATCCCAGCGGCACCTATAAATACCCCCCATCCATCTCCATTAAGAGGTAATCAATCTTTCTCCAGTTTTTGCTCTCTTTCATAATCTTTCCTGATTACTGACTTGAGCGTCGGAGGGTGCATCGCCGGGAACAACCCCGGTGTCTCGCACTTTTTGCAGGTGTACGGCAGGAGTCGGCGTCAAACTCCGACAGAACAGGTATATAGGTTTACTATTCAGTTTCCCTAAGAATCCACAAATACTATCTGTTTGCCCCCACACCAAATTTAGCGGCAACAGATTGGCGCCGTCTGTGGAAAACTAACAAATAGCAACCTCCCCTCTTCCCGTTGGTCAGATCTTCTCCAGCCATGCCTCCTAGGAAAGTCAGATCAAGAGGGTCCAACAGAGGACCCAACCCCGATCAGCAGCAAGAAATTCCCATCCAGCCTACCCAACAGCAGGGGCAACTTCCTCCTCCAGCGGAAGACCCGCTCCAACAGGACCTTCCTCCTCCTCCGAATCAGCCACCTCCTAAGGGTCCTAACCCTCAGAAACAACCTCTTCACCAGGACCACGTCTCCATCCACAACGCCTCTTCGGACTCTATGGCCTCCCATCATCCCCGAGCTTCTGGTCTCCACAACACTGCCCTCAACCGACAGAAGGATGAGGATCTTCGTCGCCATCTGGATGAAAAGCGGGCCCGAGAGGGAACCTCCCGCCAACACCGTCCGGATGAGCGATCTCCTCACCGCCGAGAATACAGAAGATCCCCTACCCGAAGGGGGCGGAGAGAGTCCCCCGAGCATTACAGAAGAAGGCCACACTCCCCCGCAGGTCGGCAACAGCCTAGGAACGATGAGGCACCCATCACCCGTGCCGAGTTCCAGCAGTTCCAAGCGACCGTCCTACAAGCCCTCAATCTCCGTCCTAACACTAATGCTCCGAAGATTCCCTCTCCTCCTCCGGTCCGAAGTCCTCGCCGATGGTTACCATCTCCTCCTCCAGCTCCCAGCAACTCAAGGCATGTACCAAGTCCTCGCCGTTCCAGGAGCCACCGTCGTCGTAGCCCCCGCTCTCCCTCATACGAAGACCAGTCGAGAGCCTCGCCAGATTACCATCGGAGGGATGATGCAGTCTATCGCCGTCTCCATGAGATGGAGAGGCACTTGGGACAGTTAGACCAAGAAGAAGAGCTCAGAGGAAGGACCCTTCGTCCTAGCAGACCTCCTTTTTCCTGAACTATAATGGATGCACTCGGGCCAGTCGGCTTCAAGCCTCCTCAATTTGAGACCTATTCCGGGGAGACTGACCCCGTTGATCACATCGAAAGCTTTAAGACCCTAATGCTCATCCATCAAGCTTCTGATGCCCTCCTCTGCAAAACCTTCCCTGCAACTCTCAAGGGCCCAGCTCGAGAATGGTACTCTCGCCTTGCCCCATCCTCAATATTCTTCTTCGAGCAATTTGAGACTCTCTTCGTCACCCATTTTGTAAGTAGCCGCAGAACTGAGAAGACCAGCATCTCGCTACTGTACCTCCACCAGAAGAAGGGTGAGAAGTTGAGAGACTATGTGAAGAGGTTCACAGCTGAAGCCCGGTCTATAGCATCCCTCGACCAGTTGGTCGCTGCGGCAGCGTTTCAATCTAATGTCCTCAATGCCAACCTCCGCTCCTCCCTCGCCAAAAAGCCCCCACAGAACTTTTCCGACCTCCTCCTCCGAAGCGAAAAGTACATTCAGGCCGAAGAAGCCGAGCACTGCCCCAACTTGGAGGGGTCTTCCTCCGGGTTTAAGAGAAAGGGAACAGAAGAGGAAGGAGCCAAGAAGCTCCAGAAGGATAATGCCGGCCAGTGCCGACCTCCCCCCAGATTCGAGAAGTTTACTCCCCTCACCACTAATGTCTCTACCATTCTGATGGAAGTTGAGAATGAAGGGATCATACCTCCTGCTCCGAGGACGAACACCCCTGCCAAGAAAAGGGATAAGGACAAATGGTGCCGTTATCATCGGGACCACGGCCACGACACCAACGATTGTCGGGCCTTGAAGAATGAGATAGAAGGCCTCATCCAGAGGGGGCAGCTGACCAGGTTCGTAAGAAAGGACCGAGCCAAACTTCCTCCCCCTCCTCGGGGGGCTAACAAGCGTCCGGAACGAGAAGAGACGCCCGACTTCGAGGAAGAGCGAGTCCTCCACCTCATTCATGGGGGCTCCATGGGGGGCTCCTCAAACTCCTCTCGGAAGGCATTTATAAGAGAAGTCAACTCGGTCGAGCTAGCCACCCCTCCTTCCAAAGGCCTCAGAGTGCCCTGTCACGTTCTCAGACGAAGATCTTGAAGGTGTCCGCACCCCTCATTGTGACGCACTCGTCATCAGCCTCCACATGGCGAACTTCAAAGTGGAGAGGATCCTAGTAGACAACGGCAGCTCCGTTAACATCCTCTTCCTCGCCGCTTTCAAAGGCCTAAAGCTCTCCCGAGATAGACTCAAGCCTGCCGGATACACGCTCCATGGGTTCACGGGAGTGCCAGTGACTATCGAAGGGGTAATCACCATCGACGTAACCGCTGGCAAAACTCCTACTACCCGAATGGAGGCGATGGATTTTATGGTTGTGGATGTCCCTGCAGCCTACAATGTCATCCTAGGCCGACCCGGCCTAGCAGCTCTGGAAGTCGTTCCTTCAGCATACCATCTTAAGATGAAATTTCCCACTCAGGTCGGAGTAGGGGAGGTAAGGGGCAATCAGGAAACAGGCCCGTAAGTGTTACATGACCTCTACCCTCAGACCAGTCCTCTCCTTAGAAACTCTGGAAATCCCCCAAGATGTTGCTCGACCGACGTCTAAGCCGGTGGATGAGTTGGAGGAAGTACTCTTCTCTGAGCAGGATCCAACTCGTAAGTTCTTTGTTAGCAAGACCCTCCCGTCCGCCCTATGCTCGGACATTGTACAGTACATCCGAAGGAACCAAGACCTCTTCGCTTGGTCAGCTGCAGACATGCCCGAAATTTTCGAAGAGCTCCTAGTCCACCACCTCAGCGTTGTTCTGGGGTCCAAACCGGTTCAACAGAAGAGGCGCAAGTTTGCCTTCGAGCGCCAGCTAGCTATTAAAGAGGAGGTGGACAAGCTCTTGCAGGCCCGGTTCATACAAGAGGTGAACTATCCCGAGTGGTTGTCAAATGTAGTAATGGTGAAGAAGTCCAATGGGACTTGGAGGATTTGTATTGATTTTACTGATCTCAACAAGGCCTGCCCCAAGGATCCCTTCCCTCTTCCGAGTATTGACACTTTGATTGATGCCACCTCGGGACATGAACTCCTCAGCTTCATGGATGCCTTCTCAGGCTACAACCAGATCTGGATGTTCCCCCCGGATATCCCGAAGACATCATTCGTGACCGATCAGGGCCTCTATTGCTACAGGGTTATTCCCTTCGGTCTGAAGAACGCAGGAGCCACATACCAACGCCTCGTCAACAAGGTTTTCCAAGCCCAAATCGGCCGTAATATGGAGGTATACGTTGACGACATGCTTGTAAAGAGCATCCGAGGTGCCGATCATGTGACCGACCTCCAAGAAGCGTTTGACGTTCTGAGAAAGCATAGCATGAGACTCAATCCGAACAAGTGTGCGTTCGGAGTCTCTTCAGGGAAGTTCCTCGGCTTCATGGTTAGCCAACGAGGAATTGAAGCAAACCCTGAGAAAATCAAGGCCATATTAGACATGGCCCCTCCCAAAAATGTTAAGGAAGTCCAGAGGTTAACAGGCCGCTTAGCCGCCATTGGGCGCTTTCTCTCGAAGTCCGGGGAGAAATGCCTCCCTTTCTTCAAGGCCCTCAGAGGGGCTAAAGGTTTCGAATGGGGGCAGCAGCAACAAGAGTCCTTCGACCAGCTCAAGGCTTACCTCGTCAATCCCCTTCTCCTCAGCAAACCGATCCCTGGTGAACCCCTCTACCTCTACCTGGCAGCCTCCGAGCAGACCCTCAGTGCAGTTTTAGTAAGGGAAGAAGACCGGGCTCAGAAGCCTATCTACTATGTGAGCAAGGTGCTTCGGGACGCCGAGCTCCGATACCCGAAGATAGAAAAGATGGCTTACGCCCTGGTGATGACCGCGAGAAAGCTTCGCCCGTATTTTCAGTCCCATTCGGTGGTCGTTCTTACCGACCAGCCGCTGAAGCAGGTCCTCCACAAGCCGGAGACCTCGGGCCGCCTTATGAAGTGGTCTATCGAGCTGAGCCAGCACGATATAACTTATCAGCCTCGGACCACGATCAAGGCTCAGGCCTTAGCAGAATTCATAGTTGAGAGCACCATCCCCGAGTCCAGCCAAACAGTGAAGGGACCACCCGTCTGGTCGGTTTATGTGGACGGATCCTCCTGCAATGAGGGAAGCGGGGCAGGGGTCATTCTGGCAGGCCCAGATGACTTCATCCTCCAATACTCCCTCCGTATAAACTTCAAAGCCTCGAACAACGAAGCTGAATATGAGGCACTCATAGCCGGCCTTAGAATGGCCCGAAATGCAGGGGCACAGCGCCTCCGGATCTTCAGCAACTCTCAGCTAGTCGTGAATCAAGTTCTCGGCGAGTACGAAGCACGTGATGACAGGATGGTTAAGTACTTAGCCAAAGTCAAGAGCCTCATGTCACTATTTGAAGAAGCCCTCATCCAAAGAATCCCCCGAGAAGAAAATGCTCAGGTCGACGCCCTCTCCAAACTAGCCTCCTCCTCCCTTCAAGGTCTCGAGCAGACCGTTTTGATAGAAGTCCTTCTGAAGCCAAGCATAGAAGATGAAACTCCCGATTCTATAGAGACGTTGCCTGTCCTGCTCGAAGACAATTGGATGAAACCCCTTGTCGAATTCTTGAGGGACGGGCTCCTCCCCGAAGATCCTAAGGAAGCACGAAGAGTTAGAACCTGAGCCGAGCGTTACACACTAATTGGAGGTATCCTATATAAACGCTCCTTCACACAGGTAGACGGCCGGCCTTACCTGAGATGCCTCTCCCCCGGGCAAGCCGACTACGCCCTGCAAGAACTTCATGAGGGCATCGGCGGGGCACACTCGGGGTCCAGAGCTCTTGCCCGCAAAGTGTTGAATTACGAATATTTCTGGCCCACTCTCTTACGAGACGCCGAACGACACGTTCGGCAATGCAGCTTCTGTCAGAAGTACGCCGACATCCGACGCCTACCACAAGCTCCACTCACTTCCCTATCAAGTCCGATCCCCTTTGCAATGTGGGGGATGGATTTACTAGGGCCATTCTCGCCAGCTCCCGGACAGTTCAAATTCTTAGTCGTGGCGATCGACTACTTCTCGAAATGGATAGAGGCCGAGCCCTTGGCCACGATCACCGAGAACAAGGTTGTTCAGTTCTTTTGGAAGAACGTCATCTGCCGATTCGGCGTCCCTAGGGTCCTGATAACAGACAACGGAACACTATTCACTAGGGCTGCCTTCCGAGCTCTATGCGAAGACCTTGCCATCCAGCACCGGTTCTCCTCCGTTTCTCACCCCCAGTCAAATGGCCAAGCCGAAAATGCTAACTGACAGATCCTCTCCGGCATTAAGAAGAGGTTAGATAAGTGTTCCAAAGGCTTATGGGTCGATCAGCTTCCCAACGTGCTGTGGAACTACTGCACCACAAAACGGGCCCCCACAGGAGAGAGCCCATTCAATCTCACCTATGGGTCCGAGGCCATCATCCCCCTAGAAGTCGGAATACCCTCTCCTCGTCTATTAGCTTATGAAGAAGAGCAAAATGCCAGAGACCTCCGAGCCAGTCTTGACCTGATAGACGAAATCCGAGAAAGAGCTGCCATTCGTCAGCAAAGCTACCGAAGATGGATCGAGTTGGCATACAACAAGAAAGTCCGCCCCACGGATCTCAAAGAAGGGGACCTGGTCCTCCGAAAGTTGGCCATCTCATTCCAGGTCAGAAGAGCAAATTGGCCCCAAATTGGGAGGGACCTTACAGGATCGCCAAAGTGGTCCGTCCCGGCACATACAAATTAGAAGATCTTGAAGGCGGGGAGATCCCCAGGACTTGGAATGCCGACCATCTCTTAAAATACCAAGAGAGAGCACCAACGCCTCTCTAAGTATTTCGAGATGTCGAACCGTTCCTCTCTTATTACTTGTAATGTTTTCTTTTCTTTTATTTCACTCTTGTAATAACGGCTCGCAACTTTAGAAGCAGCCGACCCTTAGTCATCAATAAAGAGCTTTTTTCATACTTTACTTGTAAAAATTGTTCACATCCCTCTGCCTTCACTCTTCACTCTAACGACGGTTCCGGAGTCCAACACTTGGGTCGATTCTACTCCGCGAGCTCGCTTCTAAGCGGGCCAGGATTGGGTCGCCATTCGGAATTGCTCCCACGACCGTTGAACTCTAACGATGGTTCCGGAGTCCAACACTTGGCTCGATTCTACTCCGCGAGCTCGCTTCTAAGCAGGACAGGAGTAGGTCGCCATTCGGAATTGCTCCCACGACCGTTGAACTCTAACGATGGTTCCGGAGTCCAACACTTGGCTCGATTCTACTCCGCAAGCTCGCTTCTAAGCGGGCTAGGAGTGGGTCGCCATTCGGAATTGCTCCCACGACCGTTGAACTATAACGATGGTTCCGGAGTCCAACACTTGGCTCGATTCTACTCCGCAAGCTCGCTTCTAAGCGGGCTAGGAGTGGGTCGCCATTCGGAATTGCTCCCACGACCGTTGAACTCTAACGATGGTTCCGGAGTCCAACACTTGGCTCGATTCTACTCCGCAAGCTCGCTTCTAAGCGGGCTAGGAGTGGGTCGCCATTCGAAATTGCTCCCACAACCGTTGAACTCTAACGATGGTTCCGGAGTCCAACACTTGGCTCGATTCTACTCCGCAAGCTCACTTCTAAGCGGGCTAGGAGTGGGTCGCCATTCGAATTGCTCCCACAACCGTCGAACTACTCTTGCAATGGCCAGCGAGCCCACTATTAGGTAAGGCTCGACTCATCTCGCAAGTTCGCAAGATTAGGAGACCGAAGCGATGCTCGGCACCACTGGCCGAGCGCTCATGTTGCCGAATCGCGAATGAGCAAGAGGCCGGCTCAGGGACATCGATGCGATGAACACAGTCACAAACAAAATGACTACACAGAGCTACAAAGGACATGCAAGTTCGAGAAAGAAATGTTATTAATAATTAGGGTACAGTGCAAAGCGACTCTTCCATACAACAAGGTTACAAGGACTTAAAGTACAAAAATTACAAGGCCGACCCACTACACTTGGCTTTGAAAACGATCATCAATGCCTCGTTCGGTTGTCAGTTTGGCAACCTCGGCCGTCAGTCCCTCTCCCTCCGTCCTGGAGCTCCGCCTCTACAGTCTGCAAGTGACGGATCTCAGAAAGCAGATCGTCCCTCTCCGCTGCTATTTTTGACAAATTGTGCCGAGCGCACTGGATCCGAAGGGCGTTGCTAAAAGTTGTCGGCGAACCTTCGTCCTCTCCTATGGGGGTCATCTCGGCGATCCTGCTCTTCAGACGTCGGATCTCGATGTCTCGCCGACCTAGGATGAGCTGAAGATGGTTCCGCTCGCTTTCGGCTCGGCGCAATCCCAGCTCGACTTCATAGAGCCGCTCTCGGCACCTCGCCAAGCACGGCCTCGTCACCCCCGAGCCTACCTCGGCTCGAGCGTGGTCATCCGAGCGAGTGGGCTCGACGTCCTGAGCTACCGCCTCGAGCTGAAAAGAAGAAGAGAAAAACAACAAAATTTTAAACATTGCCGAAGTCGAACACATGAAGCCAATATTCCCTACGTAACATCAGAAGCAAAGCAAAGGTTTTTATTCAAATAAAGTAGCTCTACAAACAACAAGACCGACGCTACGGCAGAATTTTACAATAACTTAAAGGAACATAATACAACTTGGTTAGTGCCTCTTCGGAAGGGGAGCACTCCGGTTCAAGGAAACGCGGGGGCGGCGACGCCTCACCTCCGAGCTCGATTCCAAACCAGTGAAGCGAGACTCCCCTCCGCCGCTAACTCTAACTGTGGCACCAACTGAGGCGCCGCTAGACGAGACAGCTATGCCACTCTGAGCGTCAGCAGGACTCTGCCTCACCATAGGCAAACGAGTCGTAAGTTCGTAGAAGGTAATCCCTCTCTCGCGCTCTTCGCGAGTACACGATGTACTACGAACGTTGGCCCTCTCAGGCAGAGGCTTGAGCAACGCGACCTCTTCCTCCAGCTCGATAATCCTATCTCTCAGAACTTCGTCCTGTGTCGACAACTTCAACCGAGGAGGTCTTGACAAGCCCGCAACATTGGCACTATCGGTCGCAAGACGTCGATAATGGGTGACCTCGATCCCCCTGTCTATCGTAATCCTCCTAAGCTTGTCAATCTTGGCCAGCAACTCTTGGCGCTCGGATGACAACTTTTCCAACTTGGAAGCTAACTTCTCTTCTTTCGCCGAATGTTCTTTCTTCGTTACCTCCAAGTAACGGATCTCGGCCAAGAGCTCGCTATTCTTTTGCTCGACAACAAAAAGCTCCTTACGAAGCCCCTCTGTCTCACCTTCGAGACGAGAAGCATGGGGTTGCTTCCGTAGTTGCTTCAACTCACAGCAATACGCCCTCGCGGCTACTTTTATCTCCTCCAGCTTCAAGAGCATATAAAACCGCCTCTCTCGGCTATGAGAAAGCGCTCGCTTCATTTCTTTTAGCTCCTTACGAAGATACGAAACCTCCATGATCGGACCAAACTTCACCTGAAAAGCAAAGATAAATCCGATGCCCAACACTTGGAGAATTTTTGCAATTAGTCAAACATAAAATCCGAGGTCCAACATTTGGAGAATTTTTGGCCAAACAAAAAGTGTTTTCATTCTAAACTCAAAACGCATTACAGGAGCGGTGGCCAGTCCGCAGTCAGGCTTACACATAAAAAAAAAGAAGACTAAAGACGCAACCAAGTCAGGGGGGGTCGACCTTTTTGTCGCTCGGGTCTTCCGACCCCCCGACGATTCCCATGTCCTCGTCCACGTCCTCGTCCTCGGAGTCGTCCTCCTCCTCACCCTCGGCCTCTGTCTCGCCCGTGCCTTCGACACTGTCAGACTGTCCCTCGAGGCCGAGCATTGCCGAGGGAAGCTCCTCCTCCCCCTCCACGGGGTCGTAGAAGTGGTAGGAGGATGTGTCGAACCCCAGGTTCCGAGCGGCAATATGAAGCAGGGCTCGGCCGTACGCGTCCTCCATGTTCTTAAACATGTGCTGCTCGGCCTCTTGCTGGACAGCCCTCTTCGCCTTTGCAACCTTCGATTGGTGCTTGGCCTTGATCCTCTCGGTCTCCTTCCGAGCTTTCTCCGCCTCCGACCGGGCTTTGGCCAGCTCCTCCTTAAGCTCGGCATTCTCCTTTTTCGAGGCCTCGAGCTTGGCCACCTCGTCCGCCGACCGCTGCATAGCTTCGGCCAGCTTCGCCTCCAACCCCGCCACTTCGGCACCGCACTTTGCCGAGAGGAGTTGCTCGGCTTCGAATAGCTTCACAGCTTTCGCGCGCTCCGACCTCTCCCGGTCGCACAGTGCGGACAGCTCCTGTTCTTTGCTCGCGAACTTTTCGAGCAAAAAGTTGAAGTGGCAGAGGGTCTGGAAAGAGAACAAACAGTTGGAATTCGGACCTAAAAACTTAGAAAATTTCGAAAGAAATGCTTCAAGAAGAAAGTGTTCGGTCTACTTACCGACATCGTGTTCCGAGCGATCTGCATTGTAGCATCCCCGACCTCTCTGGACTTAAGCACCGCTCGGTCTTTCGGGGTCGGCAGGTGCTTCACTGCCTGCATACAAATGTTGCCGTCCCCCAAGAAGCCGTCGACCTTCATTACTTGCCAGTCGGGGACGAAGATTTGCTTATGCTCCTCGGTCAGAATCTTCTCCGCTTCGGCAGTGAGGGGCGGAACTTGAAGGGACAACGCCGCGCTCACGTTGAACGCGCCGCTCGACGAACCGGGGGCATCGGTCTTCGCCGTTGGGGTCGGCACATCCGAGGAAGGGAGATCGGAGGCCGCAACCTGGTCTTGCTCGGGATCGGCATCCGGGAGCACGACCACCAGCATGTCGGCGGTCTTTGGGACCGAAGGTATCTTCGGCGCTCGGCCGCCCTGAGGCCCTGTCGAGGGTCTCTTCTTCTTCTTTACCTCCTGCTCCCTAGCCGCCTTGGCCTTCACCATCAATGCCCTATAGTCCATGCCAGAAGACTCTGCACAAACCGAACGAAAAAACTTAGAAAAATTTTCAAGAACTTCAAGGAAAAAATAAAAATACCAGAGGCATACTGGGATCGATCGGACTGAGACCCCCTCGGAACAAGGCCTCCTCGGTGATGTCCTTCCAACTAAGCGTCGGAAGGTCGAGGAGTTTCTTGAGGACTTCGGCCTCCTCGTCACTAAGCACTGGCTCTCTCTTCGCTCGCTTGGGCAGGCCCTCCCTCGACCAAGCTATCGGAATTGCCCAGGGTTCGGGAGCTCGGACAATAAAGTACTTCTCCTTCCAATGCTTGATCGAGTCCGGGTTCTCGATCAACTTCACGCCTGTCCGCGACGAAAGGTAGAATCTCTGCTCATTCCTGTTCGGCTGGCAAGGACGGTAGAGGCTCCGAAGAAGGAACAGACTTGGCTCGGCGCCGATCTCTTGACACCGAAGAACAAATGCCAAGATGTGCCTCCAAGTGTTCGGCATCAGCTGGGCGGGACTCAGACCGTACCAATTGAGGACCTCGGCAATGAACGGATGCAACGGAAAGCGAAGCCCGGCAGGCCAAGGAGTCAACCGAAAAAATGCACGCGTCGGCCGAAGACGTCGTGCAGGCTCGGAAACCAGGTCCGGGGAGAAGTAGCCCATACTCGGCAGGGATCTGGAATCCAGTCCGGATCCGTTGCAGATCAGCCTCAGTAAGGACCGAAGAGATATGGTCCACCTCGGACATCTCTCTCGGCTCATTCTCCTCTACGGACTTGGCGGTGCCCTGGGTCACCTTCTCCAGCATCTCTTCGGAGTAGCTCCGTACTCCCCCCACGCTCGACAGAGAGATCGGCTGCCGACCGAACTCCCCTTCCGTCTTCGGCTGCTCTATGATTGTGACCACTCCCTTACCCTTTTCGGGACCTCGCTGAAACCTCCTGGAGTGGCTCGGCGACATCCCCAATCTCGCTCGGCCGGACCACGGTCTGCTCGGTCGGCTCCATCACCTCCTTCTCTTTACCCGCTCGGCTAACGACTCGGTCCGAGGCGGGGGTCTCATCCGAAGAAGTAATCTTAACCATTTTTTCTAAAGAGAGAGGAGAGAGACTGACCTTGAAGTGACTGTTACGGTCGGAAAAGTTCGCCGGAGCAAAGAAACACCTTGCCGCGACAGCTAGCAGCGCCACCCGGGAGCTAAAAACTTCGATGGTGAAAAGTAAAAACTTGAGTAAGAAAGTAAAAGTGAATAATGAGATTGGGGGTGGGGGAGTGAAGACTTATAGTAAAAGAAAAAGTCTCTTGGGCTTCCTGACGAAAGGGCGTGACTCTTAATCGGCCTTCGAAGCGTTACGAAAGCCCAAACGACTCTGTACCCGAGCAGCAACGATTGGCGAAAAGGTACAGCGTTTCGATACAAGTCGAATAGCTCGGCACGCACAGGATCAAAATCCGACCGTCGTGCGAGCCGAGCCCCTAGGCCTCCAGGTCGGCTGCCGAGCAAGTGCCCATCCGAGCCCCAAAATGGAGAAAAATCACTTTTCCCTCAACATTCGTGTAAGATCTCGATCAGACGGCCCAGATCTTGCCAGCATCGCTAAACGACAAGATAGCATTTTCTTGGGAAATGGGCCCGTCTCGAGATTCGTGCCACCATCCAACGGCTCAGATCGCGCCACGTTGCTCGGATGGCCGAGCCCCTAGGTCTCCGGTCGGCTGTCGAGCAAGTGCCCATCCGAGCCCCAAAATGGAGAAAATCACTTTTCCCTCAACATTCGTGTAAGATCTCGATCAGACGGCCCAGATCTTGCCAGCGTCGCTAAATGACAAGATAGCGTTTTCTTGGGAAATGGGCCCATCTCGAGATTCGTGCCACCATCCAACGGCTCAGATCGCGCCACGTTGCTCGGACGGCCGAGCCCCTAGGTCTCCGGTCGGCTGCCGAGCAAGTGCCCATCTGAGCCCCAAAGCAGAGAAAAATCACTTTTCCCTCAACATTCGTGTAAGATCTCGATCAGACGGCCCAGATCTTGCCAGCGTCGCTAAACGACAAGATAGCAGTTTTCTTGAAAAAAGGGCCCGTCTCGAGATTCGTGCCACCATCCAACGGCTCAGATCGCGCCATGTTGCTCGGACGGCCGAGCCCCTAGGTCTCCGGTTGGCTGCCGAGCAAGTGCCCATCCGAGCCCCAAAACGGAGAAAAATCACTTTTCCCTCAACATTCGTGTAAGATCTCGATCAGACAGCCCAGATCTTGCCAGCGTCGCTAAACGACAAGATAGCGTTTTCTTGGGAAATGGGCCCGTCTCGAGATTCGTGCCACCATCCAACGGCTCAGATCGCGCCACGTCGCTCGGACGGCCGAGCTCTAGGTCTCCGGTCGGCTGCCAAGCAAGTGCCCATCCGAGCCCCAAAGCGGAGAAAAAAAAACGCCGAGCGACAACGACCGTTGGATCTTCCAGAAATTTGCGCTTCTGGTGATGGACGGTCCAGATCGTGCCACGTGCGCTAAACGACAAGATAACGTTTTTTTGGGAAACGCGCCTCCTCGAGATTCGTGCCAGGATCCGACGGCACAGATCACGCCACGTCGCTCGGACTGCCGAGCCCCTAGACCTCCGGTCGGCAGCCGAGCAAGTGCCGTTCCGAGCTCCAAAAGCGAGAAAATGGCTGCCGAGCGACTACAACCGCCAGAGCTCTCAGAAATTCGCACTCGTGCGAGATCAATGGTCCAGATCAAGCCACGCCATAAATAGGTATTAAAAATCAGTTTTTATTTATTTTAATCGTTTTATTTATTTAAAAATTGCGAAAAAATTACTAAAAATTCGGGAAAATTCACTAGAAATTCTAGAGAATAGTTATAAATTCGGGGGAATATTTTTGAACCCCTGAGCGAACAATCATTGCCTAAAATGTATTGTGAAGGCCCCCGAATGACTAGTTAACACATCGCAAAATTAAATAAATAATCCGAAAAAAATAGATAAAGACCGTCGAATATTCAGAAAAGCTTGAGAGCAGCTTACAGCTTCAAAAATCACCTCACTACCCCCTTCAAGATTCAAAACCCTCCATTCGGACTCCGATACAACTCCACTAGCCACTAAAACAGTTAAACTACTCCTCAAAGGCTGATCAAACTCAGTCTTTAGGAGTGGAGGGCTCGTGATATGGCTAAAAATGGGGTTAAATCGGAACCATCCAGATGGGGCACGAATCTTGAAGCTCAGGGGTAAAACGATAATTTCACCCACCGACGGGTCTGAAGCGGGTACTGGTTATCTTCCCCGAAGACCCACTTACCCGTAAACGGATCCACCTCAACTGGGTGCAGGTTTCAACCCACAAAAAACCCGGTCCAGAAGTGATAGAATTAGGGTTTCTGATTCAATCCTAATCAACGGCCCTGATTCATAGTTATCCCTTCACTGGGGATTAGGGATTACATTCCTTATCTAACCACAGGGGGATTACATTCCTAATCTGATCCCAGCGGCGCCTATAAATACCCCCCATCCATCTCCATTAAGAGGTAATCAATCTTTCTCCAGTTTTTGCGCTCTTTCATAATCTTTCCTGATTACTGACTTGAGCGTCGGAGGGTGCGGCGCCGGGAACAACCCCGGTGTCTCGCACTTTTTGCAGGTGTACGGCAGGAGTCGGCGTCAAACTCCGACGGAACAGGTATACAGGTTTACTATTCAGTTTCCCTAAGAATCCACAAATACTATCTGTTTGCCCCCACACCAAATTTAGCGGCAACAGAAAGCAAGAGTAAGAAATAAAGGATAATAAGAAATGCATACTAGGATTGATCAGACTGAGACCCCCTGAAGAGAAACTCCTCTGTTACCTCCTTCCAACTCAAAGCAGGCCGATCTAATAGTATCTTAATCATTTCGTCCTCTTCGGGGATTAAAATGGGGTCGGCTTTCACTCCCTTTGGTATTTCTTCCCTCCACCTCATGGGAATCACCCACGGTTCACTACTCTGAACCAGGAAGTACTTCTCCCTTCAATGTTTGATTGAGTCGGGGTTGTCCTCTGACAAGGAGTAAGATAGAATCTAAATTCCGACCTACTCTTTTCGTGAATCTTATAGAGCCTCCTCAAAATGCTAAGTCGAGGCTCGATCCTCACCGCTTGAAAATGCAGTACGAAACCATTCACATGTCTCCACATGTTCGACATAAGCTGGACAAGGCTTAAAGAGTACCAACGGAGAACTTCGGTCACAAACGGTGGTAGTGGGCGACAGAGGCACGCAAGAAACACGGCGAGCGAAAGGAAGCACATGTTAGGAGGAAGGGGAGTACATGCTCTAATGCCAGGATCGGGCAAAAGTAGATCAAACTCCTTCGGAATCATGAAACAATCCCAAACACAGAGCAAATTCTCCGCCGTAAGCATTGAAGATATGTCATCCACCTCTGAGTGCTCGCGAGGCTTGTTTTCCTCGTAAAAAAGTGCCTTCCCATACACCACTCTCGATAAAAGATCGGCTGAGTAGTCTCGAACCCCGCCAAAGCTCGACTAAGGGCTAGGGAGTCTGCTCAACTCCCCCGTTTTTCTCGTTCTCTCTACTATTGTCTCAACCACCACCGACCCTGCTACATTCTTCCCTTTATCTATCATCGGGGAATGAATCAGTTGCTGATCTCCGCCATGACCCGAGGGGAATGTCACGCCCCACTTTCCATTATACGAAAACACGAGCACGTAACCGAGGCCCAACGAATGATATAAGTATGCCAACTCATATCATTCATAAGCTATACAATATCGGTAAGCTTAACAATACAATAATAATCACATAAATAAGAATAAAATGCAATAACCAATATATGAGATACAAGAACTTACAAAATAGTCGGAGAATGATACAATGCAATAACAGTTTGCTAAGATTCCTTAGTAACCCATCATCAGTACCTATATAAACGATAACTCAAAAGAAAGATGGAGAGTACCCGTTAAAGCAAGCTTCGGGCAACAAGTAGTAGCAAGCAGTGAAGAAAGTAAAGGACTATATAACAAGAACAGAAATTGGAACGATATCAGAGTCAATTAATGACAGACGATAACAAAATCAGTAATCAATAAACAATAGTTGATAACAATAATCAATAATCGATAATCGATGACCAATAATCAATAACAATAAATCAATAATCGATGTTTAGTGTCAATCTTTAGGCTTATCCATTTTTTAACAATTCTAGCTAATGCACGCATTCCTGCGTCCCATACCATATGTTCGAGTGCATATAATCAAGGGAACGTTTAGACTATAGTAGTAGATTGTCACGTCCCGCTTCCCAAAAAGAGAATACGGAATACATATATGTGACTAAGCCCAATGAATGATTTTCATCATCCATAAGCTGTTCAGAATCTTTACAACATCTCACAGAAATAATCAGGGTCGGAAGCAAAAGAAGTCAACCAAGTATGCATAATCGAATCCAATATACCAACGGAAATGTACTTGAAATCAAAATATAATAATCTCAAATAAATCAGATCTAAACAAGTTAATATCCAGGGTCACATTGCCCAAATTCAAATAAATTCGAGTACAGATACATTATTCCAAATTAAGCAACGGAAATAGTAATGATAAATGCAAAAACTCCAGTACTAATATCTCATGTCACCAACTCCATCTGGCAACTGGTCAACCTGGTCAGCAATTTAATAAATTGCAGGAAAAAGGAAAGAGAAAACAAACTTCCGTCAATGCAAGTTACGGGCCGCTTGTAGTGCAGGATAAAAGTACAGAAAAAGGTAAACAAATATAATGTAACAGCAGAACTAACATAGCATGGTATAGATATGACAGAGCAAAACAAAAGGTCTAACAGGAATCAGTAAACAGAATCCAGTAACATGGTATAATAACATGCACAGGTGATATGTAACAGATGTCCAGTATCATGTAATATGCAGACAGTTATACAGGTAACAGATGTCTAGTGTCATATAAAAGTAATCAGGTAACAGATGTCCAGTAGCATGTAACATTCAGACAGTTAACAGATATCAGATACAGTTACAGGTAAACAGGTTACAAGTGTCAAGTTATTGTAGGTGTTTTGTTATTACTATCTAGGTAGCACTTCATGCGTCCTAGGTTTTTACCACATGGTTGCTACAATCAAGCAGTTTCGTTTGGATTTCGTTTGGATTTCAAGGGGCAACCATCTGCACAAAGGTTCAAACCGACAGGGGCGAACGCTATCAGTGTAGCTGGGGGGCCCGGGAACAATGTGGTGAGACCTTCTGCAGTCACTTGCTACAACTGTGGTGAGACGGGACATTACAAATCTCAATGTCTCAAACCACGGGCTGGCAATCATAATGTGCCAATACAGCAGACTGGGAAGAGGCCGTACCAACCAGGGCGAGTATTTGTCTTGGCGGAAGCTGATGCTGATGAGGCAGATCAAGTCATCTCTGGCGAACTTTATCTTAATGGAATGAAAGCTGTTGTATTGTTCGATACTGGATCCTCTCATACATTTGTATCTCCTAGATTTGCTAAAATGTTGGGAGTTGAACCAAAGGTTTTTCCAGGTGAGATCTTAGCAGTAGCTACTCCGTCAGGGAAAACTTTGACCACTGATCGGTATTACGCTGATTGCGAGATTGTGATTGGAGATCGAGTCTTTGGCATTGACCTGATCGAGCTGACTATCTTGGAAGTCGATATTATCATTGGCATTGATTGGATGTCGGTGTACAGTGCAAGCATCGAGTGCAAGACCAAGACGGTAACAGTGAAGGCTCCAGGAGGACCTGAAGTCAATTTCCAAGGGAAGCAGAGATGTTCTAAACTGGTGGCAACTATCCGCAAGGAAGAGACTCCTGTGGAAGTGCAAGGGATTCCTGTGGTTCGGGACTATCCGACTGTGTTCTTGGAAGATTTTCCTGGGTTACCCCCACATCGTGATGTAGAGTTCAGCATCACTGTTCAACCGGGAAGTGCACCAATTTCTAAGGCACCGTATAGGATGGCTCCAGTGGAACAGGATGAGGTGAAACGGCAGATTGAGGAACTGTTGGAGAAAGGCTTTATTCAACCTAGTGCGTCACCTTGGAGAGCACCAGTGCTTTTGGTAAAGAAGAAGGATGGATCGATGAGAATGTGCATCGATTACCGAGAGCTGAATAAGGTCACTGTTCAGAATAAATATCCTATTCCTCGAATTGATGATTTGTTCGATCGTCTACAAGGAGCAGCTGTATTCTCAAAAATAGATCTTCGATCAGGATACCACCAAGTGCGAGTGAAAGCTGAAGATGTGCACAAAACTGCATTTAGAACTCGACATGGGCATTACGAATTCTTAGTTATGCCATTCGGAGTGACGAATGCACCCGCCATCTTCATGGATTTAATGAACAGAGTTCTGAGGCCGTTCATTGATTCTTTCGTCGTGGTGTTCATCGACGATATTCTCGTGTACTCCAAGTCAGAGAAGGAGCACACTGAGCATCTAGCAGCAGTTTTGCAGAAGTTGGAAGAGCAGAAGTTGTATGCTAAGTTATCCAAGTGTGATTTCTGGAAATCTGAAGTGGCATTCCTAGGTCACATCCTTTCTAAGGAGGGAGTGGCAACTGACCCTCAGAAGATAGAGGCAGTGAGAGACTGGGCTAGGCCTACTACAGTAAAGGAAGTCAGAAGTTTTCTTGGGATGATTGGATACTATAGGAGATTCATTCAAGGTTATGCTCAGATAGCTGTACCGCTTACTGGACTGACCAAGAAGAATGTGAGCTTCAAGTGGACCGAGCAATGTGAGGCGAGCTTTTAGGAGTTGAAAGAGAAGCTGACTACTGCACCTATTTTGGCTCTGCCTAGAGCAGGTGTCGAGTATGATGTTTATAGCGATGCTTCACATCGTGGGCTTGGTTGTGTCTTAATGCAAGAAGGTAGAGTAATCGCTTATGGGTCTAGGCAACTACGACCACATGAGAAAAATTACCCGACTCATGATCTGGAGTTGGCTGCGATTATCTTTGCCCTGAAGCAAAGGAGGCACTACGTGTACGGTGAAAAGTTGAACATGTACACGGATCACAAGAGCTTGAAGTACATATATCAGCAGAGGGATCTGAATCTGAGGCAGCGAAGATGGTTGGAAGTGCTCGAGGATATGCGACCTGAGATCAAGTATCATCCTGGAAAGGCTAACATTGTTGCTGATGCACTTAGTCGCAAGAGCAGTTTGGCCAGTTTGATTACAACTCAGAGGCATCTGATTGAGGAGTTGGATCAGGCAGGTATTGAGGTTGTCTTGCAAGGATTGGGAGCATCCTTGGCTCAGTTGAGGCTCCATCCTACATTGAATGCAAGGATTATTGCAAGTCAGGAGCTTGATGCTGATATTTTGGAGATGAAGGAGCAGGTTGGTGCTGGCAGGTTGCCCGGATTTCAAACCAGGGATGGAGTGCTGTGGTTCGGAGATAGGCTGTGTGTTCCAAATCAGACGGACCTGAAAGAGAGTATTCTTCAGGAGGCGCATGCTACTCTTCTGTCTGTACATCCTGGAAGTACTAAGATGTACAAAGACATCAAACAGCATTTCTGGTGGTCAGGTTTGAAGCGGGATGTGGCTGATTTTGTTGCGAAGTGTGAGGTTTGTCAGCAAGTCAAAGCCGAAAATCAGAGACCCGGAGGTCTATTACAGCCGTTACCTATTCCGGAATGGAAGTGGGATAACATCAGTATGGATTTCATTACGGTATTGCCTAAGAGTCCTAGAGGCAATGATGCGATTTGGGTTATAGTCGATCGACTAACCAAGTCCCTCACTTTTTGGCGATGAAACTCACCGCTTCGATGGACAAGTTGGCTGAGTTGTATGTTGGCGAGATCGTCTGGCTTCATGGTGTTCCGTCAACTATTGTGTCTGATCGAGATGCGCGGTTTACTTCGCATTTCTGGAGGAGTCTTCAGACAGCTTTGGGTACCAAGACAGATTTCAGCACTGCTTTTCATCTGCAAACCGATGGGCAGACCGAGAGAGTCAATCGTATTCTTGAGGATATGCTTAGGTGTTGTATACTAGACTTTGGAGGCAGTTGGGAAAGGCATTTACCCTTGGTAGAGTTTGCCTACAACAACAGTTTTCAGGCTAGCATTGGGATGATGCCGTACGAAGCTTTGTTTGGCAGAAAGTGCAGGACTCCTATTTGTTGGTATGAAGTTGGGGAGCGTCAGTTGTTTGGTCCTGAGCTTGTGCAGCAAACTTCTGAGAAGAATGTTCTGATCAGGAAAAGGTTGGTGGAAGCTCAGAGCAGGCAGAAAAGCTATGCAGACAACCGGAGAAGGGACCTTGAGTTTGAGGTTGGTGACTTCGTCTTTCTGAAGGTATCACCTAGTAAAGGTGTGGTTCGATTTGGCAAAGGCGGGAAGTTAGCCTCGAGGTTTATAGGCCCGTATAAGATATTGAAAAGGATCGGGAAAACTGCTTACCGGCTTGAATTACCGGAAGAGTTGTCTCAGGTGCACAATGTCTTCCATGTGTCTATGCTGAGAGGTTATATTCCAGATCCGAGTCATCATTTGCCTGAAGTGCCGGAAGGTTTGCAGTTGGATCTGAACTACATCGAGTCTCCTATCGAGATTGTTGACCGTAGGGAGAAAGTCTTGAGGAATAAGACGATACCAATGGTCAAGGTAGTCTGGAGAAACCATTTGGTGGAAGAGGCTACTTGGGAATCTGAGGAGATGATGTTGAAGGACTATCCTGAGCTTTTTGCTTGATTGTATCTTTGTATTCTTTTGTTCTTGTGTTGTGTTGTATCTTTGTTTTTTTCTCGCTCTTGACTGTAGTTCCGGGGACGGAACTATTCTAAGGAGGGAGTGTTGTAATACCCTGATTTTCGAAAATATGAAAGATTATTTATTTTTATATATGGTGTGCACGTGTAATATTTTGGCTATTATTTTCAACATGATGAATAAGAATATTGTTTACTATAAAGCATTTTCCTAAAGCCCAAATGTTAATTTACTTATCTTTTTTTTTCAAATAACTATTTTGTCCCAATTAATTTAAGCCCATGGATTTAATCCCTTTTACAATTTTTTCTACAACTTGTATGTGTAACATTTCTTTTTAAAAAGACTTGTTATTTGATGTACAAAATTGTAGGGTGGTTTGTGTGTGCACGTGCACTCTATGTACACGTGCATAAAGCACAAATCTTGGCCGGATTGGGTAGAGTAGTGGGTGTAGGTTGTGGGTGGTTATTTAGGGTGTGGGTGGTTTTTTTTCAACTCCCTAGTCAATCCTAGCCTTTGATCCTATAACCATCTACTGAATCCTGACCTTCCATCTCACTCCTTTTGGTGTATAAATACCCCCCCCCCCTCTCATCCATTGTTCTTTACACTAAGATTATTTTATGAGATTATTATTGTGAGAGAGTTGTGTGTGGAGACCGGGTAGCATTATCTGGAGATCTTCGGCAAGGAGCAAGGAGCAAGGGACAAGGAAGGAGCGTTGCATTAAGGAGCTTTTCTGGACTTCGATTACTCCGTCAATAAGGTGGGTGTTTCTCAGGACTTCTAAAGTAGAAAATATGCCATATTTGTGATGATTGTTACTATGCTCATGAGAAGTAAATTCAAACGTACTAGAATTGCTTGAGTATGTTTATGATGATAATTGTGGAAGACTATTAGTGAAATAATAGCACTGCAAACAATGACGATTTGGGTCGGTATAGTCGACTGTCGTTTGGATAAGTCGACTGGTACGAGACATCTGTTTTATGTTTTGTTAGAAGTTTCATGACCTATATGTGTATAATTAAAATGAAATAGTAAGGCTAAACTCATATTCTTCATGTTATACATGACTGAGGAGCCATGAGCCTGTGGAAAAAGAACTAGTGAGGATTAACAAAACTAAGAATGATCTGTGCAGTCGACTGGTGTTATGAACAGGTCGACCGATGCTTTGTTTAAACTATGAATAATCCAGTAGTTTCATGAAATGAAGTATTTTTCCATTATGTTATTCTAGCGTAATGGATTGAGATTAATATTTTCACCTCTGCAAGAAAGTTTTGAATAAGTATAAATGCATGTTTAAACACTTCCTTGAAGAAAAGACAATGTTAGTTACTTGAAATTCCATACTGCGCTATTACTGAACAATTAAGAGATTTCGTGTTTATGAGACATGAACGTATGTATACTGTAAATTGACATCATGATGCAAGTGTATGTAAGAACTGTAAGAAAGATAATCCCTTAATTTGAAATATGAATCTGTCCAGTCGACTTAATGCGAGTAGCAAGTTGACTGAGCTGAACATGGATATGTACTGTTGAGACCAGGACAGATGACTGATTTGTTGACAGTCGACTGTCACGTGGATAACATTTTGAACACGAAAAGTTGCAGGACAGCCGACTGGCCATGTGCAGCAGTCGACTCTCCCGAGTGTTTATGAAGAACTTGTATTGACTGAACAAGTCGACTGGTCCTTTTTCCAAGACGACTGTACAGAGTAGATTTTGATATGTCAGAGATTTCATTCTGATTACTGCTAAGAGTTGTGAACTTTATGATTGATGTTGATGAACTCTTTCTATTGCTGTATGAATTTATATGAATCATAGTTTGAATTGAGAAATTCACATGAAATGAGTCATACTTTGAATGAAGAATTACATGAATATGAAAATTAAGAACATGATATGCTGAGGCAATGAAAATGAATTCATGAGTTAGAATTGCTCAAAGTGGAAGTTGTGAATTGGAAATTGAACAAAAGAGTAGCTAAGTCTCCCCCGGCAATGGAAATGAAATGAAAAATGAGAATTTAAAGACCAAGGTTGGTCATGTATTGAAATGAATGAATAAGTCCGGTTTAGTGGAGAGGCTAACTCCAGAACTTTAATTTTTATTCATGATTCTATTAAAATAAGGACTAGTACATAGTGGAGATGTGATGAAAGTAAGAGAAAAACATTGAGTATGAGGGCTATTGGGTAGCGGCGAGAGCGTATCCCAGGAATTCCCATGATGAGTCTGGGTGAGGATACTACTCCAGAGTTCCATCCCAATGGCGACGCTCGTGGAATGTTTGAAGACTACGGGTGGTGTCATGTCTATGGTGAGAGCTGAATTACCACAGGATGTCTGCATGATGAGTCATGTCAGCGATGGGATTCCCTCCAGAGTGCCTAGACATGAGTTCGTAGGTCGGAAAATATCTAAGATACTTACCGTAATTACAGTAGTAGATTAAGTCATGGCGAGGGATTGAACCCTACAAAAATGAAGAACGATTAAGAGGCTTGCCCTCGGACCTATGTAGTATGGGATGCATAGAATCCGAACAAGTGTGCATTAGTGTCATGTAAATTAAATAATTGCATTAAGGATTGAGTGCACAATCACAACACGACATCATTATGATTTTCCTCTTTTCTTTTATTTTTGAATGTGAACAAGTTTGTGATTTGTAAGAAATGAGAATCGTTATACTGATTCTGGCATAGAGAGGATGACCATGTATAATTATCGTCGGTTGAATAAACTGACGTACCCACAGTTTTGTATGCAGGATAAATTACATGTTAAAGAGGAATGGATGCATAAAGATTTTACCATGTTGTTGTACATTTATGTAAATGTTGTAAATTTTTACTTCCGCTGTGCAAATGAAAGTATAATATATGATGTAAACTCTGATGTAAAGTGAAAAGTTTAAATTCCTTGTAAAGTTGTACTGAAGAAAGTGAAAAGATCCTGTAGAACATCTCGAATTCAGTGTATTTGGGATTCGGGGCGTTACACGGGCCCCCTTCCAAGTACACATTTCTATAATTTTCCACTACTAGATCTTTCCCTTAACCCCAGCTTGGTTATTTTGTTATTATTATCAGACAGGCATATATGTGTTACAAACAGGAAAAGAATAGCATGGTATAAACAGATATCAGGTTCAGGTTGACAGATAAACAGGTACTGATGAAAGATAACACATAAAAGAGCAGAACAACGAAAATTCTAGTTCAGGACAGCAAGACAGTACTGGACTAAAACTGGGATTCCCGTTCCTACAAAAATGCAAATCTAAATTCGTTCAAGAATATGGAAAATAAACTCCGGCCGAATCCAGCAAATATATATAAGTCATATAGTATTTCACAATATCATAACTCAAAACAGGTTTGAATCCAGAAAACGTGTTCAGCCAGAAATAAGAAGATTGCATTCACAGTCAGGAAAACAGCATGAAAACTCATTAATTAAATCTACGAAAAATTTGGGGTATTCCCCTATATGTTTAACATCAGAATATAAGGTTTCATAATTTTTCAATATAAATAGCTTAGTCAATTGAAAACACCAAGATGCAATAGTTTTGTAAATCTAGAATTATAAACACTGCAGTATGAAAACAGCAATATCTCACAAAACATAAATTGAAATCCAAATCTGCCAAAAGGGTGACAAAATAGACACAGTAGGCTAACTTTCATTTCACAAATATTTTACAAACAGTAAGTAGAATTAGGTCAAAAATCAGGTTCTTTACTGAACAGTATGAAAATTCTGCATGTGAAGTAATTGTTTGGAAACATAGAACGGTCTGTAAAACTCATCAAATAATCCCACAAAAATTCAGGGTTAATCCCAATAAGGTCTAGTTGTACTGTGCAAAATATTGGATCAAAATAATACTTTTAACATTAGGATAAAAATAGATTACTCTTCACAATTCATAGAAAATAAAATCTGGAAATCTCTCTATACCTCTGTAGTAAAATAGACATAACTCATAACTCGTAAAACGAAACTGAGATCCGTCAGAAGGGTTGGAAAATAGACAGAATTCTCTACAGTTATGTTCACAAATATTTTTCATATACTGACCTTAATAGGGCCTAAAATACTGATCAAGAGCAAGGTAACAGAAAATACAAAATTATTCCTCATGCACAAATCAACATAGGTCATACGGAATTTATCTAAATCATAATCAAACATGAAATATAGTGTATTAGATGTCCAAACAACATAGTATAGGGTATTTTGCAAGTCCACAACAAGTTATAGAACGAATAACACAGCAAGCACACGGTATCAGATAAATAGCATGCATATATACATCCAAAAGGTGGTCATCCCTAGTTATTTCATGTCATGTACGTCGTGAGGAAACTATGGTCGAATCAACACAATAGAGACAATATATAACAGGGGATTCACACACGAATTGTCTTTAGAACCCAACTACACTACAGGCGGTATTTAGTACTTGTATTACACAAAGAAAAGAATACAAGTTACTTGCCTGAGAGACGACGACGGGAAAGAAGCAAAAGCTAGAATAAAGGGAACGGATTCCCGGGCAAACGAACTCAAACAACGACTACAAACCTACGAACCCATGAACCACGAACGAATCACGAATCCACGAACCCACACACAATCCACGAACACCGTGAGACCAACACATGACCACAATGGGAGAGCGAGGGATGACGGGGAGACGACGGTGGCACGACGCAGCACAGAGCTGTTGCTGCTACACGCTACAGACAGGAAGGCGCGGCACGACAAAGAAGCACAGCACCTCGTGCTGTCGCTGTTGCTCAGAGGTGCACGACGACAGAAATAAGGCAGGGCGACACCGGAGAAGGTTGTGGCAGATGAGGGGGAGCACAGGAAGGCTGGTGCAGGGTCGGCTTGGAGGCAGAGATATGACGACAGTTTTGGGGGGTGAAGAAACAGGACTGCATGGGTATATATATATGGGTGTGCTAGAGTTTAGGGAATAGGGGAGGCAGCATAGTAACGGTTCGGGTATGGGGTGCATAACGGGTATTAGGGTGGAGTTAGGGTGAAATAGGGTAAGTGAAGCATAGGGAGACAGGGTTTAGACTTAGTGGGTTGCGGGTGTGATGAAGATGGGGTAAACGGTCTGGGTAGTTTTAGTAAATGAGTATTAGGGTAAATGTAAACAGGGTAGGGTATAGTTAATGGGTGTGGGAGTATTAGTTAATGGGTTTTAATTGGGTTTGGTAATAATAGGTGTGAATAAATCAAAATAAGGAAATATAGGGATCCAACAGAATAATGAGACGGGCACAAAAATGGGTAAATAAAATAGGGCACAAACAATATAATGAGAATCAAAATACTAGCACGATCAAATAGAGAAACAAAAAGAGACAACAGAATCAAGAACTTAAATAAAAGATGATAAAAACAATAAAATGAATATATTGAAAACAAGATCCAATATACGGTCTAAAAGTGATACAATGAGGAAAAATACACCAAAAAGAAAAATACACACGGAAATACACAAAATAGAAAACAAGGGTTACATAGATTCTACAGAATCATGTACTCGGGTCTTGCAATATCCATGACCAATGACCGATGACCAATACACGATAAATCGAGATATTGTAGTCAGTAATCCACAATCAATCGATGACCAATATGACCGATAATAATGACCAATATGGGCTGTGACCAATATCCCCTTCCAAGTACACTCCTATATTGTTCACTACTAAGTCAACCCTTATTTTCCCGGCTTGTTATTATTTTATTAACAATCAGTTATGAACATGCAATCAATACGATCAATGAGAACGGTAGTATCAGGAATTATGCAATGGGTACAATCAATGAGAACGGTAGTGTCAACACAATATCAAGGAGATATCAAGTCTTTGCAATACATAAATATACATAGTTCATTTTATTAAATATGAAAATATCGGATTTATATGCAAAAACATAACAATGCAAGTTCTGGACAGTAGCACCTATTGGTACTCAAATTCACTTTCCCGCTACTACGGGAATGCAAATCCGATTCCGTCAGAGATTCTAGAAAGTAGACTCTTTGCCGATTCCAGTGCATATTCACACTATATATTATATTAAAGAATCTAGGTCGATCAATAAATTCTTTACGGGTTTCGTGCATAGTCTCGGTTCTGGAAATTATAACATGCCAGTACTAAAACAGTGATAAGTAACAATCTATAAATCAGATTGAAAATCCGTGAGATGTTCAAGAAACTAAACACAGTGTGCTACAATTTCTATGTACAAGGTTTTAAGTTTCAGTGTCGGGAACCGAGTCGAAACCTCAGTACAAAGTCAAGAAATTGACAGGGCAACATATTAAATATTCAATAATACGGTAAATTTATGGTTCGAGTTTTAAAATCAATAAAAATGACACGATACGATGATAATGAATCAATAACATGGTACTATAAAGGAAATAACAAATCAATAAAGAATCGATAACGAAATTCATTGAGCTACGATATTCAATTCAATTACTACTTATCGGAATTCAATGAATATTTCCTTGAACTAAAACAATAAAAATGAGTTCAAGGGACGCTTGCCTTTTAGATGATGACTTCAAACGTAAAAGAATGACAGGACGAGAGTCCTAACAGCAACACGTGTAAATGACAGAACAACAACACATGCAAACACGGCAATATCACGTGCAAGGCAGCGGCTTCAGGGTGGTTGTGCATGGTGGGAGGGCAACCGGCAGTGGCCCGAGGAGGTGGTGGACAGTAGCAAGAGGCAGCAAACGACACTGGTAATGATGACAGTATTCTTCGAGCAAGAACAGCGGCATGAACAACGACAGTAATTCAGCGATGGTGATCGGTGGTGCTCAGGTGCTTGAGCAAGTGGAGGAGTTGGAGCTGCGATCGAGGTGCTGCAGTTGAGCACAGAGGGTAGCGGTGGTCACAGTAGAGCGGTGTGGTTTCGATGAGGTGCAAATGGAGGCTGTAGCGGGATGGAGCAGCGGTGGGTTGCGACGCTGGTTGCGGCGTTCAAAGTTCGGGGATGGAGGTGAGTAGCGGGGGAGATGATCGGTGATGGCAGTGGCTCGAGCGGGAGGTGGCAGTCGAGCGCTGCGGTGGTTGGAGAGGAGGTGGGGAGCGGGCCTGCCGAGGATGATGGCGCGGTGGTGAGCGACGAGGGGGATGACGACCAGATGGGGGTGCCTCGGGGTTAGCAACAACGATGGAAGAGGAGCTCGGTGGTGAGGTTGCCGACAGTGATTGCGGGGCTTTGAGTTGGCTGTACAAGGTGGAGGTGTTCGATGAGGGGCTTCAATGTGCTGCAGCAATGGCAGGGTGAGGGATGAAGGTGGAGGTGATGGAGTGTCAGGGCGAGACAGTCGGTGGAGAGGCAACGGGGATGGGTCTGCAGCGCTCTGGTTTCGGAGAGAGAAGAAGAAGATGGAAATAAGAAGGAGAAGAAGAGAGAGAGAGAGGGAGAGAGAGAGAGAGAGAGAGTCGGGGAGAGAGAGAGTATGGGGGTTTGTTAGGATTATAATAATAGATAATTAATAATAGGGTAATTAATTAGGGGTTTAGTTGAGATAGTGGGGGTGTGGGGTTACGGGATTAAATCATGGGAAAAATAATGAGATAGTGGGGACCAGTTATGGAGATGAAGGGTATGTTGGCTGTTATATTTTTATTTGGGTTTTGGGTAGATAATAGGGCATGGACTTAAGTTGTGGGCTCACAATAAAATAAGGAATTAATTTGTAGAGTGGGCTATGAGATTGGGCTCAATTAAAACAAAATAATATATATAAAAGGTGATTTAGAATAGGACTTGGTTTGGGGAAAGGCTGGGCCTAACTCATGATTTAAAATAATCCATCAATAATAATAATAATAATAATAGTATAGATTTAAATTCTAGGTTATAAAAATATAATTAAATATCTAAAAGAAAGAAATCGGATTCAAAAGAATAGTAGGATTTATTTGGGAAGTTGAAATTCAGAAATACGGAGAAGAGAAAAATAAATATCATTCCGTATAAACGGGAACGAGGGTTACAAGGAAAGTCTTATTTTTCGAAGATTCCCTAGACATCTTCAATAAAATTATATATATCTTTTACCTTGATGTGACAACTACGGTCGGAAAAGTTCACCGAAAAAAGCAACACCTGGTCGCGACCGCTTGCAAGACAGCCCAAGAGAAAAAAAAATTCTTGAAGGGAGAAATGAGAAAATGAGGAAAGAGGGGAGGAGGGGGGGGGGGGGGGGGGAGGGTGGAGTCTTATAGATATGGGGAAAGGCGGTTAAGCTTCTATAGCTTTTGCGCCCCAAACTATTGGGAAAGCCCAGAATTCCATGAAGTCCAACGGCCATGAAGACTAAACGACAAAAACTCAAACGAACGGTAATTTCAAACAATACCACAAAATCATCAACGGGACACGTGTCGCCTAGTTGAACCACCCTCAACATTCGGTGGCAGGCTCCGAGCAAACGTGTCCCCGATTGCAAAATCATGCAAAATCGTTGACTGGTCAATGGTCAACGGGACACGTGGTGCCCAATCGAACCACACCCTCAACATTCGGTGGCAGGCTCCGAGAAAACGTGTCTCTAATCGTGAAATCACGCAAAAATCGTTGACCGGTCAACGGTCAACGGTCAACGGGACACGTGTCACCCAGCCGAACCACCCTCAACGTTCGGTGGAAGGCTCAGAGCAAATGTGTCCCTGACCAAGAAATCACGCAAAATCTTTGACCGGTCAATGGTTAACGGTCAACGGGACACGTGTCATCCAGCCGAACCACCCTCAACGTTCGGTGGCAGGCTCCAAGCAAACGTATCCCCGAACGTGATTCACGCAAAATTGTTGATCGATCAATGGTCAATCGTCAATAAGACATGTATCACCTAGCTGAACCATACCCACAACGTTCGGTGGCAGATTCCGAGCAAATGTTTCCCCGATCATGAAATCACGCAAAATCGTTGACTGATCAACGATCAACAGTCAACGGGACACGTGTTGCCCAGCCAAACCCCCTTCAATGTTCGGTGGCAGGCTCCGAGCAAATGTATCCCCGATCATGAAATCACGCAAAATTGTTGACCAGTCAACGGTCAACGATCAACGAGACACGTGTTGCCCAGTCGAACCACCCTCAACGTTCGACGGAAGGCTCTGAGCAAATGTGTCCCTGATTGTGAAATCACTCAAAATCGTTGATCGATCAACGGTCAATAATCAACGGGAATGTCGCCCAGCTGAACCACCCTTACCGTTCAGTGGCAAGCTCCAAACAAACGTGTCACCAATCGTGAAATCATGCAAAATCGTTGACCTGTCAAAGGTCAACTGTCAACGAGACTCGTGTCGCCTAGCCAAACTACCCTTAACATTCTGTGGTGGCTCCGAACAAATGAATCCACAATTGTGAAATCATGCAAAATCGTTGATTGGTCAACGGTCTACGAGACATGTGTCGCCCAGCCAAACCACCCTCAATGTTCGGTGGCAAGCTCTGAGCAAACGCATCCCCGATCGTGAAATCAAGCAAAATCATTGACAAGTGAACAGTCAACAGTCAATGGGACACATGTCGCTCAGCCAAACAACCCTCAATGTTTGGTGGCAGGCTCCGAGCAAACACATCCCTAATCGTGAAATCACACAAAATCGTTAACCGGCCAACGGTCAACGGTCAAAGGGACACGTGTCGCCCAACCGAACCACCCTCAACGTTCGGTGGCAGGCTCCGAGCAAACACGTTCCCGATCGTGAAATCACGCAAAATAGTTAATGGTCAACGGTAAATGGTCAATGAACACGTGTCAAGATCATCACTCTGACCGTTCGATCTTAATGATTTTTGAGCCAGTCACGATCGATGCTCCAGATTGTGCCACGTCATTAGGTATTTAATTAATTTCTATATTTAATTGTCATGCTCCGCTTCCCAAAGGAATACGGAATACGGTACGTGACTAAGCCTAGCGGATAGTTTTTACCACCCATAAGCTGTACGGATCTACTTGACTCAGCACAATAGTAAATATAACAATATACTCAACCAGGCATGCATAAACAATTATTAATCAACAGTATTCATTCGCAACAATAATGAATATTCCAAACAAATACGGGATCTAAAGCAAAACAATATCCTTGGACTACAAGCCCAAATACAAGTCTCAATACAGTACATGAATAAAATAGTTCAAATAGAACATTAAGCAAAATTTCCAATGCGCAGCTCAAAACTTTTGCTCACCAATTCACAGTAGGTAAGAGATCACCAAAACCTGCTTATATAGAAATTACAAGTAAAAAGGAAGACAGGAAACATAATGCCCGTAAGATGCAAGTTCCGGACCGCAAGTAGTTCAAGCAAAAAAAGGAAAGGGAAAATAATAAAACAAAAACAGGAAGTACTGACATGGAGGAAAAGCAACAGTAGAGACAGTCTACAGATAACAGGGAACAGTGGTGAACAGTGAAGAGTATAACAATAACAGTGAAGTCAATAGTAACAGTAACAGGATAACATTAGCAGTAATAGGATGTGACAGAGAAACAGTTATTCTTATGTCTAATGTTCATTACTATCTAGGTAGCACTTCATGCGTCCCAAATTATACCATATGGTTGCTACATCAAACATTTTCGTTTTAAGATTTCGTAGTGGAACCTATAGGGTCGCATATTCAGACAAACAGTAACAGTAATAGCAAATAATAACGGTGTCATGGATCATGCCCTCATGCATCCAGAGAAAATAGTCGGTACCACAGTAAACAGTGGGGAAACGAGTTTCCTTCTAAATACACATTTTTATATTGTCCACTACTAGATCTATCCTTTAAAATCCCAGCTTGATTAGTTTTTATTATTATTAAACGTGTGAACGAACACAAACAGGGCTAAAGACATGGCAAGAATAAAGGACAAGTTTAAGATGAATAAGGAACACAAACAGATGACAAAAACAACCAATAACAGTCAAAACAACGAAACTTCCAGTTCTGGACAGCAAGACACTACTATACCATATCTGAGATTCTTGTTGCTGTAGAACTGAAAATCGAGATCCGTCAGAAAATCTAGAAACTAGACTCTCTGCCGAATCCAGTGCATATATACAAGTTATACATCAACCACAGAAATAGGGTTGAAAACAGCGTTTAATACAGAGGTTATGTTCATGCAGAAAATGCAAAATCTTGTTTATAAATATAAAAAGGATTTGAAAACATCATAATTAATTCTGAGAAAAATCTGGAAGATTCTTTAGTATATCTAGTCTTAACATATAAAATATCATGAAATTATATTACAGATAGTAAAGTCAATAAAATTGGGACAACAAAGTAATGCAACAAAATCTCAATTCTGAAAGTTCAAACACAGCAGTACCGAAATAGAAATAATTCACAAAATACAATTCAAAATCGAGATCCGTCAAAAGGGTAGAAAACTAGACAAATTAGGCTACAATTTATATTCACAAAGTTTTCATAAAAAAGAATAAAATCAGGTTGAAAACATAATTCTTTACTGAATAACATGCAGTTTGGAGATATATCGATTGGTTTCATAAGCATGAAATGAGATACAAAAGTCGTTAATTAATTTCAGAAAAATTAGGAATTTATCCCAGTCATGTCTAAACATACTCAGCAAAATATAGAGTTCAAATTCTACTTTTAATATCAGTTTTAAAATAATAATTCATTCAGAAATCACATAGTTCAGAATATGGAATATACGATATGACTGCTACAAAACAGCAACAACTCATGCATCGAAAATCGGAATTCAGATCCGTCAAAAGTTCTGAAAACAAGAAAACAAAACCTAAAAATCATGTTGACAAATTTATTTGTTTTACTGATATTAATAGGGTCGAAATTACTGTACAAAAATAGTTTTATCAAATAGCAGTGAAACAAAGGTTCTTTTATGCATTTTATCAAATAGTTTAATTACAAACGGTCCAATCTAAGATGACATACAAAGCATGGTATATAGGCAACTCAAATCAGCATGTCACATGAATAAACAATTTATAATAAGATAGCTCATCATACAAATATCCATGAAGCAATAATCTACAACATACGATATGTCACAACAAACATAAACATCAAGATCTCCATCTAATCTAAATTGTTTCATGCAACGGGTGACAACTACTGTGAACTAATCATGATCAAGAGATGAAGGAACATATCGACAAACAAAATATATGATCATCATGAGGGTACAAAACAAATGCATGCAAGACTACTTACGGTATTTAACTTGTATGACAAAAATTACATACAAGATAGTTGCCTGAAAACGATGACGAAGATGAAGAACAAAATAACGGGAACGGATCCCGAACGATGAACACAACACGAATAAGAGACATCACGAACCAACACCAACACAACACAGCAGTGCACGTGTTCACATGTACACACACAAGCAGCAACAAACAGCAAGAGTGTCGACAGCAACAAGGGGGATGACGGCGGCTAGCGGCAAAACAGTAATGGCAGCGACAGCATGGCAGGCGGCGCTCGGCTATTGTTGACCATAGCAGAATACGACGACAGAGAGGAAGATGACAATGACGAAGGGCTGGGGTCACTGTGGCTCGAATGGGGACAGGGCAGTACGGGGTGTGTAGCGGATGAGGGGAAGGGGAGAGGGGAAGCACGGAGGGTTGTGGGTCTGCCGGCGTCGGGGATCAAGACGACGACAGTAAGGAAAGGGGATCGGGAGAGAGAGAGATCGGGGTAGGGTAGGGGAATGGCTGTAGGTAGAAAGTAGGGATATTAGGGTTTGGTAATTAGGGTTATGGTGTAATTTGGAGGGTTTATATAGAGTTAGAGTGGGTTTGGGTCAACTGGGTAGTATCCAATAGGAAAAAAGCATACAATATGAGACAAATAGGCCATAATTAGGTTTAGACAATAAACAAGGTTAAGAACAAATTGTAGATCAATCAAATGAGAATATAAGGCTGAATCAAGCAAAAATGAATCACAAGGAGAACAACAACACACAATCAAAAGGGACGAAAAGAGTTACAATCAGAAATAAAATAAAATAACCGAAAATTTAATTAAATACAAATAAAATATGAAAATGAGTCACAGGGGCTACAAATCCTACCCACCTAACAAGAAGAATTTCGTCCTCGAAATTTAACAAGAAGTACACAGGGTAACCCAAAAAGAAAAGAAAATAACAACAAAAGCAAAAACAACAAAACAAGAGCTACACAAACAAATAAGGAAACCTCCGCTGGATATCCTCCTCCAGCTCCCAAGTCGACTCACTTGGCGAGTGAGGATTCCAAGAAATACGAACAAGCTTGATCACCCTGTTCTTCAAAACCTTCTCCCGCCGGTCCAAAATAGCAACTGGCAGAATTTGACAAGACAAATCCGGCTTCACGGATAATTCCGAGTACTCACATGGCTCTCATCACGGATATACTTCCTCAGTTGCGAGACATGGAAAACTTCGTGCACTCCAGATAAAGCCGGTAGCAATGCAAGACGATAAGCCACCTTGCCTACTCGTTCTACGATGTCAAACGGTCCGATGAACCTAGGGCTCAACTTGCCTCTGTCACCAAAACGAATGGCACCTCGCCACGGCGATACCTTAAGGAAAACATGGTCTCCCACCTCAAACTCCAAGGCTCTCCTATGGACATCAACCCATCTTTATTTTCTGTCTTGCGCAGCTGGAAGATGCTTCCTGATCTGACTCACAGCATCCACCGTCCTGGTGATCAACTCCGGGCCCAACAACTTCCTCTCGCCAATGTCATCCCAACACATTGGTGACCTACACTTCCGACCATAGAGTGCCTCGAACGGAGTAGCTTTAAGACTGGCCTGAAAGCTGTTATTGTATGAAAACTCTACAAGATGCAAGTGGTCCTCCCAAGAACCTCCAAATTGCAGCACACAGGACCTCAATATGTCCTCTAGAGTCTAGATGGTCCTCTCTGACTGTCCATCGGTCTGAGGGTGAAAAGTTGTGTTGTACTTCAACTTACTCCCTAGACTACTCTGAAGACTCTCCCAAAACTGCGATCAGAACCTTGTATCCCTGTCGAATACAATACTGAATGGAACCCCATGAAGTCTGACAATATCTTGCATGTACTTCTCAGCTAGGCTCTTAGTAAATTGTCCAACTCTGAAGGGAACGAAGTGAGCACTCTTGGTCAACTTGTCCACAATCACCCAAATGGCATTGTAACCTTTAGGACTCCTTGGCAAAGCGGTCACAAAATCTATGGTGATATGCTCCCACCTCCACTCCGGAATGGGAAGAGGCTGAAGAAGTCCGACGATCCTCTGATGATCTGCCTTCACCTGCTGGCAGATCAAGCACTGTGACACTCGCCACGGACCCTCTTCATACCATGCCACCAAAAGTGAAGCTTCAAATCTCGGTACATCTCAGTACCTCCAGGATGAATAGAGTACGACGATTGGTGGGCTTTCTCAAGCAACTTCTGACGAACCTCACCCTTCGGAACACACAACCTGGACCCAAAACGAAGTGACCCATCTGAGTGAACAACCATATCGGTCATCATACCCGCTTCAACTTCGGCTATGAACCCGTGCAATTGCTCATCACCTGCCTGAGCCTCTTTAATCTGCTCAACAAGGGACAACTACAACTAAAGCATCATGCAACTCCGGTCATAACCTGGCAAGATCACATCCAAATCCAACCTCCTCATCTGCTCAACAAGCTCTCTCTGCTTAGTCAAGAACATGACGACTGGTCTCCTACTCAAAGCATCTGGCACCAAGTTCACTCTACCAGGATGGTATTGCAAACTGATGTCATAGTTAGCCATCAACTCCAACCATCGCCTCTGCCTCATGTTCAGTTCCTTCTGAGTGAAAACATACTTGAGACTTTTGTAGTCAGTAAAGATTTTCACTCGGTCACCAAGCAGATAGTGTCTCCACAACTTGAAAGCAAAGATCACCGCAGCCAACTCAAAATCATGGGTAGGGTAGTTCTTCTCGTGCGGCCTCAACTGTCTGGACGCATAAGTAACAACTTGACCCTTTTACATCAACACTGCACCTAGGCCCTTGCCAGAAGCGTCATAGTGAACCACAAAACCACTCGAACCATTCAGAATAGTTAACACTGGCGCTGACGTCAACCGGCTCTTCAACTCTGTAAAATCTCTATTGCAAGCTCCATCCCAGACGAACTTCTGATCCTTCCCAGTCAGCTTAGTCAACGGCCCAGCAATATTCAAAAAGTCTTGGACAAACTTCCGATAAAACCCGACCAAACCAAGAAAACTTATCACCTCTGAAACTGGCTTAGGAACAGGCAAATCCTTGACCGCAGAAATCTTGGTCAGGATCAACAGAGATACCATCGCCTGAGATAATGTGCCCCAAAAAGGTAACTCGATCAAGCCAGAACTCACACTTGCTGAGTTTCCCATGGAGCTGATTCTCCCTCAAGGTTTGCAAAACCAACCTCAAATGATCAGCATGCTCCTTCCAGTTCTGAGAATACACCAAAATGTCATCTATGAAGACCACCACGAATCTATCCAAAAATGGAGAGAAAACTCTGTTTATCAGACTCATGAATACTGTTGGCACATTCATGACTCCGAAAGGCATCACTAGAAACTCATAGTACCCGCATCTGGTCCTGAATACAGTCTTCTGCACATCTGCGGCCTTCACCTTCACTTGATGATAACTAGAGCGAAGGTCCAACTTCGAAAAGATAGGAGCTCCACCCAACTGATCATACAAGTCATCGATCCTGGGTAACGGATACCGGTTTTTCACTGTAACACTGTTCAACTCACGGTAATCCACGCACAGATGACGACTCCCGTCCTTCCTGCTGATAAACAAGACAGGAGCACCCCATGGGGACACACTGGGCCTGATGAAACCCAAATCCAGCAATTCTTGGACCTGCACCTTCAGCTCTGCTAGCTCAATTGGTGCCATCCTGTAGGGACTCTTCGATATCGGTACAGTTCCTGGCTGAACCACAATACTAAATTCCACTTCCCTATCCGGGGGCAGTCCAGGCAACTCTTTTGGAAACACATCCAGAAATTTCTGCACTACAAGAGGTGCATCCTCACATCCTGAGTGCAACTCATTTAAAAACCAACATCGACAACTACTTCCTGACCATGCCCAAGGGGTGACTCCCCAGCATGGAACTCAAACTCTGCACGGCCTGACATCCTAAAAAAACCTTCTGCGCTCGACAATCAATGATCGCGTGGGTCTCACCCATCCAATCCATGCTAAAATCACATATAACCCAGAACTGTCGATCACAATCAGATCTGCTATGAAATCAGTACTTCCAATTACCATGGGACTCTGCTTGCACTCCCGGGAACAGACGACAACACCGCCACCTATGGTGATGTTCCAAGTTACCGGCATAACACTGCACTCCAACTGATGCTAATCCACAAAGCGGGAGGAGACGCAGGAATGGGTTGCCCCAGAATCAAAAAGAACACGAGCAGGAACGGAATGAACAAGAATGACACTCAAGATAAAGTCAAAATAAGGAAAAAGATGAACAGATGAGAGATAACCAAGGAATATGGAAAATGATGCAAGAAAACAACATGAAAGAAGGATGCAAGGGAAATAAATAAAACAAGGAGCAAATAACAGAACAACAAAAGAAAATACAAAAGAATACCTGCAACGAATTCTTCCGTGGTCTAATCTTCCTCCACTATTAAGTAAAAGTCTAACCTCTCCCTATAGCAGCGGTCCTCTGACCGATGATTTGACGCTGAGGGGGAAGTGGAGGTCTGACCTGACTACGGACTGGCGCGACTGCGGCCTGGTCGTGCCTCCTTCGAGGACAATCTCGAACCAAATGGTCGGTAACACCACAACCGAGACACCGGAGGTTGGCCTTCAATCAATCCTTGCGCAAGTGCCCAGGGGTTTGGCAAAAGTCGCAAACAACATCCCTCTGTAGAGGAGCAGGATGGAAGGGAGCTTTCCTGACGGCAAGGACCGGAGCTGGCCTCCTGATCGGGCCTCCAGTGGGCCTGACAACAACAGCAGCGGGGTACTGAATAACTTGCTGAGAAGGGGTCTCCCGAGCTCGAGTCTGCTCTGTCGCTCGAGCTGCCTCTAAAGCATACGCATAGGTACGGAGATGATAGCCGGACAAGTGCACCTGAATCCCCTGATCAAGACCCAAAAGGAACCTCCGAGCACGATCCTCCTCATTCGCCACCAAGGGGGTAGCGAAGCGGCTAAGCCTGGTGAACTCCGCGGCGTACTCATTCACGGACCTAGTGCCCTGTCCCAAGAAAAACTTGGTGTTACAATACTACATATATAATATATAACAAAATCTCAAAATACGGCACTAATAAATCAACCAGACAACCAACCAACCAACCTGCTACAGGGAAAGAAACTGATGCTCCATCTCTACCAGGGTTATGCGGGGGAAGAATTTCTCCAGGAAGCTCTGAGCGAAAGTAGCCTAAGCAATAGGCCTCTCTAGCCTCTCGGATTCTGCTCTCCACCAGATGTGGGCCAAATCCACCAACTGGATGCATACCACATCCACATGTTTGGCATCGGTGACCCTAGCTGCCAGTAAAAGACTCCGTCTGTATCAGCTGCTGCTCAGCCTCGAGTGGCATCTCAGTACCAGTGAACTTATCAGGATGCAACCTCATGAAATCCGCAATGGTACTCGGACGAAGGGGCAAAACTACCGGGGCAGGCACAACAGGGGTTGAAACAGCATTCCGGTTAGCAGACTCCAATCGGCCTTAACCAGTTCACTGTGCTCCTGCTGCATCTGAGCAATCTTGCTGGAGCACCTGAGTAATAGCTGCCAACTCATGATGGTCTTCTTGCGAGCGAGAAGTCAATGCATTCCCACGAGCCATATTCTGCACAAAACCCAAAACAATTAGCATTCAGATCAAGTTGATTATTAATGTTTCGTACAATGCATGGCCTGTTGGTGGTTAAGTAAATCCTGACTGAGTCAAGCATGTCTAATGTATTAGTCAGACTAACACATTAGCCAAACCTGAAACACTGATACCACACAAAACCTTGGCACGCCCCGCTTCCCAAAAGGAATACGGAATACGGTACATGACTAAGCCCAGCAGATAGTTTTCACCATCCATAAGCTGTACGGATCTATTTGACTCAGCACAACAGTAAATATAACAATATACTCAACTAGGCATGCATAAACAATTATAAATCAACAGTATTCATTCGCAACAATAATGAATACTCCAAAAAAATACGAGATCTAAAACAAAATAATATCCTAGGACTACAAGCCCAAATACAAGTCTCAATACAGTACATGAATAAAATAGTTCAAACAGAACATTAAGCAAAATTTCCAATGCGCAGCTTAAAATTTTTGCTCACCAATTCACAGTAGGCAAGCGATCACCAAAACCTGCTCATATAGCAATTACAAGCAAAAAGGAAGACAGGAAACATAATGCCCGTTAGATGCAAGTTCCGGGCCGCAAGTAGTACAAGCAGGAAAAGAAAAGGAAAAATAATAAAACAAAACAGGAAGTACTGACATGGAGGAAAAGCAACAGTAGAGACATTCTACAGATAATAGGAAACAGTGGTGAACAGTGAAAAGTATAACAGTAACAGTAACAGTGAAGTCAATATTAACAGTAACAGGATAACAGTAACAGTAACAGGATGTGACAGCGAAATAGTTATTCGTATTTCTAATGTTCATTACTATCTAGGGAGCCCTTCATGTGTTCCAAATTATACCACATGGTTTCTACATCAAACGGTTTCGTTTTAAGATTTCATATTGGAACCTATAGGGCCGTATATTCAGACAAACAGTAACAGTAACAGTAATGGCAAACAGTAACGGTGTCATGGATCATGCCCCCATGCATCCAGAGAAAACAGTCGGTACCACAGTAAACAGTGGGGAAACGATTTTCCTTCTGAATATACATTTTTATATTGTCCATTACTAGAATTATCCCTTAAAACCCCGACTTGATTAGTTTTCATTATTATTAAACAAGTGTGAATGAACACAAACAGGGCTAAAGACATGGTAAGAACAAAGAACAAGTCTAAGATGAATAAGGAACACAAACGGATGACAAAAATAACCTATAACAATCAAAACAACGAAACTTCCAGTTTTGGACAGCAAGACACTACTGTACAAAATCTAAGATTTCCGTTGCTATAATACTGCAAATCGAGATCCGTCAGAAAATCTGGAAACTAGACTCTCTGAAGAATCCAGCGCATATATACAAGTCATATATCAGCCACAGACACGGGGTTGAAAATAGCGTTTAATATAGAGGTATGTTCAGGCAGAAAATGCAAAATCTTGTTTATAAACATAAAAAGGATTTGAAAACATCATAATTAATTCTGAGAAAAATCTGGAAGATTCCCTAGTATATTTAATCTCAACATATAAAATATCATGAAATTATATTACAGATATTAAATTCAATAAAATTGGGAAAACAGAGTAATGCAACAAAATCTCAATTCTGAAAGTTCAGACATAGCAGTACCAAAACAAAGATAATTCACAAAATACAATTTAAAATCCAGATCCGTCGAAAGGGTAGAAAACTAGACAAATCAGGCTACAGTTTATATCCGCAAAATTTTCATCAAAATCGTATAAAATCAAGTTGAAAACATAACTCTTTACTGAACAGCATGCAGTTTGAAGATATATCGATTGGTTTCATAAGCTTGAAATGTGATACAAAGTCATTAATTAATTCTACAAAAATTATGGATTTATCTCAGTCATGTCTAAACATACTCAGCAAAATATAAAGTTCAAATTCTACTTTTAATATCAGTTTTAAAATAATATTTCATTCAGAAATAACATAGTTCAGATGCTGGAATATACGATATGACTGCAGTAAAAAAATAATAACTAATTTATCGAAAATTGGAATTCAGATCCATCAAAAGTTCAGAAAACTAGAAAACAAAACCTACAAATCATGTTCACAAATTTATTTATTTTAATGATGTTAACAGGGTCGAAATTACTGTACAAAAATAGGGCAGCGGTGAAAGAAAAGTTCTTTTATGCATTTTATCAAATAGTTTAATTAAAAACGGTAATCTAAGAAGGCATACAAAGCATGGTATATAGGCAACTCAAATCAACATGGCACGTGAATAAACAATCTATAATAAGATAGCAAATCATACACACATCCATGAAGCAATCATCTACAACATACGATATGTCACAACAAATATAAACATCAAGATCTCCGTCTAATCTAAATTGTTTCATGCAATGGGTGACAACTACTGTGAACTAATCATGATCAAGAGATGAAGGAACGGATTGACAAACAAAATATATGATCATCATGAGGGTACAAAACAAATGCATGCAAGACTACTTACGGTATTTAACTTGTATGACAAAAATTACATACAAGATACTTGCCTGAAAACGATGACGAAGATGAAGAACAGAATAACGGAAACGGATCCCGAACGATGAACACAACACGAACAAGAGACTTCACGTACCAACACCAACACAACACGGTGGTGCACGTGTTCACACGCACACACACAAGTAGCAACAAACAGCAAGAGTGTCGACAGCAAGAAGAGGGACGACGGTGGCTAGCGGCAGCACAACAACAGTGGCGACAGCACGGTGGGCGGCGCTCGGCTATTTTCGACCACAACAGAAGATGATGATAGAGAGAAAGACGACAATGACGAGGGGCTAGGGTCGCTGCAGCTCGAACGGGGATAGGGAGGCACAAGGTGTGCAGCGGATGAGGGGAAGAGGAGAAGGGAAGCACGGGGGGGTTGTGGGGTCTGCCAGCGTCGGTGATCAAGACGAAGACAGCAAGGAATGGGGATCGGGAGAGAAAGAGATCGGGGTAGGGTAAGGGAAGGGCTGTATGTAGAGAGTAGGGATATTAGGGTTTGGTAATTATGGTTAGGGTGTAATTAGGAGGGTTTATATAGAGTTAGAGCGGGTTTGGGTCAACTGGGTAGTATCCAATAGGAAGAAAAGAGTCCAATATTAGACAAATAAGCCATGAATTAGGTTTAGACAAAAAACAAGGTCAAGAACAAATTATAGATCAATCAAATGAGAATATAAGGCTGAATCAAGCAAAAATGAATCACAAGGAGAACAACAACACACAATCAAAAGGGGACAAAAAGAGATGCAATCAGAAATAAAATAAAATAACCAGAAATTTAATTAAATACAAATACAATACAAAAATGAGTCACAGGGGTTACATTAATTATTAAATTAAATTAATTAATTAATAATTCCTAAAAAATAATTTAAAATCATAAATAGTTAATTAAAATTCTAAATTAATAATTATTATTTGAAAAATATTTCTAAATTCTGAAAAAGTAAATACTAATTTAGAATAATTAATTAAAAATTTCATAAATTAATTATAAAAATTTGGAAATTGAATAAAAATTTGGAAAATGATTAAAAATCAGGAAAAATTCAGAAAATTTTGGAAAAGTCACTAAATATCTAGAAAATTTTGGAAATAATTTTGGGTATTTTAAAACTCTTAATAACACCATTACGCCTTGAGCCAGATCTAAACTTCCCTGAGAACTCTGATAAGTTCTGTAAACCATTAAAAACCGGCGAACTCCTCCTCAAAGGCTATGAAAATAAGTCTTCAAGTGTGGGGGGCTTGTGATATAGCTAAAAATAGAACTAGACCGTTCAAATTGGGCACAGTCTCAAAGCTCTCAGGGGCAAAATGGTAATTTACCCTACAAACGGGTCAAAAAATGGGAACTGGGTCTTTTCCATGACCCAATAACCCAAAAACGGACCTGTATTACCGGGTTATGATGGCATCCCATTATAAATAAACCCAGATCAATTGAAGAGTTGTTTAAATTCATGATTATCCCTAAGAGGCGATTTAAATCTAAATCTCTTATCATGAAGGAATTTAAACTCTATTTCCTATCAAAAACATCGGAAAGTAGAGATAAATGATTATCTCGAAACTGTGCCTAGGCGACTATAAATACCCCCTACCCCGCCAGAAACAGGTAATCAATATTTTTCTCCACAAAAGCTCTCTCATATTTTTCTTGATTTCTGACTTGAACGTCGGAGGGTCTGTCGTCGGGATCAATCCCGGTGTTTCAGACCTTTTGCGATTGTCACCACACAAATTAAATCTTACGGCCCAACGGAGTCAGATTGAGAAGCCAACCACGGTCAAAGGTAGTCAACATCGTCGAAAGTCAAAAGGTCAGTTTTTGATTATTCCTCCAAAGAATCCACATCATTTGATTGCTCCCACACCGAAAAAAGCAGCAACAATCTGTTAGGTCCCTCAATTAGTTAAGTCAGTTACATAATCTCTAGTTAATTAACACTACTAGCAATCTGCACGTTCGATGCATGCCCTATGATTTTTTTTTTCTTTTTAAAGACTACGACGTAGTCTGACATTGAACTTGAGAACTCTTTTACCCATCTCAAATCCTTATCACTCTTTACAATTACCCCTAATGACACTAACTTTAATTTTATATGAGTGTCACTTATGTAAATAATTATGATGTAAATAAATTTGAACTTTGAAGGTATTATGGTAACTGAATACTAGATGGTTAATATAACTTCTATTTAAAAATGAGTGTTTGAGATTAGATGTTTGATTGTTAGCAAATTACAATTTGTCTATAAATGACACAACTACAACTCTCCCATGATAATATTAGAGATGCTTTTGTCACAGAAACATAATTTGACGGAATAGCTTTCAAGGATTAAATTCCCTTGTTCTCTATTATCCTTAGTTTCGGAACCAAGGTTGAAAATTTGTTATACAAAAATTATTCTACGGGACATTTTTGACCTACCAAGAGGGTCATTGTTAGGACTTTGGAGGACTTGATATACTAATAAATTGAAGGATTATACCAAGAATACCCTACTTCACATTATTTCGTATGCATGCCTTACTGAATCAGATATAATATTATAAATAATTAGTTGGGTTTTCGTAGGAATTTTAAACTTTGAGGAGGTTGAAGGGTCAAAAAGTGGATACGACATAGATCCTACTGTTTCTTGTTCCTTCCTACCGCAAATTAGACAGATTTCTTGTAGCCTCAAATGACAAAGAGCATAGAGAAACCTGTTCTGTACTGTTCTTGTGTTGTGCACCTCAGTCGAGGTAGTGCAACCTTGTTTTGTTAGATTTTTATTCACAACAAGGAACACCAAGGGTTTGTTTGCTTTGATTAAGTTAAAAGGTGGTAAAACGAAGTTAACCTAATGTAGTTAATTATCACTGCAAGAATTTTGGGAGATTAGAGTTTGCTAATTTCGATGTAGATGCACCTGAAAGAAACACTTTGTATTGTTTGGTTTGATGTAGTTGGGTAGCGATTAACTAATCAAGGTGACCGACCACTGATGAGTAATGCTAATATGGTACAAAAACAATCTTACCAGAGCACCAATTCAGAAAGAAGCCGAAGTTAAAACTACAAACATCATCCCTTCCACCCCAAGGGCAGAAAGAAGTGTTTAAGATTCCTCAATACGAAAAAGGAAGAATGTTCGATAACAACGAAGATCGACTACTTTTATAAGGGATGCTATTTTTTGGTCGTACGTTCTCACAGCTAATTGTCTGTACATTACATAGAAGAGGATGTCAGGTAGGTTGTTTATTTCGAGTTGTGGCTGGTAGCTAGTTTCTCGTTTTTGTGGTTACATCTCTTGAGATATATGGTATCTATATTTCAGAAAAAAAGCTGAAAGAAGAGGAGAAACAGGCAAGAGGGGTTGCTATTGTACCGACGCAAGGATGGCTGTCATGGTCATGGTCATGGCCATAGCTATGTTGGCTGTGATAAAATGGAGATTTGATTGTTAGGGTCGGATTTGTTTGTGTCAAGGGGGTCCAATACCCTAATATTGTTCGACACCACGGTTGGGCTTGATGTAAGATGTTGAAATTGATGGATCAGATGGCAAACTTGGATGCGAAATCCAATGAGAATAGCAACTTTCGTGAATCGAATCATCTACACTCATAAAATATGAATGAATGGTACACTTATTTAATATCAACAATCCATCGTAAATCGGACCTCTTGTGCTTTGAAATACTTGCCCATTTTTTGCAGGTTTTCTTTGCGCGCCTCGTACTTGCAGAGATAAACAAGGAAATAAAAGGATTAAGCCTATTGGTAAAACGAACGGTTTTTCGATTAAAACAAATCAGCACCAGTGGAACAAAGGCTCGTATTGTGCTAATCAATGATCAACTTCCCAAGGCCAAGTTGAAGAAGAAGACCCCCAGCATGTCCGAGCTTACCCTCTTACTCGAGATGGCCAGCGCACTTACATCTCTTATCAAGATGGCCATGTCGGAGTTCGAGAGGAGGGGATGCTGGCACATTAAAGAGTCTCTTCTCAGGGAGCTGAGACTCAATCGCCCTACCGGGAGCACACACCGCGGTGCAGCTCACCGAGCCTATGGGGGCGACGTTGGTCATCACTGCTTCCCCACATATCATCCCAGGGAACGGGCCCATAGAGCGGGTCTTTCTACTGGCCATTTACGGCATAAAAGGTACCCAATCAAAGGCCATCGTCACCAACTGGGGAGAGGGGGGATCATCAGAGTTTTTGCAACAGGCATCAGACTCAAGTACCACAACAACAGCCTCAGGCCTTTCTGACGCCTCACACACAACCACTTCAACATACTTTCCCTCCCGATCTACCCCCCACACATCATTTCAAACAATACTCAACTTTCCCCAGTTCTTCAGCTTAATCACACTATCATCTCCAACCCCACCATTAACACCAATCCCCCTCCTAAACTAGTCTGTTTCAAATGTGGGGAATTGGGTCAATACCGAAACGCTTGCTCCAAGCGATTCATCATCGATAAGAAGGTGAAAGTGGAGGTGGTGCATCTGGAAACAACACCAGCTTCCTCCTCCACTTCACACATCGATCCCATAAAGGCTATCACCGAGACACCTTTTCAGTCGAGTGGCCAAAATGGGGCATCGACCATAACGAGTGGCCATGATCTCAGGGATCAAGTGGTTCAAAAGTCGCGAAAACCCCCCAAAAACTTCAATCAAGGCTAGGGTTGTCAGACCCGACAGGAGGTGCGCAAAAATCTAAAAAGGGGGCAACTTTGGGGTTCGCGACAGAGCAGGCGGGATTCACAACAGGGAAGAAGACAAGGTGCACGACGACAAATACCTCAGTTAGAGAAGCTGACAAGGGGAAGAGGCTTATGGTTGAGGAACCAAGACAAGTCGAGTGTCTGTCCACTGGGGATAAGAAGGCCTTGGCTTTATGTGGGCCAAAAGAGTGTTTTAGGCCTGTACAGGAACCGAAGAATGTGGTCTTCAGCAATTTCCATCTGAAGCCTGTCAGCAGTACATTAGTTACTGACACTCTAGAGGACATCGATAATGGCTTTGGGATGTTTGGGTCTGGTTCTCTATTATCTAACAGGCCCAAGATGGGGACGGGCTATCCGGGCGAGCCGACTGGTGATGAGGACAATGAATCGTATTGGGAAACAGACTCAGAAACAACAGAAGAAGTGGTTCAGGATATCCCTCAAATAGCTAAAACGGTAGAAGTTGACCCTCCCTCATCCACCGAGTTGGCAGCATGCTCCTTCAATTCTACTTCAGAGCTTGTGCAGCAGATCCCAAACAGGAGTCAGGTCGAATCACTAGATGACTACCTGGATAGTGCTGCTGCTACCGCGTTGGCTAAGTGCAAATGTGGTGGCTCGTTACCTTCCGTGTTCAATTTTATGACTGATACTCAAATTTTCAATCTTGCTAATGTTTGTGGCCTGGCGGTTAACGATAGTGAACGAAATGTGATGCTCCTTAACAAGATAAGAGGGTGGGATTTATCTAGAGAGAATTTTGATTGATGGGAGATACAACTCTATTCATCTGTCCTATTACTGGTGATGGACCCCCACTCCTCAGAGTTTGACTGGGGGGATGTTGGTGATGTTCCTTTAGTGGGAGCATGCTTATGACTTTCTGTTTGTGTCTCACCCCCATGTTCATGGGTGTTCTATGTATTGTGTTTTATTTTGTTTAGTAGGACCTTGTATTTTGCTCAGTTCTCTGAGTTTGTTTTATGAACCCCTTATTAATGAAACAAGGTGGCTATTCTCCACCTTTCCCTTCCAAAAAAAAAAAAAAACAATCCATCATAAATCAAGTTTGATAAATGGTCAAAATTAATTATATTACTTATCATTAAAATAAAAAAAATGCTTCAATCAAGCTAATTAGAATATTTTCCCTTTAAAAGAATTTTAAATGCCTAAATGAGAGACCCTCTCATGAGTTTTTGGGTAAGTTTTTTATTACTTTAAAAAGCAAGTCCTACAATAACTTATTTAATTATTTTTGCGTCTTCTGGAAAAAGAAATTGCAAATTTTTTTTCTCATGTGTTTACGCTACTTCTGTTCATTACCTATTTCTTCAAATAATTGACAAAAAAGATTTTTTTTTTTTTTTTGTTGAGATTTTAGAAGTAAGAAATATGGAAGAAAGATACCTTCATTTCTTAGATTTTAAACATACAATAGTTGGATTAAAGTCAAGCTTTTTTTATTAAGTAAACTTAGAGAAAACAAAATATTGGCCAAATATATATGGTGTTTTTTATAAAAAATCTTATCATAAAATTCATGAGAGGATTCCACATTTAGGCTGTTAAATTTATTTAAATGTAAACTATTCTAATTAGCTTGATTGAAGCACTTTTTATTTTAATAGTAAGTAATGTAATTAATTTTGTCCATTTATCAAACTTGATTTATGATGGACGGGTGATATTAAGTGCACAATTCACTCGTATTTTTCAAGTGCAGAGGATTCAAATCCCAACTTTGAGGTAGAAAACTTGAGAAAGATGTGCGGTATAGTTAGTTTCCATTATAACCTTCATATATAAACCGGTCTTTCTATTAAGACTACCTAGATTTGAATATTTTAGTACTTAGAAGAAACCAACAAATTAAAGAAGTCAAAACAAATAACTGAGTGACGATTACAAAATTGAATCCATATGTTTTTGGAAACCAAAGCATTAACCGTTTGTAGTGCAACAAGCATTTTTTCTTACAGAACAGGTGAAAATTTTCAACTTGAACAATTGTTCATTGTTTTAGACTCCTTAGTTTTGGTTCCCTTTCTAATTGTTGAACTTCACTATGTTGGGTAGCCCTCTTCTCACAACTGGTTGTACTCGTGCAAGCCATTTACTAATGCCACATCAATTAGAACTTTGACTAAATTATTGAAGAAATTTGTTACACTGCATGCTATACATAGTGGTTATTGTCAAATCAGTCAAAAGCCACTTCCATTAAACCCAAAGGCATGCGCTCTCATGTTATTCCATCAAATCTAACTCTGTCATAAAAAAAGCTATATCATAGATATGATCAAGATCTTAGTTGGGTTGCTACGTGGGGGATAAGTTACAGTGTGAGGCATGCAAAGAGTGGGGTGAGTGAGAGAGTCCAAAAAGGCTAGTGAATCCCATGATTGGTTCTTCAACACTCAGTGTTGTTGGGGGATATCCCAACACCAATTGACATCAGAGGTGAAATGATGCTTATCTATCACGGGATTATCCATCAACATGACTTCATTACATTAAATTGAAAAAGTTAATAAAATTTCAAAAGGTAAACAACACAAGTAGACCTACCTATGAAACATGGACACTGACAACATGCAACTCGACATATTGATACAAAAACAGTTTTATAAAAGTAATAATGGAATAGTGTCCACACTTGTGTCTGGCACTTGCGAATTCTAAATAGGAGTGTGTGTACTTCATAGGATCTCATGTTGTGATGTTTTCAGCAAACCGATCAAAACATATGAGGATGTTATACAATTTATGTTTAACATTAAAAGGAACATACAGAAGTTTGGAGTGAATTTCAAGTTAGAAAGATTACCCACTCAATGTAGTACCCTGGCCCAACCTTTTGGAATTTGGATCCTCTATTTCTCTTTCTGTAGCAGAGCTTGCTTCAAAGCAACGGCAAGCATCCTCTATAAATCTCTTTAATAACTAAGAAGAAGAAGATTAGTAAAAGAGTAAGTTAACAAGCTTGACTCCTGCTATGTAAAGATATTTTCTTCCCTTTACTATGCTAGAAGGGAAGGAATCATGAGTGTCATTTATCAATGTGATTAAGTCTCCCTTAACTCCATAAAATTTATGGAATATGATGGGCATTTAAATGTCATTTGATTCTAAGTGGTTAGGAGGATAAGCTACTTGTCAAAATGATTGAAATGCATAGCTGTAATACATTTAGTTGGTGGATATAATAGACACTGTTGTAAGTGGATCATGGGCTGATGCTGCTATCTACATTGATTCTTATTTATCTCTTTTTGCAAAAGAATTGTTTTGCCTCATTTGAGGGGTACTTTTTTCCTTAGCCCCTTTTGACTATTATTTTAGACTTCAAAGCTCTTTCCATCTAATTCATTCAGTTACATATTGCAGTTAAATTCGACCATTTTCAATGAAAATATAATATACAGAGTAGTATTTTAAATTAAAACACAGCACACTTTGAAATATATTACACTCGTTTAACAAGGGATACTTAAAAATAAAATCATCCAGAATTTCTTGTCAATTTCTTATACAGAAGGTTTCTTTGTTATTTGGATGACGAAGGGTTGGTTTCATGGAAACATCATGGTGAGATGAGAGGCTTAAACTAATTTATAAATTTATCTAACAAATCTGCAACAAATTTTTAAGAAATTAATTTAGGGAAGCCTCTGCTGGCAATGTTGTATTCAATTGCTGATTTGATGTTTCTGTTAAAGATTATGAGAAATAACAATAAGAAAAATTGGAATTAATATCTTAGACTAAGGTGTTTGAGATATTTACCCTAGGTATGATGTTTAAAATACTTAGATTACTATCACAAGCCAATATTTATAGGATAAATACTGGTTTGGGTACTTGATTCTCAACCTACTCAACCTGCGGTCTAATATCCATACAATTAGTATGTATAACACACGTGCTATCCATAAAATAATATTATACATAATATTATTCATATAGTGAGAACATACCTATATATCCAACAGTTTCCATTAATTGTAATTAAGTTATCATGTTTCTGTCTTTCCTCTGACAGATCAAAGCATATCCAAATCGAAGTCATGCCACTTAAAATAGCTGCTCCATCTGAAAGGCTACTTGCAAATGACCACTTAGGATGTGATATATGGTTTGTAAATCAATTAAACAGAAGACACCAATTAGGCAAGTTGATTACAACCTTTGCAATTTGAAAGTGAAATTAATTCATATCCACATCTAATGATTTAACAGCTAAAACATAAACCCACTACCCAAACTTGGTGGTGAGTTGGAAATTCAGTAGTTCATACATAGAAATCATTAGTTTGATTCATATTGTCACATTTTGTAAAACAGATAAGATGATTATTGGTCAAGAGCACTTACAATGTAGCAAGGGCCATATTATATATATAGGCAAAACCTATATACAACTCACACATTCACACCCACACATACACCCAATATCTAACACATTCAACACTCGTGTCAAATTCAAGGTGGACTAACCAACATGTTTGGCGACAGATGAGCAAAAATAGATGAGCTAACATTATCGGCCGTTTGAGATTTTGTAAAGAAGTCGGCGATCTCCGACCAAGTGTGAAACTGTATGGAAGAGGGAAAAAAGCGGGTTGGAGAAGGGTTTATGATGCTCTTTCAGGAATCAACATTGAAGTGGATTTTGATGCGTACTCGTTATGGAGATGGTTTCGATGTATACCCCACATGAATCAAACTTGCAGAGAGTTTTGATACATACCCATTATGAATCAAAATTGAAGAGGGGTTTGATGCATACCCCTCGTGAAGATGAATCTCTCCGTCAAAGAAATATAGGTGATGAGTGGATCATGTCGGATCTCGTCGTCAAAGTATAAGGAGACAACCTAATGGTCATAGATCTTTCCATCGACGAAATGGAAAAGAAAAGTACGATCTCACCTAGACGAATAAGGAGACAAAATTTCCTGTCATCACGCAGTCAATGATGAGGAGATTTCAAGAAGACGTTCGATCTCGCCACTGACGAAGTGGATATTGGTTGAGGAATTTCTTCAGACAATTTGAGTGTAGCCAAAGAGATAAGGAGAGTTGGTTCAGGAATTTCATCATACACATGTTGTGTTGAGTGCAGCTAAAGAGATGGAGAAAGTTGGGTCATGAATTTTATAAAACAGATGTTGTGCTTAGAAATTAGGTTTCATGTTTGAGTTGGATTTGGAAGCGAACTCGGATCTAGTTTGAAGAAAAGGAGACCAACAAGAGCATCATTACCATGCGAGCAACATAATCAATGCCAATGACTGGAGGAGTGGGTGGTGGCAAAGAACACTTGGAAACCCTATAACCCATGGCAATAATAATCATCGACGAAGAGGGAAGGTAGGAGGCAGCTGCTAAAACTAGCATTGGTATCGGGTCGAGTCGGGTTGGGTCCTTCACTACCCGGACCCAGACCCGGATCACCTACGGGTCCAAAAATTGGACCCGAACCCGGACCCATGAGGACCGGATCCCGTTCTGGGTCCAGGTCCTATTAAAATATTCCTACCCGTTCGGGTAGGAGTGGGAGTTTGAGCGGCGAGTGGAGGATTTAGAATAAAGGAGAGAAGAAAAAGGCATTAATTTTGAGTTTGGAAGAGGAAGATTTAGAATTGAGGAGGAAGAATGGGAGGGATGAGGATAGAATATTGTTTTTATGTTGATTTTTTGGGTTTTTTTAAATGGGTCCGGGTCCGAGTCTGGTCTCTTTTGAGCAGACCCGGACCCAGATCCGAAAGTACAACGGGTCCAATTTTAAGACCCGATCCCGGATCTGGATAGGCCGGGTCGGTTCCGGTCCAATGCCAGGTCCAAGTCGGATCCGGGTTTCGGGTATTTATACCAATGCTAGCTGAAACCCATACTTTGAGTCTGAAGGAGAGGGCAACAACTGATTTGGAGGAAGAAGAACAACAATCTTGAACCCACTTGAATGGCTGATGTTGAGGATTCGAAAGGTGGGAGCCCACAGCGGAAGGAGAAGGTAGAATTAAGGTTGAGATTTTGAAACCTTAGAAATCTTAGGCTCTGATACCATGTCACATTTTGGGGAGTAGGAATATATATCAAAAGCACTTAAAATGAGGCAAGAGCTTTAGTATCAATGTGTAAAAACCGAATCTACCATTGAACCGAAGAAATGATTGGCCTGATTTTAAGCCTATTCAACCGGGTTTATTGTCGGTTGGATCGGGTTCAAAGTTAGAGGGTTCACTTCTAACTTAGTACATATTATATATATATATATATATATATATATATATATATATATATATATATATATATATATATATATATAGGGAAAAAGGGTTATGAGCAACTTGCTCATTTAGTAAATAAGTAATTGATGATGTGGCATACATGTGATTGGAAAATCATTAAAAGGGCTAGATGTCCAATGTATCACATGCATGCCACATAATCAATTGCTTATTTACTAAATGAGCAAGTTGCTCATATCCCTTTTACCCATATATATATATATATATATATATATATATATATATATATGACTGTGTTTTATTACACATCTCCAGTATTTAATTAGTGTTTAATCGGTTTAGTAGTTTTCTTGAGAGCCGCAAGTTCGATTCCCAACATTCACATAATGTGAAACTGGATAGGTGCCTAGTCCGGTTCCCGTTGACCCGATCAGACTGGCTGGTCCGAGTTTCGACAACACTTCTTAGTATATATAGGCAAAGCCTATATACAACTCACACATATATACCCATATATACACCCAATATCCAACTCATTCAACACGCATATGAGGGCTAATTACACAATTTATGCCCACCGACTAAAATGTGTCTTGTTATAACTAAAACTGAAAATAAAAGCAAGTAAATGCAAATAAATGCTTCTGACTTCCATCAATCTGTTACTGTAGCTTTTCTCTTAATTTCTCTCTTTTTTTTTATATAAAAGATGACCCCGTCATCTCTTAATGCAGAATTAATGAAAAAAGTGGAGTTAATTACAAAGATACTTGTCACGCCCCGCTTTCCAGAATACGGGTACACAGGCACGTAACTGAGGCCCAGCGAATGATGCAAATACATCATTCATAAGCTGCATATTTAATTCAACAACAAGATAACAATATCAACCACGCAAGTATGTAAAATCACAATAGGATAACAAAGTACATGACATATTACATGACATAATACAGAACATAACCAACAACTGAAAAGAAACATAGTTACAGGTCAAACACGCCCGGATTACAACAAGGAGTACATGAATAAACAAAAACTAAAATAACATGAAATTAAACAAGACTAGAATCTCTATTCAGCAACACCTTCGGGTAATTCTCCATCTGGACCTGCAAGTATATTATTACGAAGGAAGAAACAAAGAGCTACTCGTTAATGCAAGTCACAGGCCGCAAGTGGTTCAAGTAACGGGACAATTATAAAATGAAACAAAAGCAGGAAAAGAACAAGGAATCAAGAATCATATAATAGAGCAAATACAACATGCAACAGGATCAAGAATAAGACCTCATAGAACAAATCGCATGCATGTAAACAAATAAATAATCCATATGAACATGTAACATGTAAACGAGTAAGCGAGTAAATGTGTCAACATGAACGCGTAACATGTAAATAAGTAAACAAGTCATCATAACCATGTAACATGTGGATTCGATCATGCAAGTGTACGTGTTAATGTCATGTCTTTTATTAACCTAACTAGGTAGCACTTCATGCGTCCCATACCACATGGTTGCTACTCGAAATCAAGTGAACATTTAGACTAGTGGTGGATTCTATAGGTCACGTACTCGGAAAAATTGTATCTTATTCGAGATATGTGCAATGTGGAACATGTAGTGTAACCTGTAGCGTGAAACCTGTCAAGTATATCTTGTATCGTGAAACATGTAAACCTGTAATTTAGCAAACTTGCAACTTGTAACTTGCAATTTGCAGCGAGGAACCACGAGCCCCCGTCCGAGTACGCTCTTCTATATTGCCCACTACTAAATCTTTTCCCTTATACCCCGGCTTGTTATCTTTTTATTACAATCAAACATGAATAATAACTACATGCAACAAGGATGAGTAACATGGCAAAGGTAACATGACAGGATCGAGTATTAAGACTTATGCAATGCGTGAAACATATTTCAGGGTCAATAAAACATGATGATGCGACTAATGGCATGCATAACACTTAATCAAGAATAAAAGATATTATAACAACATGCAACCTAGTAACAAGCAATTCATGCATAACATCATGTATAATTATAAGAGTATAATGTGTATCGTGTTTATGCAATGCATAGGGTGACAAAATATTCGCGATCATGTACGAATACGGGATCAATGGATTGTATAAGATACGAATAGAGTCAAAAATATACTTGCGGTATTTTGCAAAGGAGCTTGTACTAGACCAACGAATTTGTACAAGGGGATACTTGCCTGTTAGTTGACGACGATTAAATTGAAGACAAGAATAATGGGATCAGTATCTCGGACAGCAGAACACGTACGAGATATGTGGCAGCCATGCCAAATCAGCAACAACAACTCCACAAAGCAAAGTCCAAAATAGCAGTCAACTCCTTCACAAATCCAAGACAGCAAACATCTCCAATCACAACTCCACTACAACCAGATTTCAACACAACAGTAAACCCCAACACACTAGCACACCAAACAGCAAACTAATAATCCCCAACGTCACTTCACAAACACCAACTCCAATACACCACAACTACACAGTACACAACAACAACAATCCCAATACCCTGTCTCCTTCTTCTTCTTCACAGTGAGACAAAGAGAGAGGGGAGAGAGAGAGAGAGCGGGAGAGAGATTCGGCAGGGAGAGAGCGATGGTGCTCGGAAATGGCTGGACGGCGACAGAAGAGGGAGTGAGCGTGCTGGTAACAGCTGCGACGGGCGGAGGAAGCTCGAGGGTGGATGGCAGGCGAGGTCGCGCGACTGAAGGGAGAGATAGATGGGAGAGAATAAAACGGGGAGAAGGGGATATTAATATAATAATAAGATAATGGGGGTGAGAAGAGAGAGGGGGTGGTTACAAGGTGATGGGGGATGGTGCAGGTACGGAATTAGAAAGTGGGGAGTTAGAGTACGAGACAGAAAAGTGGGGGTGTGGAGAATTGTATACGAGTAAGGAGTCTGTACAATTATATGAGTTCTGAATTATTGGATTTGGGCTTGGGCTTAAAAGGAATCAAAAATAATTAAATAAAACAATTAGGTTGTTGGGCCAGATTTCTGGGCTTAGATTAAATAAAATCAGAATATGGAATTGGGCTTAAAATAACAATTAAACAATTGGGCTCATATTAATAATTAATAAAATCAATAATGTAAACTTGGGCTTAGAATAAATAATTGGGTTTCAGAATAATAGTTTAAATAATAAAAATCAGTTAGGGAAAAATAGTTATAAAATACAGAGAATTTAAATACGAAAAAATACTTTAAAAATACGTATTAATGGAAACAGGGGTTACAAACCGTCTCATAATTAAGAGATGCATCAAAATAATCTACAGCTAAGAGCAGGAAATTAAGATACAAGAGTAGACAATCAGCATCTCAGTGCACTCAATACTCGAACGTGTACCAAACCCTACTCCTCTTCCTACATACAAAGCGTCTTCTTGGGGACCTGCTTGACCTGCCCAAGCAATAATATAGGAGAAAATATTATGCATCATCACAAGAAATCTATTGTTGACATTACGAAATCATAAATCGTTACAGTCTAGCCATAGACTCCATAAAGTAGCAGCTACAGAAATATCTCAATCTACCATATCTCCTTTCTGACACTAATGACTCTCCAGTGCTCAAAAACCTCAGACAACAATCTAGGATAGACGAGAGCCCCAAATCCTAAACAGACCACCTCCCAACTTAATCTAGCTTTTGGACAGTTAAATAAAACGTGGTTACTATCCTCATCTAAGTTATAACATCTCGAGCACTTAACATCGATCTGTATTCCACGCTTTTGTAGATTAATCTTTGATATGATCGCATCGTTCTTAACCAAACAAAGGAAAACTCTAACTTTCAAGGGCGCATTGGTATTCCAAATGGTGCATGCATCCTTACATCTTAGACCCTCGTCATTGAGCATCTTGTACATTGACTTGACAGAGAAGGTCTTTGTGGGTTCTAAAGTCCAACTTCTCTCATCCTCATTTTCATTCGTGTACCTTCCTTCTGATCTAATATAGTTATTCAAATTTTGCAATAGCTGAGTGCTCTCCAGGTCTAGTACATCCACTACCTTGATCTTCAGTGTACCATTTCTCCATACGTCTGCCACCACCGTGTTTGTATTCAACGTAATAGCCACGCCCGGGAATAGGCTAATGAGAGTATTTTCACCGTACCATTAATCTTTCTAAAATCTACATCTTATTTGTGTGGAATATATCCCCCACCTTCGCCACCCCTTTCCATAGAAAAGATGCTTTTCCATGGCGACATCTCCCTCCGAATTTAAATTTCTTTCTACCATGATAACCTGAGAATGATTTGCACCACCAATTGTTATGCTTCATTTTCATCTTCCACCCCAGTTACTAATAAGAGCTCTGTTCATATCTCTTAAGTCCATGATTCCAAGCCATCCAAATTCTTTCTTCTTACAGACCCTACCCCACCTCACAAGATGAAATCCTTTATTGGCCTCATCAGCACCCTTCTAAAGGAATCTCTTTATGAGCTTGTCAATTTTGTTAATAAACTATCTCGGGAGCTCGTAGATGGGCATGAGATAGATCGGCAAGCTACTTAGGACCGAGTTAAGCAACGTAATTTTTCCACCAAGCAACAGAATTCGGCCTTTCCATCCAGTTAATTTTTTTTGTAACTTCTCAATCAATGGATTTCGGTCCTCTCTGCTCAAACCCCTTGGTCGAATAGGAATTCCTAAATATATGAGAGGATACTCCCCCACATCATAGCCGAACAACCCTTTAATAGTATCGATCGGAATAAACAATTGTTCGCTAAGCGGTTGAACGCTGCTTTTGTTGAGGTTCACCTTCAACTTTGCCCATGCATTAAAACACTTTAACACCAAACTGATAGCAATAATTTCCTCTTTAGTCGGCACTCCGAACATGATCATGTCATCCGCATATTGAAGAATAGATATAGAATTCGGAATTCCTTTGATCACCACCCCACGAATAATAGACGCCTCTCTTCCTCTCTTAATCATTTCTGCCAAACCACCCGCAACAATGGCAAATAATAGGGAAGATAAAGGATCTCCTTGCCTAGGACCTTTACGACACTTGATTTCCTTTCTTGCACTCACGTTAACATGAACAAATGATTTTCCTCCTCTGACACATTCCATAATCCATTTTCTTCATCTGCCTCCGAAGCCTTTGAGTACCGATGCTTCATCCACTGCATCCCATTTGACCGAGTCATACTACAACATATAGGGCTTTCTACAGCGGATTTATTATAACATTTAAGTGTTAATGTTGTTAAAAGTTATCAACAATAGTATTTCTGAAGAAAATGTAGTCTTTTGATTTATTTTGAAATTTAATCTTACCTACGACAGCGTTTTAGAATGTTGTACTTTTTACAATATTTTAAAAATGTTATTATATCTGTAAATAAACTGAATAGATAGGGGGATAAAAAAGAAAATTCTAACTCAAAAATCTAAATCCATCTCAAATTCTCGACTCCTCCCCCGGTGCCAATTCCAAAAATCCTTTCATCCATAAGCCCTATTCCAAATCCCCAATCACTGCCTACCCATTCCCAGTTCCCTGTCATCGACTTCTCCTCCCTGCACCCCAAAGTTCTACCCTGCCGTCGCCCTACTGGCAGCAAGGGCATCGAGGACAGAAAATCAATATGCTTTCGATGCTGCTATTCTTGGGACGCTTTCAGATCGTAAGGAGGTATTATAATATTTCATTCTATAGTACTTATATTTTCATCGAGTTCTTTTAGGTTATTCTTTACTGAATTATTATTGGTAAATAATTTTTAGGTTACTGGTATTAGGGATTAGGGATGTCATTGTCATTCATTTAACCTTTTTTCAAGAGAACAGCAATAACATAGGTTGATCTTATGACAATTGGCATCGTGTCAGCAAATGTGCTCCAAAGGAGGTATGTCTTTTAAGTTGGCTGTCTAAAAAATTTTAATTGGCTATGTATAATCTCTAGTGTCTTATCTCAATTTGATTATTTGTAATGGAACATATTATTGTTCTTAGTAATTGGGAGGAAGATGTTAAAGCTAAGGTTCATTCTTCAGTTAAGAAGATTACTGAAGGTTGTTTTCAATCGTTGGTTGCAGCAAGACAAGTATGCATTTAACATTTCAAAACATTATATGTTGCACTGATTTATTTGTTACGAATCTTATTTGTTCTTGCTCTTCTATAGGAAGTTCCCAAGAAAAGTACGGATAGTCAGGGCAGGTCATGGCAATTGGTTGATTTATTGCCACTATTTGATCCTCCAAATTCGACAGTGCTTAAAGTATCCATAGGGCTGTAGATCTTGGAACCAAAGTGCTGATGACTACACTTAAACATTTTTATTATCTCTTTTTTAACTTTCCAAATTACCATCCTTTTATATGTCATCATATAATCCTAATTTGTTATAGGCTCTTTTCTTTCTCAGAGGATCAACTTGCTACTGCTAAGGAAACTAGACGAAGACTTAGAATTGGAACATACATTTACCTGTCATCATCCCTTCTTTGTTTTCTTCCTGTTGTTGGGCACGATGAATTGATTGAGAAGGCTGATGGGTTTGCTGGAGTTTTCCCCAAGTGAGCTTTTCTTTTTCTGTTGTATATATTTTACTCATGTCCCTAGGAAATCATTAATTTCCTCCTTTCATCTTGCTTCTAATTTATTAATGATATTTCTTATGGAAATATAGCATAAATATGTGATTGTGAAAAAGTTGCAAGAGAAGAAGCATATATGTGGAGTGACAGGAGAAGTTGTGAATGATGCCCTGGCTCTTAAAAAGGCTGATGTTGGTATTGCCACTGTTGACGCTACTGATGCTGATAAGAGTGCTTCCGATGTCCTCGTCACGGAGCCTGGGCTTAACGTCATCATCACTTTAACCTAAGTCATGGTTTGGAAGAATGCTATTCTCTAAATTTATGATAATATCTTTGTTTCCTCTTATGTTTAAAGTTTGGGCGCTATTTCTTTAGATCTTAAGCTTTCTGTATAATCACCTTGCATCTGAGGGTTTGGATTTTGAACTAGATGGCAGCATAGCATTCAATATCTAGGAGGCACTACTGTGGAAGGAAAAGATTGAGTTTGTTATTGATCAGATACAATCAGTGTATTGTTCCTTTGTCTTTTGTTTTTAGAGATTGAACCGTTGACCTGAATAACCTAGTGAAATATATGTCACCCACCTTATTTACTTTTCAATTGTCATATGGAAATGAATATTTTCATGGCCAGTGCTTCAATTTTAGTATATTTGATCAGACAAACTATACTATGATTTGAGAATATGTGATGGTTCGTAAGTTATTTAATTTCTGTAAAGATATAGTAAAGCATCCTATAGGCATTTGGTTATGGGACTTGCAAATGCATGACCGACCGACCACATCAAGATGTTGGATGCTAACTAGGTACATTACTAGATTTCTAAAAAATTATATTAACTTGGTTGCAACAAGTAAATTTGACCGAACAAAGAAATTTAACATGAGATGAAATGCCACTTAGAACTTGCTTCATTTTGAGGTTAGTGACTTAACAATATCTATGTCATTTCCATCAAAATATATCAAATATCTCCAACCTGCAACAAATTAATTTTCAACAAAATATATCAACAAATTTCTGGAATTTATACAAGCAAAAATCACGTCAGTCATATGGTTTTGCATATCTAAATCAAGCAGAAATCGAGGGGAAGATAGGGTTTGAGTTCAAATTCAGGCCATTCATATGGTTTCTGTATTTATTCATCAAGAGTTTTCCTTACCCATACTCAATTACTTCATGGCTAGATAAAGGTAAAGTTTTCCTAATAATAATATAACCATAATTATCAGAAGAATTGATAAATTTGTTGAAAAATAGTATAAAATACTTCAACAGACATGAACATTGGATGTATAGAGTGATGTATAGAGTCCTAAAACTGTTATAAGAGTTACAAACAAATTTCATCGTTAGCGACTAAAATTCGAAAGTAACATGATGTGCGGACAAACTTTTGCTACATACTTCAATGTAAATATTTAAAGAAAAAAATAGAAGGTCAAATGCCATAAATGTTGTATTGTTAATGTAATCCCTGTTTTTCATTTTGTGTATTTTTGGGTGTATTTTTTCGTTTTGGTGTATTTTCTCTCTTGTATTCTTTCTGAACCGTATGTTGGAGTTGTTTTCAATATATATTCGTTTTATTTCATTTTGAGCTCTTTGTGTTTGATTGGTTGTCTTTTTGCTTAGTTCTTCATCGAAATTTTGTTCTTTCTTTCATTTAGTTTTTGTCTTCTTTATTTTTGTTCTTGGGTGCTTGTGGAGGTGATTGGTTGTTATTCTTTTTCCAATCCTATTGTTTGATCCCTAATAAGATTACCAAAGCCAAATTAAATTCCCAATCCTATTTGATATCCTATACAATTTGTATCCTAATTAAAACCCAATTAAACAAATCATACTACTACTCCTAATTACCCACAACCCAATTACCAGTAACCCTAGAACCCCATATATATATATATATATATCTCCCTCACACAAACCCTAACCCTAATACCATAGTCTCTCTCTCTCTCTCCCGGCTACCCTCTCTCCCTCCTTGGCTGCGCCACAACTTGACGCCAGCCACCCCCCTTCATGCCCAGGCTGACCCCCCTTTCCCCCGTCACCTGCACCTAACCCGACCACCTCTCCCGACCTTCCCCTTGCCGCACCCGACCACCATCCCTCTCCTCATCCATCCATCGACTCTTTCCCCGTTCCCTCCCTTCGGCGCCGTCGACGTGCAGCTAGGCCAGGCCGCACCCTGCCGTCGTCATCTCTCGCTCTCTTGATCTCTCTCTCGCTTTGTGGAGCTTTGCTCGTGTGGTGATTTTTGCACGAGTTTGCTTGGATTCGTTGATTCGTGGATTTTCGTTCGTGGGTTTTGCTCGTTGTCGGGAATCCATTTCCGTTACTCTTGATTTTTGTCGTTCTTCGTCTTCGGTTAAGGCAAGTAACTTGTACTTAAATTCCTTTGTATGATACAAGTCAAAAATACTACCTATAGTGTAGTTGGGTCTAGAGACGACTCTTGTTTGTGTTATTCTTGATGGGTTTTGTCTCTATAGTGCTATTTGACTATAGATGACTCACGACATAAAATTTGACATGAAATAACTTAGGTTTTATCCGTTCTTGATTTGATTATGTATGTGAGACTTTTGTGAGAATTCATAATTTTGTTGAGACCCATGACATGCTAGATATCCTAATCCATGATGTTTGGACACTTGGTAGACTCGATTTCATGTTTGGTTGTGTTTTGAACAAGATTTGTATGATATATGTTGCGTTGTTGTTAAAGGAAAAAATCTATATTTTGTCGCTAATCTGTTTTGTTTGCTATTTTGGACTGTCTTGAAGTCAGTGTCTTAGTTCCAGTATAAAACAGGAGTTTTAGAGAATTTCGTCTATTTTCAAACTCCTCTGACCTTGCTCGATTTTGTTTTCGTATGTGTAAATTATGATTGTTTTACTACAGAGGTGTCGAACTTTTCCAGATTTCGTTTTTTGGTGTTTTTGATGACTAAATCATTTTAATAACTGTGTTACGCATATTATTTTGATCTAAAACTTTGGTCAGTATTTCTTTATCTAGTTAGGGATTACCCAGAATTTTGGTGGATTTTATTGATGAGTTTTATATGACGTTTCATGCTCGTTTATGAAAACTATACTTGCTATATTTTACTCGCTGTTCTGTAAAGAATTGTATTTTCACCCTGATTCCTTGTACTGTATGAAAATTTTAGTGAAATATGAAAGTATATTTTATCTATTTTCATATCCTTTTGGCGGAATTGGATTTCATTGCACTGGTTGCGAGATATCATAATTTTCGTACAGCAGTGTTGGGAGTTCCAGATTTGCCAAACTCTGGTTTTTTGATGTTTTCTTATTTTTGATGACTGATCTAATTTTACTGGAAAATTAGAAAATTTTATATTTAGATACTGGACATATAGGAGAATACCTCAGATTTTTCGTGGATTTATTTAATGTGTTGTCATTCTGTTTTCCTGTTCTTGAATTCGTTTTTCTGATTTCTGACGGAACCTATGTTCTGTATTCAAATCAGTTTTGAGCAATGTTTTTGTGAATTAATATATGACTTATTTATACTCGCTAGATTCGGTTGGAAGTCTACTTTCTAGACTTTTTAACGGAATCAGATTTTGCATGTTTGTAACACTGGGAGTTACTGTTTTACTACAGTATGATCTTGCTGGCCTAAACTTGATATTTATTTATTTTATTCTTTTATGAGATATCTTGCACTCGTACATATTTATCATGCAACTTGCACTTGTCACATGATCATGCCATGTTATTTTTGATATATTTTGTATATATACATGCTTGTTTGACATTAATAATAAATAACCAAGCCGGAGTTTAAGGGACAGTTCTAATAGTGGATAATTCAGAAACGTGTACTCGGAAGGGCATCCACTGATCCTGCGTGATTACTTGAGACATGATACTTGACACGTGATTACTTGATACTTGCACGCAAGACACGATACTTGCCACTTTCACAACTTGATACGTGATTACAGGATACATGATACTTGGAGGTTGGAGCTCGATTACTTGACTTGTCTCCGAGTATACTGCCTTCTATGGTCCATTGTGAAATCTAAAGCGAAACTGTTTGTTGTAGCAACCATGTATGGTGGGCTGCATGAAGTGCTACCTCGATAGTAATCACTACAAGACTTGATACATGATACTTGAACATGATACATGCTTACTTGATACTTGACTACATGATACTTGAGACTTGAAACTTGACACTTGATACATGATTACATGATACTTGACACTTGATGCATGTTTACATGATACTTAATTACTTGACATTTGATTCATGCCATTTACACTTGTTCACTTTGCCATGCTAGTTGCTTATTCTGACATCATGCTTATACCATGTTGCTAGTTAGTTTCCCCATGGACTTGTATCCTACATTATAAGTGGTCCGTAACTTGCAATTGACGGATACTTATTTTTCTCTTTTCCTCTTTCCTGCATTCATTGAATTGTAGACTTTGGAGAACAGTATCTATACGGTATTTGTGACATGAAGTATTAGTGCTGGATTTTATTATTTCTTGTAGTTTGTTTGAACAATATTGTATTTTGAGACTTGAATTTATTCTTCTATTTGGGCAATGTGATCCAAGATATTTGTTTTATTCAGATCATGACTATTTGAGATTTATATAATTGGTTTCAAGTATTCTCGTTGGTATTTTGATTCACATGTGCATGTGGTTGATTCTTTTGCTTCGACTCTGATGATTCTTGTGAATGTTGTAAAGATTCTTGAAACAGCTTATGGATGATGAAAATCATTTGCTGGGCTTTTGTCTCATATCCGTATTCCGTATCCTTTTTGGGATGCGGGGCGTGACAGTTAATTTAAGGCTTAAATGGTTTATTTTCCTTCAGTCAAAGATGCAACGACCTTGTACTCCAACACCTGGTAACTACTACCTTGGACTGAAGAATGCTCGCGACGTTAAGTTCTTTCTTTTTCCCTCACCACTATCAAGAGGTTGCATTCTAATCATTCAATATTTATAACCAGAGTGTTCTTATTTATTTATTAATTAGATATTTTCTGTTTCAGGCTACCGTTATGAATGTAGCAGGTACTGTGGGGGCCGTGAGGATTATGGTGATGGATATGACAGGTCACCAAGGCGATCTTCTTATCGCAGTAGTTGTGATTGTTCCCTTCAGTGATCTCCTTATGGAGGCAGATCAAGCTTTCTTACCTCTGAACCAAACCCCATATATGTACCTTCTTGTAACTGGAAGGAAGAATTATTCAACTGTTGTTCTTTTACTGCTATTTGTCTGCGTGTTATATTTCGAAATCATCTTGTATGGAATTCAGGAGAGCTTTAAGACCATTTTGGTTGCCCATAATTGAATGTTTGCATTAACTTCAGGTTCAAATTTTATTATGTGCAATTTTGGTTCCTATTTAGTTTCTATCTTTCATGTTGTTGTAATTTGTTATTGAGTTGTCTGGCACCTAAAGCATGTTAATTGTGTTGCATTGACTTGCCGCATTTGCTAAATATAAACTAAAAGTTATTCAGTGGGGGATGTGATTCATGTGAAGATTATTAGACACGGGATATGGGATAGGCCATTGTATCTGAAAGTTTTGTTCGGTTATTGGCCAGGAATTGTAATGACCTTTAATAACATTTGACATAAAAAATGTTGTTGCTTTCATAGCGTTTTCAAAACGCTATCAATTGACAGCATTTTAAAACGCTATCAAACAATAGCATTTTGGAAATGCTATCAAATCAACAGCTATCAATAAGAAACATTCTTGAAATGCTATAAAAAGCATAGCGTTTCCATAAAATGCTATCAAAACGAAGGTGTTTCTGAAATGCTATAAAATGCACACCGTTTCCACAAAACTCTATATAGATATTATAGTGTGGGCTATGATAGCATTTTCAAAATGCTATCGCAGACCTTCTATAGCATTTTACAAATGCTATCAAATGTCATATATGTTGTATACGCCTTTTCAAAATCTAATTTGAATAGAAATCCAACAGTCTTCTCCTTGTTACCCCTGTATATCACTTCCTGTGCAGAGGCAACACTATCCATAATGTCCCTACTAAACCCACTTTAAGACTCTCCCACTATGTCGTTCAGATGTGGTGCCAATCTTTGCGCCAACACCTTTGTGATAATGTTGAAAGATCCATTCAACAAGCTAATAGGTCTTAAATCTTCCACTCTAGTAACCTCGCTCTTCTTAGGGATTAATATGATATTAGCGTCGTTAATCCTGTCTAAATTTGCCCTTCCTTCAAATAGATCTTGGAATATCTTCATCAAATCTCCCCTGATAATTTTCCAATAATACCAGTAAAAGAAAATAAGAAGACTATCAGGACTAGAGCCTTATCTTGTTCTAATCCTTTGATAGCAAGACGCACTTCTTCCTCTGTGAAGTTGTTCTCGATTCCATTGCTTCCATCAATCTTGGATGAACTCCACATCTTCGATATCATCTTACATCTATTAACTTTGCACGACCCCAGTAAATCTTTATATCTTTCGTTTATATGCTGTCTAATTTCTTCATCAATCTCATTCCAGCTGTCCCCCACCATTAACCTATAAATGGAGTTTTCCCTTCTTCTACCATTAGTCATCTTATGGAAAAATTTAGTGTTGGCATCTCCCTCTTTCAACCACTACACCCTTGATCGCTGCCTCCAATACCGTTCCTCCATGTCAACTATTAGTTGAATCTCCAGTCTACAGTTTGACAATTCCTCGCTCTCAGTCCCTATCAAATCCCTCTCCTCCTGCACCATTTCTAAGGCCTTCACTTTATTACCCAATTCTTATCTCTTTCTTCTGATATGACCAAAAACCTGCCTTGCCCAGTCCTTTAATTTCTTACGAAGTTTCTTGTTTTTTCAATCCAAATTCCCACCACTGACACGTCTTTGGTACCTGCTTTCCATGAATCTTCGATGATCTAGCGAATATTGCTATTCAACCAAGCTTTCTCAAACCTGAATGGATGATGCACTATCCACGAACTCCCTCTTGTATCTAAAGCAAGTGGCATGTGATCGGACGTGAATCATGTCATAGATTGAACACCAGCTAACGGGTAGACATCCTGCCAATCTGTGGACACTAGAATCCTATCCAACTTCGCCAGGGTTGGAGTTTCTTGCATATTCGTCCAGGTGAACCTCTTATCTGCCGGCTCGATTTCCATAAGCTCTAACTCATCGATAATGGAATTGAAATTATCCCTATCCTGAGTACTTGCTCCTCTACCTCTATGTTCGAATTGGAATATGGTAATATTGAAATCCCTACCACTTACCCAAGGACCCATGCAGCGTCTTCTAATGTTTCTAATTTCGTCCCACAGATGACCCCGCCATCTAGAATCATAAGGGTCGTACACCGAAGTCACCAAGTGCTCCCAATAGTCACACATACGCATAATTTCTCTGTTTAGTAATATAAATGAGCGGTTGGTGTACAATTTTTTCTTCTTTTTCCCGTGTGAGGCTAGGAGCCCTCTAAGACTACATCGCACAGACTGGGGTGAAGTGCTCCAGACAGAAAATCTTAGGGCTGGAGAACAATGGCTCTTTCACAGTCCGCTTCTTGTACAACCGTATCAACTTTCAGGGATGTAGGCCTAGGTGGGCTACGATCCTCTGGAAGGCAAAGACGCCATTCAAAGTCATGGTATTCCTCTGGTTGGTGCTTAATAATGTAATCCTGACTAAAGAGAACCCAACCAAAAGACAACCAAACATTGCGACCAACTGTGGGTTCTTCAACAATCATATGGAGTTACTGAACCACCTGTTCAATGATTGCCAGCGGAGTAAGGCACCACTGGTTGAGATTTTGTCGGCCTTAGGTACGAGTGAGTATCCCAACACAGAATTTGTGGATTGGTCCCAAATTTGCCACTATCCGACACGTGATGAAAGAGGCGTGGTACATCGCTATCGCTGCTACGACGTGAGTTTTATAGCTTGACAGAAATAACTTTTACTTTCGTGGAAATTGTAATAATACTTCTGAAATTTTAACTCATATCATGTATCTTATTTCCTTTTGGGCTACATCTGCTGCCACATGGCCGAGAGGGAAGGTCGCTAGAGCCTTCCAGATAGACGAGTACGATGATGAGGAGGTAGAGTTTGGACCTACTTTAGATTGAACGGATAAACGACATTCAGATACTCACTTTCCAGAGTTCCGTTGGAAGGACTGCTATTTTGTACTTATTTTCTTTTGTACATGTTATATTGTATGTTGGTATCACTTTTGGATATCTCACCCGTTGTTGGAGGTTCATGTTTTATTTTATATTTTATAGTTTTGTGTACATTTTCTCAGTACTTTGTAGTTATTTTATTAAAATCTTATTAATGAGACATGATAGCTGTATTCCACTTATCCTTTCAAAATAAAATAAATTTGAGTTTGGCTTTCCACATTTTTACTGCAGTGCAAGATGCATCAATGTGCTAATCTCTTTCGTTAAAGAAGAACAGGAAAAAAAAGATCCTTGAGAATTAAGTTCGCAGCTAATCTACTATGCAAATTTAGTTAATTTTACCTGCATTTAAACTTTAAAACTTGCACTAGGTTTTAAGGTTACTTCCCAAATCCCAATCAACTTCAGCAATCTCCCCAACAAACTGGACCCCACCTATAGATCGGTGTCTGCCCCATCATCCTGTCCGCCAACAAAGCTTCAACATCCCCGCACGTGAGCGCCTTTAAGCACCTCCAAAAACCAAGAATTTTTTCCGTACCACCAATTTTTTAAAAATATTGGTCAAACTGACCCACTTTTAAAAATATTAACCAAATTGGTCATGTTTTGAAAGATTACTGATAATAGCGGCATATGTTATTTTGATGGGTAATGCTACACCTACAACCTTTACAACCTTACAATCTTAGGTGGGGCAATCTCATTGGAGATGTGTACAACCCACTACAACCTACTCTACAGTACATTTCAATAAAATTGTGCCACCTAAGGTTGTAAAAGAAAGGTTGTAAGAAAAGGTTGTAGGTGTAGCATTACCCTATTTTGATAGGCTAATTTTGAAAAAAACCCCTCGAACTATGGTCTTTATGCAGAAAATCCCTATGATCTTTTTTATGCAGAAAACCCCCTGAACTATTATTGCGAAAAATCCACCCCGCCAACGTGAGACTTCTGCTAAAGTTGAGGGAGGTTTTTGACAATAATGCGAAAGATATATGATGTTTTTTGAAACAACTTGCAAAGATGAATGAGGTTATCTGATACAAGTAGAAAAGTTATATGTGGTTTTTTGAAATACTTCAGGGGGAATTTTTTTCAACAACAGTAGTTCATGGGGGTTTTCTGCATAAGAAAAGGTCAGGAGGGTTTTCTGCAAAAAGACCATAGTTCAAGGGGTTTTTTTTTTTTTTCAAATTTAGCCTATTTTGATATTATTGTTGTCAATAGCAGCACCTGTAATTTTTTTTCCCGATGCCGCTCTTAGAAGTAACGTCGTCAATATATCCCGCATTTACTAAGGAGTTATCTGACTTGAAAAAAATAATTGTAAGAGAAAAAATCTTATAATTGATGCTGCTATTCCCAATAACAACATAATTAGTCTGATGTCGCTATTGACAATAACGACATCAGTATAATCCACATCCTGTACTCCAAATTTCGTGCATGTACATCAACTTCAAGCTTGATTTCAATCTTGATGCAACTAGTATCTCTCAAAACTTAAAACATAAAAGTTGTAGAGATTTTTTTTGGCATTTTAAATCATCACAATCGGAGTTCAGATGATAGAGTTATTCACAGATTACGTAGCGATGTCGAAACTGTCCAAAATCAGTTATAGTTTCGACATTGCAATTTCGACATCGCTTCGTAATCTTGGCATAACTCTATCATCCGTACTCCAATTGAGATGACTCAAAATGATATAGAATACCAAGAAAAATATGTACAACTTTTATGTTTTGAGTTTTGAGAGATACTGGCTGCATTAAGGTCAAAATTAAGCTTGAAGTTGATGCACTTACACGAAAGTTGGAGTACAGCTATGGATTATACTGATGCCGCTATTGGCAACAGCAACATCAGGATAATTACGTCGTTATTGAGAATATCAACATCAGTTATAAGATTTTTTCTCTTCCAATTTTTTCTTAAGTCAGAGAACTTTGTAAGTGAATTCGAGATATACTGATATCATTATACCCAATAGCGGCAACGATTTTTTTTAATAAAAATTTACAGGTGTTGCTATTGACAACAACGACATCAAAATAACAGATTCATTATTGTCAATAACACTTTATGCTTATGGGTCAAAAACTTAATCAGTTGGATAAATATTTTCGAAATTTTTTTCCAAACTGTCCCACTTTTTGCAAGTTTTTTCCAAACCGCCCTAGTTTTTTTTTAATTCCCAAAAAATTCCATTCGGTCTTTGAAAGACCGAGTTTAGTTAAAGAGCACGCGGTTTTTCAAAGACCGAGTGTTAAACTTGGATTTTCCGAAGTCTAACACTCGGTCTTTGAAAGACCGAGTTTAGTTAAAGAGCACGCGGTTTTTCAAAGACCGAGTGTTAAACTTGGATTTTCCGAAGTCTAACACTCGGTCTTTGAAAGACCGAGTTTGAAAGACCGAGTTAGTTTTAACTAAACTCGGTCTTTCAAAGACCGAGTGTCGATTGATGGGGTTATTTCAGATCTGTTTCTTTCTTCTTCTTCTCTACTTTATTCTATTCAATATACTCTACCTCTCTCCTTCAACGAAACCCATCGCCGCCCTAGTTATTTTTTTGGTTGATTTTTCCTCAAATTGATCGATTCACTCCCCAAAACCGAGTCATCTAATCGTCTTTTGATTTCCCCCATCCTTTTTCCCTAAATTTGAATCTTTCTTTAAACCCTAAAATCCTAAATCCCAATATCTTAGATCTCGTTTAATTTCGTCTTCGGTGGGGAAAGATCTTGGTTGAAGGACCTAGAAGTACTCTACATTGTCACTATCAAGCTTTGGAATCTCCTACTCGAACGATATATTTATCAAGTTTTTGCTAATTAAACTTTGTGTTAAGTGAATTGAGTTAAGCTTTTGCATTAACTAGATAACAATGCCATTAACGAAAATTTTGTGGTAAGTCATTATGGTTTATTTTGGTTGTTTAAGTGAATTGAGTTATGAAGGAGAGATACAGTTGATGTGTTATTGTTGACAATGTAGAGTAGCAAATGCCAATTTTTGTTGACAATGTAGAGTAGCAAATGTTGTTCATTTTAGTTTTAATTAGAAAATGAAAAAAAAACAAGTAATGTAGCAAATAACAATTTTGTTGACGATGTTGGTCATATATATGACAATATTGGTGATTTTCTTGATAATGTAGAGTAGCCATTGTTGTTAATTTTAGTTTTAATTAGAGAATGAAAAAAACAAGTAGAGTAGCAAATGACATTGTTATCTAGCAATTGTTGTTAATGTTGGTTTTGATATCTAGGTTATGTGTAGTTAATAACAATTTTGTTGAAGTTGTAGTGATTTCTATTTTATCGTAAATGGCATGCACAATAGGGAACATGGAGGAAGGAGAAAGTAGTAGACCTCAACGTGGCGATGGAGCACGTACTCGCGGTGGACGTGGTCGTGGTCGTGGTCGTGGTCGTGCTCGTACCGAGAGTACTAATGTAAGTAATTAACTGTTGATTCTAATACAATTATATGAAATTTCGGTCTATTGATGTAAATGTTATTGTTATGTAGGTTCAAATCAATCCAAATGAGGCGGGTACTTCTTCTTCAGTCCCTTTATCATCGTATATCCCTTATGGAGGCCCAGGACCCCTCGACCCTTCACTCCTCACTTTTCAACCGTTACATCGATCGCAGAATGTATGGAACGGTGAGTCTACAGAGTGCCGCTTTAGGGCCGGTCATCCACTTCCTATGCACCCACGGATACACGAGATACTAAGAGACTGTGGATTATACGGTATTTCTAGGATGACCTCCATCAAGTGCGATCGACATCTTCTGGAAGCACTTCTTGAAAGATGGAGGCCTAAGACACACTCCTTTCACTTGCCAGTTGAGGAGATGACAGTGACTTTGTAGGACGTCTCCATAATCACCGGGCTTCAAATCGATGGAGAGAAAGTCACAGGTACAATGAACTTCGACCCGGTTTATATAGTCGAGGAGTACTTAGGTGTCAAAGTTGAAACCGGTGCGATTAGTGGTAAATTTATTCGGTTGAAGTGGTTGAAGGACACCTTTAGGAATAAATTGAATGAAGGTTCAACTGCGGCGGAGGTGGAGTGCAATTGCAGGGCCTACATCCTCACGCTATTTGGCACTGTATTGTTTCCAAATTCGTCAAGTAATGCTGTTTTGTTGATGTTCTTGCCACTAATTGCCAATCTAGAAAACGTTAGTCGTTACAATTGGGGTAGTGCCTTACTGTCATCACTGTACCAGAGTTTGTGTTTGGCCAGTATAGGTTTTGTGCAGATGAATGGGCCTATGATTTTACTTCAAATCTGGAATTGGGAGCGCATTCACATCAGTTGGCCCGTAGTACGGATCCAATCTCCGCACTGGATACATCTTCCCGATGACGTGCACATGCTACCTCCTATCGGTGTTTATTGGACCAGCAAACTTACATGGACAGCCAACCCCAACAGGTGCTTAACGTACTACCGCGATGAGTTGGAAAGGCTGGCAGCAGATTGTGTCATGTGGCTTCCTTACACGGAGGAGCGTGTACTTTGACTACCGCCTAATTGCACGTACAGGTGTGATTTGTGGCTGACGAAAGCACCTTTAATCAACTTTGGGGTTGTTGAGTTCTACTACCTCGATAGACTGCTATGCCATTTTGGTCTTCACCAAAGGATTCCGGTTGCCGAGCCATTCAATGCGGAAATCCACAATATTACTGGAATGGGTCGACAGCCCGGACACAATTGGGCTGTATGCTTCGCTACGTATGTTCAGAGATGGAATGTACACCGGTTCGACGAAATAATCGGTGACATTCCTCCGTTTGACCTCACGGTGCATGCGGCGTACATGGCTTGGTACGAGAGAGTGACTAGACGATATATCTCTCTGATGTTGCAGACTCCTGCTGGAGTGGTAGTCTCGATCCGTCGACCAGGGGCCGAACCAGCAGATCAACATTCCATGAAGCTGCCTATGTACCAACCGAAGAGATCCACTGTTCGCAAATTTGTAAGTTTTAAAGTTTCGTTTTATTTTTTTAAGTTTTGTCAAAAATTTGTTTTTATATATGTATGTATATACGTAAGTACCATATTCTTTCAACTGTTCATAATTGTCAGTTGAGTCAGGCTTGGGCCATAGCAAAGAAATGTGCTACTTTGTTGAATAGCAACTTCGCGGATCAGACGAAGGAAACCATACGGGAGATGATTACGTGTTGCCGTGCACAAGCTGATCTTGTGGGCAAGGGAGCAACATTAGATGTAATACTAAGGACTCCCACACATCGAACCAGCGGCCGTTCTGGTCTCCGACGAAAGAGAGTTGTTCGAAGGCCCCCACCTCATCCTCCAAGCAAATCAGAAGACGAAGAACAAGCAGGGAGTGAGATTCAAGGGGAGGGGATACAACAAGTAGTAGGGGGTGAGATTCAAGAAGAGGAGAATATCCCAATGTCCGGTGTCACACAGGCTACTCCACAACGTGGTAGAAGGCAACGGAGACCCATTAACTTCTTCACACCCGACCCTTGATTTTTGTCATCATGTAGGAATTCAGGTGCGTTTAAGCGTTAGTTGATTTTTGTCACCGTAATTTATGACTTAGTTGATTCTTGTTTATAATGCAGGTTCGGTAAATGTTTAGTGAACAGAACAAGCGAAAGGAAGTTTGAGTTATCTTGTCTATAATGCATGTTATCTTTTGAGTTATTTTGAGTTATATGTTAGCTACATGTTAGTTTGATGTTGTAATATTTTGAGTTAGCTTGATATTGTAATTTTTTGAGTTAGCTTGATGTTGTAATATTTTGATATTTTTGGAGAGATGTTTGAGATTGTTGTGAGATGTTTGAGATTAACTTCATTGAACTTGTTGAGATGTGTGAGATGTTTATAAGATGTTTGATGTTTATGAGATGTTTATGAGATGTTTATGAGATGTTTGAGATTTTTATGAGATGTTTGAGCTTGTCGAGAAGTTGTTTGAACCAAATGTGGAGTGCATTGAACTTAAATGTGGAAATGAATGTGGAAGTGGATTGAAAAGTTGTTTAAACTGTATGTGAGGTGGTTTGAAGAGAATGTAAAGGGAAAATGCATGTTCTAAACTGAATTGGTGCAATTTAAGCCTAGACTCGGTTTTCGAAAAACCGAGTTTAGTATAAACATACTCGATTTTTGAAAGACCGAGTCTTGTGCCTGTAAGTTCTTTTTTCAATTAAGCTCAAAGACCGAGTCTAGTTATAGTGAGCTCGTTCTTTCAAAAATTGAGCTTTGAGTACACTCCTTTCCAGAAAGCAAGATGTTCTCTGGAAAAGAGTGAACTCCACAGTCGGTTTTCGAAAGAACGATCTAATTATAACTAAACTCGGTCTTTCAAAGACCGAGTCTTGCTCCTGTAAGTTTTTTTCAATCAGATTGAAGACTCGGTCTTTGAAAGACCGAGTGTAGTATTAATTTGATCTTTCTTTCAAAAACCGACTGTGGAGTTCACTCTTTTCCAGAGAACGAGCTGCTTTCTGAAAAAGAGTGTACTCAAAGCTCAGTCTTCGAAAGAACGAGCTGATTAAAACTGTAAGTTCTTTTTATCAACCAGCTTCAAGATTCGGTCTTTGGGATCGTTTTTAATGATATCGTTTTTTCAAAGACCGAGTCTTATGCCTGTACATTTTTTTTCAATCAGCTTCAAGGCTGATTGATTCCAATTTCTCTAAATTTGAAACTTATTGATTCCAAAATACTTAATGGCTGATATTTGAATATAAACACAATTAAAACCCCATACAATCATTCATTTTTCACAATTAAACACATATAAACTGAGTATATAGTTCAAATTAAATATTACAAATACATTCGAAAGCACATAATCAAATTAAATGTTTTGAGATCCTCTATTAGTACATCGATACTTGTTGTGTTCTTCCAAACCAAAACTTGAACATTTCATCTCCAAACCCATGCTAGACCTATCTCTCACATCCATGTCGTTGCGTATTCTCGTGGATTTAGGCTGGCCTTTTCTTGAACGTCACAAACTAGCATCAGGTACGATTCGTGGTCTATCAATAGTAGGCCAATATGCTGGATCTAGAATAGGATGAAACGCGGGAGCCCATGTTTGTGCTAATGACGTGACAAGGTAAAATTTATCAACAAAAAGCTTGTGATCGATTGCACGATATGTACAAGCTGCCAATATATGAGAACATGGAATATGATATAGATGAAATTCAATACATGTGCATGTTTTCGTACCCAAGTTCACACTGTGCAAGTTCCCACCATTCATTTCTCCATTTACCATGCGTATACCCGTTCTCACGGAAAAAACTCCAGGTTGATGATGAAACATTGTAATCTCATGTCGGTTTGCTCTCTCATGGCGACTATCGATCAATTCATGTACACTTCTAGCAAAAATCGTCCCCTCAGATAAAAGCTTACTGGCTTCCTGTCGACGAGTAGTAAAGTAAGAGTTGAGACGATAGAAGATCATCTCAATAATCGCAGTTACCGGTAAACTACGGACACCTTTCAAGACTGAATTGAAGACTTCTGACAGGTTCGTAATCATTATGCCATATCTTCGACCTTCATCTGCGTAAAGTGCCCATTTCTCAACTGGCTTCTCTTTCAACCAATTAGCCGCCTCGACATTGACGGTTTCAAGCTCAGCGAGTTTGGCCATAAACATTTTGGATTGGTTTTGACACGTTATAATTTTGGCATTTTTCCGCAATGCCTTGCTATCAAATTTACTAAAGAAATTTGTAGCAAAATGACGCATACAATAACGATAATATGCATTAGATTCATTCCAAGCTCCATTTTGCAAATCCATAGCAGATAATATACCAGCATGACGATCCGAGATAACACACAATTCAGTGCGAGCGGTGACATAATACCGAATGCAACTCATGAACTATGTCCACGTATTTATACTCTCTCCATCAACTAATGCAAATACAAATGAAAATAAGCAATCATTCGCATCTGGAAAAACAGCAATTAGCAAACAACCTTTGTACTTACAGTACAAGTGAGTTCCGTCAACACTAATAACAGGTCTGCAAGACTTGAAACCTTCAATCGAAGGACCAAATGCCCAAAATACTCTCTTGAATGTTTCCTCGCTAGGACTAGACTCATATTTATTCCAGTGGACAACAGTTCCTATACTTGCTGCTTGAATTGCTGTTAGTAGAAAAGGCAACTTCGTGTATGCTTCTTCGAAGATACCGAACAACCTCTCAATTGCCTTTTATTTTGCAATCCAAGCTTTCTTATATGAAATCTGATAATTATATTGTACTTTCACTATCTCAGTAATTGCCCGCGGTGTTAAACCAATATCCTTCTTCACCACACCCACAATCAAATTACAAACAAGGTTAGAATCAACTTTACAGTGGTCCCGATTCAACGTGGAATTCGTACAAGTATGAGACCCAATTATCTTCTTCACCACAAAATTTGTCTCGCCTTTTGGAACAATTGCTGGGCATCTACCATCACTTACTCTTGGAGGACCTTGCATGATCTCCTCAATTGTACGTTTTCTAGGTGCCATTTTGCATTTAACAGTGTACAGTGGCGGTGAAGATTTCAATATGATAAATTCACGATGTTTCTTGATAGAATACACCTTGACAGCATGCTGAATCGACTCTTTACTTACAAACTCTTGTCCAATGTACAATTCGTCTACATTGGATAAACTAGACCACTCTTGTGAAACTTGGTGTACTCTAGCACCTTGTGTTATCTCCTCGGTAATACGAGCGTTAACATTGGCATAGCTATCAGTAGCTCTCACTTCATTAGAACTGTTGTTCGTAGGATTTCATTTGCTACATCATCAATTTCGTCTCCATCATCATTTTCTACACTATCATCAACTTCATCGTCTGTTTCTTCCCCTTCTTCATCATCGTCTAATAAGTCATTGTTAATGGTAGTATTTTGAAAGAGTTCAAATACAGTGTCATTTGGAATATAGTCATGAATCGTACTAGGTTGGCGTGGCAACTCAACATCTGTAGAATCCGGGTTTATTGTATTTGTGAATGTGTTTTCTTGTGAGGATATTAGATTTGGTTGTGAAGATTGAGCGGGGTTAGACCTCATCTGTTGTATAGGTACTATCCTTACGAAGCTTGAACTAGGAATATCATGTGGCTGAGCATTCAAAATTTGAATTTGCTTAATATATAACTCTAATGCAGACCAAGTACAATTGGAATCAAGTGTCCTAGCAATCAGTGACATCATAGCATTATCAGTAGTGATATGGCTAAAAAATAGGATTAAATCGGGACCGTTCACATCGGACTCGAATCTTAAAGCTCAGGGGTAAAACGGTAATTTCACATGCAAATGGGTCCGAAGCGGGTACTGGGTCTCCTTCTCACAGATCCAATAACCCGCAAACGGATCCACCTCAGCTGGGTACGGGTTTCAACCCGCTACCAACCCGATCTGACAAGATACAATCAAGGTCCCTGATTAGATCTAAATCAACGGCCATGATTCACATCTATCTTTTCACTGGGGATTAGGGATTAAATTCCTTAACTGATTATAGGGGATATACCTTATCAGATTACATGCCTTATCTGATTACGAGGAATATTCCTTATCTAATCACGGGGATTACATTCCTAAAACCAGTCCCTAAGACGCCTATAAATACCCCTCACCCATCTCCATTAAGAGGTAATCAATCTTTCTCTAGTTAAACGCTCTTTCATAATCATTTCTGGTTACTGACTTGAGCGTCGGAGGGTGCGTCGCCGGGAACAACCCCGGTGTCTCGCACTTTTTGCAGGTCTACGGTGGGAGCAACAATCAGAGTTCGACGGAACAGGTATACAGGTTTTCCTATTCAGTTTCCCCAAGAACTCACAAATTCATCTGTTTGCCCCCACACCGAATTTAGCGGCAACAGATTGGCGCCGTCTGTGGGAAACATACGAATAGCAGCCCCTCCTCTTTCCGTCGACTAGATCTTCTCCAGCCATGCCTCCGAGAAAAGCCAAATCTAGGGGGTCCAACCGTGGGCCCAATCCCGCCGATCAGCAGGAGCCAGTCCCTGACCAACCCGTTCTGCAGCAGGAACGACCTCCGCTTCAGACGGAAGACCCCCTTCAGCAAGATCAGCCCCTTCAGAATCAGCAACCCCCCAAGGGTCCGACCGGACCTCAGGATGCTGGTGCGGGGGGCTCCCGCGGAAAGCAACCTCTCCACCAAGACCGCATCTCCATACACAATGCCTCTACGGATTCCATGGCTTCACACAATCCTCAGAATCGGCAGAAGAAGGACGTGGATCTTCGTCACCGTCTGGACGAAAAACGGGCCCGAGAGGGAACCTCCCGCCACTATCGTCCGGGTGAACGATCTCCCCGTCAGCAGGATTACAGAAGGTCTCCTAACCGTAGGGGGCGAAGGGAATCCCCCGAGCATCGCAGAAGAAGGCCACGCTCCCCCGTGGGTCGGCAACAGCCTAAGAACGAGGAGGCACCAATCACCCGTGCCGAGTTCCAGCAGTTCCAAGCGACCATCCGAGCTGAGTTACCCATCTACCGAGAAGCAAAGTGGCGGAAAATGTGCCCCAAAATCCGTGCTCGGATCTGCCGAACAAGATGCATCTACCGAGCAGCTAAGCAGATGAAGAGCAAGAAGAAAAAAAAAGGCTAACGGGTCAGGGTCGGATCCAATACCCTCGGTCCGACCCATACCCTTCTTAGCTCCTTCATTCTTCTGCTTCTTCAGTCTTCCCGCCAAAGGTACCCAACACTTCTGCTCTTCTTCGCTGTGCGAAGGAACGAGGCAGGGGAGAGAACCCGAATGCCTCTCCTCCCCTTCCTCTTTCTTCTCAAGGCCAAGCTCTTCACTCCGCTCGCCTCCAAAGCGGAGCTCTTCCCAACGAGTTCGGAGCTCACAACCCTCCCCTGGAGTTGCTCCTTGCACTCACTTCAGAGAATGGGTCTTCCCAGCACCTCTTCTCCTAGGAGTGGAGCTCCTCTTCAAAAATCTCCAAAACCAAACAGAATAGAGACAACTTCAGAGCTCCTCACCTCTCCCATATGCTGACCCATCCTCCCGAGCCGAGGAGCAGAGCTTCACCGACCTATCCCCTTCATCAACTCAATAAGCTTCTCCTCACGCTCGAGCCATCCGAACAGCCGAGCTACCGAACAGCTCAACCGAGTCTTCAAGGAACACTTCCTTCAAAACAGACAACTCAGCACCTCGGCCAACGGTACTGACCCTCCGAGCCGAGGTGCCCGGGTACCGACCCTCGTATATGGCAAAAAATCGTCCCGAGGCGGTCTCACCGTTAGATCATCTCCAAATTCGCACTCAAGCGTGATGGACGGATCAGATCGCGCCATGTCACCACAAAACGACAAGATAACGTTTTCTCGAAACTCGTGCCTCTTGTCTCGTGATTCGCGCTACGATCGTGATCAACCGTCCAGATCGAGCTGCGTAGCCGGGATCTGCCAATCTACCAACCTGCGGAGCGGCGAAAATGTGCCTCAAAATCCGTGCTCGGATTCGCCGAACAAAGCAAGCAGATGAAGAGGAAGAAAGAAACGGTCGGGGTCGGATCCGATACCCACGGTCCGACCCATACCCATCTTAGCTCCTTCATTCTTCTCCTTCTTCCCCAACACATCTCCTCTTCTCCACCGTGCAGAAGAACAAGGCAGAGGAGAGAACCCAACTGCCTCTCCTCCCCGTCCTCTTCTCCTCTTCTCCACCGTGCGGAAGAACAAGGCAGAGGAGAGAACCCAACTGCCTCTCCTCCCCGTCCTCTTCTCCTCTTCTTCACCGTGCGGAAGAACAAGGCAGAGGAGAGAACCCAATTGCCTCTCCTCCCCGTCCTCTTCTCCTCTTCTTCACCGTGCGGAAGAACAAGGCAGAGGAGAGAACCCAATTGCCTCTTCTTCCCTTCCTCTTCTCCTCTTCTCCACCGTACGGAAGAACAAGGCAGAGGAGAGAACCCAAATACCTCTCCTCCCCTTCCTCTTTCTCCTCAGAAGTGCTGCCGATCCGAAGTGCTGCCGTACCGACCCTCGTTTATGGAGAAAAATTCGGCCGACCCCATCTAACTGTTGGATCATCTCAGAATTCACACTCAAGCGTGATGGACGGATCAGATCGCACCACGTCACCGCAAAATGACAAGATAACGTTTTCTCGAAACTCGTGCCTCTTGTCTCGTGATTCGCGCCACGATCGTGATCAACCGTCCAGATTGAGCCACGTAGCTCGGATCTCAAATCCGAGCTACCGAACTACCGAACCGCAAAGTGGAGAAAAATGCTCCTCAAAATCCGTGCTCGGATTGGCCGAACAAGAAGCAGATCCGAGGAGCTCCGATTTTCCGAACAAGAAGCAGAGGAGGAAGGAAAAAAAAAAAAAAAAAAAAAAAAAAAAAAAAAAAAGGGTGGAGCACAAGGGTCGGGTCGGACCCGTTAAGGTCCTAAACCCAAACCCGTTCGTCACCCTCCTCTTCTTCTCCACTCTCCCGCCAAAACAAAAACAGAGCAAAAATCACCTTCAACCTTGGAGCGTCCAGCTCCCCTCCGACGTGCTCCACTCCGCCTCGACGAGCTCCGAACTACGCGAGCTCCGTCTCCATCGGATCCATGGCCGAGATCCATTCACCTCATCCTACAAGGCTCCGCGCCGCCAAACACCATGCTTCGGTGCTCTTCACTTCGTCGCCGAGCTCTTCGCCTACCTCCGATGCCAAGCTCCTCGAACAAGTTCACCGCTGTTCCGAACACCGTCACCTCCAAGCTCCGCCATCAAGGCCCAATGCCGAGCTCAAACCTCGGAGCATCGAGCTCCCCTCCATCGCCGAGCCATCGACGGAGCTCGAAGCTTCACCCCGACTTCACACGAGCTCGAGCTTCGGAATATGGCGAGGTCGAGCTCCGACGACCACATTCGTGTCCTCACTCTCGCCGAGCTCTTCCGTCGTCGAGCCAAACCCACCTTCTTCAAAAGTTCGCTGCCGAACTCACCTCCGTCGAAGCGCCTCCCCACTTCGCCGAGCTCCTCTACCATGCCGAGCTCACCCTCGGAGCTCCCCACGACAGCCGAAGTCCCCTTCGTCGAGCCCACTCGCGGTCGCCATCAACCTCCATCGTCGAACACGAAGCTCCGGCTCACGGCTCTCTCACTCCGAGCTCTCAACAATGCCGAATCGAACTCTCACCCTCGCCGAGCTCGCATGAGCAGCCGAAGCTCACCGCCGAGTCCTTCCTCGGCAAACACCACATCGCCACAGCTCCCCACTTTGCGCGCTCCCCTCGCCGACCTCCATCGCCGAGCTCGCATCATAGCGTCGAGTTCCTCTCGTCGAGCGTCATCGCCATCGCCACGTGGCCTGGTGAAACCGCTGCGTCGAACTCCCCATAAACAAGTCGGCAAGGTCGGAGCGTGGAGTGCGAGAGGAGCTTGATGTCGATGACGGGGGAGAAGAAAGAGAAGCAAAGAAAAAGCAAAGGAGAAGAAGTAGAGAATGAGCAGCAGCGGGAAAGAAGAAGACAGGAGAAAGAAGCAGCAAAGCCACGTGGCATGCCACGTGGCATCTTTAGGAGGTACAGCCGAGCCGTATGGCCGAGCCGTATAGCCGAGCCGGGGTGCCTTCGCCGAAGCGCCGAACCGAGGTGCCGAATTGCCGACGCTGTAAATGAAGAAAAAAAGTGACCGACCAACACGATCCGTCCGATCGTCTCAAAATTCGCGTCGCGACACGACCGACGCTCAGGAACGCGCCACGTGTCCCGATCGTGATCTGCCTCACGATGCGTGCTCATCTGGTCATGATGGACGGCCAGAAATCTGCCACGTGTCCAGGTAATGTTTAAATTATTTATTTATTTATTTAATTGTTTTTTTTTTATTTAAAAAAATCCGAAAAAAATATTTAAAAATCGAAAAAATTAATTAAAAATTCTAAAAATAATTATTAATTCAGAAAAAATTATTTTTAAATTCTGAAAAAATAATTATTGAATTAGAATAATTAATTAATATTTTAGATAATTAATTATTTAATTCGGAAAATGAATAAAAAATTCAAAAAAATGAGAAAAAATTCAGAAAAATCTGGAAAAATCACCAAAAATCCAGAAAATTCTGAGAATACTTTTGGGCATTTTACAAGCCCATAATAACACTGTTACACCCCGAGCAAGATTCCAAACTCCCTTAAGAACACCGATAAAATCCCGTACGCCATTAGAACAGTTAAACTACTCCTCAAAGGCTGATTACACTCAGTCTTTAGGAGTGGGGAGCTCGTGATATGGCTAAAAAATAGGATTAAATCGGGACCGTTCACATCGGACTCGAATCTTAAAGCTCAGGGGTAAAACGGTAATTTCACATGCAAATGGGTCCGAAGCGGGTACTGGGTCTCCTTCTCACAGATCCAATAACCCGCAAACGGATCCACCTCAGCTGGTTACGGGTTTCAACCCGCTACCAACCCGATCCGACAAGATACAATCAAGGTCCCTGATTAGATCTAAATCAACGGCCATGATTCACATCTATCTTTTCACTGGGGATTAGGGATTAAATTCCTTAACTGATTATAGGGGATATACCTTATCAGATTACATGCCTTATCTGATTACGAGGAATATTCCTTATCTAATCACGGGGATTACATTCCTAAAACCAGTCCCTAAGACGCCTATAAATACCCCTCACCCATCTCCATTAAGAGGTAATCAATCTTTCTCTAGTTAAACGCTCTTTCATAATCATTTCTGGTTACTGACTTGAGCGTCGGAGGGTGCGTCGCCGGGAACAACCCCGGTGTCTCGCACTTTTTGCAGGTCTACGGTGGGAGCAACAATCAGAGTTCGACGGAACAGGTATACAGGTTTTCCTATTCAGTTTCCCCAAGAACTCACAAATTCATCTGTTTGCCCCCACACCGAATTTAGCGGCAACAAGTAGATACGGGCACTGTCATAAAATACTGACCATCTCCTCTACCTGTTGCGTATCGAGCTAAAATTTTCACATTTCATTGATCCCTATCTCAATTAGTAACTTCATAAATTTTCTCAACAAATTCTACCAATGTAATGGTACGAGGTAACCAAACTATTTCCGGATCCAACACACTATAACAATAACCGATCTTTGGATCACGAATTATTTTACCACCAAAGTATAACCAAATAGGAATCTCGAGATCTATACCTACGTATATTTATACGAATATGCGAGTTATTATCTACCCACAAACAAAATCTAAAAAAAATGTAGAAAATTATAGGCCAATATTCATCATACCTTCACAAGCTTCAAGGATAGAGCCATAGATATTTGGGTAGAAGAGTTGAAGTTGTTATCCTCTTCAAATTTAGCAAAATTCTAAAATATGGATCTTTCGAAAGATGGGTTTAGGGTATTTATAGTGGAAGGTGAGAGGGTTAGGAAAGAATTAGTAAATACATTTAGATTGAGATGAGATTTTGTGGGTAGGAGGTCGCCCTAGATTGAGGGAGATGAGGTTGAGAAGATAGAGTGAAATAAAGTAGAGAAGAAGAAGAAAAAAACAGATCTGAAATAACCCCTCAATCGACACTCGGTTTTTGAAAGACCAAGTTTAGTTAAAACTAACTCGATCTTTGAGTGTTAGACTTCGAAAAATCTAAGACTAACACTCGGTCTTTGAAAACCCGCGTGCTCTTTAACTAAACTCCGTTTTTCAAAGACCTAGTGAGATTGTTTGGAAATTAAAAAAAAAAAAACTAGGACGGTTTGGAAAAACCTTTCAAAAAGTGGGGCAGTTTGGAAAAAAATTCATATTTTCGAGGGTGGGTCAGTACGGATTTTTTTTTTCTTCAAAAACCAACAACCTCTCTCCCCTGGGAGGGGTCTCTCTTTAAATCCCCCACCTCCTCTCCTCCTCTTTCGCCTCCTCTTTCAACCTGCAAGACCTCAAAAGTGATCCCCTCTCATTCTACGAAATAACCAGGTCTGATTTGCAAATAAATCAAAAAATGAAGACCACTTGGCAAACTAACCCGCCACCTCGACAACGCCGTAAAAGCCCCTCCTTCTCCTCCTCCCTTCTAGACGCCATCACCCGCTCCATCGACGAATCCGACGGTTCTAATCTCTCCGACGCTAATCTCAAAACACCCGATCCCTCCCCCAAATTCTCCCTCACCTACTCCCCCGCCGAACTCTCAATCTCACCTCCACCGGTGGTCCGACTTCACCACCACCACTCCGTGGCTGAGTCATCCTCCTCCTTCCCGCCAAAACCGATCCGTACCGACATGATCCTCAACTGCTCCGATCGCATCCGATCCGAACCACTGCAAGAGAAGAGCAACAACAACAACAAGACGATGAAGAAGACGCCGACGTCGATCCGGAAACGGCTTCAAGGTCTCAAGAACTCGACGTCGCCGAAGCTCGCCGGGTTCTTAAACTCTCTATTCACCCCGTCCGCTTCAAACTCCAAGAAACCGAAGATAACGGCGGAATCTCCGTCTCCGTCGCCGTCACCGTCACCATCGTCGTGTTTAAGCAAGACGCCGTCGACTCGCGGATCTGATGGATCGAGCAAACGGTCCGTTAGATCCGTCAGGTTCTGTCCGGTCGGCGTGATTGTGGACGAGGATTGTCGGAAGTGCGGTGAGAAGTTCGTGTTTGACGGCGAGTTGACGACGGTGAGGAGAGAGAGGAAGGTGAGGTTGATGGAGGAGTTGATGAGGGGGTTTGAAATGGAGGATGAGAGTGATGATGGGAGTGAGGATTTGTTTGAATTGGAGAATTTGGGGGGTTTTAGTGCAAAGTTTAGTAGGTATGAGTTGCCGCTGTATGGGACGACGGATCTGGGGATGAATTGTGCGATTGCGAAAGGGTTGGTTGTGTAAAAATTTGAATTGTTATTTTTTTAGAAAAAAAATGGAAGTTAAATGGATTGTTTTTAACTCTGTTAGAGCATATGTAGTATGTTTGAAGTTTTTTTTGATGAAACGGATAGTCTTACGATTCCAGCCAAACAAAATATAATATTAACCGAAAACAGTATAATAAAATTTTACAAGACGTAAAACCAATCGATACAGGACAATGAACAGCGAGACAATGGAGGATGAAAAAAGTAAAGCAATTAAAGACAAATGCTACAAAAACACCGAAGTTAGAAAAACAAGACTGCAAGCGGGCCAAAAGTCGGAGTCTCAAGAAGCGAGAGAAGGGGCGTGTTAGATGATAGGTTAGTTTAGTCCCACATTGAATAATGTATTGGTTTAGTATTCTCTTCTATCCTATATATAGGGGACATATTGTACTCAGTTTAATCAATCAATAAAGAAATATTTTCCTATTCCTAAATCTAACATAGTATCAAAGCCTATCGTCCTATATGGCATATACTAATTTGATCATTGACATCGAGGTGGAGTGATTCTCGTCTTCATCGGAATCACTCCACCTCCTAACATCTCTCTCCCGATCAAGTCTCCAAAATCCTAGCCGTCAACCCTCTTCTTCTCCCAATCAAATTCCTAATCCCAGTCAAATCCTCCAAATCTACAAAAAATTCCCAAACCCTAATTATTAATCCCAAACCCAGCCGCTTAACCTTAATCATTTTTTTTAATCTCTCCCATTACTGTTCACCTCTCTAACACCCGCTCTCTCTGTTTCCTCCTCCAACCAGAACCCATCACCCTCCGATCACCTTCGACCTCCGCTGCCACCACCATCCCCGTCTCCATCTCTCATCGTCCCTGTCCTTGTCAACTCCGAACCCATCGCTCGTCGCCCCTCTACCGCAACCCATCAATCTGCCTATCGCCATTAACCCAATCCCGTCGCTCTCCGCCATCCCCTCGCCATCACCCCCGTCTTGTCGCCCTCCATCATTGTCCTCATCTTCTCATCCCTATCGACTTCACCATTGCCGCTGTCGAAGTTGCGCCGTCGTCTTCCCCTGTTTCGAGCGAAAACAGGGATTGCTCACCGGAGCTTCGTCAAGTTCGCCGTCGTTGCGTCGCTTTCCGACCAGTGCCGCAGCTCGTCGCCGCCTCCGGTAGTCCCGAGCTCCTCGCCGACAGTCACCGCTGCGTCGCGTCGCCGAAGTCTCGCGCCAAGGTTGAAGACGAATCGTGGGTGGTCGAGGTTGCTGTTTGGTGTACGGGGAGAATGTATCTGCGATTGCTGTTCTGTGTTTTGCCCCCGATTCGCTGTGTGGAGAGACCCTATTGGTCGCTTTGGCTGTTTCGTGTTCGGCCGCATCAGATCTAGTTGTTCGCTGTTTGGATCGGATCGGCGGATCTGGTGTGGGGATCTACTGCTCTAAGTGTTGCTGTTTTTCTTTAAAAAAAAAAGAAAAAAAAAGTTCTTGTGCTTCTACATCCAGATCGTCAACTTACTCCGGTTGATCGATCATAAGTTTGAGAGGGGGTGTTATCAGCATCCAGTTCTCAGTTATCGACAATTCTCAAGTCTGGGGTGAGATCCTATCATCGACCATTCTCAAGTCAGGGGTGAGATCCCAGCATCGACTATGTCTCAAGTCAGGGGTGAGATCCCATCAGTCTATTTCTCAGTTCAGGGGTGAGATCCCAGTATCGACTATGTCTCAAGTCAGGGGTGAGATCCCATCAGTCTACTTCTCAGTTCAGGGGTGAGATCAGGGGTGAGATCCCATCAGTCTACTTCTCAGTTCCATCACATGCGCCATCAAGCGCCGTTTCCACATCACAGTTTGTCGTTCCTTCCACATCAACATCGTCAGTATTCTAAACTCTTGTTGCTTGAACCAACTTGAGTTTGAGAGGGGGTGTTAGATGATAGATTAGTTTAGTCCCACATTGAATAATGTATTGGTTTAGTTTTCTCTTCTCTCCTATATATAGGAGACATATTGTACTCAGTTTAATCAATCAATAAAGAAATATTTTCCTATTCCTAATTCTAACAGGGCGCTTTCTTGCCCTCGTCCCCCTCGCGGTGGAGAGCCCATCAACAGCAAAGGACGCGCTCAGATGACACCATGAACCTAGCTCCAGACTTCATGAAAACAATAGGGGGCGGCAGTCGGCGACGATCGAACACAGCGGGTAGGAAAGCGCGAGGCTAGCGCAACCCACTGAATGAAAAAGCAGATAGGACCGATGCCAGACAGTCGCAGCTAATCGCCAGGGGTAAGTTAAAGAACGACTTCTGACGTTAGGAGGGGACTAGAAGCCTGGCCAAGGCCAAACAACAAAGGGGCACACCCCCTGAAGACTCACCAAATGCCTTAACCCAAACAATGACGCACCGCGGCGGCAGAGGAAGAAATATATGAAGAGAGACATCCATATAACAAAAACAGTGGAAGGAAAAAAAACATAGGGCACCATCAACCAACTATAAGGTGCTAGAAATCAAATTCCTTCCTGCCCAGACAACTGGGGAAGCAGAGCGCCGAGGAGGCCTCTGCTCTCACCATGCACAAAATGCCATGAAAAAGCTAAGAGACAAACACTAGAAAGCCAAAAGATGAGTAGAAAAAAGCTCCATTATAGTGAACAATATAACCATTCTACCAGGGCAAATAAACACCAATCACAGTTAGAGGTGTAGGCTAGAAACGCCAGACCAAGAGCACCCTGGAGTACAACAGAAGAAAAGCACACATGCCCTAAATAATTTCCTGCTTATAAACAAGATAGAAATGCAAAAGCATCACAGTATGAAGTCCTGTGAACAGAGCAAACAAAAGAAGAAAAAACATCCACTGCGCTACGAGCACAGGAGAAACAAACAAGTCAAGAGGAGCACATTGATAGCAGCAACCAAAAGGAGAAAATCCAATAACTTCTTCAACCCTGCGAAAAAAGGCAGAGACTATAAATAATCGTAGAAACATAGAAAATTATAAAGCATTAAGGTTACGGAGGCAAAGTAAAGAGTCGTCAGTCTACGACTGAAAAGAGAATCTCTAGCTTCGGATTTTAATGTTGAAGACCAAAAATTAAAGAGAAATAAAAAATCTTCAATAAAAGGAGAGATTGGGGAAGCGCAGTGCTTGAATAACCTCTTATTTCTTTCCAACCACGTGCTCCAAATACTAATTTAAACCGATAGGTTCCACGATTTGCGGAATCTTTTATCCGTGGGATGAAGAGACCAGCAAGAGGATAACTTGGAAGGGATAGAAGGGAATTCCCAGGCTAAAGAGCTAATTTTCTACAATGGACGAATAAAATCGCATCCAACAAAAAGGTGATCCACGTCTTCAAAATTATTAGAGCAAAGGGGACACATCTGTCCCCACGCTAAATTTCTTTTGTTGAGGATTTCGACAGTGAGTAGTTTGTTGTTGAGGGCGAGCCAAGTGAGGATTTTAACCTTCAGGGGGGCACAGGTATTCCAAATGAATTCAGCAAAAGAGGATTGGATGCCTCGAAAGTTAAGAAAGTTATAAAATGATTTAACAGTGAAGATCCCCGCCGAGTTCCAACGCCAAATAAAATCTTCTTTCGGGCACCAAACAAAGTTGAAGTTAAAATTGGGTATTTGGCAAATAAAAATTTAAAATTTAAAAGTTGGTTGTAGTTGTTTGAATCCAATAAAAAGGATTTTGATTTTATAAAAAGAGATAGACAGGATAATGTTTTCCGTTAGAAGAATTTTTTTAAAAAAAATTTAAAAATAAAGGATGGGATATCATATCCCGTCCATGGAAAAAAAATTGAACGGGATCTTGTGGGACGAGAAATCATTTCCCTTCCATTTTGTTTTTTATTTTAAAAAATTTTCAAACATGATATAATATCCTGTCAGATAGGTTAATTTTTTTTTAAAAAAAATGGGACGATAGATCATTTAGCGACCGAGAAATTTTTGGGAGAAAGCATCAGACAAAATATCATTTTCCGATTTCCATATTTTGGCAATTGCTATATTTTCTCTCAAATATGGTCGGGTACTGTTCCCCTCAAATCCCCAAAAAAGGTATTTGGCCAACGACTACAACATAAATTTTGCCAAATTTGCAAATTTTAGAAAAATGGTCACCGAGTACAGATGCTCTTAGTGTTGAGGTGAAGGATAATGTAGTTTGAAGTAAATATATGTGTTATTAAGGTTGCTATAATTTTTTACGGAAGTAAAGAATTCTTTGATGATAAATGTTTATATACACATGTAAGTATTAAAATGCAAAAACTTTTTTAACCTAAAAACAAAATGCTTAAGAGTTGGAACAATAACAAAATTCTCTATTATTCACCACCATCTTTCCATTAATGTCACACTTGAAATTGCAATTATAGTTACTACTAAATAATTAAGCTGCATTTGCTAAAAAACTGTGCATGCATGCAATATAATGCATCTCCATCAATATACTAGGGTGGACAACTATTATCCGAACCTGACCAATCCGAACCAATCCACCCCGAACCGACCGGTTTTTAACCGAACCAATTGGGGGTTTGGATTGGATCGGTTCTAGATCTTCAATAACAAATTGGACCGGTTCAGTTGTTGGATGAGGCTTTCAAATAACCGATGAAACCGAACCGACCATACCTCTATGCATAAGTCCATAAAAAATATAGTTCTCCTTTAATTTCTTGAATATACAAATAGTCATTTCTCATTTTCCTTGAGATACAAACAGTCTTTTTTAATTTCTTTAATACAAACCAAGCAATTGTTCTACCTATGTTTTAGTTCTCCATAATCCTATGTGTTATATTGTTGAGAAATGCTTGATTTACAGTGTGATCCAACTTAATAGAATCATAAAGTTAATGTAATATTTAGTAGTTACTTTAATCAAGTCAAGCAGAAATTATTTTTTAAATCTTTTTTTATTGCACCTGAAATTCAATTAGCTATGATTATTGATGTTTCTTTTATGATAATAAACTAAGATTACAGAAGTATGCAAGTGAAAAGGCAGTTTATCTCACTCATTTAAACGTCATCATCTCAAACAATTAGTGCAATTCATTAACAACTTGTGATTTTATGAATCTTCATTTTAAATTCATTTCTGAATAACAAATAGCAGGTTGTTTCTTAAGTTTGATTGAAGTTGATCTTTTAAATTTTAACAAAATTATGAATGATGTTGAAGGTGAAAAGTAGCACGTCAAACCGACCATCCAATCCAATCCAAACCGAGCTTAATCGGTTTGGATGGAAACCGATCCAATTAAGGTTCGGATTGGTTGCGGATGAGAAAATTAAAAAATCAATTTTCTTTGGATCGGTGGTGGATGGTCCATATTAGGTCGGATACCGACCGATGCCCACCCCTAAATATACTATTGTAGTCCAGTTTTGATCGTAAGTATTCATGCAGTACTCTAATAATATTTTAAAGCTATCTTCATCGAGCAAGTTATATTTTTGTTAATTATAATGCTATTAACTTTTTACAATGTTATTTAGATGCATGCATAGATGAATATGTGAATGAAGTATACTTATCATATTGGATAGCTGCATCATCTCCTTTAGTATTAGAGAAATTTCACACATTTTTAATTTTGTAGTATATAGTGGGAGTTATGCAATAATTTTATACGAATATGAGGGTAGGTATGTACATTGGTGTAGGGTGGATGTCTAATTTCTGTTGTTAGAATTATCGAAAATATTATGATGTTTCTGTTTGCATTACTTACTAACGACTAATTAGTAGTATATGAGTATATAATAATCCATCTTTTGTGCATATATAGTACCACCTATACAATATGCACCTTGCAATAAATAGTAAGTAATTAGTGAACTATTTTCGAATGATTAATTCTTTAGCTTTGGGCTAAAGCCGGATTAAAGTAGAAAAGATGGACTGGGACAAAATAATCTGATTTATCATCTTCTGAAAAGGATAATAAATAATTCAAGTGGATTTGATCATTGCATTTGGTGATGCCTTTTGGCGGAATATAGCCACTATATTTTATTAAGAGAGTTTAACGAAACAAATCCAGAATACTGAGCTCAACTACAAGAACTACAAACAGGAAATTAAAACATAGTCATTAAGCCTCCAACAAGATCCTGGAGGGTGGGAGCAATCTAAACAAAAACAATACTCAGGAAAGAAATAACAACATAATGAGTACAAAAATCGGAAATCCCTCCAACAAAATTATGGAGGGTGGGTAACAGAACATCACTCAATCGAGAGTAGCCCCGATCACGACCTCCTTGTCATACTCCTCCACTTGGAAGGCTCTGGCGACCCTCTCTCTTGGTCCCGAAGCCACAGTTGTAGTCCAAAAGAAAATATGATGCATGATATGAGTATGATTACTAGAAATACTATTACAAGTCAAATAAAAGTAAAACTTATTTATGTGTAGCCATAAAACCTAGGTCGTTGCGGCGATCGCAATATACCACGCTTCTTTCGTGATTTTTCTTTCTGATACAAAGTGAGGCCAACCCACAGCTCTCTGTAAGATTGGGGCACTTTGTGGTGCCGAGTGCTCTAAGGACATCGGATAGCACCGATCGAATCCTATGACAGTCTAGAAAAACGATGATTTCTCGACTTAGCATTAGCACTGCAGAATCCGCAGTTCGTCACAATATTTGGTAACCTCTTAACTAGATTTTCTCTGGTTAAAATAGCATAATTAAGAACTAACCACAAGAAAAGCCTAACCTTCAATGGGGCCTTCACCTTCCAAAAAATTGAAGACCAACTCGGTCTACAACCCTTGAAATGGATGCAATTATAAAGAGAGCAGACCGTGAAGGAACTCTTCTTTTCCAGTTCCTATGATTTTCGATTAGGGCCCTGAGAACACCTAACACCTGATTGGGTGATGTAGTCCTGCATTGTAATTAATCACGTTTGGCCTTCCTGCGTCAGGCGGGGTCTGAATGAGGGTCTCCACGACCCTCTCTTCCAAGTTTTAGCCACAGAAGTATGATGATGGACGACAAACTTGTATAGATCCGGGAACAAATCACGTAAGGCATGTGCACCACACCATTTGTCCCACCAGAATTTAGTGGACATGCCGTTACCACTGAATGAGGTTATTCCGCTACACAAAGCGTCATGAGCTTTTGAAACTCCCCTCCAAAACCACGAAACCCTGTACCTTACCCTAAAGCCCAGATTACATGAACTCTTTCCACTTAGAAAAGTCTGGATGAAATCTTGCCAGCCTTCTCCGTTCGGGCAGTAGGTTTTCCACCACCATTTACTAAGAAGGGCTAAATTCATCTATCAGATTGATGCCACTCAGCCCACCATGAATTTTCTTCATGCAGTCTTTTTCCCACCTAATTAGATGGTACGCCCCCATTTTTCAGTGTCAGCACCATAAGATTCTCCTCCGAACTCGGTCAATCCGCTGAATAACCTATTTTGGCATTTCAAAGAAGGACCCATGTAAAATGTTGGGAGATTGGATAAGACCGAGTTGATGAGGGTAACTCTCCCACCAAGAGTAAGAGACTTGCATTTCCAGCCGACGGTCTGGCTTTAACTATATCAACGATAGGATACCAATCTGATTTCTTCAGTTCACCCAGGCGAATCAGCAACTCCAGGTATTTGAGGGGGAAACTTATGACCTGGCAGTTCAGAACGGAAGCATGTAAAAGCATGTAAAAGTGCCTCCTCCTAAGGCAAAATAATAGGAATTAGGGCACTCTTATGGAAGTTAACCCGCAAACTCGACCAAGCTTCAAAATAATATAATGCGCCTTTGAAGGAGATGGTTTCCTCCAACTCCTCATTATTGAAAAGGAGGGTGTCATCAGCGTATTAGAGTCTAGTGCAGCCTGTTCGGTTACGACTACTTTCACCCAGTCGAATCCACTCCGTGAGCCTGCACTTATAAATCATGTGTTTAAGGACATCTGACACAATAAAAAATAGTAAGGGAGATAGGGGATCTCCTTGTCTCAAATCTCTTCTGCAAGGAAATGGAAACCCGACCTTATCGTTAACCAAGATTTACGTCCTGCTCGAAGACATGCAGTGACATATCCATTTGATCCATCTAGAACGAAATCCTCAACCCCTCAGAACCTCCATTATGCAGTCCCAATCTACCGAGTTGTAGGCTTTCTCGATCTCAAGTTTGAGGAGATATCTCTTATAGTTTGAGATATGACAGTGATGGATCGCTTCTTCGGTAGTGGCCACACAGTCCAAAGTAAAACGTCCTTTAATTAATCCATACTATTCGCAACCGATCAAATTATCCATTAGGCCTGCTAACCTATTGGCCAGAACTTTGGTGATAGTTTTGACCGAACAGTTTAGGAGGCTGATGGATCGAAAGTCTCCAACCCTTGAGGAATCTACATTTATTGGGATAAGCACCTCCTATGCAAAGTTGAGTCTGCCGAGCTTAAGACTGTGGTTGTAGAATTCCGACATGAGAGCCATGCCATCATCCTTGGTTTCTTCTCAGAATGTCAGGTAATAAAATTGGAAATCCGTCTGGGCCAGGAGCTTTATCACTCCCTATTTGTGAGATCACCTCTTTGACCTCCTCGTCCGTAAACGGATTCTCCACTGACTTCAGACCTTGGTGCAAGTTATTAAAGCTACCCCCCCAAAAGTCCGAGTTGAAGGGAGCCCTAAATTCTTGTTTACATCCGAAAAGGTATTTGAAGTACGACTGGAAAGCTTGTTGTATATGAGATTCCTCTTGGATCACTCCTGCGTCTGTTTGGATCGAGGGGATGAGGTTGGACCGATGTCGTGCGCTAGCCATCCTGTGGAAAAAGGCTGTGTTCGCGTCTCCCTTTTAAGCCACAAAATCCTGGACCGCTGTTGCCACTTGATTTCCTCGAGTTTGTACAGTTGTGCGATCTCCTCCCTGAGCTTTAGTACATGATTACATTCATCTTGAATGAGATCTCTAGTCTCCTCTAGCCTTTCCAGTTCATCAATGTCATCCAGGTGACAGCTTTCGCTCGACAGATTGTTGGAAACCGGGTGCAGTTTTATTTACGGAGTTTAGAACAAAGTCTAAAGATTTTCTCGCACCAAATTACAGCAGCTTCAGTACTGCATGTAGGGAGGGCCCAGCTATCCATGACTAGGTGGTGGAAACCTTGAACTTCCAGCCAAGCTTTTTCGAATCTAAATTTAGCATTTTTCCTGGAATTATGCTTGCCAGAGGAGAGGATGATGGGGACGTGTTTTGCAGTTAGCTTTGGTAGGGACTTGGTAAATGCAAGTGAGAATTTCACCTCCCAGTCCAAGATACAAGGACTCTGTCAAGTTTAGCCAAGATCGGGGAAGCTTGCATATTGGACCAAGTGAAAAGTCTATCTGAGATCAGGATATCAACTAGTTCCAGGTTCACAATAACCCGGTTGATAACCTCTCTTTCCGAGTCGTTGGAACCCCTTTGACGATGTTCAAAAGCAAACCTCGTGATGAAGAAATCCCCCCCTCCCCCCCCAAACCACCACCCATGGATCATGCCACCGCATTTGGAATGAGTGGACTTCTGTCCAGAACAAAGCTTTGGTCGGTTGGTGGTTGGGGCCGTAGACAACTGTTATAATATGGATCCAATTGTCCGTACGTCGTTGAAGCTTGAGAGATATTCCCCTCGAAATTACTCAAGGCAAGAAAAATATTGGGGTTAAACCCAACAGCAATGCCTTTAAACGTCCCGGTGGATAGAAGGATTTTCCATTAAGAGATCCTAGATCCACCAAGTCTCTTGAATCTGGAAATATGCGAAAATTTGGTCCCTTGAAGGCCCATTGCGTCAGCCTTGGATAAAATAACATCCTTAACCATTCCCCATTTTCCATGATCACCCAGATCCCTCACATATCAAATTAGTGTAATCATTATTAAGCGATTGGGGTTAACGTGATGTATTGGGCTCATTAGCAGCCATAATGGAACCTCTATCTAATTTTCATCCTCTAATCTTATTAAGAAGTAAGGCATTACGATCAACATCCCCTACCTCAAGACCATAGGTTTTGGCTAGACATCGGAATCTGACATAAATTGAGAATAGATGATAACCAAAAGCGCATACCTTTACCATCGGACCTGAAAGCTTTAGCTGCAACTGCAATTCCCAGATAGTCGACTAGTCATCTAATGACTTTATGTGGCTTCTCTTATGTGCTGACTGAAATCTGACGCCCTTCTGTCCATCAAAACATGACTTCGAATTCAGGGCACCACCTCCAGGGACAAACCTACAGCTAACTGCTATGTATCAACAACCATCTCCTCCTTGCAATCTAAATCCTCCTCTGTATATAGGTCATCATCTTCAACATTGAGGCAATCATCTTCTTCAAGAGTACAGGGAACCATACTAGACCCCATCATGGGCCAAAATGTGGAGTCGTTGGATCCAGCTCTAGGAAGAGGTAGCATAGAGTTGGGTCATCCTATAAATTCCAAAGGGGAACTTAACATGGGCTGAAGCCCATCATAAGAAGATGGAATTTGAACAACTGCAGGGGTTTTTGAATTATTTGTGGATCTATTCAAAGGCCCAGGACCAAGCCCAAGTCTCTTACAAGTGTTCAGCTCCAAAACACATGCAACGCACGTAAAGACGAAGGGCGGGATTTTGGACACCATAATCAAGGTAGAGGCACATGGGTCGATGCGTTGCGTCAATGGTGAGAGGGCACATGGGTCGGGAACGGGACACGAAGCGCTAGGAGGGCAAAGGGGTAACTTTGCACCTCTGCTTTCTTCATCTCCTTTCTTCGACCTACTCTTTTCATCTCTTTTCTTTTACTCGAAAGTTCCAGTGCCAAAAGCACAGATCTCTGAGATCAGTGCACATTCTCTGTCTTCCTTTTCAGTCACTTTTCCAGTTTTGACCATGGCTTTCCTTGAGGCACGTGCTTTTGTCTGGCAAAGGCACATGCTTTTGTCTTCTTTCATACTCCTATTAATTAAGAAAATACAATGGCGGTCGGCGCACATGTCTACCAATTTTTTTTAATATAAAACTTAGTTTCATTATTTTTCTTACTAATGAAACTGATGATAGAGATCAGTTAGTGCATTACCTTGAACCTTCATTATACATTTAAGATTTTGTTCATTTTTTGATAGGGAAAATGACCAAATGACACCCAAAGTTTATAATAATTTCCAAATAGCACCCAAAAATTTTAAAATACTTAAATACTACCGGAAGTTTTTAAATCTAGACGAAAAAGCACCGACCGTTCAGTTTTCCATTAAGTTAATGGAATATTCCCTGAATATACCTCTTAACGGGTTTAAACCTGTTAAGAAGAGTATGAAATATCGAAATTGCCCTCATCTCTTAACCGGTTTAAAATCTAAACCATCACCACCACCGACAACCATCTCCACTGCCGACCTCCGACCACCATCGACCACCATCTCCAACCACCACCGGGACCCATCTCCACCGACCACCACTGACCACCACCACCTCCGAAACCCATCACCATCACCTCATCTCCACCAAAAATTTAAAAAAACAGAACAAGAAAAACAAAAAAAAATGAGAAAAATGGAAAAAAATGAAAAAATAAATGGAAAAAATTTAAAAATGAAAAAAAGAAAAAAAAAGAAAGAAAAATTACCTAAAAAGAGAAGAAGAAGCGAGTGGGAGGTATTTTTGTAATTTCATATTATTTCTGCTAAAAAATTAACGGAAGGGATTTTTTGTCCTATTTTAAAAACTTCAGGTGCTATTTGCGTATTTTCAAAAACTTTGGATGCTATGTGGGAATTAGGGTAAAATTTGGGTGCTATTTCGTCATTTCCCCTTATTGATAATGGTAAAACTCACAAAAAATCAGGGTTGTACGATTCCAGCATAAATCTTAAATCTACTAAAGATAGATTAACAGTAATGAGCCTCCCTAACAGGTTTAGGCATTCTCAAGGCTCACTAACAAAACATGGGCCGCATTCAAGCTCATCAAAAGCGACTATGCCTAGTAAGAGTGACACTGTAACACCCTCTTATTTTATAATTTTAAAATAATCATTTGTAATTCTTTTATTGTTATCAGATATTATTATTGTTATTAATATGCATAAATATGCAATTTTATTTTTATAAATATACATATATTCCTTTATTTATTTATTTTTTGGTGGAGCGGGTTTTATTGGGTTTTATTATGAAAAGAAGAGTTTTATGGGCATATAAATAATAAAAGAGCTTAGAGCCGGCTTATAATAAAATTTCCACCTTTTCATTTTCCCCCTTCCCCTTCATTTTGTCAGATCCCCCCCCCCCCCCATTTCCTTTCGATTGAACCCAATGAAACCCAAATTTCGGCATTTTCCTCAAGCCATAATCCTCTTGTTTTCTTCGTGATTTTTCGACTAATTTGAGGGGTAAGCTAATTGAAGGGTGCTCTTGCTAGTGGTAGTGTTGATTTGGACGAATAACTACTCTAAGGTGAGTTGGTTTGTATTTAATTTTGTGTGACTTTATGCTTTTAGTTTCTTTTCGTAATAACCAATGTACTAGGGTATTTTGGGAGCCTCTGTTTATTTTAGATGCAAAAAAGGATAATTTTATTGGAGTATTTAGGAGTTGTAAATTAATTAAGAGTTTGGGTTGTAAAATGAAAGTGAGATTGATACCTAATGATAGTAGATCATGTGTTGAAGGGTGGGAAAAAAATATGGGAAAGTTTATTTGAAGCATTGATAAATTTTGGATGAGTTTATAGGGTTGAATGAAATTCCCGTAGGGATGGAAAATAATTGTATTGGAATTTGATAAGGTAGGAAGGGATTATATATGGTGGAGAGTGTGTATAAATGAAAGAGATTATTATAGAATGTTTATTGGATTTATAGATTGAAACTGTAGTTTGTTTTATTTGCAGTTCGGGGGATTAATGGACAGCAGAGCGGATATTTGTCGGGTTTTTGCCGTTGGCAATGTGAGTATGATTTCTTATATTTTATGTATATGTTGTGCTATGTAAAATTTCATATTACGATTTGCTTTGTGTAATGCGTTAGGTGCATCATTTATATAAATTCATAAGTATGATACGAAGTGAATTATTGGGTGTAAGGAATTAATATATATGTGTATACGAGTGTGTTGCGATTTGTATATATATGTGTGTGTGTATGTTACGGGAGATATATAAATATATTGACAAGGTTATATTTATAAAGTTGTGTATATGTATGGAGTTGTGTAATCATATGTATGATATGGATGGCGTGTATATGCTTATAAAATTAATGGAGTTATATACATTTATGATATAAGGAAAAATTATAAGGAGATATATTTATATATGGAGGTATAAAGGAGATATGTATATAAATATACGAAGATAAATGGGAGATTAAATGGAGAAATAATATGAGGTATTGTGATGAAATATATAAAAGGGTGCATTCATGACATGAAATAATATGATGCAGTTATAAATTAAATTATATGGTATATGCATATATAAGGTATGATGAGAGGATAAATAACATGGTAAAGGCCAAAGATGTGATATCTATATTGAGATCAAAAGATGAGATGAATTGTGAGGCGTAAGACCTATATGCCAACGATGTGATGTGTATTTGATGCGTAAGACCTATATGGCAGCGATGTAATGTGTATTTGATGCGTAAGATCTATATGGAAGCGATGTGATGTGTATTTGATGCGTAAGATCTATATCGAAGCGATGTGATGTGTATTTGATGCGTAAGATCTATATGGCAGCGATGTGATGTGTATTTGATGCATAAGACCTATATGGTAGCGATGTAACTTGTATTTGATGCGTAAGACCTATATGGAAGCGATGTGACGTGTATTTGATGCGTAAGATCTATATGGCAGCGATGTGAAGTGTATTTGATGCGTAAGACCTATATGGCAGCATGTGATGTGTATTTGTTGCGTAGGACCATTTGGCAGCGATGTGATATGTATTTGATGCGTAAAACCTATATGGCAGCGTTGTATTGTGTATTTGATGCGTAGGATCCATATGACAATGATGTGTATTGGATGTGTAAGACCCTTGGTGGGCAGCGATCTGTTAGACGGAGCTATCGACTCTAGTTTTGATGGAGGCGTAAGAACCTTGGTGGGCAGGGATTTGTGTTTTGATTGAGCTATCGGCTTTAGTTCTGTGATGACATGGGCACTGGTCGACAAATTGATAAAATGAATAAATTTGAAATGAAAAGGAAAATGAGAAAGTAGAGAAAGCATATTATGTGAAAGGAAAATGAAAAAGAAGAGAAAGCATATGATGTGAAATGAAAATCCGAATGTAGAGAAAGCATATGATGTGAAATGAGAATAAGAAAGTAGAGAAAGCATGTGATGTGAAATGAGAATAAAAAATTAAAGCAAGTGTATTATGAGTTGAGAATAAAGAGTAAAATAAGTTATATTATAAGATGAGATTGAGAAAGTAAAGTAAATGTATAATTTGAAATGAATGTGGAAAGTAACAGAGAATGTTTATATGAATGAAGTTAAGAATTAAAGAAATTGAGTTATTAGTATGTAAATGAAAATGAATAGTAAATGAAGTATGTATTTGAATGAAAATGAAAGATGAAGAAATTATGTTAATAAGAATACATATGAAAAGTGAAGACACGGTGTAACGTAAATGAGTACGAAAAGTGAAGGAAGTATGTGTGTGAATAAATATGAATAAAAGGAAAAAATTATATTATGGGAATGAATAAGAGAAGTAAAAAAAATGTGTTATGCATTATATGAATGACAGTGAAGAAGATGTATTATGAGAATGAAATATATAATAAAGTGATTATGCAATGAATATTAAAAATAAGTGGTATTAGAGCATCTGTAGTGGTTGTTTTCCATTTTTTGGGTATTTGGCAAATGGAAATAGAAAATTAGACGGCGCGCTGTAGTGGTCGAAAGTTAAAATTTGGCCAGACGGAGGATAATCTTTCGTCTCAAAATTTTTTTTTAAAAAAAAAAAAAATTTTTTTTGGCACTAAAGGACAAAGAAAAAGAAAAAAAAACCACCAAAAGTGAGGGATGGTGAATTATACACTGTCCCAACACTTTTGTCTTTAGCCAAATTTGTTAGGACGGTGTATAATCAACCGTCCGACAATTTTTTTTTTTTCAAATCGGTTGGGACGAGACATTATCTATCGTCCGATACAAAAACAATTAAAGCGACGGAAGATAATCTTTCGTTCGATCGAAAAATTTTAAACGACGGTGGATAATCTATCGTCCGACTATATTTTGGCAATTGCCATTTCGATTGCCAAATATAGCCGGGTACTGTAGCGATTGAACCCAATTTTTGGGTATTTGGCCAACGACTACATGGGTTTTTTCTCTCTCCAAATTTTGGAAAATTTGGAAATATGGCAAACGACTACAGATGCTATTATGTGATGAGAATGGTTATGAGAATGGTCAATAAAATAAAACCTGATTTGAAATGAGTTGATGCACCTTGGGATTGTGTCAAGGAACTACTTGCCAGCTATTTCTATGGAAATGGTGGGAACTACCTGCCTGGGCACAATTCTCTGGGAGAATTGGTGGGTTGTTGATACGATAGTTGTATTGTGAGATGGAAATGAAATGTAAAGTAAATTGTAATATGAAAATGAAAATACAGCAAAAGTAATAACTGAGCTCTATCGGCTTGAGATGTGATATTATATTATTCAAGTTCTACTTGGGGTGCGGTGATTATTACCTAGGTTAACGGTTTGGAGTTGCGGCGATATATATATATATATATATATATATATATATATATATATATATATATATATATATATATTGTGATGTATGATAATGTAACCCAAGTTATCAACTTGGGAGTACGGAATTATGTATGATATAGAATAAAAGATAGAAATGTGAGATGGTAAATGAATAATAGTATGAATATAAGAGGATTAAAGGATATGATGCGAGTATGGTTAGCCTTAGGTATTGTGTCAAGGAATTACCCTCCCGCTGTTTCGGTGGAAATAGTGGGAACGACTTACCTCGGGACAAACTTAAGGTAGAATGAGTACATGGAATTGTAATAGAGTAAGAATGCATTATGAAAGTTGGAAATGGTAATGGAGACGGAAAGAAATTGATATATGAGTTAAGTGGTAAAGATATAATAACGATCATGATTAAGTATGCCGTTAAATAAATGATAATGGATACGAAAATGGAAATGCTAATAGAAACAGTTTTGGATATGGTAATGTAGATGATAAGAATTATAATAATGGTAAATACGCTGGAGTGCGATAAAACTGGATTAATGATTGAGAATGACTTTAGTGATGATATGAATGTGTTAAGTGTAAAGTGATGGTATCAAAATCATATTTGGATGAGTTAATAGTAATAATAGAGTACCAGAATATGGTATAATGTGTGATGCTGAATTATGAGAAGTAGGAAACAGATATGGAGTAATATAGGAGTTGAGTGACAAAGAGGTGATAAAGATAATGGTCAAGTGTATAGTTAAATATATGATGATGTATATATGAACTATGTGATAATGAGGAAATGGCAAATATATGGTAAGTGTAAATGGATGGTAAATTTATGGATAAGTATGAATTTGTTTGCCTTGTGTTTCTGGTCAAGGAACTACTGCCCCCATTTCGGTTAAAATGAGGGGAACTAACTGCCGAGACACAAACCCAATGGAGGCGAGAGGGATGAGTTTATCAGTGATATTATGATAATGACGATATATAAGATTTCATATAAGGATAATAGAAGTGTAAATGAGAACGGTAATAGAGATGGTAAAGGAAATGCTGGTGGAGGTTTACTTTACAGTAATGAATTGGTATATGGGATTAGTGACAAGGTATCGTAATGTGGATGTGAAGTAGATGGTTAAGTGTTTGATGATGGTAATAGATGGTTAGGTATATGGTGAGGTTTAAGTACCTGATTGTATTTATTTCCTTTACACTTTCACGTTTTTTTTTATGTTTATCATTTTAAAATCATGTTATTAATTTCATTGATATTGTTCTTATTCATTATGATTATACTCACACCAGATATGGCTCACCCCTATTGTTTTCTGGGTTTAGGGGAGTCCCTCCCCGAGGGTGAACGACCCTAACTCTCCTGTAGGTTTTGATAGCAGCAAGGTGAGATAGTTGTTGAGATTTGGTAGTTATAGTTTGCATGTAGTAGATGGTGAGATTTGGTAGTTATAGTTTGCATGTAGTAGATGGGATATATATATATATATATATATATATATATATATATATATATATATATATATATATATATATATATATAATTTATAGAAATGGAAGTAGAATGATGTATTATATTGTATTCTGGAAGAATTGTGTGTATAACTGTAAGAGGTAATATATCTATAGTGCTGTGATGAAGTATGTTAGCCCGTACCCTCCTCGTTGTGGAGTACTGGGTTCTGTGATTGGTTTTTGAAAGGTATTTCTAAAAAATTTCAAAATAATCATATATGCTTTTAAAAGAATTTTTGGTTTTTAATTTGTATCTTACATGTTATGAAGTATTATCCACCCAGAGCCGTATTTATTATTACCTGTGTGATGTTGAATAAGTTGGCATGGGGAGGATTGATATATATTACAGCTACATTAATATTTATAATTGTTTACAGAATTCCGTAAGGAATCTCTGTAAAAGGGCTAATATTTCAGGGAAAATTCTGCCGAAATTTTTAATAAAAGTCTATGAATATTTTTCTAAGTAGAAAATGATGTAGATGAGTAATAGGTTAACATGATGATCATTGGAATAAATTATATATATAAAAAAGATTTGGGGTATTACAGTTTGGTATCAGAGCCTAGATTAACTAAGATGATGAGGTCTAGGATGACCAGTATCTTAGTGATCCTATAATAGGTGGGAGTGGGTTCATCCATGTTGGAAATGAGTTTACCTGAGTCTTAAGTATTTTTCTTTAATTCTAAAATAGAAAAGTTCTAATTTTGAGGTTTGTATGCCCTAGTAGCTTCTCTACTATGTTGGGATTGGAAAGTATCGGAAATTGACCTAATTTGTTTTCACTTGAAGAAATGTGTGTTTGTTGTGTTTGTTGTGATATAGTATTGACTTGGTGGTTGTGTGGATCGTGCTGTTTTGCTTTTTTTTTTTTTTTTTAACATATCAGTCTTGATTATGAACATATTACGGAGAAAGCTAATCTTTTTGAAATACTATTAAGAGAACTTTCATAAGTTAGCTGAGTTGAATTTAATTAGATTCTTTGTTAAAGCATCAAGTGTTTAATATTGGATACTTTTTCTTCAATATTTTGATATGTAAATGACCACTACGTGTTTCCTTATGAGTATTAGTATTACAACTACGTAGATTTGTATTCCAACTACAGGTGTTTTTGTAATCATTTTATAGTATTTTTGTTGTTAAGCTTGTTATAATGATCATTTCTATTTGTAGAAATTTAGCTGAGGGAATCATTTTTCAAATTTTATTTGTTTGAAGAGATTTCGAGAGGACCAGTCGATGGTCTAGTATGACAAAGGATATTAATGAGTTGGTCGATAGGTGTTTGATTGGTTTTCCTCAGTCCTCATAGCTCGAGGATGAGCTTCTTTTGAGGTGTGTATAATGTAAGACCCTCTTATTTTATAATTTTAAAATAATTATTTGTAGATCTTTTATTGTTATCAGATATTATTATTGTTATTAATATGCATAAATATGCAATTTTATTATATATATATATACATATATTCCTTTATTTATTTATATGGTGGAACGGGTTTTATTATGAAAAAAAGAGTTTTATGGGCATATAAATAATAAAAGAGCTTAGAGGGGGACTTATAATAATGTTTCCACCTTTTTATTTTTCCCCTTCCCCTTCATTTCGTCTGATCTCCCACCCTCTCTATTCCCATTCGACTGAACCCAACAAAACCCAAATTTTGAAATTTTTCTCAAGCCATAATCCTTTTGTTTTCTTCGTGATTTTTTGATTAATTTGAGGGGTAGGCTAATTGAGGGGTACTCTTGCTAGTTGTGGTGTCGATTTGGATGAATAACTACTCTAAGGTGAGTTTGTTTGTATTTAATTTTGTGTGACCTTATGCTTTTAGTTTCTTTTCGTAATGCCCAGTGTATTAGGGTATTTTGGGAGCCTCTGTTTATTTTAGATGCAAGAAAGGATAATTTTATTGGAGTATTAAGGAGTTGTAAATTGATTAAGAGTTTGGGTTTTGAAATGAAAGTGAGATTGGTACCCTAATGATAGTGGATCATGTGTCGAAGAGTGGAAAAAAAATTGGGAAAGTTTATTTGAAGTATTGGTAAAATTTGGATGAGTTTACAGGGTTGAATGAAAATCTCGTAGGGATCGAAAATAATAGTATTGGAATTTGATAAGGTAAGAAAGGATTATATATGGTGGAGAGTGTGTATAAATGAAAGAGATTATTATAGAATGTTTATTGGATTTATAGATTGAAACTGTAGTCTATTTTATTTGCAGTACGGGAGATTGATAGACAGCAGAGCAGATATTTGTCGGGTTTTTGCTGTTGGCAATGTTAGTATGATTTCTTATAGTTTATGTATATGTTGTGCTATGTAAAATTTTTTATTACGATTTGCTTTGTATGATGCATTAAGTGCATCGTATATATAAATTCATAAGTATTATACGAAGTGAATTATTGGGTGTAAGGAATTAATATATATATGTATATGCGAGTGTGTTGAGATTTGTATATATATATATATATATATATATATATATATATATATATACACACTAGATTTTCCCGTGAGCACGTGCCTACGGCACGTCTTCGGAAAGATACAGTATATGAAAGTCTTGTAAACAGTAAAACAATAATTATGTAGCACAAGTTTGAACAGTAAACAATAATTAGTTGTAAATAAAAGTCCATGTTTTCATTAGTATATGTTAAAAGTTAAAAAATAATTATAAATGGGGGTGTAAAATCCAACTTCTTAGAACTTTGAGTATGAAAAATCATGAAATTTAACTGTTAATGTGATATTTGCTATTTTCAATGTAACATGAGCAATAAAAAATATGCATAAAAAATTTGAAAATTTACAAACCTGAAATCTGAAAATATAAATTTCTGAGTAAATAGAGATAGAATGAGAGAGAGAGAGAGAAATAAATAAATAAATAAATAAATAAATAAATAAATAATAAATAAATAAATAAAGGAGTTTTTTTGGGAGGATTTGAATTTGAGTTTTAGGGGAGAATTTTGGGCGGGAAAATATGTTTTGTGAGGTTAGATCTGAACCATTGATTTCAACCCTATTGAATGAAAGCCATTTGATAGCTTTTTTTGTGTTTTATTATATATATATATATATATATATATATATATATATATATATATATATATATATACACGGGAGATATATAAATTTATTGACAAGGTTATAAAGTTGTGTATATGTATGGAGCTGTGCAATCATATGTATGATATGGATGGCGTGTATATGCTTATAAAATTAATGGAGTTATATAAATTTATGATATAAGGAGAAATTATAAAGGAGATATATTTATATATGGAGGTATAAAGGAGATATATATTCAGAGATATAAGGGAAATTAAATGGTGAAATGATATGAGGTATTATGATGAAATATATAATAGGGTGCATTCATGACACGAAATAATATGATGTAGCAATCTTATAAATTAAATTATATGGTGTATGCATATATAAGGTATGATGAAAGGATAAATTAGATGGTATAGGCCAAAGATGTGATATATATATTGAGAAAGATTGATGAGTGATATGTAAGGCGTAAGACTTATATGGTAGTGATGTGATGTGTATTTGATGCGTAAGACCTATATGGCAGTGATGTGATGTGTATTTGATGCGTAAGACCTATATGCTAGTGATGTGATGTATATTTGATGCGTAAGACCTATATGGCAGCGATGTGATATGTATTTGATGTGTAAGACCTATATGGCAGCGATGTGATGTGTATTTGATGCGTAAGACCTATATGACAGCGATGTGATGTGTATTTGATGCGTAAGACGTATATGGCAGCGATGTGATGTGTATTTGATGCGTAATACCTATATGGCAGCGATGTGGTGTGTATTTGATGCGTAAGACCTATATGGCAGCGATGTGATGTGTATATGGCAGTGATGTGATGAGTATTTGATGCGTAAGACCTATATGGCAGCGATGTGTATAAGATGCGTAAGACCCTTGGTAGGCAGCGATCTGTGTTTAGACGGAGCTATTTTCTCTAGTTTTGATGGTGACGTAAGACCCTTGATGGACAGCGATCTGTGTTTTGACTGAGCTATCGGCTTCAGTTATGTGATGACATGGACACTGGTCGGTAAATTAATAAAATGAATAAATGTGAATTGAAAAGTAAATGAGGAAGTAGAGAAAGCATATGATGTGAAAGGTAAATGAGAAAGTAGAGAATGCATATGATGTGAAATGAAAATAGGGAAAGTGAAGAAAGTATATGATGTGAAATGAGAATGATAAAGTAGAGAAAGCGTATTATGAGTTGAGAATAAAGAGTAAAATAAGTTATTTTATAAGATGAGATTGAGAAAGTAAAGTAAGTGTATGATTTGAAATGAATGTGGAAAGTAACAGAGATGTGTATATGAATGAAGATGAGAATTAAAGTAATTGAGTTATGAGTATGTAAATGAAAATGAATAGTAAATGAGGTAAGTATTTGAATGAAAATGAACGGTGAAGAAATTATGTTATGAGAATACATATGAAAAGTGAAGACACGATGTTATGTAAACGAGTTTGAAAAGTGAAGAAAGTATGTGTGTGAATTAATATGAATAAAATGAAGAAATTATATTATGGGAATGAATAAGAGAAATAAGGAAAATATATTATGCATTATATGAATGAAAGTGAAGAAGATGTATTCTGAGAATGAAATGTACAGTAAAGTGATTATGCAATGAATATTAAAACTAAGTGGTATTATGTGATAAGAATGAAATAAGTGGTATTATGTGATGAGAATGGTTGATAAAATAAAACCTGATTTGAAATGAGTTGATGCACCTTGGGATTGTGTCGAGGAACTACTCGCCTGCTATCTCCATGGAAATTGTGGGAACTACCTGCCTTGGCATAACTCCCAGGATGAATTGGTTAGTTGTTGATACGATAGTTGTATTGCGAGATGGAAATGAAAAGTAAAGTAAATTGTAAGATGAAATTGAAAATAAAGAAAAGTAATAACCAAGCTATCGGCTTGAGTTGTGATGTTATATTACCCAAGTTCTACTTGGGGTGCAGTGATTATTACCCAGGTTATCGGCTTCCAGGTGCGGCGATATTTATGTAATGTGATGTATGATAATGTAACCCGAGTTATGAACTTGGGAGTGCGACATTATGTATGATATATAATAAAAGATAGAAATGTGAGATGGTAAATGAATAATAGTATGAATATAAGAGGATTAAAGGATATGATGCGAGTTTGGTTAGCCTTAGTTATTGTGTCAAGGAATTACCCGCTCGCTGTTTCGGTGGAAATAGTGTGAACGACTTTCCTGGGCACAAACTTAAGGTCAAATGAGTACATGGATTAGTAAAAGAGTAAGAATGCATTATGAAAGCTGGAAATGGTAATGGAGACGGAAAGAAATTTATATATGAGTTAAGTGGTAAAGATATAATAACGATCATGGTTTAGTATGTCGTTAAATAAATGATAATGGATAGGAAAATGGAAATGCTAATAGAAACAGTTTTGGATATGTTAATGTAGATGATAAGAGTTATAGTAATGGTAAATACGATGGAGTGCGATAAAAACTGGATTAACGATTGATAATCACTTTAGTGGTAATATGAATGTGTTAAGTGTAAAGTGATGATATCAAAATCATATTTGGATGAGTGAATAGTAATAATAGAGTACCAGAATGTGGTACAATGTGTGATGCTGAATTATGAGAAGTAGGAAACGGATATGGAGTAATATAGGAGTTGAGTGACAAAGAGGTGATAGAGATAATGGTCAAGTGTATAGTTAAACATAAGATGATGTAAATATGAACTATGTGATAATGAAGAAATGGAAAATATATGGTAAGTGTATATGGATGGTAAATTTATGGATAAGTATGAATTTGTTTGCCTTGGGTTTCCGGTCAAGAAACTACTGCCCCCATTTCGATTAAAATGTGGGGAACTAACTGCCGAGACACAAACCCAAGGGAGGCAAGAGGGATGAGTTTATCCGTGATATTATGATAACGACGATATGTAAGATTTCATATAAGGATAATAGAAGTGTTAATGAGAACGGTAGTAGAAATGGTAAAGGAAATGCTGGTGGAGGTTTATTTACAGTGATGAATTGATATATGGGATTAGTGACAAGGTATAGTAACGTGGATGTGAAGTAGAAGGTTATGTGTTTGATGATGGTAATAAATGGTTAGGTATACGGTGAGGTTTAAGTTCCTGGTCGTATTTATTTCCTTTACACTTTCACGTTTTATTTATGTTTATCATTTTAAAATCATGTTATTAATTTCATTGATATTGTTCTTATTCATGATGATTATACTCACACAAGACATGACTAACCCCTATTGTTTTCTGGGGATTAGGAGAGTCCCTCCCTGAGGGTGGACGACCTTAACTCTCCTGCAGGTTTTGATAGCAATGAGGTGAGATAGTTGTTGAGATTTGGTAGTTATACTTTGCTTGTAGTAGATGGGATATATATATATATATATATATATATATATATATATATTATTTATAGAAATGGGAGTAGAATGATGTATTATATTGTATTATGGAAGATTTTGTGTATAAATGTAATAGGTAATATATCTATAATGTTGTGATGGTTATGAAAGCCCATACCCACTTCGTTGTGGAGCACTGGGTTCTGTGATTGGTTTTTGAAAGATTTTTCTAAAGTTTTTTTTAAAAATCATATATGCTTTTAAAAGAGTTTTTTGTTTTTAGTTTGTATCATGCATGTTATGAAGTATTATGCCCTCAGAGCCGTATTTATTATTGCTTGTGTTATGTTGAATGACTTGGCCTGGGGAGGATTGATATATATTACAGGTACATTAATTTTTTTTAATTGTTTATAGAATTCCGTAAGAAATCTCTGTAAAATGGCTAATACTTAAGGGGAAACTTTGCCGAAATTTTTAATAAAAATCTATGAATATTTTTCTAAGTAAGAAATGCTGTAGATTAGTAACAGGTTAAGTTGATAATCATTGGAATAAATTATAAAAATAAAAAATAAAAAAATAAAATAAAATTTGGGGTGTTACAGACACCTAGACCATCAGGGCTGTAAGTTAAATCTCTTATCCCAACAAGAAAGTAACCAATTCCATCTCTTTGGGGGGTTGGGGGGGGGGGTATGTATAGAAGATAATAGATTTATGTCAATCTTCTAATCGATTCCCAGGCTTATAAATACCCTCCTACTCCCTTAGTCAGAAGGTAATCAATTTTTTCTACCCTCAAACCCTCTCTCTCTGGTTTTGACTTGCGTGTTGGAGGGTCTGTCGCCGAGGCCAACCCCGTGTTTCAGGCTTGTTTTCAGGTCCATTGGCCGCGCTAGCAACCATCAGATCCTGATCCAAGTGCTCTTTCAATGATTAACCATAAGGAGATCTAACAACTTTTCATGGCGATGATCAAAGGTAAGATCTTTAGTAGTTTTCTTAAAACATAAACTCACTATCTGTTTGCTCCTACACCAAAATTTGCATCAATAGATTGACGTCATATGTGGGGAACTACACAGATCTACATCTCAGAACCGATCTTGCTGTAAGAAACACCGAGTTTTTCTGTCATGTCACCGAAGGGAAGAGGGGGAGCGACAACATCAAGCCATCAAGCCAACCCTCCTCGTTAACAAGCTCCTCGTGTGGTGGACCCTATTCCTCCTCATCAGTCAGATCAGCCCCAACAACTTAATCATGCTCCTCTCAATGGATATGCACTGTGGGGCTCCCGACAGAGTTGTCATGAACCACATCATGAACCACACCCTCCACATGACCATGTTTCAATCCATTTTGCAGCTAGCCACTCGACACCCTCGTGGGGTCCCTGGAGGTCCGAGGCCTCCATCAAGTCATCAACTCCAAACAACATGGGCCCGATCTCCGGATCTGATTAAATGAAAGGCACGAGGCCCCCCACTCAAAGCATGAGGAGAACCATAGAAGTAAATCTCCTCGAAGGTAGAGATCAAGACACTTCACCTCTCATAGGGGGCACAGTGAAAAAAGAAGCCCAACTCGTAAAAGTCGAAAGTTTCATGAGAAGAACAAAGGCAAGGAGGCACCCATCACCAGGGCCGAACTTGAAAACTTCAAGCATGACATCCTCCAAGCCATTCGAGGTACTCTTGATCAGGGTCGACACTCGTGGAGCCACCACTCTGCTCCGTTAAGAGAAGAAGAGTCTAGCAACTCAATTAAGTCTAAGGGGAGGGACGATGAAGTCAATCGCCACATCCGAGAAGTGGAGGATCATTTGGAGCAGATAAAGCATGAAGGGAACCGCTCCAGCAGGGATTACAACCCTAGTCGGCGGTGAATCCATCCTAAATGTACTAATTCTAAAGAACTTCAAAGCTCCTTAGTTAAAATCTTAAGATGGTGAATCTGACCGAGGTGATCATATTGAGAGTTATAAAACTCTCATGATAATCTACAATGCTGTCGGTGCGCTCTTGTGCCGATCGTTTCCCGCAACCTTGAAGGGATCAGTAAGGGAGTGGTACTCTCACCTTACTCCAGAGTGGATATTATGCTTTGAAACTCAAGGGGCTCTTCATAGCACATTTTTTAACCAGCCGTAAGAGTGAAAAAACAAGTACTTCTCTGTTGGAATTAAAACAAAGGTAAGGAGAGCTGCTGAAAGAATTTGTCAAACTCTTATACCTATGGCTCGGAGTTACTGTAGCAATTTGCAACGAAGCAAGTTCAGAGCCCAACTCGCCATTTGATCTACTCGTACAACTCGTTAAACCCTCCAACAACAAGTTCAAAGTCTATACACATGACTCGGAGTTGCTCTAGCAATTTGAAACGAAATAAGTTCATAGCTTAACTTGCCATTTGATTTACTTCGACAGCCTGTTAAACCCCTAAACAACAAGTTTGGAATCCATACCCATCTCTCAGAGTTGCTTTAGCAACTGACAATCCAGCAAGATCAAATCTCAACTTGCCATTCGATTTGTTCCTGAAACATGTTAAAACTCTTAAAAACAAATTTGGAGTCCATAATTGTGTCTCGCAGTTGCTCTAGTAAACCTGCATACAAGCAAGTTTCGAGTTCAACTCGCCACTCGAGCCAGGCTCTCACAATTCGTTGGAGGACCATATAGCATGTTCAGAGTCCAACTCCTTCCTAGAGTTGCTCCAACAACTAGCTAGGTACAAAACAACAAGTATCGAGTCCAACTCCCTTATAGAATTGCACCTACGATTAGCTGATACCCAAGACAGAATGTCACAGGACAAGGCACAAGCACGTAAAATTTTTTCAACAAGTCTCATTACAACTATAGAATTACAACGAGTCTACATTTTGTGCTAAAGCATTGCAACAAAAGTCATGCAAACACTAAACAACAAGCTGTCCTACGAGTCGTCCTTCTGGCTATAAGGGGAGGTTCCGCCTAAGTGACACAAACCACCTCATAGGCCTCCTGCATGCTAACAGTACTCCTAGGCTGCCTGAACTCTTGATGATAAAAATCAAGACAAACCTTCCTTAGGAAGGCAAGCTCCAAGTCTTCCCCGATTAACACAAACTTCACTTGGGAAAAAAGGAACTTCGTCTCGCATATTGCACCACGCAAATGGACAAATCCCGACTACGTCAAGAGCAGCTTGTTGCAAAGGAGAGCAAGCTCGGCATCTCGAGGACTTCATTCGGGGTACACAACTACTTGTCAACAAAGAGAAGAAAAAAATTACTTTAACACTGAAAAAACACAAAGAACTTCACTTCAATATTAAGAAGACTCAGAACACCCACAACTCATTAGCTCCACAAAATGACTTTGGTGCTCCGTGCGCCATTCGAGTTCCTCGACCAAAAATAACTCGTTAACTCCATACAACGAGTTTAATGCCACGTTCCTCTCTCGAGCTCCGTCAACAGCTCGTTAAATCCATACAACGAGTTCGTTATCTCGCTCTTCCCTCAAAGTTCGTCAACAACTCGTTAACTCTATACAACGAGATCGGTATGCTCGAGGTCCGTCAACAACTCATTAACTCCATGCAACGAGTTCAATGCCTTGCTCCTCGCTTGAACTCTGTCAACAACCCGTTAGCTCCATACAACAAGTTCAACGCTTTGCTCTCCACTCGAACTCCATCAACAACTCGTTAACATTGTTCAACGAGTCTGGCGCCGCGCTCTTTGCTCAAGCTTTATCAACAACTTGTTAACTTCATATAACAAGTTCGATGCCTTGCTCTCCTCTCAAGCTCTGTCAATTACTAATTAAATACATACAAAGAGTTTGACTCCCCGCACTTCGCTCGAGCTCCGTCAACAACTCGTTAGATCCAAACAACGAGTTCAGTGCCTTACTCTACGCTCGAGCTCTGTCAAAAACTCATTAACTCCATTCAACGATCTCGACTCCTTGATCCTCGCTCGAGCTCTGTCGAAAACTCGTTAACTCCATACTACAAGTTCGTTGCCGTGCTTTTTGCTTCATCTTCATCAAAAACTCCATCATTCAACAAGTTCCATACCTTGCACTTGGCTCGAGCTCCGTCAATAACTTGTAAGCTCCATACAACGAGTTCAGTGCGCCATTCATTGCTGAAGCTCCATTAGCAACTCGTTCAATTTATACAACGAGTTTGTTACCTTGCTCTCCGCTCGAGCTCCGTCAACAACTCGTTAACTCCAAACAACATGTTCAATGCCTTGCTCTTCGCTCGATCTCTGTCAACAACTCGTTAATTCCATACAACGAGTTCAATGCCTTTCTCCTTGCTCCTCGCTCGAGCTTTGTCAATAACGGGTTAACTCCATACAATGAGTTCAATGCATTACTCTCTCCATCGACAATTCATCAACTCCATACATCGAGATTAATGCCATGCTCTTCGCTCAAGCTTTGTCACAACTCGTTAACTCCATACAACGAGTTCAATGTCGTGCTATTCACTCGAGCTCCATCACCGACTCATTAACTCCATACCAAAGTTCAATGCCTTGCTCATTGCTTGAGCTTCGTTAATAACTCATTAGTTACATAGAATGAGTTCAATGCCTTGCTTTCCGCTCGAGCACCGTCGATAATTCGTTAACTTCATACAATGAGTTCAATGCCCCACACTTCGCTCGAGCTCTATCAAGAACTCATTAATCGCATACAATAAGTTCAATGCCTTACTCTTTGCTCGAGCTCTATCAACAACTTGTTAACTACATACAACGAATTTGGTGCCCCACTCTTCACTCGAGCTCTGTTAATGCCTCGTTAACTCCATACAACTAGTTCAAAGCCTTATTCTTCGCTCGAGCTCCATCAATAACCAGATAATTCCATACAACGAGTTCAGTGCCCTGCTCTTCACTCAAGCTCCATTAACATCTCGTTAACTCCGTACAACTAGTTCATTGCAGTGCTCTTCGCTCGAGCTCTGTCAACAACTCATTAACTATGTAAAAATAATTCATTGTAGTGCTCTTCGCTCGAGCTCCGTCAACAACTTGCTAACCCCATATAATGAGTTCAATGCCATGCTCTACACTCAAGCTCCGTCAAACAACTCGTTAACTCCATATAACGAGTTCAGGGCCTTGCTCTTCGCCCGAGCTCCTTCAACAACTTGTTAACTCTGTACAATGAGTTCAATACCTTACAATTCGCTCGAGCTCCGTCAATAATTTGTTCACTCCGTACAACGAGTTCACTGCCTTTCTCTATGCTCGAGCTCCGTCAACAACTCGTTAACTCCATACAACGAGTTCAATGCCTTGCTCTTCGCTCGAGCTCCGCCAACAACTCGTTAACTCCATACAAAGAGTTCGCCTCCCCGCTCTTTGCTCGAGCAACTTCAAACAACTCGTTGACTCCGTACGATATGTTCAGAGCCTTGCTCCTCCCTCGAGCTCCGGAAAAAAACTGATTAAATCCATTCAACGAGTTCACTACGTTGCTCTTGGCTCGAGCTCTTTCAGTAACTCGTTGACTCCGTACAACAAGTTTGGTTCCCTGCTTTTTGCTCGAGTTCCGTCAACAACTTGTTAACTCAAAACAATGAGTTCCCTTAAACAACTTGTTAATTCCATAAAACAAGTTCAATGCCTTGATCTTCGCTCGTTAACTCCATACAATGAGTTCAATGTCTTGCTCTTCGCTCGAGCTCTGTCAAACAACTCGTTAATTCCATAAATCAAGTTGAGTGCCTTGCTCTTTGTTCGAGCTTTGTCAACAACTCATTAACTCCATACAACGATTTCAATGCCTACTCTTCGCTCAAGCTCCGTCAACAACTTGTTAACTCCGTACAACGAGTTCAGTGTCTTGTTGTTTGCCCGAGCTCCGCCAAAAAATTGTTAACTCCATACAAAGAGTTCAATGCCTTGCTCTTCACTCGAGCTCCGTTAACATTAACTCCATACAACGATTTCAATTTCTTGATCTTCACTTGAGCTCTATCAACCACTCGTTAACTTCGTACAACAAGTTCAATGCCATGCTCTTCGCTCGAGCTCCGTCAAAAACTCATTAACTCCAAAGAACGAGTTCGATGCCCTACCCTTTTGCTCAAATCCGTCTACAACTCGTTAACTTCGTATAACGAGTTCGGTGCTCTGCTCTTCGCTCAAGCGCCACCAGATAACTTGTTAATTTGCTGGGCGCAAACAACAAGCTCTACGTCTAACTTTCTCCTCGGGTTTCCTTTACAAACTTGTTAGGTGCAAACCACAAGTTCAACGTCAATTCGATCCTAGAGTTGTCTCTACAAACTTGCTGGATACAAACAAAAAGTTCAATGTCAACTCCATCCTAGAGTTATCTCTATTAACTTGCTAGCGCAAATAGTAGGTTCAACATTCAACTCCGTCATAGGATTGCCTCTCCAAACTTGCTGGTAGCAAACAACAAGTTCAGACGTCAAACTCCGTCTTAGAGATGCCTCTACAAACTTTCTGGGCACAAACAGCAAGTTCAACGTCAACTTTGTCCTAGAGCTGTCTCTACAAACTTGCTGGGCGCAAACAGCAAGTTCTACATCCAACTCTATCTCAGAGTTGTCTCTACAAACTTTTTGGGCACAAACAACAAGTTCAAACATCTAACTCTGTCTTAGAGTTGTCACTACAAACTTGCTAGCATAAACATCAAGTTCAACGTTCAATTCTGTCACAAGGTTGCCTCTCCAAACTTGCTGGGCACAAGCAGTAAGTTCAAACGTCCAACTATGTCTTAGAGTTTTGCCTGTACAATCTTGGGCACAAACAGTAAGTTCAACGTTAACTCTGACATAGAGTTGTCTCTACAAACTTGCTGGGCACAAACAACTAGTTCAAATGTCAAACTTCGTCCTAGAGTTGCCTCTACAAACTTGTTGGGGGGAAAACAATAAGTTCAACATCAACTCCGTTCTAGAGTTGGCTCTACAAACTTGCTGAGCACAAACAACAAGTTGAAACGTCCAACTATGTCCTAGAGTTGTCACTACAAACTTGTTGGGTGCAAACAACAAGTTGAACGTCAACTCTGTCCTAGAGCCGTCCCTACAAACTTGGTGGGCACAAACAATAAGTTCTATGTCCAACTCCGCCTCAGAGATGTCGCTACAAACTTGCTGAGTGCAAACAGTAAGTTCAATGTCAACTCCATCCTAGAGTCGTCTTTACAAACTTGTTTGGATCAAACAACATGCTCTATGTCCAACTCCATCTCAGAGCTTCATCCTCCAAACTTGCTGGGATCAAATATCAAGTTTGACGCTCCACTCCATCCTAAGAGTTGTCTCTACAAACATGCTGGGCACAAATATCAAGTTCAACGTTTAACTCCATCCTATAGTTGCCTCTACAAACTTACTGGAATCAAACCACAAGTCCGTAGTCTGACAACCTTTTGAAGTTTGCTCCTACAACAACTCTTCTAGTTCAGCCACACCACCCAAGATCCAACGACCAAAGTACTTAGTGCTCAAGACAACAACACTCATCCTAAGTTTGAAGACAAAGTGCTTGTTGAAAAAATGCTTAATCGACGAAACGAGCGGTCGAAAAAGAGCTTGGTTGAATAGAACACTTGGTTGACAAGGAGTTGGTCACTAAAAAGCATAGTCGGCCCAGGAGTATGTTGCAAAGAATTTGGATCGGCAAGAAGTTGGTCGACGAAGAGCACTTGGTCGGCAAGAAGTTTGTGGACAAAGAATGGCTTGGTTGATGAGGTGTTGGTCGATGAAGAGAGGAAGTTGGTCGACGAAGAATAACTTGGTCGGCTAGGTATTGGTCGACAAAGAGGAAGTTGGTCGTCTAACTCTAGCTTGGTTTGCGGAGTGTTGGCCGCCAAAAAGATTGGTAGATGAGAAGTTGGTCAATGAAGACAAGGAGTTGGTCGACGAAAGCATGGGTTGGTCGGCTAAAATACAAAACCTTGGTCGCCTAAACTCCAACAGCTCATTGGCCAAGTCACTCCACCTTCGACCTTGAGGTTATGTGTTCGAACCCGGGCATTACCACCATTACCAATTCTATTATTCATTATTTTGCCTACCAACAAGAAAAGCGGGTTGGGTCCGCCAACCTCCACAAACGGGTCCAACCCAATCTGAACTCGGATCCAAACTCTTGGTCTCCCAACCTGTCATCTGACCACGCTACTCCCTCGAGCCATTTTTTAATCGTTCGATCATCTAGATACGCAAACACACGCATGATTAGTGCACAAGATTTCTCCATGTTGCCGCTTCATCACAACCCCTCCTTTTCACTCAGCGGCGAGCACCCAATGATCGATGTTCCAGATCGCTCTAAAAATCACGCCGGCTCGATAAAATATTAAAAAATTTCAAAAATAATTTAAAATTTTCAAAAGTTAATGATGGAATTTGGGAAAATAATTAAAATTCCGAAAAGTAATTAAAAATCATAATAATTAATTAAAAATTTGAAAAAAACAATTATTAATTTGGAAAAATCATTAAAAATTCCAGAAAAGTCCGAAAAAATTATGGGAAACTTCAGAAAAAATCAGAAAAGTTCAGGAAAATATTAAGTACCTCCAGAAGCTTCGAACAAGTTCCATGTATCTTCAATCGCCCCTGAGAGTCAAACTAGCACTTTAGAACTCCAAAACAAGGTAAACTACTCCCCGAAAGCTGAGAAAATCGTCCTCTGGGAGTAGGAGGCTTATGATAAAGGTAAAAATCACAACAAATCAGGGTCATTCGATTCTAGCACATATCTTAAATCTGTTAAGGCAAATTAACAGTAATATACCTCCCTAATAAGTCCATGTATTCCCCAGGCTCACTAACAAAATATGGGTTGTATTCAAGCCCATCAAAAGAGACTAGGCCCACTAAGAGCGACACCCAACCCATCAGGGTTGTAAGTCAAATCTCTTTTTCCCAACAAGAGAGTAACAAATTCCATCTCTTAATGGAGAAATGTACTGAAGATAGCAAATTTATGTAAATCTTCTAACCTATTCCCAGACCTATAGATACCCTCCTCTCTCTCTGGTTCTGACTTGACCGTCGGAGGGTCTGTTGTTAGGGCCAACCCTGGTGTTTCATGGTTGTTTATAGGTTCATCGGCCTTGCCAACAACTGTCAAATCCTGATCCAAGTGCTCTTTCAACGATCTAGATTCAACCACAGGGAGATCTAACCACTTTTTACAGTGACGATAAAATGTCAGATTTTTAGTAGTTTTCCAAAAATATAAACTCACTATTTGTTTGCTCCTACACTAAAATTAGCAGCAACATATATGAAGTAAGATTACCGTATCAATTTGATAAGCCCTTAATCTTTCATTAATTATGACTAGGCATATAACCACCGACAACATTATAATGTTATTAGGTTTAATTTCACTATGATCTCCCTCTCCTAAATGTGTATTTCTCTCGTTCATTAATTATCTCTAATATTATAATGGGAGAAGACCTTAGTGTCATTTTTCAATCTACCAACCTGTGCATTGCACGTGCATAACTAATATGATGGAGGTCTCAGGTTCGAGTCCTCACTACGTCAGGTTTTTACTTAACTTTATTTAATATATTAAATGTGCATCACACATGTAAATTAGTATCTATCTATCTATCTAACTATCTATTTAAAAAAAGTTAATACATGCATCGCACGTGTATATTACTAGTTAGATTTAATGTGAATCAGATTGGGTAGGGATGTAGGCTAAAACAATCAGAATTAAGGTTTTGTTAAGGCAGGATGTCAAAGGTTTTAAAAAGAGTAATGCTACACTCACAATCAGTTTTACTACAATTTTTTTTACTATATTAGGTGACATACTCTAATAGATGGGAGAAGAGAAAATAGATAGCGAAACTCTTTAATAGAAGTGTGTTCCTTAAGTTAGTGAAGAAAATAATAGTAAAATTGCTATAGTAAAATTGGGAGTGAGTAAAGTATTAGTTATCCCTTCCGGTCCTCGAACAACACAAAATTACACAATTACACGCGTCTGAACATCTTACCAGTCCTCGGAGTTTGAAGTGCCAGTTGTTATCGAGAGTTGGGAAGAATTTGCTTATATTATCCGTTTTCATCAAAAAAGTCTCTTATATTTCTTCTAACTCTTGTTGTAGTACGTATTATTCTCTTTGAATTTTTTCAATATTTCTAGCAATCTCTAACATCCAACCAATTTAGATTCCAATTTTTGTTGGAACCCGATCGATGTGGAGCTAGATTTATTAAATTTTATTTGATTTTATGTTTGGTGGCCTCAAGAAAATGAAGCCTAGTGCAGCTAGCACATGGGGAGGAGGTTGGTCCTCGACATTGATTAATTTATGATTCGTATTATATGTGTGTTATTAATTATCTCAACCGTACCGTTGATGAAGTGCATGCATTCATTGATGTGAAATTTATAATCTTAAAGAAAGAGGCCTAAACTATATTAATCGTCCAAAAATTAATAATAAGATTACGGTTGACCCTAACCTTCCCTTGCATGTAATCTGCATCATATGATTACACTAATAATCCCCCTTAAGTTTAATTTGTCTCCCTATCATAAGAGGCATGCGTGATATACACAATGTGAGTATATACTTATAGAGAATGGTGATTCTCTTACAATATGGTTTTTCCTACTCATGCTCATTAGTCCTTTATGTTTTTCTATCCAAAAGAAACAAAAATTAATGGATCATTTATGTTAACTAGCATAACAACAAAAAAATAAAAATAGTCATTGATTCTTTGATATTTTAAGTTTCCAACTCGCATTGCAAAACACTTAGGGATAACTTAACAGTAGAATTGATATTTTTTTTTGGTTTTCTTTTCTCTAGCAAATCTAACAGTTTCCCGAACCCAACCTTACTCTCGAACCCAACCCTAGATCTATCTCCTAGGGGCGGCGGCGGCTTGCCCTCAGCGCCGCCGCCGCCCCTTACCACTCCTCCACCAATGCGGCGACTCTCCCTCCCTTCCAGCGCGTCGACGGAGATCCACGACCGCGCCGCTTCATCGTCCTCCATCGCGTGAAGGCGTCGACGACGCCCTGTCGCTCGCGGCGACTCGATGATGGCGCGCCCCTAGGCGACGGCGACGGCGACGGCGACGGGTCAACTCTGAGTGAGGGCGACGGTCCATCGAAGGAGTGGATCTCGGCCATCCTTCCACCGACGCCGCATCCACCATCGACAACGGAGAAGAAGACCCAGATCTGATCTATCGGATCTGGGCGACGACGACAGGATCTGATTCGGCAAGGGGGCGCCACCCCCACCCCCCGCTCGCTCCCCCCCCCCCCCCCCCCCCCCCCCCCCCCCCGCGACGACCTTCTATTTTGCAACCCAGTGTTGCAGAGAAGAAGACTGAGATGGTGAAAACTGAGGATGGTAGTAGTAGTAGTGGTGGTGGTAAATGGCCGGAGCTTCCGGAAAATGATGCATTTGATGAAGCCATACTCGCAGCGGTGTTAGCTTCGACTTTTGGAACATCAATGCACCATCCGGAATCATCCGACCGTCGAAATCTGCTCCTTGCTCTGTGTAATCTGGGTATTTGTTTGATGAAGCAAGGGAGGGTTTTAGAAGCCAAGGAGACTCTCAAACAAGTGAGGCCAGCTACGTTCGACGGCCTAAGAGGAGCAGATTCCCACCTCAAAGCCTTTGAGAGGGCTCAAGAGATGCTTCGAGATTTGGAATCTATCAGGGACCAACTCGACCAGAACTGGCTCTTCCAGGCACTTATGGGGTCTTCGTCAATCTGGCAGCCACAAGCTTGTGCTGATTATCACGCAGTTCAGCCACACCTTGAGAAAGAGAGGTTTGGTAATGAGAATGTTTATGTGAACAGAGGACTACTTAATAAGAGCATTTCACTCAACATTGATGCACCACCATTCTACTCTGGAAAGTGTGACGTTTGGAGTTGGGGGTGGGTTTATTGGGGTTGGGGTTAGTTTAGGTTGAGATTGGTTAGCTTTGGTAGGTGCTTCACCGGTTGTTCTTCGCGCTTGCCACCATATCCACACTCTTGGGGCCAATTATAGCTATGTTTTGGTTTTTCGAGGGTTGGTAGTGCGTGTGAAGAAGCCGGGGGTGTGCTTGGCTGTACTGTAGTATGAGACGGTATGGTATTTTGTGGTTTGGGAGGTTGGTGAAGCTGTCTGGGTTGGGTATGTCTAGTTGTGATGTTTGCGGTGTAGTTCGGTTATGGGGTTAGGGTCCGCAGATGGGGTCCCCCCAAGAGACCGCTTATTACATACTAGTATTTTACCACCATGAGACCGATTGTGGATCTTGGGCCCAAGACGGGGTCCCTCCGTGATGGGCGCTCACTTTTCGTAGCTTCTGAGGTGTTTGTCTCAACTGTCGCGAAGCGTTCGGGATGTGAAGAAGGAGATGGAGGAAAATTTGATTCGTTGCGAAGATTGAGGTGTATAGTTGTGGGGCTAGGGCCCGAAGACGGGGTCCCCCATGATCGTCACTGCATAGGGTGGGACATGGGCCCGCAGAAGGGGTCCTCCTATGAGGTGCACAGAGGGGAGATGTTTGTGTTCTTGGTCGGCAGTAGAGGAGTCACACACTGAATTCGACCTTCCTTAATCCACTGACACAGACTTTGCAACAGCACCTCCACTACGCCCTCATCATTGACCCTGAAATCTACAACGTCCACCGCCCGCAGGGGCGAGAGGTGAATGTGATTCTTCAAATTGGTTGTGATTTGGTTGGGTTTTACGTGAGAGAGAGAGTGAGAGAGTGAGAGAGTGAAGACGTTGCTTCTCACTTCTCTATGCAGGTGTCTGTTTGTGTTGGTGAGAAATCATCTGAGAGAGTATTCTTCATTGCTCTCTTAGACTGTGTCCGTGATTAGGGTTAGTGAGAGTTTTGCTTAGTGAGAAATCGCTTGTGAGAGCTAAAGCGTGTGAAAGGTGAAGTTGCGACGGCTCTCCTTTTTGGTGCGACTCCGATTGGGCCATGTGTTAAGTTGCGTTGGTGAGGTAGAAGGAGGGGAGCGGCAAATTTTCAAATCCCACAGGATTCGCTTCAGGTGGGTGGGCGCGTGCCGTGGAGGTGGGTGCTCGAAGCTTGCTTGACGGACATACAATTAGTTGGTCCTCGTAGGTTAGAGTGAGAGTTGATTATATGTACTGGTCATGTCGCTTTTTTTTTTTTTTTTTTTTTGTCGTCTGTAGGTTGTAACTTGCCCCAGCATGCTGGGGTTGTTTTGTTAATTTCTTATTAATGAAACGAGGTGACCTTATTCTACCTTTTCCCTCAAAAAAAAAAAAACTTAACAGTAGAACAAATTACAGTAGAACGAATTGAAGTATTATAATATTTTTTTATATTTTATATTTTTATTATTTGGACTCAATATAAATCACAAACTTATCTATGCTAATTTTAGAGAAAAAAATGGTATTTGCTATAAAAATTTTGGATGGTTGGAAAAAGTTGTAAGAAAATAGAAAGAGAAAGTAGTCACTTCAAATTGAGAATAACATTATTTATGGTAAATGGTGAAAAACATCCATGATTTATGAGACAAAAGTCTTTAACTCCCTAAACTATTGATCAAAGCGATAAACCCCTCAAACTACGAATTGCAATCAAAACTCGTATGGAAATGATGTGAAATGTCCAAATTGTCTTTATTTTTCACTGTTACTCATTCTCCAAAAAAAAAAAAAAAAGCTACTGAAAAAAGCCATTAAAAAACCCCAAAAAATCCAAATATTGTCACACAAATCAAAATTAAAATCCTTCAAACAATCATCAAAATCAAAATCAAAATCTGCCGAAATTAAAATTAAAATCCAAATCCAAATCAAAACCAAACTCAAACTCAAAATCAAAATCAAACCAAAATCCAAATCATTGTTCTTCTTTCTCTCTCAAAATCTAAATCTAAATCAAAATCTATCAAGTCAGCATCATCTTCTTATTAAACCCATCAAACCCATAGGTTTTTTTATTTGGATTTTGGATTTGGATTTGGATTTGGATGTTAATTTTGATTTTGATTTTTGATTTTGAAGAAGTCGAAGATGATGACGGTGGTGGAGGTTGGGGTTGACGGTGGTGGGGACGATGGTGGTGGAGGTCGGTGGTGAGGACGACGATGGTGGTGGAGATCGGTGGTGGTGATGACGTTGGCGGCTGAGGTCGTCGGTGGTGGTAATGACGATAGTGGTGGAGGTCGGTGGTGATGATGATGGTGGTGGAGATAGTAGTAGTGATGTTGGTGGTGGTGGTCGGGGATGAGGATGCTAGGAGATCGGGCTGTTGATTTTAGGGGAGAAAGACTGATTTTTTTTTTTTTAAATGTTGTGTTGTAAGGGGCAATTTCTACATTTCGCATATTATTTTTAGGGCCACCGTACGATATTTGACTGCAATTCATAGATTGGGGGGTTTATCACTTTAACCAGTAGGTTAGGGGGTTAAAGGCATTTGCCTCATAGATCAGGGGTGTTTTTTGCCATTTACCATATAAAGAGAGAAAACATATCATGTACAGTTGCTCTTTCTTTCTGTGTACATATTTCTTAATCTCAAATTTGTTTTTAGCTCCAAATAAATTACACCCATTCCATGCAAACGTTGCAAACACGTCCATTGTATCTTTATTTATTCATCAACCCTTGATGCGTATAAAGAGATTAGAGACACCGAAATCCGAAAAGAGATCTTTGTTTTACTTTTTGTAATGTTATAGAGAAGGATCAAGGTTTGGAGTATATATGGTTATTCTAAATTATCTAATCAGACCTTTAACCACCCATTGGTGAATATTAATAATTGATTTTAGCTACTCATTCCTATATGATATGGGTAAAAGACTCAGTCAATCTGAACCCTCAGATTGACACGAATCTCGAAATTCCTGACGGCGAGACTACACTCTCACAGTGATTACATGCCACAATCCGCTTGGGCCACTCACCGGCCCACTACTTTGGGTCAGCCCAAGGAGGGACTCCCTAACTAATTACGGGATTCACCCGATAATTACTCACCTTTGTTACCTATAAATACTGACCCCCCTCATTAGTTACCAGATAGTCAAAATTTTCCCTACTAAACCCTAATTTACATATCTGGCTACTGAATTGATCGTCAGAGGGCCTGTCATCGGAAAAACTCTCAGTGTATCCAGTGACCTAGAACCAACACAACCACCACCAGATTCACAAATTCCAATTAAATAATAGTCTCTCATCAAGATTAGATCGATAGCTGAGATATGAGATTTCCACTAAATATAGAACCTTATCATGTGATGCCCCTACACCAGAAATTAGCGGTTACTGAAGGGTCGTAACAGCCACGAAGTAGAACATCAATAGAGGCCAGCTCCAAGCACCTCTCATTCGGCTACACAATGGGATGAACAACAAGTAGATTCGAACATCCGATATCTTTTAAACAACTGGCAGAATGAGAAGGATTTTCGTCATCACATTTACTGCTCTAGAAATGGTGAAAGACCCTTGGATCACCAGCCAAGCCGCAGCCATCACACCTCCCACGGGCGGGAGAAGGAGGGAAGCCTCCCTCCGAGAGATCGGTGATCCCCGCATGGCCACCAGGAAGAGGAATGTCGGTCCTTCAAGCTCTCCGAGGGGGAGCTAGAGATGACTACTACTCGAACAATCAGCGCATCAGAAGGACTAACAATGAAGAGTCCTTCGGGTCGAACTGATCCGAGGGACGAGAAGACGCAGTCCTGAAGTGACTGCAGGAAATGGAGGACCGGCTTGCCTGAATTGGGGATAACAGGAAATAGTCAAACAGGGCATACCGCCTGGTCCAACCACCCTTCTCCCCTATATCCTGGAATTCCATATCCTACAGAGCTTTAAGCCCCTGCGTTTGAGTCCTACAACGGAGAGTTAGACCCAGCTGATCACATCAAGGGGTTGAAGATACTCATGATGATTCACAGCACCTCGAATGCCCTACTCTGTTATGTGTTCCCCGCCATGCTGTGGGGCTCCGCTAGAGAGTGGTATTCCCGACTAGCTCCAAACTCAATCTTCTCCTTCGACCAACTCGAGGAGAGCTTCCTCGCCCATTTTGTGACTAGCCGTAAGGCCAAAAAGACGAGTGCCTCCCTGCTTGATTTAAAATAGAAAGATGGGGAGTCCCTCCGAGATTTCATTCAGAGGTTCACTGCAGAGGCCAATTCCATCTCTTCCCTTGATGCATGGGTCACGGAAGCTGCCTTTAGGCACAACGTCCAACACGAGCTCTTGAAGACTTCGCTAGCTAAAAGGCCTTTCACTGACTTTCCTGACCTCCTCCTCCGCAGTGAGAAATACATCTGAGCCGAGGAGGCCTTGCATCCCAGAGACCGGAAAGAATACCCTTACAAGGGGAAGAGGAAAATGGATAGCTCTGAGGCTCCCAAGAAGTCTCAGAAGGATGCCTTTGGACAGAGAAGTCCTTCCACGGTACCACAGTTTAAGAAGCTTACACCGCTCAATGCAAGTGCCTCCACAATCCTCATGGAAGTGGAAGAAAAGGGGTAGATCCGACACCCACCTTGGACGAACACCGGGAACAAGAAGTGGGACATAAAGTTCTACTGTTGGTTTCACCGAGACCACTACCAGGAGTTCGATAACTGTCGGGCACTGAAAGACGAGATTGAAGCCCTTATCCGTTGGGGCTACTTATATAAATTCTCTCGAAAGGAATAGAGAAATTCTCCCCCTTCTTGAGGACCTAATAAGCATCCGGATATGGACTTCGAGCTCTAGGACTCCATAAGAATGGCCATCCTCCACTCTATACATGGAGGACCAATGGGGGGAGGGAGGGCAGGGAGAATCCAACTCTTCCAGTCTGGGAGCTGAACTTGGTCCACAACTGCCCGCCTCCCCGAGGTCACGGACTCTCTGTCTCATTCTAGGATGAAGACCTTGAGGGAGTCTGAATCCCTCACTTCGATGCCCTAGTAATCAGCTTCGGTTTAGCGAACCAAGAAGTTTGATGCATCCTCATGGATATGGTAGCATTGTCAACATCTTGTTCCTTGTCGCCTTTGAGGGGCTGAAGCTTTCCCGAGAAATGCTAAAGCCTGTGGGCTACACCCTCCATGATTTCTCCGGTGCACTGGTCCAATTCGAGGGGATCATCACTCTAGACGTTACTGTGGGAGAATCCTCGGCCACCCGAACTGAGCCCATGGAGTTCATAGTGGTTGACGTCAAATCTTCCTATAATGCCATTCTCGGGCATCTTGGCCTTGCGTCTCTCAATGCCGTTGCCTCGGCCTATCATATGAGAATGAAGTTCCACATGAGGCCGGGGTCAAGGTCGTGAAGGGTAATCATGTGGTCGTCCAAGCGTGCTATACCACCATAGTGGGAGGCTCAGTTCTTCCTACAACGTGGTCGAAATCCCCAGTGATAAAAGTTTGATAGAAGTTTGATTAACGGGGTTGGGGTCGTGAAGGGAAATTAGGTTGCTGCCCGAGCATGTTATACCGCCATAGTGGGGGACTTGGTACTTCCTCTCGATGTGGTCAAACTCCCCAGCGATAGAAGTTCGATTGGCTTCGACCCAATCGATGAACTGGAAGAGAAGCCCTACTCCGAAGCCGAAGAAATCAAGTGGTTTCAAACAAGCTAGGCCCTGCCTTCCGGTCTGAAGGAGGAGATATTTAGCTACATTCGATAAAATCAGGATCTATTTGTCTGGACTCCCTTGGACATGCCGGGCATCTCAGAGGAATTGATTATGCTCAAGTTTAATGTTAATCCAGATTTGAAACCGATATAGCAGAGACGTCGAAAGTTCACGTCCAAGTGATAGCAAATAGTAAAGAAGAAGTTAAGAAACTCCTCTCTAACCGCTTTATCCAGGAGGTCAACTACCTGGAGTGGTTAGAAAATGTTGTGATGATGAAAAAGGTTAGTGGTAAATGGAGGATCTGTATCGACTTCATGGACCTCAATAGGGGGTGTTCGAAAGACCATTCCCTCTTCCAAGTATCGACACCCTGATCAATGCGACATCAGGGCACGAACCCCTGAGCTTCATGGACGTCTTCTCCAGGTATAACCAAATCCAGATGTTTCCTCCAGATAACTCGAAACCATCTTTTGTCACAGATCAGGGAATCTACTACTACCAGGTTATGCCCTTCGGCCTCAACAATGCGGTAGACACCTATGAAAGGTTGGTGAACAGGGTCTTCAAGGAACAAATCGATCGGAATATGGAGGTATACGTGGAAGAGATGCTCGTCAAGAGCCTCAAAGGTGGAGACCATGTGAAAGACGTCGAGGAGGCATTTAGCGTCTTAAGGAAGAATAACATGAGGCTTAACCCGTCTAAGTGCACCTTCGGCGTGACCTCGGGGAAATTCCTAAGCTTTATGGTCAACCAACGAGAGATTGAGGCAAACCCAGAAAAGGTTCAAGCTATCCTGGACATGGCCCTTCCTACGAAAGTCAAAGAAGTTTAGAGGCTCATGGGCTGACTTACCGCAATTGGAAATTTTCTCTCAAATTCTGGGGAGAAATCCCTTCCCTTCTTCAAGGCCCTCGTGGGAGCAAAGAACTTCGAGTGGGAAGATCCCCATCAGCATGCCTTCATCCAACTGAAGAAGTATCTCACCGCCCCCCTCTGCTCAGCAATCCCGAGCCAGATAAAGTTCTCTATCTCTAATTGGCGGCATCCGAGCATGCCCTCAGTGCAGTCCTGGTCCGGGAAGATGATGGAGTGCTGTAGAAACCCATATATTATGTGAACAAAGTGCTCAACGATGCTGAGCTCCATTATGCCAAAATGGAATAAAGTATCTTATGCCTTGGTATGTCAGCATAGAAGCTTCACCCCTACTTCTAGGCCCTCCATCCAAGCGAGAATTCTTGATCTCTCTCAATCTCTCTCTCTTTCAATTCAAAGATTCAGGATTGGAATTGATGTCATTTCATTGATTCTTCCTAAAGATTTTCATTGATTCCTCCTAAAGATTTCATTTCAATTGGAATTTAGTTATTCACGAATTATGATGAGCTCTGTTAAGCATCCATGGCTGAATGGTTAAAGCGCACAACTCATAATTGGAAAATTCATAGGTTCAATTCCTGCTGGATGCACGCCAATGAGAATGTTCAATAAGTTTATTGGAATCAGCTCTGTATCAATGATTCTCTTCATCCATACATAACGAATTGGTATGGTATATTCATACCATAAGTCCTCTTGCACCAGCCTCTGAAGTAGGTTCTTAAAAAGCTGAAAAACTTCGGACGGTTGATCAAATGGTCCATCGAGTTTAGTCAGCACGATATCGATTATAACCCGAGAACCGCTATCAAGGGTGAGACACTTGCCGAGTTCATCACTAAGTGCACTATCCCTGAGTCGTCCAAGGTTCAGGGGGAACAACCAATATGAGACGTCTATGTGGACGGTTCCTCTTGCGAAGATGGAAGCGGAGCAGGCATGATACTGAATGGTCTGGATAGCTTCACCCTCCATTACTCCTTGCGCCTTAACTTCCGGGCCTCTAACATCTAGGCCAGGTACGAGGCACTAATCGCTGGACTCATCCTAGCCTGCAATGCTAGGATAAAATGGGTTAAGGCCTTCAGTGATTCTCAGCTAGTAGTCAATCAGGTATGCAGGGAATATGAGGCCCATAACACTCATTTGATTCAGTACCTATCCCGCATCCGGATACTCTTGGCAGACTTCAAATCTTTAGAGAACAGAACAGCCATGCCGAAGCATTGTCCAAGCTAGCGTCCTCCTCCTTTGAGGGTCTTGATCGTACAGTGCTTGTAGAGTTCCTTTTCCAACCCACCATCGATAGGGAGAACCCCAAAATCCCCCCAAAATCCTTTGCATCGAAGCCCCTACACAGTTAGCGACATGGATGGAGCCAATCCTAAACTTTCTAAAAAATGGTGAACTGCCACAGGAACCATCTGGAGCGATGAAGCTCCGAGTCAAGGTTGAGAGATGTGTGCTCATCGAAAGGGTATTGTTCAAGTGATCAAAAACAAAGGCCGATGGATGGCCCAACCTCTGATGCCTAAACCCGGAGGAATCCAGATATGCACTCGAAGAAATGCATAGAGGAGTTCTGGGAAGTTCGACCTAAGTTGAGAAGTTCAGCCCAAAAAAATCATTTTCAGTCAAGCTCTTCAAAGTTTGTACAAAGAGCAGTGGCAAGTCCGCAGTTGGTAAGTAGAAAGAAAAACAAAGAAAAAGAAGGAGAGCTAACTTCCATCTGATTAGGATAAGGAGGCACCTCTTTGGCCTCAGTTAGGATGACCTCAACATAGACCTCTTAGAGGTCGGTCTCTGCCCTAGGCGAGCGAGTTTCCTACTCTCCCCCGAGGGAATCCCCCTTGGTGTCGGAGGAGCCTCACTGAACTTCATGGAATAACTAAAGCCCTTGAGGTAGAGGTTCAGGTACCTCCGAAGGACGTGCCTAAGGGCCCGATCATACCCTTCATCCTGGGTGAAGATCACCATATCGATGGCTCCTTCCGTAGCTGCCATCAGCATTTTCTCCCTCTCCTTCATGCGAGCCTTCTCCTTCTCCATCTTGGCTCGTTCATCGACTGTAGTGGTCAACTCAGCCTTGAGCTCCCTCTCGTGCCCCTCCATTTCGTTGAACTGGAGCTTCAGGTCTATGAGTTCCTTCTCGACCTCAATGCCCTTATGTCAGCGAACTAGAGAACGCAGTTGTACTGCCTCCTCATCTCTGCTCCCTACAGAGTTACTTGTGAACCGAGGAGTGAAAACCTAAAGAAAAACTCCAAAATAATTGAAAAGAACGAACAAGTTAGGAGGGAATACTTACCACCATGTCAGCCTAAGTCCACTTCATGTAGCTCGAGTTGAATGTTTCAATCGTGAGACATTGCATGTCACAGGGCATCGTGAGGTTGTTCACAACCTCCATTGCAACCAGACCTTCCAAGATGGAGTCCGTGACTTTCACAGCCCCGTCGGGCCTCCAGGGTTCCATCCCCTCCTCCCCAACAATCTGCTTGGCCTTGGGATGGATGGGAGGGAGCCCAGCCTTCGAGTATTATGCAACCTTGAGGTTATGTAACACCTGTTTTTCGTTTTGTGTATTTTTGAGTGTATTTTTCGTTTTGGTGTATTTTCTCTCTTTGTACTCGTCTTGTATTTCTCTTGGACCGTATATTGGAGTTTTGTTTCAATATATGTTTATTTTATTATTTTTTCTTCCTTTTATTTGAATTCTTGATTCTTGTTCGTCTCTTGTTTCGTTCCTTTTTGATCGAGCTGATATATATATATATATATATATATATATATATATATATATATATATATATATATATATATATATATTTGACCCCTCTAGTTGTTGTTCACAGCCTATTTTATTTTTCTATTAGTTGTTCATTTTTGCCCTACCTATATTTTTCTTGAATCCCTAATAACCATTAGTTAACCAATACCCATTGCACAATTCCTAGTAAATAAAATATACCCTGTTTTAAAATACCTATAACCCACTTAACTTTTCCCTGTATTAAATCCTTTAGCCATATACCCAAACTCATTGTTATTATATCAAGCCCAATTAATTACTCCTGAGTCCTTATCCACTAATTCATTCTTATTCACCTTGTGTTAAACCAACCACTATGAACCTACTCCTAACTACCTATACTATCCATTCTCTTTCCATGCAACCCGACCCGATCACTGCCTTTTTTTCTGTGCCGCTTCCCCTCTCTCTAACCCTAATTTTACTTGCCTTGTATATATATTCCATTATATATATGCACTCTGTTTTCCGATTTTTTCCTCCAGCGGCAACACAAAAATACCCGTGCTCTCTCTCTTTCCTGTCTTCTCTCTGCTCTCAGCCTCTGCCTGGTTCGCCCTGACTTCAGCGCAGCACCTTCCTAACTGCGAGCCGCGACAACCCTCAGTCGTGCGGCCCGTTCTCCACCATCTCCGACAGTACCAATGCCTTCACTGCGCTGTGCTGCCATTTTTCGTCGCTCTTCTTGTGCAAGTGTAGTTGTGGGCGGGTTTTCTCATTGGCTCGTGGTTGTACTTGTTGGTGGTTCGTGGAGTTCGTCGTTCTTGGGTTTGTTCGTAGTTGTTCGTGGATTTTGTTCTTGGGTTTCGTTCGTGGTTTGTTGTGTTTGTTGCTTCGGGAATCCATTCTCGTTATTCTTGTTTGGAGTCATTTTCGTCGTCAGTTAAGGCAAGTAACTTGTATTAAATTCCTTTGCATATACAAGTACTAAATACCGCTTGTAGTGTAGTTGGGTTCTAGAGACAACTCGTGTATGATGTATTTTTGATGAGTACTATCTCTATAGTTCTATTTGACCGTAGTTGCCTCACGACACAAATATGACATGAAACAACTTAGGTTTTGACTGTTCTTGATGTGATCATATATGTGAGTTATTTGTAAGAATCGTGTGTTTGTTTGGATCCATATGATATACTTATTGTGGACATGCTATATACCCTATTTCATGATGTTTGGATACTTAGTAGACTCTATAACATGTTTGGTTGTGTTTGGAACAAGTTTCGTATGTTGTATTTTGATTTATTGTTAAAAGGAAAATCTGTATTTTGTCGGTGATCAGTCTTGATTGGTATTTAGACCATGTTAAGGTCAGTATCTTAATTTCAGTATTAAACATGATTTTTATAGAAATCCGTCTTCTTCCCAACCACTCTGACCTTGGTCGATTTCGTTTTCGTATGTGTGAGATATGATTGTTTTACTACAGAGGTGTATTTCATTCCCAGATTTCGTTTCTTGATGATTTCGATGACTAAAATATTTTGATACTAGTGCTAAGCATATTATTTTGATCTAAAATTTTGTTCAGTATTTCTATATCTATTTAGGAATTACCCAGAATTTTGTTGGATTTTATTGATGAGTTTTATACGCCGTTTCATTCTTGTTTATAAAGACTATACTTGCTGGATTTTGTTCGCTGTTCTGTAAAGATTTGTATTTTCACCATAATTCCTTTTCCTTTATGAAAAATATTTCATAAATATGAAAGTTAGCTTATTTTGTCTATTTTCATCTCCCTTTGGCGGATTTGGATTTCGTTTCACTGTTTGCGAGATATTACAGTTTTTGTATAGCAGTGTTGGGAATTCCAGATTTGCCAAACTATCGTTTCTTGATGTTTTCTAAATTTCGTTGGCCAAGTTAATCTTATTGGAAAATTATGAAACTTCATATTCTGATATTAGACATATAGGGGAATACCCCAGATTTTTCCTGGATTTATTTGAGGTGTTTTGATGTTTTTTTCCTGGCTGTGAATTCGATCTTCTGATTTCTGACTAAACGTGTTTTCTGAATTCAAACATGTTTTGAGTTATGATGTTGTGAATTACTGTATGACTTATATATATTTTCTGGATTCAGAATGGAGTCTAATTTCTAGATTGTTCGACGGATCCAGATTTGCATTTCTGTAGCAACGGAAATACCTGTTTTAGTACAGTAGTATCTTGCTGTCCGGAATTAACATTTGCATGATTCTATTCCTTTATGATCTATCTATCATCTGTACCTGTTTATCTGTCACCCTGAACCTGTTACATGTTTATACCATGCTATTATCACTCTGTTTTCTGCACATACATGTATGTCCGTTAATAATAACAAAATGACCAAGCCGGGGTTAAGGGAAAGATCTAGTAGTAGAAAATATACAAATGTGTACTGAGAAGAGGGCCCATGTTTCCTATCTGTTACGTGTTCATGATTACATGATTCACGACTCTGTTATCTGACCCTGTCTACATTACTTCCTATAGGAAGGTGTAGGGAGGAAGAGAACCACTAGGTTCTATCTGTCTGTCTAATCTGATTATCTGATATCTGTCTGTCTGAACCCTGAGTATACTGCTCTATGGACTCCACTATGAAATCTAAAGCGAAACTGTTTGAAAGTAGCAACCATGTAAGGTGGGATGCATGAAGTGCTACCTAGATAGTAATCATACAAGACTTATAAGAACATGACATCCGTTATCTGTTAGTTGTATCTGTTTATCTGATATATGTTATCTGATTCTCTGTTATCTGTCTGACCATCATCTGACACTACCATCTGTATATCTGTCTGCATACCATCTGACACTTGAGACATGTTATCTGTATATGTTAATATACCATGCTATCTGATTTGTTTTCCCGATTCAGGTTAGTTTTCACATTTCTGTTGACACACTTATACCATGCTATATTTGTTCTGTTGTTATTTTATATTTGTTATTTACCCCATGTACTTGTATCCTGCATTACAAGTGGTCCGCAACTTGCATTGATAGGAGTTTGTTCTCTTTCCTATTCCTGCAATTGTTAAATTGCGAATTTTGGAGAACATGTACCAGATGGTGTTGGTGACATGCAATATTAGTGCTGGAGTTTTGTTTGCATTTATTATTATTATTTCCTGTCATTTGCTTGAACAATTGTATTTGATACTTGGATTTATTCTTATATTTGGGCAATGTGACCCAGGATATTATTAACTGTCCAGACTTGATTTATTTGAGATTACATTATATTTGGATTTCATGTAAAATTTCTGTTGATCTATTTGATTCAATTGTGCATGATTGGTTGACTCTTTTGCTTCCGACTCTGATTATTTCTGTGAGATATTGTAAAGATTCTGAACAGCTTATGGATGCTGAAAATCATTCGCTGGGCTTTTGTTGCATATCCGTATTCCATATTCTCTTTTGGGAAGCGGGGCATGACAGGTACCCGAGATCGAGTTCACCTAGGTCGAGGTGGGAGTGCCAGCAACTTCCAGGACCTTCGACTTCTTAGACTTCCCCTCAGATTACCTCTTCAACTTCTCCTTCCTCTCCTACCTCCCCCTCCACTTCCTCTTACTTTTCTCCCACCTCTTCCTTTGTGGTGTTCTCTTCCTCATCCTCATCTACTTCGTCACGGGACCTAACTACAACTTGTTCAATTTCTGGGACTTCCTCTGAAGAAGTAGACTCGGAAGAAACATTCTGAACCTCCTCCGAAGATGTAGAACTTGATGATGACGAGGAGGTTCGCTCGTCTTGTCCAGAAATAGAGGCTGAAGAACTAGAGTGAACCCTTGACATAATTTAAAATACTTTACTTGGTTATGTTTTCAGAAATGTAACCGAAAAATACGTCGCCGGTAGCCTGAGAGAATTCTAGAGAGAGAACATAAAAATTGAAATGAGGGGTGAGGGAAAATATATAAGCGGGACTGAAAATGCCTTGATATCCATAATCAATCCTGACAGTAAGATTCAATCCAACAACTGATGAGAGAAGGACTCCTCGATTTCCACAACAGTGATGTCAGAGAACTCATGTGCCGCACATGTGCTCCCCCACACAAAATGACAAGGGAAATCCTTAAGTACGCAGCCTTCGCCAAAAAGTTCACAACTTTGCATGACCTCGTCCCTCAGCATGGACTTCGAGCCACTCATGAAAAGTTCAAAACTTTGCTTGGCCTTGTCCATCGGCATGAACTTTGAGAAAATCGCGAGAAGTTCACAACTTATCTTGGCCTTGTCCCTCTTATAGACTTCGAGCCACTCGCGAAATTTTCACAACTTCTCTTGGTCTCGTTCCTCGGCATGGACTTCGATCCACTCGCGAAAAGTTCACAACTTCGGTTGGTCTCGTCCCTCGGCATGCACACTCATGAAATTTCAAAACTTTGCTTCGCCTAGTCCTTCGGCATGGACTTCAAGGCATCGTGAAAAGTTCATAACTACTTGCCTTGCAGCCTCGACGCCTCGATTCCTCGCCTCGCTGAAGCACAATTCTTCACACTCAATGTGGACTTCGAGACACACGCGAGAAAAACCACAAGGCCTCGCCTCGTAGCCTCGATGGCTCACCTTGCTGAAGTGCAACGCTTCGGAGCTCGGCATGGACTTTGAGCCACACGCAAGCAAAACCACCTCACCTCACCTCGTGACCTCACCTCGCCGAAGCACAAAACCGTATTGACTTCAAGTCAAAGGACTACGTACACCATGGTCACTGTGAGAACCGCTTATGACACTCACATAACGATCCATGCAGCGTTCTCATGGTGGGTCAGTCCAGTACATTATTACTCTAATATGTACTCATGTGAAGAATCTCATATCCATGACCTGTAAGAAAATGGTCATCAGTCTACGCACATACTAGTCTCTATGTATTATTGCTGTCCTAATTCACAATAATAGTTGACTAGAGAAATTTAAGAATAGTGTTCTAAGTACAACCAATAGGATCTCACAATCAAGTCATGCACTTGATATCCCATGGTATTGAACCTACTATTCTAAGGACCTTATTGTGTTCATTTAATCACAATACACAACAAAATAAATGAAATGCCTCAGATATGAAATAAATATCATGATACAACGTAAACTAGTAATGTCAATACACAACTGGCCTCTAGGGTATACATCGACAGCTCAGAGGGCTCACGATAAAGAAACTTCTTTAGTAAAAGGGAAAGAAAAAAGCTTTACTTGTGAAGGTGAAGCTAAAAAGCAAGAGTAAGAGATGCGTAAAGAGCATAGCAGATTTGAGAGCGCTGAGATTTCTGCTAATTCAAAATCAAAAAGTGAATTTGAGCAGATAAAGAAGGGGCTTGAGGATGGGGTGAAAGGACCTAAATGCCGCCCCCCCTACAGTCGCCTCGGGTAACCTAAAAGCCACAATCGGCGTCTAAATTTACCATTATGCTCCCAGAAAGCTTCGGTTCTCACAACTGACATCACACACATCTCCTCGTTGCACGAGTTGGTACTAGTTCCAAAGCCAAGCACGTGCACGACGCGTGCAGTGGTTGTTGAATCTCAAAGTGGACTTGGGTCTGAACTTGAGCCGGTGGTGGTTAATGCTATTAACTATTTTAAAATGACGTTTGGATGCATGTATGGATGAATATGTGAAAGAAGTATATCAAATTGGATGGTTGCATCAACTTCTTAAAACTAGATAAATTTCATAACTTTTTAATTTGTAGCATATGGTTGGAGTCATGTGATAATTTTCTGCGAATTTGACGGTGGGCATGTGTGTTGGTATAAAGTGGGTGTCTGGCCTGTTGTTAAGATTAGGGAAAATATTAGGATGTTTCTATTTGCATTATACTTACTAATCTATGTTTATATCGCTGAAAGTTTTTTTGGATTTGCCAAATAAGCTTGTCCTAATCTTTTAAAACCTTGTCCAGATCGTTCTCGACATCAAAAGAGAGCGTCACTTTTCATTAATTATTGAGGATTATTAGTAACTTAATCCTAGGATATGTTAGAGAATAATGATTAATTAGTAGTATATGAGAATATAACATGTTGAACCTAAATTTGGTGTGTACAAAACGTACTATTGAGGCTAATATTTTCAGTTAAGTTATGTACAGGTTTGATAGGGATTCAAAATTCAAACGAAGATTTAAAACAAATTTAGAATTAACCTAAAAAGGAAACTATCAAAGAAGATTGAAAAATATCAAGAAGATTTTCACACACGAAACATGTGCTCAATTCATCAAGAAGCCAACAAGACTCAGTTTATTTCTTTCTGTTACTGTGAAAAATTATTATGTAAAGAATCGTTTATTGAATAATTAGTGATGGAAAGAATATAAAAGTGAATTCACCAAATAAACTTGTCTCACAAGTAACAATCGTCTACACTTGGGCACGGTCGACCGCACTTTTAGTGGAAAAATGAGACAGTCGAATTTCCACTTGTCTGGCTTTAAGACTGAGGTGGACGGTTGACTTCTCAAAAGTATAGTTGACTGATACTTGCACAGAACATATTATTTGTGGTATATCTTTTCACTTTTTTGGAAAGATATAATCTTCACCTTATAAATAGAGGTGAGTTCACTGAGTATTCCTCACATCTTTCAACTATTATTCTTCTTAACTTAATATTCAATCAATGATCTGAGAGTGTGCGCTTTTATTATTTTTTAAATCAAGACGTTGATCTTGCTATTTTCTTTTTCTATCGCTTTGATTAGAGACAGTTGTACGAGGCTTATACATAGAAGTTCTGTGGGTGTAATAGGTCTCTCGGCCTAAATACCGAGAACTCATTGTACCGAATTTTAAGTATATTGTAACACTTGTGACAGAGAATTTCTATAAGTAGGAGGTATGGACATAGACCTGAGGGTTGAACCACGTTATGTCATTGTCACCTATGTGCTTACTTTGTTTAGTTTTTCTAACTCTATCTCCTTACTTTACGCAATTTATTTTAAAATTATAATTTCCGCACAATCACCATATTCACCCCCTAGGGTGATTTACAGTGGTATATCAGAGCGAAGTGCTCATTAAATAGCTTAAACGCTAAGAGCAAAAGGTCCAGTGGCCAAAATCCCTCCTCCTGAAGACTTGTATACATCAGAGTCATCCAACTCCAATGGACCAAGTCTCACACGTTCACCTTATTTTGATGGAGAATGCTATAACGTTTGGAAAGTTCGTATGTCTCACTTTTTGCCGATACTTGGAGAAAAGATATGGAACGTTTGCGTGAACAAAATAGATATCCCTGTCAGTGATGGAAAGATTACATTCACAAAGACTGAACTATCACTAAAGACTGCAGACTCTAAATCAATGATAGCACTTTATGCAAATTTGAACAATGAAGAACTTATGCAGTGTGGGTGCAACTGTAAAACAACTTACGAGATGTGGAACAATATGCTAAAATATCATGAAGGAACCACATCTAAGGTACAAGCCAAAGTTACTTTATGCTTTTATAAGTTTGATGTTTTTTATATGATTCTAGGAGAAAACGTGGACCAGATGTTAGCTCGCTTTGATATTATCACCCATGAAGGGGATAGAAGATGATAGAAAGGTCGGAAAACTCATAACCTATCTTACACCTGAATTGGATATTAAAAGCTGCTTCAATGAGGGAGACACTCGAAGAGAACGGATTTGACTACTATACTTTTTAGGGCAAACTAAAAACGTATAAGAGGGAGATGGTAGAAACAAGATGGTACCGACAGTTGATTGGGATCATTCCTAAAAATGAAGAGAATACCATAGCCCCGGAAGCAACAACCTCATGATAAACAAAATCAGAATCAGATCATGAAGAATCTGACAAAGATATCGCGTTGTTGACTAATCAATTTAGTAAGTACCTTAAACATAAAAAAAATATGGCAGGTTTCATGGATGAAGAGACAAAGACAAGGAGAATGTGTGTTATAAATGCAAGAATTTAAGACACATCCATGCAAACTGTCATTTCTCTCAAGATGGGAACAAAGCTTACAGTTGTAATCCAGGATACAGAAAGAAGTGAGGCAACATAGCTCGATTCAGACTCCAATGACAACGATGATAAGAAAGCATACAACGACTTCAGATTTATGGCTCTTGGAAATGGTGAGGGGCATTCACCACTCCAAGAAGAGGTAATCGAAGAACCCATTTGTGATGAATTGGTAGATATATGTAATGACTTAAAATATTATGCAAATAAACTTAGTCGTGATCTGAAACAAAATAAGCAAATATCTTATGAATCACATGACTCTTGTATTACTACAAACAAAAGGTTGAAAGATGCAAACTTGTTGATTATCGAAAAATTTGAGTCATTTAGGAAGGTTCATGATTTATTGATAGAGGAAAATGAACATTAAAAAAAACAAATTCAAAAATCTCTAGCAATAAATAATGAAAACTTAAAAGAAATTCATGAGAAATATGCCTTATTGCTAAGCTCACTGATGATCTTAATAAATGAAAAAACAAGTTGATGCTAAGCTCTTGATACTTTGATGAAGTACTGAAAGGTTGTAAAGAAGCCTTAAAACAGAATAGACAACTTGATGCAGCTCTTGATACTCTTCGTTGGAATACCTAGGGTTGGCATTCTGGTCGACCAGGCCGGTTCGGGTCGGACCCACCCGGGTTGAAGCCATATACTTGGGCGGTTCAGGCCGGGTCGGCGCTTTAACTGGGCTGGGTTCATTATTGGAAACCTCGACCCGGTCGACCCGTGAACTCATTAGGGTCGAACCCGTTTCGGGTCCGGCCGGGTTGCAGGTTGGCAAGTTTAATATATATATATATATATATATATATATATATATATATATATATATAATTTACAATAAGTATAACTGTATAAGAGTGGAAAAATGCATATATTATTGATTATTCATTTCAACTAGTATGAAATATTTACAAGTTTTTTACATAAAAATACAAGTTTCTTTTCCCCACTCTCTTTTAACCTAAAAAAATAAATAAATAAAAATTGTACAACAAATACAAGAGATTAAGAATTAAACAAAATTGTATATATTATTCATTTCAACTTCTATGAAATTTTTACAACTTTTTACATACAAATACTGTTAAAAAAATATTCAAATTCCTTCAATTACATATTTCAGACAACAATATAGAGTTCGAGATAGCCTAGAGTTAGATTGAATAAAGGGCATTGGACTACTGTCGTGCACCTCTACTTAATCTAAACCTAGGATCTCATCGCCCTAAATTTCCTAATCTTGTTGTTGGACTTCAGGGGAGTTGCTTCCACTTGTTGATGTAGATGCTGCTTTTCCTTGACTCCTGTCTTCAACATTCATCCAATCTTCAGTGCACATGAGCATCTTCTGCACATGAGCATCTTCAACGAGTCTGACTTCAAGCGATTCCTGTAATCTGTTAGAACTATGCCACTTGTAGAAAAAGCACTTTCGGAAGCAACTATGGAGACAGGAGGAGTTAGCAGATCTCTAGCCATATGTGAAAGAATAGGAAAAAGATTTTCATGTTCTTTCCACCATTGTAGCACTTCAATCTCAGTACTAGAACTCTCACTATCTTGTTGATTATACCAATTTAATTCATTAGGTGCATTAGTCTTAGATTTTTTTGATTGAATATGAGCAAGTAAATTAGCAGTGGTATCTTCTAATGTACTCTTACCCTTACCTCTAGAAGTAGAAGAAGAAGAAGTAACTATACTAGCTATACTACTAGATGCAAAAGTTCTATCATAATAATCATACTAGTTATTCAATGTCGATTCAAAACTAGCTAAAAATTCATTACAATCATATTCAGTATCATCTCCAAGTAAAGTAAAAGACATTTAAATCAAACTTTTCGTACCCGCTAATTTGATACGAGGATCCATAGCAGTAGTAATACAATACAACATAGGATGACGATTAAAATACTTCAAAAATATTTTATAAGCGGGAACAACAATATGGCTAATGTATTCGTCCGGAATTATTTTTTGAAAATTTTGCATCATAGTAATGACTGAAGTAAAAATACTACTAGAAGTAGAATTATAAGATGTATAAAACTTCAAAGTTGCGGTTTTAAAAGATTCCAAAAATCCTAATAAAGATTCGGCAAATATCATGACTGGGGAGTCATTTGAAATTTTCCATGTTTTACAAGACAAAAATCGTTTATAATATCTTTGTATTGAGTAACAACATTTAGTAAATCGGAAGTAGAGTTCCATCGATGTTTAACATCATTAGGAAATTTTCTAAAATGTATTTCCCTAGCTTTATGCCATCCTTTTAATTCTTGAAGTATAGGACCACTCAAAGCAATAAAATATACAAAATTTCTAATTGCAATCAGCAACTTTCATTGTATCTTGTACACAAATTTAAAATATGACACACACATCTAACATGAAAATTTCATTACATGGAGGTGCTACTTGTGTTTCTAATGTACTAATCGAGGCATTATTTTTAGATGCATTATCAAAACTAATAGTAAAATTTTTATCGCGAATATGATATAAATCACAAACTTCTAAAATACGTGTTGTAATAACTAGTCCACTATGGGGATACGGCAAAGCACAAAGTGAGATGATTCTCTTTTGAATCATCCAATCACTATCTATCCAATGACAAGTTAAGCCCGTCATTGGAATATCGTTACAACCTTTCCAACAATCGGAAGTTAACGATACGCTACAAGTTAAAGAATACAAGAGTGCAATTAAATCGTCTTTCATTTCGTTGTAAAGTTTAAAACAATCGGACTTTAGTGTGTTTCTTGGAATTCTTCTAAAATGTGGATTCTGTGCATTTTGGTTGAAAGACACTACATTCCTACTCTCGGAATACGAAAAAGGTAGCTCATCCTTAATAACTAGTCAGGCCATTTCCCGACGGACAAGTTTGGGATCATAGGGTTGGCTATCTATTGTCCGGTCCTATGGTTGATTATTTTTTTTGGCCTTGTTGGTCTTGTACTAATTCTTTGTGTACATTTAAAATGTGTCTTTTAATTGTATCCGTTTCCTCACCCTTCTTCCATTTGTAACTCTTGTCACAATATTTACAAATCTTATGTCCTACACCCGGATTATTCACATCGGGGATATAGTCAAAAAATCTGTGCCAATCACTTGTTTCTCCCCTAGTTTTTCTACTAGTAGTAGGTTCGGTTTGCTGTGCTTGTGTGTCAATATTATGCATTTCTTATTCATTTCGTGTGTAGGGATAACGTGAGTTCCTACCATAAGAAGGTATTTAAAACATGATTGAAAGTTATCCAAGGCATGTTCACATTGGGCATAACTTCCAAACTGATGAAGGCTTGTTCTTTGGACATTCTCTAAGTAGAAAAGCATACTGTGTATTCTACAAAAGAAGACGCATTGTACAAGAGTCAATTGATGTTATATTGATGAAATAATCCTCTTGAATGAGGGGCATTACATGTTGTTGATGATCATGATACATGTATTTGCCTTGAGAAAAAACTTGTACACATAGAGAATTAGTTGCCTGAGGACTCTCAAAACAACTAAACACATATTAGTGAATCCTCCCCACGACAAGTACGCAATAATAACACTAATGCACCACTGAAAAAAGAGATGCACTCACCAGAGAATGACCAAGTGGAAGATGGTCACACTCACACCCACACAACTATTCCACCTCCCATCATCGAAAAACGTCCTGCCTGAAAAATCATGGCCTGTCATCCCTCAAATCTAATACAAAGTGATATGTCAAAGGGGGTAACTACCCGCACTCAAGCTAAAATTTTCATGTGTTTTTCCAGATTCGTATCCACACTTAAACCTAAAAATATTAAGGAGGCCTTGCAAGACAATGATTGAATTATTGCCATACAAGAAGAACTTAATCAATTTGAAAGAAATCAAGTATGAAAACTTGTCCTTGGTCCCTATAGTAGAACCGTTCTTGAAACGAAATGGGTGTTAGAAACAAGTTAGACGAATCTGGTACTATTGTTAGAAATAAGGTTTGTTTTATTGCTCAGGGTTATAACCAACAAGAAGGGGTAGATTTTGATGAGACTTTTGCTCCTATTGCATGGCTTGAAACCATTTGTATTTTGCTAGCTTATGCATCGTAATGGATTTTACGCTTTTTCAAATAGATGTTAAAAGTGCTTTTTTAATGTCTTTATTTCTGAAGAATTCTATGTTGAACAACCACCAGGGTTCACTAACCGAAATGCCCAAATCATGTATTTCACCTTGATAAGGCTTTATATGGTTTGAAGCAAGCCCCTCGTGTTTGGTATGAATGGCTTAGTTCATTCCTTATTCACATAGGTTTTTCAAAAGAAAAAGTAGACACTACACTTTTTATAAAACATCACTTCAAAAATATTTTGATTGTTGAGATTTACGTTGATGATATTATGTTTGGCTCTACTAATGAAAATCTATGCAATGAATTTTCTAAGCAAATGCAGGACGATTTTGAAATGGGTATGATGGGTGAATTAAATTACATCCTTGGTCTACAGGTACAACAACGAAATGATGACATCTTTATAAATCAATCAAAGTACGCGAAAGAACTAGTCAAGAAGTTTGGACTACACTATGCAAATGCATATAAAACTCCCATGGCAACTACTACAAAACTTTCCAAGGAAGAAACTGGGAAAAATCTTGATACTTCTACCTATAGTGGTATGATAGGTAGTTTACTTTATATCACTACATCTCATCGTTATATAATGTTTAGTGTTTGTTTATGTGCATGCTTTTCATCGTATCCAAAAGAATCACATTTGGTTACTGATAAGCGTATCATTTGATATATTAAGGGCACTCCAAATGTAGGACTTTCGTATCCAAAAATAGGAAATTCTCTCTTGTAGGATACTCAGATGCTGATTATTATGCTGGAAGTCTCACTGATAGAAAAAGTACTAGTGGTACCTGTCATTCCTTGGAAAACTGTCTTGTCTCTTGGGCCTCAAAGACAAAATTCAATCAATTTGTCCACCGCTGAAACTGAAACATAGCTGCAAGATCCTGTTGTGCACATGCATTATGGACGAAAAACACCTTAGATGGCTACAAGGTATTTTTTGATCATATTCCATTAAATGTAACAATACTAGTACAGTTTATATGACTAAAAACTCTGGTCTACACAGTCACATTAAGTATACTGAAATTTGGTATCACTTCATTCAAGATCACTTTCAAAAAGAAGATATTGTTCTTGACTATGTTTCAACGGATTTACAATTAGCTGATATTTTTACAAAACCTTTAGATGAAAAACGCCTAAGAGGAGAGTTAAATGTCATTGATATTTCTTCCTAAGTTTTTTGCTAATTCTTATTTATGCTTGTGCTTGTGCATCTGCTTCTACACAACACAACCTGGTATGAACCTGAGAGATGTATGGCTGATTGCACAGTCGACTGTCGCATACCACTCTCCAACTCGAGAAGTGTACGTTTGACTGCACAGCCGACCATCCTTTGCAACTCATAGACCTGAGAAATGTACGGTCGAGTACAGATTGGACCATCTAAGGTAATCCCCAACTATGAACCAAGTACTCTCATGCCCAAAAGTGGGGCGGTCCACTTCACAGTCGACCGATGCTTTTTCTGCTCTCAACCCGGGCTTTTTATTTTGTTTCTTTTACGTATGGGGCACACACTTTCAGTAGTTATACATCTGCCTTTTCTTCTTCTCCTCCACCTAACCCTACCCTCCTCCTCCCTAACCCAACTCAAATATTTTGATTTTCTCCTTCTCTCTCAATTTTTGTCTGGTTTTCCTCCACTTCACTCTTCAATGACTTCTAGGCGTCCTTCTACTTCGGGCAAATCTTCAAAATCTAAGGGTGAGAATCCCACCTCTTCTTCTTCCAAGTACATTACTACAGATGGCATTGCTTTTAGAAGTTAAATATGTGTCGATCTTTACTTCACACCCTTGTCTCTCAAGATGTAGTTCCTAGCCGAGAAATCGATCTTGGTTCTCTTGGTGGTCAATTTAGGGGACTCATTAGGATTCTTAGAGAATTTGGGTGGGAGGAGTATCTAACTACTCCAAGTACTCATTCTGAATCACTTACTCATCAATTTTATGCCAATCTTGGCGGAATTAAAGATGATGACCTCACTCTATCTTCCATGATTTTTGGTAAATCCGTACAAATCACACCCGCCTATCTACAATCTCGATACAATTTTTCCGAAGACGATTTTGATGCCTACTCTCTTGACTTTAATTCTCTCCAATATATATCTGGACATGACAAAAACAATGTCCCCTATATGATTATCAAACCCGATTCCCGTTCAATTGCTAGACCCAAACCCACTGACTTTCCTAATGTTGCTCGTGTCCTCAATAATATTGTCAATGCAAATATTTGGCATAAGGCCAACGATAAAATGGAGATTCGTGTGGATTAATTTTTTATTCTCTTTCTTATACTTGGTGAATATAAATTTGATCTCACCTCCTTCATCGTTCGAACAATGAATTTTGCCACCTCCCGGATTCGTACTCTTCCCTTTAGCTCCCTCATTTATAATCTCGCCATCAATTCTTGTCTCACAGTTGAGTTTTTTTTCCTTAGTAAGCCTCGCATGCCTATTCTTCCATCTCAAATGGACATCGATGTGCCATTCACTCAACGTGCTTGTCGGAAAAATGCCACTCCTTCCTCCTCACAGTAGCATTCAGCTCCCCCCCGAATTCATAGCAAAACCAACTGTTCGACACTCATCATGATTGTCTATGGATACTATATCAACGCCTTGGAGATCTTGTAACACAAGGTTGATTGAAAGCCTCTTCCACCAACACAATTAACTAGATCTACTCCCAACGAGGATGACGACGACGATGATGGCAATGAAGATAAGGTCGAAGAATGGTCTTGCTCTTGATGTGTTCCAAAAAGGGGGAGAAATATTAGGCTTAGAATTTAAGTTCTTATTTTTATTTCAGCTATGTGTTTTGTAAAAAGATATCTCAGCCTATGATATCATGAAAAGCTCTCCGTGCACATCAAAGAGTATCGTGATCAACAGTATCATGAAAGAAAATCTCTATAGTATATTCGAGTTTTTAATGGTTATGCTACTTTATTTATTTCGAGTTTGTAATGGTTGTCCTTCTATTTGTACTTGCATTTATTTTAATATATCTCCATACACTGCAAACAACTTTCCAACTTATCTATATGTATGTGCATGTTTTGTGCATGTTTTGGTTTTTGCATATAAGTTGCATCAAGGTCACACACGATGTTAATTCTTATGTTCATGTATTAAAGGGGAGTATCAGATTGAGGGGAGTGTTTGTTTTAAATTCTAACGTATGGTTGTCCACACCAAAATGGGTAGATAGTTGATCCTAAGTTTAGTGTGTACAAAACATACTATTCAGACTAATATTTTCAGTTGTACATGACTGATAGGTATTCAAAACTTTTATATTCTTTCCATAACTAGTTATTCAATCAATCATTATTTCTATAATAATTCTCATATTAACAAAAATAAATAAACTGAGTCTTGTTGACTTCTTGAGAACTTGAGCACATGTTCCTTGTGTGGAAATATTCTTGATATTTTGCAGTCTTCTTTGATACATTCCTTTTTAGGTTAATTCTGAATCTCTATTAAATCTTCATTTGAGTGAATTCACTAAATAAAATTGTCTGGCAAGTAACGGTCAACCGCACTTGGGCACAGTCAACTGTACCACAGTTGACTGCACTTTTAGTGCAAAAATGAGATAGTCAATTGTCCACCTCTTTGTCTTCAGGACTGTGGATGGTAGACTAATCAAAAGTGCAGCCGACCGATACTTGCACAGAATAGATTACTTTTTGTATATCTTTTTACTTTTTTGAAAAGATATAATTTTTCACCCTATAATAAGAGGTGAATTCACTGAGTATTCTTCACATCTTTCAACTATTATTCTTCTGAACTTAATATTCAAGCAATGATCCGAGAGTTTTCGTTTTTATTGTTTTCCTAGTCAAGACGTCGATCTTGCTTTATTATTTTTCTTTCGCTTTGATTAGAGGCGGTTGTATGAAGCTTATACATAGAAGTCATGTGGGTGTAGTAGGTCTCTTGGCCTGAATACCGAGAACTCACTATACCAGGTTTTAAGTATAGTGGAACGCTTGTGGCGGAGAATTGCTACAAGTACAATGTGTGGACGTAGACCTGGGGATCGAATCATGTTATATCTATGTCCTGTATGTTGAAATATAGTAAGTGCTAATGTGTATATCCTGTTTCCTAATCTATAGGAAACAGATTTCCCAAATTTCTCACCCCTCAATCTTCTCGCAATATCTTTTCTTCTCCTCCAAGAATGTAATTCTTATATATAGATGTATACAGTAAAGAATAAGTGAATAAGAAAAAATATTATTCCCAAAATCTGTTTTCAATATGGTATCAGAGCCTAACCAGTTCTAGGCTAATTGAAGAAGAAGAAGAGAAGGAGGTGATCAGATCTGACACCTCCATCTTGACCCGATCCCGTCAGATCCCATCGCCGATCCCGTCATCGATCATTGTCACCGATCCCCAACACCCGTTCTGATCAAAATCGTCGTCGCCGTTCTGCCCTCACCCACAACTTCCACAACCGAAACCCTAACAAACCCATCTTCCACACATCAACGAACCCATTTCCAACCACCTCCTCTCCTACTCCTTCGAAACCCAATCCCGAAGAAAACGCTAGCCGCCTCTGTCGCTGCTCGTCAACGCCGCTGTCGCAAGTCGCCGCTTGACTTGTCGCCATCGCCGCTGATTCCACTCCCTTCATCTACCGTCGCCACTGACTCCACTCTTTCCGATATCCTTGGACTAGGCAGCAACAGTCCTGATTTTGGGTTAGGACTTGAATTGATCCATATCTGTTGTTGTTGATTGATTGATCCAGATCCCGTTTAACTCCTACAGATCCTGTTCAACCAGATCCTTTGTTTACTTGTAACATGGCTAGTACACCAATTATTGTACAATCCGAGAATTCAAGTTTTAATGCGGGGATAATTCTTGATGAAACAAACTATGATGTTTGGACTCAGTTGATGGAGATGCATATCGCTGGACGTGAAAAGATCCAGTATATTAAAGGAGAGAGTAAAGTTCCTGCTGAAAGTGATGGTTCCTATTCCAAATGGTCTGCTGATAATCAGAAAGTGAAAGGATGGTTGTTGATGTCCATGAAACCCGAGATCATGAAGAGATACATTCGGTTGAAAACTGCTCGTGATATTTGGGATGCTCTTGCAAAAGCATTCTATGATGGAACCGACGAGGTTCAGGTGTTTACTCTAAACCAGAAAGCTTTTTTTGCAAGACAAAACGGCAGGCCACTTTCTATTTATTATGGAGAATTGACTGAAATTTTTCAAGAACTGGATCATCGAGATAAGGTGATCATGAAGAATCCTGAAGATGTCCAAACATATCAAAATTCGACCGAACGCTTGTGGGTTCATATTTTTTTGGCTGGATTAGATGCTGAGTATGAGCAGGTTCGAGGAGAAATTTTGCGAAAGGATCCTGCACTTGATCTTGAGGCATCGTACGCATATGTTCAGCGGAAGGCTCGTCAAAAAAGCACCATGAACAGCTCCTCTTAATCTTCTAATGTAGCTGCAATGGTGGCTCGACCGCATCCATTCAAAAGCCTCCCAGGTCAGTTGGGATCATCTGCACACACTTCTATGGGCTTCAATCAATCTACTTATGTCACGCCCCGCTTCCCAAAACACGGGAATACGGGCGCGAGACTAAGGCCCAGCGAATGGTGCGAATGCACCATTCATGAGCTGTACAAGTATATAAATATCACAATGTAATAATGAAGGTTCATGACATAGTCCATAAATAACCAACAACTGGAAAATACAATAGTTACGGGTCAAACAAGCCCGGTGATGTGTCTAATTTATATACAAATATTTGTACTCATTTACCTATTAAAATGGCTTGTTTTCGTTGATATTGTCTATAATTCATCTTATTTCTATAGGATTTCATTTAATTAATAATTTTTGAAGAAATAATATTTTTGATGCAAAAAGTAACGATTTGTGGAAAAAATCAACAAACAAAATAAAATAATGGATTTATTAATTTTTATTGTTTTGTTGAGTTAAAAATGCAAAATAATTTTAGAAGGATTTTTAACGAGCTAATATGATTTTTAGTTAGTTTAAATAATTTTAAACTAATTAATTTTATTTTATTTAAAAATCCTAATTTCTGCTATTATTTTGTGTATGCAGAAGCACGTGGTTAAAAGAAAAGGAAATAAAAGGAGAAAAGAGAAAGAAATAAATTTCAGATTAAATAAGGAAAGAAATAAACAAAAGAAGAAGGACTATTCTGCAAAATGTGCAAACCCTAACTTTCTTCTCGTTCTCTATAAGTACAAACCAAAGGAAGAGAGAAGATTAAGAGGTGATGGCTATCAAATACAAAGAAAAAGAGAGAAGAAAGTAAGAGAGAGAACTCATAAATTTTCTCTCTCTGTTTCTTGCTCAGATCGAAACAACAGAAAGCGTTTGCGAGTTCCAAGGAGACTACAGCACGTGTGGGCAGTAGGGCTGCTGTCTTCTTCGGTGCAGTATTCGAAGTGCACCATGGTGGCGAAGCAGCGCTGAGTTGGCGACCCATTCTTCCACTTCTCTCTGATGCGCGAAATCCAAGACAGTGGGACCCGCACGTGAGGTGGCAGACAGCAGCAGGTAACTTCTTCTCTCCTCTCGCGTGCAGATCGAAGCAGGTCCAGGCCAGACGCGGGACCCACGACGCTGATGTGGCGTTCGGCTCAGGTCTCGACAGAGACAGCCCTGCAGTCGTGCTGACGCGACGCGCATGATTTTCAAGGCTGACAGCGACTTATTGGGGTTCGGTTTTTGAGGCAGAGAAGAGAGAAAGGACTGGTTTGAATTAATTTTTGTATTCCTTTTTGTATCTTTTCTTCTCCAATTTCTTCTAGATGCAATCACTACAAACCGTATTGGCTATAGCGGCGCTTTTATAAGGCTATAACGGCGCTTTTTGGCGCCGTTATAGCTCGTAACGGCGCTTCTGAAAGCGCCGCTAGAAAGTGCGTCGTTACAACCATGTAGGCTACTGCAGCGTGTTCGGTCGCCGCCGCTATATGGTGTCCACCTATAACGGCGCTTTGTTAGCGCCGTTATAGAAGTATTTCGTTTTTGGGGGAAATGGCTATAGCGGCGTTTCTATGAAACGCCGCTATAGGTTCGCAATCAGGAAAACCCTCTCGGTACCTTGCTGCGGCGCTATTCCAGCACCGCGATAGGGGATTAGAACTGTGTGTACCTATGGCGGCGTTTTGTAGTAAACGCCGCTATAGGTTTAATTTTTTTTTTTTATTTATTAAATAATATATATATATATATATATATATATATATATACATTTATATTTTATTATAAAATTTTCAATTAGAAAAATCAGTAATTAATCGCATATTACAAATACATTTAATCATATTAAATTTAAATGCAAATCTAGTAAATCAATAATATCATAATCAAGAATTAAAAGTCACAGATCACAAAAACAACTCAATTGTAACACAAACTGTCATACAACGAGTATCAAATGTATATGTTGTAACACTTAGTTATTACAAAACATAGATATAATTCCTACAAAATATTTTTTAAAAAAGTCCAAATTCGACAAACTATGGCAAGGGAGTGTCTTCGTTTGGCCCGCTGTTGCTTCCAATTCCATCGTTATGTTGCCCTGGTGTACGTGCGTGACTGGAAACCGATGGAATATGCTGACCCTGTAGAAAAAACAATCAAAATTCAACAATGTGTTACTGCTATGCATCCTTTTACCATACAATTCAACAAAAACGAACCAGATGTTTAGTCATTACTGTGTCAAATACATAAACTGGTGTTTAGATAAATTCATGTGAAATACTGATCAAATTTGGCAAGCATCTATGACTAATATTGGCAGTTGAACCATCCATGTCTACCACTTCATAGAATTATTGCCTTACCTACTCATATTAAAGAAACTAATCACAGTATAATTGGTCAATCCTAATTTACTATATGATTAACATAAATTATTTTTAGTCATAGAAATAAACCCAAAATTATAAAGTTAAACATAATATTAGATACATTTACGTAAAAACACATACAGAGCTGCATCCGCATATATAAACTTTGAGTTATTTTGTTCAACTACCCATTTCAATGACAGATTATCATACTATTATCTTAAACTGAAACCAGCCAAAACATTGATAAAAAATGCAAGTTCATGAACCAGGCTCTCCAAACTCCAGTGACTCGTGAAGACCATTCAAAAGTTTTCCAAATCCTAACAAGCTAACATGATCTGCTTATTATGAATATATTCATGAAGAACTGTAACTATCATAATCACTGCATGAGTTAAAATTGGGTATTTAGTTGTCGAATACTAACCGATGCTTCAGTTGGAATTCCTTGTGACTGTTGCCGGACTAACGTCGCCATTTGAACCATTGCTGCCTCCAGACGTGCCACTGTTGCCTTCAGCTAATCAACATCTTCCTGTGTGGCCCCAGCCCCAGTGTAAGAAAATGTACGAGAACCGAAGACGCTGGTGGGTGTTGGTCCTAGCCCCATCCCACGCACACGACCGGGACGCTCGCATCCCCTCAATTCGAAGAGAACTTGATACTGTAGCGTCAATGGATCGGCGGTAGAAGAAGATGACATTTCCTCAATCTTCTTTCTGGCATCTTTCTGCAAAAGATAACAAAGACAAATTTTATTTTCAAAATTATTTTATTAAAAAGATTAAATACCTAATTGAAATTAATTTGAAAGCTTTTTATTTACCACAATATTGGCTGCCACGTCATCCTTAAATTTTCCATCCTTACCCGTGTGGGTAGTTTCAAAAAAATCTACATCGCCGATCTTCTCTCCCTCATTTGATGCTTCATATACATATATGACAGAATGCACCAGTCAATTTTATTGTTATTACACTAAAGAGCTTTCAAAAAAATCTACACTTCTTAAATGCACAAGAGTTTTTATTGTTATTTTTAAATTGTAAAAAAATAACAATAATGTTAAATAGTTTCATGATACCCATCTGCCTGTATAATTAAGTCCATTTTTATTCTTCCATTATATATTAATATAGATAAAGATCAAGATTAAGATATATAACAAAAATAAGATACTGGGTTTTCATGAGAGATATATAACAATCATAGGCCCAAAAATGGGTGAATCTTATCCTTCTGGTAAAAAAGTGTAATAATCACATAAACAGAGGAAAGCTAAGATTGGGAAGCAATGGAGTCATGATGGAGGATCATGTAGAGAGTGCAGAATCCATGTAAACCAAAAGACAAATTAACTTCTCTTTTGAGATTCTCCATGGTGAGAAAGAAATGATGAGATGGGAGTGATCTCCCCCCCCCCCCCCCCCCCCCCCCCCCCCCCCCCCCCCCTGCTGATAAAGTTTTTAAAAAAAGGACTCTGACAAAGAGCATTGTCTACATATGAATCATTCCTATGTGTGAATCTCCTTAAATTGTGCACAAGTTATAAAGCTTTCCCCTGTGCAAAGAACTCCTTAAACACTCTATAACTAACCTGAAAAAACTAACCAGACATGAAGAAGATCTATTTTCTTATAATCTCTACTGTCATTATGTTTAATTGAATAAAGAAGAAAGATTCATAATATTGTTTTCTTCTTTTGTCAAATTCACTTGAGGCCATCATCTAGATGGTGTTTGCTAAAATATCTCAAATGAAAGTATCGACTAAAAAAAATTTGAAATAATTATAGAATGTTCATTACTAAACCTCATTCATATAGTTAGAACCATTCACATCTACCAGCTGCTTCCTTTCATCAAATATATATATATATATATATATATATATATATATATATATATATATATATATATATATATAATACACTCAAGTCTAGGATCCCTAAGCAAACATCCGCAGTAGAGATGAATCGTGGCCTCACCACACCATCAACATCCTCAGTCCCCAAAATAATGGCAACTCTTAGCAGCACCCTGCTGAAACAAGACCAGGAACAACAAAACTTGACGACCCCCAACATTCCCCTCACATTCTCGCACCGCAATCAACACATTTCATATTTGACAGAATACTACCTTAAACAACTCACAAATACTACTTCTATTTGACAGAATGCACCTTATAAAAGCTATAATTGTATTTCATGACTTGTATATAACTATAATAAAAATATTTCAAAAAAAAATTGAAGCGTAGTTTACCAGCTCATCTCGAACTACCGCAAAGCTGGTGCTCCCAGTAGTGTGCTTCAGTTTCAACATCTTTCGACTTTTGATGCCGATTTCAGCCTTTCTCTGGTAATGATTATAATTCGCAACATCAATGAAAATATATCATCAATAAAATACAAAATGATGGAAGCTGCGTTAATATATACCTTTCCCGTTTCACTTCTCCAAAAATTGACAAGAAAATGCCAATCTTGTGGTGTCACACCTACGGGAACCGCCCTCGCATTCTCAGCCTCAGTCCTCTCTGGCACATAGTACTTTCCTTTTAGGAAGCTCTTGTAATCCCTCCACTTTTTAGAGACCGATTTATCCACCCATCCGTTAACAACATCAGCATAACAAAATTTTTGCTACAAAATAACAATAATCAGATATATATAACAAAATTTTTGCTACAAAATAACATTAATCAGATATATATATATATATATACAGAAAAATGTAGTTATTTATGATATAAACATTTCCTATGATATATCATATCATATATAAAAATATAAAAGGGAGCAGGGTAACAGAAAACCTGATGCAAAGTATTGAACCAAAGGTATGATCAGTAGCTAAAGATCAGTTCAAACAACTCAGAATTCATAAAAGAAAACTCGATCAGTAGTTAAAGATCAGTTCTCAAAGGTATGATCACAGTTTCATATATATAACATTGCCTCAAGTTGTTTTCAGATCTTCCAGAGCATGATCAAATCTCTTTAATGGAACTTAACTAACCAATAAAAGCACAACATGGAACTTCCAGAGCATGATCAAATCCATCATTAGTTATAAATTAGTTATCAAATGTATAATCATAACTGATGCAAAGTATTGAACCAACTCAGAATTCAAACAAGAAAACTCGATCAGTATCTAAAGATCAGTTCTCAAAGGTATGATCAGTATCTAAAGATCAGTTCTCACCGGTATGATCAGTATATAAAGATCAGAATTCAAACAAGAAAAGTTTGGAATTACACAATTGGTTTACAAGTTCAATATTCTGAAGGTATATTAGTAAATTTTGTGAAGGTACTGCTAGGTTCTAGTAATAACAAAAATATTCTGCTAGGTCCATGTCAAAGCGCCCACTTCTGAATTAGGCATGCATGCCCTTAACAAGCTAACATGAAAACCAAGTTGAGTTAAGCTTCTATTCATATTCTTCAATTTGCCTTTATTGAGCTTTGACATCTTTTCAAGCTTGACAAATTTAGGTTGTCAAACGAGCACAACAGACTTTTCATTGAGTCGATTTGGATTCAAGCTTAGTTCATTACGATTGTAATTAGATAAACAGGTAATGGACTTGACAAGTCCTAAGGGCATGATTCAACCCAGATAACTAAGAACACAACCCCCAAGATCAGTGCTTGGAGAACAACACATGATACCGGTTTTAGAAATGATAAGGCACTAGCAGATGACGAGGATTTCGGCCACATTACATCCAGTGATTTCTGGGTCATCCCAACAAACCTAGGTAGAATGGACACTTCTATCATTGAGCCATACCTATGTCAGAACATCAACACCCCAGGGACGCTCTCTAGGCATAAGTGGGACACTTCTCATTAGTCTCCTACATTTACAATGTATCTTTAAGTCCAGGTACTCTTTGAACAAAATATATATTTAGACACTTCTCAAAGCATTTTTGTCAACACAACATAAAATTTCCATACAATTTAGGAGATGAATTTATTAATGAGATGATACGTCAGAATAGGGCTGTTCAGTAATAGTATATCGGGTTATGACCCTAGCATGGAGAGCATTTTTTGTAGCCTTTATATGGGCCTCTATCTCACTAATAAATTTTTTTCTTGTTGTCCAATATTGTTACTGGTAGCAGATTTCAGAATAAGAAACTTCTGTGAGATTTGCTAAAAGATTTGAAAGTTTCATTGCAAACTACATCACATTACACAGCACCCCAGAGGAAGATATTGTTATTCACCCCTATAGTCTAATCCAAGGTGCACCAGAAGGCTGTAAAGTTTGCGCAAGGCACAAATATGTCATGAATGTTGAACCTTGGTGATTACATGAATTTACAGTATAATATTTGCCATGGATATGTAAGATTTATAAGTCAGAAACTGAGGTTGATGATATAAACATCCACAATTGATTAATAAGCAGGCAAAGAAGCATTCACAATCATCGGATCATGATTAAGATTGGATGATCAAGATCGGAACATGATCATCCAATCTTAATCATGATCCGATGCAAGATCGGACGGCCAGCGGCCGAGTTCGCACATGATCAGGCAGCTATTTATATATATAAACAAGGTAATCAGAGGAAGCAACCACGGAACTTCAAGGTAGTAAATGAATTTGTACACCAATAAATTAAGACAACTGATATGATAGATGTAACCTGTATTATTGCTTCTTTCAACTTTGAGTGAAGATGAGACCCTGTATCTTTAATGCTTTTCGGGGGCAATATCTGCAGAAAAGTAAAAGAACAGCCCATTATGAAAATAGGTTTAAGAGTAGGCTTCCTGACATTGGATCTATACAGCATTAGGTGGTATGATTAATCTTGTGCATGTGCAACAACAATAGCCAACATCTGTTAGTTCTCACTAGAATCAGAAGGATACTAGAAATGCTGTAAAACAATTTCAAAAGTTATGTCCACCCAGTTTTAAAAGAGTGACTGATCACACAGAAGCAGAGGAATGCAAATAGAAAAGATTTTTGAGTTTATGGGTTTTCCTATGAACAAAAAGTTACACTAGCATCTTTGAAGTTCATTGGTAAAGGGAAGACTGGCGGAAGATGCTTAAGCTGAGCATCATCTCAAAGAAGGAACCTACACTTTGGGAGAAATTTCAGAATTATTTTCTAACAAGTTCTTTCCTGACTTAGTTAAAAAGCAGAAAGAGGTTGAATGTCTAGAACTACAACAGTGATCAATAAAGACAAAGGGACAGATAGCAAATGATATGCTTATCAGTTGCTACCAACGAACACAACGAGGTAAGTTGAACAAAAATAGAACTAAGATACAACAGTATCAGCCATATGTACATACAAATGCTACAACTACTTGGAATATCAACAAAATTAACCAATTAAAATTTCACATTCCCAAGATTAGCAAGACCACCAAAGCACAGACGGTAGCCATCACAAAATGTGAACAAAATTATTTGACAATGTAATCGTAATCTCAATTTCCAATCTACCCAATCTAACTCAATATCCTTTCACAAGTTTTCCAAACCATCTTAAAAAGACTCAAAACAATATTTGTCACTATAGTTACCTTGAAATTCAATTAGCCCAAAATCTTTTTCCCCAAACATTTTGGAATGTTAAAAATGAAAGGAACAAAGATAAAAATCATTAAAAGGAACAAAGATAAAAATTGGCATACATTGAAAGGAACAAAAATAAAAAACGGAAAAAGGAAAAGAAAGGAACAAAGATCAAAAAAATACCCAGGTCGAAGAGAGAACGGCAAGGGTGGCGGCGATGGGTATACACAGGTCGAAGAGCGGCGAAGGAGGAGCAGCGGAGAAGGATCGGCGAAGGAGGAGCGGCGAAGTACGGGAGCGGCAAGAGTGTGCGCGCGAGAGATGCGCAGGCGAGGGATATGAGGCGGTGAGTGGGGAGGGGAGAGAGGAACGCGATGGGAAGAAGATGAGGGGGATCTTTCGTTTAGAGGGGATTAGGGGAGAGCGAAAGTAGTCGGGATTAGGGTTTGTGTGTAGAGCGGGAAGAAGATGAGCGGGTTTAGAGAAGAGCGGGATTAATTAGGGTTGTAAAAATTGGGGAAAGTAAAAAGGGGCGGGGTTTAGAACGGGGTAGCTTTTCAGAACATTATTTACCTCATCCTATAACGGCGTGTATAAATAACCGCCGCGATAGGTATAGATATATATATATAAAATAGCATTACTATTTGAGGCTATAGCGGCGTTGTTGCCACACGCCGCTATAGAGAGTGTCTTTTTTATAAAATAAAATACTACTATACCTATAGCGGCGCAGTGTGGTAACGCCGGAAAAAGTATGCCGCTATAGCCCATATGGTTTGTAGTGAATCCAAACATTTTTATTAATTGCAATTTGAACATGAACTGAATTTATTGTTCTAGAGGCTAAGGTGTAGCTGAGTTTTGTAGAACACAAATGTTAATTCCTTATTATTACCCTATTTTTCCTGGTTGTGTTTTAATTTTTATTATTTATGCGTACAACATGGTGGATAGACATTTGTATGATTTTTCAAATCATAAAGAGACCGAACAGGTTATTTGTGATTAATAAAAATTAACACCGTATATTAGAGGACGTGACCGTTAAGAAATCCAATTTCTCAATTAATAATTTGATGGATAGGAGAAGAATTAGTTGAGAATAATTTTTAGACTATGTTGATAGAGTGGTTAATATCTTTAGGATTTTGGTCGACAATTTGGAAAGATAATATTTTTATTTATAAGGAATTATAATTTGTGTGTGTGATAAACGAGGTGAACCAAGAGCCCTAGAACTAATTTTACCATTAAACAAAGTACAAGAGCTTCATAGTTTCACAACCCTCTTCCTCTTCACCAATTTAGTTAGTTTAAAGTAGATTAAGTTAATTTAGTTGTTTTATCATTTCTAAATTTCGATCTTCCAAATAGTGATTCATCTAGCGATATCGGTACTCAGTAAAATATCTAGTCCCTGTGGGTTCGACACTCTACTCATTTAACTATATTACTTGTGCAATTTTGTACACTTGCAAAAATTCAACATCACCCGGATTACATTAAAGAGTTTAATGAAGTAAAACACAAACTAAATATAACATGATAATATTAAACTAGAACACTTGGTCAGCAACACCTTCTGGTAATTCTCTGTTTGGGTCTGCAAGTATATTATAACAAAAAGAAAAGAAAAGGAAAACAAGGAGACCCGTTAATACAAGTTACGAGCCGTAAGGGGGTACAAGCTAAGGAAAAAGAGGTACAAAACAAAACAAAAGAAACACAAGAAAGAGCAAGGAATCGATAGTTATGAAATAGGAAAAAAAATACAACATGTAAACATGATATGAACAAAGCAATATGAAACATGTGACATATAAAACAAGTAATAGTGTAAACAAGTATCGAGTCAACATGAACATGTAACATATAGTTGGATCATGCAAATGCACGTGTTAATCTTATGTCTAATGTTTGATTCTATCTAGGTAGCACTTCGTGCATTCATATTTTTACTATATGGTTGCTACAGTCAATACAATTTCGTTTAGATTTAGTAGTGGGTTTTACAGGTCACGTACTCAGGAAAACATGTACATTCAATATTGTATCGAGATACGTACAAACATATAACGTGAACATATCGAGTCAAACATAGTGTAAACATATAGTGTGAAACATATAAACATATCATTCGCAAACTTGCAACTTGTAATTTGCAATTTGCATCGGGAAACCACGAGCTACCGTCCGAGTACGCTCTTCTATATTGCCCACTACTTAAATCCTTTCCTTATACCCCGGCTTGTTACTTAAATTAATTTTGTTAACACAATCATAATGCAATGAGAATGATGTCAAGATATGGACAGGGAACAACAAGAAATTTTGCATGCAATATGTTCTAAGTAATGAGATGTGAAACATGTAGTTTTAATGTCATATTTGGATATAATTTATTATTACATAGATGGGTCCATAATATTTTAGGGTCGTACAAAATAATATTGCAACTACAAAGTGAGTGATCACATGTATAAAACTAAATCAAAATTTAAGGGATAATATACAACACTTAAATTATTATCAAGGGCAAAATAGTCATTCACACCAATATGTATAACCCCTAAAAGTACGTATGTTTGTATTTATTTTTTTGTGTTCGTGTCATGCATATGAGAACAAAGTATTCACGATCACATGTGAATACAAATCGACGGATTAGGTATGGAAACGGGTATCAATTCGACTTATGAATGCGAATTGGAGTCAAAAATAATATACTTGCGGTATTTTTACAAGGGACTTGTACTAGAACAAATAAAATTGTATAAGAGATACTTGCCTTTTGATGATTTCAAGAAGAATAATCTGCGAACTCCGAAAATTACGTGCGAATATGTGTGCAAGAAGTCCAAGCAATAAAGTCAGCAAGTAGAGCAACTCTACACCGTGATCAGATCCACACAGCAATCAGTAATATCGGATTAGATGTACTCAGAACACGAAACGGCAAAAGCGGCCAATAGGATCCCTTCAACGCACCGGATCAAGATAGAACAGGGAACACCAAATGAGATCCCACAGTCATAAAACACTAACGGCTTCAACAGCCACTCATGGATCATCTTCCCCACGCGACTGAGAGAGAGATATCGCAGGAGAACAAGAGCAGCGGGGCGCGCTCACGGTGACTGGATGGTCACGGCATCGAGGGGAACGGAGGGCGGCATCAACTGTGTAGCGGCGATTGGTCGGGAAGCGACGCAATCGGCGAGGACTCTGTGGAGCTCTGTTTTCGACAAAAACAGAGGAGAACGAGAATGGCAGAGCTTCGGGGTCTTCGACGGTGGCGACGAGGGCGATGGGTCTTCGGGGGTTGCAGGGAAGTCGTAGACGAGGACGAGGGACGGCAAGGCGAGGGGAGAAGGTGAAGGTGCTGACAATGGCGGAGTTCGAGGTGAAGACGAAGGTGATTCGATGGAGTCGATGGGAGTTGGGCGATAAGGGAAACAGGAAGAGGGAGAGCGGGACATGAGATCGGGGAGATGGAGAGGAAGAGGGTGTTGATGGCGAGGCAGTTGGTGACGGTTCGGGGTGTTGTCGATGGGTTTGGTAGGGGAAGAAGTGAGCAGGAGAAGGAGAAGATGGAGATGGGCGTTTGGGTTTGTTTGTCTGTTTGGTTTGGTTTTGTTTGTTTGGGTTTTAATCAGAGAAGGGGAGGGGTACGGGAGAGAGAGAGAGAGAGATATTAGTATAATTGAAGTATAGAAATAATATAAAATTAAGGTGGAGAGTGATTATAGGGGAGGGGGTTACGGGATCCAATTTACTATTGTGTGGAGGAGCAATAAGGGCAACAAAATTTGTTATCACAATCAATTAAAAGAGGAGGGATTTTAGGGGTTTAATTTGGGATTACAGGAGGTGGGGAGAGATTTGGGGATTAATTGTTGGATCTGGTCAACAATAGAGTTTGGATTTGGGTTAGCGGATCAAGACCCAATAGGAGATGGGCTTGGTCCATGGGCTCAAAAAAAATTAATTATTTAAATATAAAATTGGGCCCAAAATAAATAATTAGACCATTGGGTTTAATTTAAATTACTAGGCTTATAATAAAAATTGGGTTCCAAAATATTTCACATATTAAAATAGTTGAATAATCAAATATTGGGCTTCACAAAATAGTTTGAATATCATATTAAATTAAAAGAGAATAGTTTAATTTAAAAATACGGGAAAATACTTGAAAATATAAATTTACGGAAACAGGGGTTACAATGAGTCAAGGAAGTGTACCCAATGCGGCAAAACTGGGCACACGAAAGCTCGATGCTATCAGATTATCGGCTACCCGCATGACCGAGATCACAACAGAGATTCTCGAAAGAAGATATCCACTGTAGCTGTTGGAATTGCTGAAGGAGCTAAGAAGAGCATTGAACAAACCTCCGCACTGGTTACAGCTGCAGGTAATGACGGTAAGGCTTTTAATATTTCTGTATTTGTTATGAATAATACATGGATAATTGATTCCGGTGCTACCGATCATATGACTTTTGATTCTAGACAAGTTAAAACCTTACACCCATCCACCAAATTCATAGTATCCACTGCTAATGGTGATCTTTTCTCCGTTACCGGCGAGGGTTCCATATCTCTCACAAAAGATCTTACATTAGATACAGTACTAGTAGTCCCATCCTTAAATTTTAATCTGTTATTTATCACCCAAATTACTAATACCCTGCATTGTATTGTTGTTTTTTGGCTTTCCTTTTGTGACTTTAAGGATATTCGGACTCGCAAGATGATTGGTTATGGGGTTAGACGTGGAAAACTCTATTATCTGGATTTGGTTTCTGAGAGTTCAAATAGGTTGACTCAAGCTCTTGCCGTTAATAAATCAAAGGGGAAGAAGCAATCAGAAATTTGGCTGTGGCATCGACGTCTATGACATGCATCATTTGGCTATTTGCTTAAATTATTTCCCAGTTTATTTTCGAAGTTGGATATTTCTAGTTTTCATTGTGATGTATGTGAATTAGCAAAAAGTCACAGTGTTTCTTTTCATTGCAATCTGAATAAAAGCACGATTCCATTATGATTTTCATTCTGTTGTTTGGGGTCCATCCAGAAATACCACTATTAAAGGAGCTAAATGGTTTGTGACATTTATTGATGACTGTACTCGTATGACTTGGATTTGTTTGATGAAAACTAAAGGAGAAGTTAGTGGTTTATTTCAAAATTTTCATAAGCAGGTTACGACTCAGTATAAAGCACACATTCCAGTTCTCAGAAGTGACAATGGTGGCGAGTACCTGAATACAAATCTACAACAATATTTGGTGCAACATGGAATCGTTCACCAGACTACATGTTCATATACTCCTCAATAAAATGGCGTGGCCGAAAGGAAGAACAGACACTTGCTTGAAGTAGTCCGTGCTTCACTTATTTCTAGCAATCTCCCACTCATGTATTGGGGGGAAGCCCTTACCTCTGCAGCATACCTAATCAACCGAGTCCCTTCTCGTATTCTGAACTTCAGCACGCCACTTCAAGCACTGACTAATGCTGTGGATGCGCCACCTATTGTCAACCTACCACCTCGTGTGTATGGGTGTGTCGCATTTGTTCACCTACATCAACACAAGCAGAGTAAGTTAACCCCCCGAGCAGTGAAATGTGTTTTTGTGAGATATGCAATGAATCAGAAAGGGTATCGCTATTATCACCCACCAACTCAATGGATGTTTGTGACTATGGATGTGGTGTTCCATGAACATGAGATGTATTTTTCTTCTTTTGCGGTTGAACTTCAGGGGGAGTACCGAAGTGAAGTTCAGACTCTTGGGTATGATAAAGTAATTGTCAGTCCGAACGAACAACTGGATACAAATAATGGCAAACACTTGAATGAAGATCTAGCAAGGGAGGAAGACCCACATGAAGAACTGCAACCAAAGGAAGAAGATCCTCTTGAAGAATTGCAACCAGTAGAAAATCCTCTTGAAGAATGGCAGTCAGTACCGAATTTCAGTGAGAGTGAACCGTTAGAACCCAAAACCAATCGTCATCGTTGTCTGAACCTCCTAGAAGAGAAATCCCGTACGGTACTAATAGAGGTATTCCAAAACCCACTTATGAACCTAATCCCTCTAGTAACGTCAAATATCCCATGAGTATTATGTATCCACTCACAACCTGTAGGAATCAAATAAGTCATTTGTAAATCAATTATCTACTGTATCTATTCCTAACAGTGTGCAGGAAGCCCTTACTGATCCAAGGTGGAAAGCAGCTATGGATGAGGAGATGGAATCCTTGAAAAAGAACGAGACAAGGGAGATAGTCGAGCTGCCAGTAGGAAAGAAGCCAGTATGATGCAGATGGATTTATACGGTGAAGTATAAGTCTGATGGTTCAATAAAGCGATACAAAGCAAGGCTGGCTGCCAAAGGGTACACACAAACGTATGGAATTGATTATAAAGATACATTCGCGCCGGTGGCAAAATTCAATACTGTTCGAGTCTTACTGTCACTTGCTGTAAATCTTGACTGGTCGTTGGAGCAATTTGATGTGAAAAATGCATTTTTGCATGGGGAATTGACAGAAGAAGTCTATATGGATCTTCCACCAGGTTTGAATAGACCAGTTCAACACAACAACAAAGTATGTCGTTTGAAGAAAGCATTGTATGGACTGAAGCAGTCGCCAAGAGCTTGGTTTGGTAGATTTACAAAATCAATGAGGACATTCGGATACTATCAGAGTAATTCTGATCATACTCTATTCCTAAAAAGAAAAGAAGGTACAATTACTGCTCTCATTATTTATGTAGATGATATGATAGTAACTGGAGATTATCCTGAGGAAAGGAAGGTATTAAAGAACTAATTGTCACAAGAGTTCGAAATGAAAGAGCCTGTCCCTTTGAGATACTTTCTTGGTATTGAAGTTTCTCGCTCAAGAAAGGGCATATTTCTGTCTCAAAGAAAATACGCTCTTGATTTGTTGAAGGAAACTGGAATGTCCGCTTTGTCAACCGATTAGTACACCATTGGAAGAAGGACTGAAACTTTGAATCTGATCATGTGTCTTGTGATAAGGAAAGATATCAGAGATTGGTTGGACGATTGATGTATCTTGCACATACACGGCCCAATTTATCATATGCTTAAGTGTGGTAAGTCAGTTTATGCATGCACCTCAGAAACATCATATGGATACAGTAATGAGAATTCTGAGATATATTAAGTCTGCTCCAGGAAAAGGGGTCCTATTTATGAAACATGGTCATTTGAAGGTTGAGGCATATACTGATGCTGATTGGGCAGGATCTATAATTGATAGACGCTCCACTTCAGGATACTTCACCTTTGTTGGAGGAAAATCTAGTTACATGGATAAGCAAGAAGCAAAATGTTGTTGCACGCTCTAATGCAGAGGCTGAGTATCGCGGAGTAGCTCTAAGTATAGCGGAAGCTCTATGGCTGAAACTTTTTTTGCAGGACTTAGAATGTGGTTCGAATGAACCTATGAAGGTGTATTGTGATAGTCAAGCAGCATGCGATATTACCTCCAATCCAGTTCAACATGATAGGACGAAGCATGTAGAGGTGGATAGATTCTTCATCAAGAAGAAATTGGATGAGAAGGTCATTGAGATAGCTAAAGTGAAGTCAGAAGATCAGCTTACAGATATCCTGACCAAGGCAGTTTCGAGTCGGCTTTTCTTGAAATTTGTAGACAATTTGGGCATGTTCAATATCTATGCACCAACTTGAGGGGGAGTGTTGAAATATAGTAAGTGCTAATGTGTATATTCTGTTTCCTAATCTATAGGAAACAGATTTCCCAAATCTCTCACCCCTCAATCTTCTCTCATTCTCCTTTCTTCTCCTTCAAGAATGTAATTCTTATATATAGCTGTATACAGTAAAGAATAAATGAATAAGAAAAAATATTATTCCCAAAATCTGTTTTCAATACTGTATGCTTTTTCTACCTCTATTTCCTTATTTTATGCAATTTATGTTAAGTTTCTGATTTCCACAAAATCATCATATTCACCTCCCTAGTGTGGTCTATATAAAAGTCCTTTTTTGCATATATAGTACCACTTATATAATATGCACCTTGCTATAAATTAATGAATTACTTTCAAATGATTAATTCTTTAACTTTGGGCTAAAGCTGGATTAAAGCAGAGGACTTGGACAAATTAATCTGCCCCTTAATTTATCATCATCTGAAACGGATAATAAATTATTCAAGTGGTTTAGATCATTGCATTTGGTGCTTATTTTCTCTTCTTTCGTACTCCTACTAATTAAGAATATATAATGGCGATTGGCGCGCATGTCTCCCAACTTTTTTATAAAACTTACTTTCATTATTTTTCTTACTAAAGAAAGTGACCATAGAGAATAGTGCATTACATTCAACTTTCATTAGAGTAATGCTTTATCCACTACCAATTTCACTACATTTCTCTTTACTATCTTAGATGGCACACTTCAATAGCTAGGGAAAGATAGAATAGGTGGGAAAACTCTCCAATAGAAATATACCATCTAAGATAGTGAAGAAAATGATAGTGAAATTGATAATGGCTCAAGCATTACTCCTTTCATTATACATTTAAGATTTTGTTTGTTATACATGATGCAAAATTACCTTATCAATTTGATCAGCCCATAATCTTCCATTAATCCTCACTAGGTATATAACCACCGACAATATTTTAATGTGATTATGTTTCATTTCACTATGATCTCCCTCTCCTAAATGTGTTTGTCTCTCCTTCATTAATTATCTCTAATCTCTAATCTCTAATATTATAATGAGAGAGTTGGGTTGTTATTTGTCAACATACAAACTCATGTGTTGCACATGCAACTCCAACTCTCTCATTAATTACAACAAAAACAAATAAATAAAAAAATTTCACCTATTTAAAACGTGTAACGCACGTGCAAATCAATTTTATAATAATTTTTAACACTAAACATGCATATATGTTGTACGTACAACTCAAATTCTACTATAAACACGTGCGTTGCACGTACAAATTGTGGTTTTTTCTTCAAAATATTTTTCTCAATTACGTGTAATGCACGTCTAACTCCAAAACTATTTCTTAACATGTATATCGCACTTGAAAATCCTCCAACTCTTATCAAAACGTGCATCGCACGTGAAAAATACTAGTAATATAATATTATAATGGGAGAAGGCCTTAGTGTCATTTGTCATTTTGTCATTCTACCAACATGTGTAACTGTCACGCCCCGCTTCCCAAAAACACGAAATACGAGCGCGTGACAAAGCCCAGCGAATGATTTCCATCATTCATGAGCTGTAGGATCGACTCAGCATCATAACAAGAATATAAAAAAATGTACACAACCACGCATGCATGAATAATTTATTAATCAACAGAAAACAATTGAAACAAAATAATAATATCCCAAATAGTTTTCAAATCTGGATCAAAAGATAAAACTCGGGACTATAAGCCTGTTACAAGATTCAAGTAGTAATAAATTGTAAATAAACTCGAATACAAAGTAATTAAAACAAGCTTTTCCCCAAGCGAAGCCAAGAACGTTTGCTCACCAATTTCAGCAGGCAACTCGTCTCCAAAGTCTGTATATATAAATATATAAAATAAAAAAAAAATAGAGAAAACAAGATAAACGCTCTTAGTGCAAGTTAGGACCGCAAGCAGTACAAGTAAGAGTATGAAAACAAGTGCAAGAAATATGGAACAAGATTTGGAATCAAGAATGTATAACATAATGTAATAGGGATGCAACAAGCAGGGGGATTCAAAAAATTAGTTGGCAAGAAAGACAACTCAAGTGACAAGATTGGGTAACAAGTACTAGTAGTAGAATAAGTGGCAAGTGAACATATAATGGTATCAACCATCAAGTAACAAGTATTACGTACAAGTGTCAAGTAATAAGTAACAAGTCTCAAGTAACAAGTCTAAAGTAGCGAGCATCAAGTAGGATATCAAGTGTGTACAAGTGACAATTTAATCTTAAGTCTAATATTTAATTCTATCTAGGAAGCACTTCATGCATCCATACTTTTACTACATGGTTGCTACATACAATCAGTTATGTTTAGGCCTAATGGTGGAGTCTATAGGGTGGTGTACTCAGGTATCAAGTATCAAGCAAGCATGAAAGTGTGCGAAATAGGTCAAGTAAACATGGTCAAGATCATGGAACAAGTTTAAGATAATTGTAATGCATATCCGAGGGTCAACACAAATTAAAATTATCAAGTACTGCGAGAATTGCAGATCTGGACAGCATGACGTTGCTGCACCAAAACTGCGATTCCGTTGCTACAAGATAGCAAATGTAGATCCGTTAGAAGGCCTAGAAACTAGACTCCTGCCCGGTTTCAACGCATATAATTAAGACACATAAAAGTTGTAGCAATTGATGTCAAAACAGCAAACTACACAGCATTTATGTTCAGCTAAAATTGGTAAAACTGAGTTTATACATATGAAATAGGATTGAAACTTCATTAATTAATTCTAAGAAAATTAGAGAATGTTTTATAGGGTGTCTATTATTAACATCCAAAATTTCAAGTTATTTACTTATTGATAGCATAGTTAAAAATAATTGTAAACCAAAGTGGTGCAACAGTTTTTATGAATTTGCGATTACAGATACAGTGGCAGTAAAACCATGATATCTCCTAAACCGTAACTCGGAATTCAAAAATTTTGGACGTTATTGACAACTATACACTTGGGGCTACATTTCATATTCAGGACTCAAGTTCAGATTCTAGTGTTATCAGGGTCGAAACAGCAAGCCAAGACAGAACAAAAACAAAATAATACACTTTTTGCATGAAATGTATCAAAATTATACTAGTTGTGAACAAATGCATCAACGAAGGGTTGTGACTCTTTGATCATGTGATAGATAAGGCGAAACATGAGATTATCAACGATAAACAAGAAAAGTCACATTCACAATCTACTTGCAGTATTTTCAAGGAAAAGTTTGTACTAGAAAACGAAATGTACAAGAAGATACTTGCCTTAGTGTGTAGACGATGAATCCGACGAAAGAGTAACGGATATGGATCCCGGCGACGAGCACGATCAGCACGGATCTTGATGAGATGATCAAGATCGAGACGATCAACGGTTGAAATTCGATCTGATAAAGATGATCACGATCGGATTGGACGGCTGAGATCTGCTAGGCGATGTGATGATCAGATTGGTGATGAAGGCTCTGATCTTGATCAGATCAGAAGGTCCAGATCGAGAGATCAAGATCAGATTAGATGGAGGGCTGAGATGCGATCGGATGGTGATGATCAAAATCTAGCTTGGATCTTGATGCGATCGGGTGGCCCAGAATGAACAAGAGCAAAACTCCATGATCACACAGCAACCCATGGACTTCGGCTGGCTCGAGTGGTGTTGTTTTCGTTGCTGCAGATGAGGAGACGGCGGTTGTAAGGCGGTGCACGGGAGGTGTGGCGAGAGGCTGCCGACGATGGGGTCGCGCTAGCTATCGGTGGAGGAAGGCCAGCGCAGGGAGGCGCGCTACTGCTGCTTCGGCGATTGGAGCTTCGCTAGCGGCGGCAGCAGGCGAAGACGATGGTGGACATCAACGACAGGAGGGCTTTTGGCAACAGTACATGGAGGCAGGTGGGGACCAGGGAGCTTGGACGACGGTGCGACTGGCTGTCGTTGGCATGGCATTGTGCAGTCGCGGCATTGGGAGGAGCAGGACGAGAAGGGGCAGCACCGCAGGTGGCTGCAGGTGAGGAGGCTGAGCGACGGCTGCTGTTGCACGTCGACGGAGTAGCACGACACGGGTGTGCATCGTGAGATGGTCGCGACAGGGAGCCGAGGTGGCTGACGGGAGAGGGTGACGCAGGGAGAACGAGCGGGAGGTGGACGAAGGGTGCAGAGGAGGGGATGGGTAGATGAAAGGTCGGCTAGGGGTTTTTTTTTTAGTAGGGGAGGGGGATAAACAATATATATATAGGGTGATTGGGTGTTAACGAGTCTGCATATTGATAATGGGTTGAGTAGGGTAATTGGGTATATAGGAATAAACGTGTTATTGGGGATTTAAAACAGAGTATTGGGTTGGGTAGTTTTCATAGGGTATTGGGTAATTGAAGGGTTAATGGGTATCCAATAAGGAATGGGTTATCAGGTTTACAAGGCATTGGGTTTAGGTAGCTTGGGTTCAATAAGAAAAATACAATAACTAATAAATTACAATTTTATAAAATTATGTAATTTAAATTACAATACAGAATTTATTAAAATAACTACAAATATTTTTATAAGTAGAACTAGGTTTTTAACAACCAATCAAAGTAATAATAATAATAATAACCCTAATAAACATGATAATAACAATAACAGTAATGATAATAATACTGAATAATAATAATAATAACATTAATATAAAAATCGTTTGAAAATAACAATAAATACAATTAATAAAAAGAAATGGATTTTGGCGGGAGATACAAAAAGAAATTTGAAATAAAATTGAATTCCAGAAACGGAAATTTTTTATAAAGAACCCAACTCAGCTAATACACAGGAAATACAGATTTGGGGAAACAGGAGTTACAGTAACGCACGTACATAACCAATATAAAAGAGGTTTCTGGTTCAAATCCTCCCTACGTCAGAGTTTTCATTTTTATTTTTTGGAATTATTAAAACGAACATCGCACGTACAAATTACTAGTAACATTTAATGTGAATTAATTTTCGTAGGAATGTAGTCTAAAACAATCAGAACTATGGGGTTTGTTAGGTCGGGATGTCAAAAGTTTCCAAAAAGATACTCCTTCCGTTTCAAAATATTCATTTTAGGTTTATATACAACTATTAAAAACAAATTTAGAATTGAGTAAAAATACTAAACATTTTGATTGTTGTGTAAAAGTACTAGACTTAAATGAACATATAATCATGTAAGAGTACTAGACAATAATAAAATTGGAAATCTTTTAGAAAAGTATCTAATAAATTTTTAAAAATAATAAGACATCTATTTTAAAAACCTAAAATAATGAAAAAAAAAGAAAAGAAAAAAAAAGAAGATTAGAGCATTCCCTACCATACCTTATAACCCCCCCCCCCCCCCCCCCCCCCCCCCCCCCCCCCCCTCCCAAAAAAAAAAAATGCCAATCTTTAAATGGAGCCGCATATTTGCGGCTCCAATTTGGGTTCGGCAAATTGTTTCTTTTGCACAAAACCCCCTCCTTTAATGATGGAATATATTAGTATATATTTGTTTGTTTAATTTGTTCTTTTAAACTTTTTTTATATTTCTTATTTATAGACAATAATAGACAATAATTATACTAATGTTATTTTTTTAACAAGATCTTTAATATGAGACAAATATTGAACATCTTTCTGATTTGTTTTAAGTATATAAATTAATCATATGAATCAATAATTCTCAGTAAGTGTATTATCTTTTCTAATTAATTGTTTTATAACTTTTTAATTATTTGTATTATATTTTTTACAAACAAAAAATAATTTTGTGCAAAAAAAAATTTACCAAAAAAATTTTCAAACCCCAAAATGGGGTACCATTGGAGCACCGCATTTGAAACCCAAATCAAAATAACATATTCCAAAGAATATGCCAAAATGAAACCCAAAATGGGGATGAGGATGCAGTTCCATTGGGAATGCTCTTAGAATGACTTATTTTTGCGAACGAGGAACTATTGGTTAAAACCTCAAAGAAGGCAAAGCTACGTGCGTCTGAATATTTTGCCAGTCCACACAGTTTGAAGTGCCAGTTGTTATTGGGAGTTACTAATAGTATCTCTCATATTTCCTCGAACTCTAGTTTTAGTACGGTCTTATTCTTTTGACTTTTTTCAATATTTATAGTTTTCTCTAACATATGACCAATTTACATTCAAATTTTTTTTGAACCTCGATCGATGTGGAGCAAGATTTATTAAATTTGATTTTATTTTTTGTTTGGTGGCCATAAGAAAATGAAACTAGCACGTGGGGAAGTCTTCGACATTGATTAATTTATGATTCATATTTTATGTGGATTATATTAAGATTATGTCTTGAATATTCATGGTTCAGAGTAGAAGAAGGTATGATGAAGCATAGAGCTTGAAGCGTCGAAGAGAGTAGAAGAGAAAACTGCAATATCAGTAGCCAGGAAGAGTGACAGACCGCAGTTGTTCAGGGTTTTGGCCGACAGGAGGTCGGCGACCGGTCTTGTTAGAGAGTGGACCTGTCTTGTTGGACGATTGACCGTGTGCGGCACGTGTTTTTTTTGGGCCTCAATTGTTAGGTCGTTTCAGTCCAGTGTTCAACTCCAAGTTAGATCGTACTGCTCTTATTCAGTTACTTCTTCTTCAGGTTATATCGGACGACGGAGAATCTAGGGTTCTTTCTATTATTCTTCTATATATTGTTGTAGCCTCCAATATGAGAGGCAAATACTTCATTGATATTTTCTCCATTTCAAAGAGAGGCTTGAGAGTGAGATAGTTCTTGGTGAGTGAGTTTAATTTGTATTGAGTAAATCATTAACTCGTAATCTTTTCTAGTTGAATATTATATATCCCTATATTTTCCGTCCGGATTAAGCGAAAGCTAGCCAGGATAAATCCTCACTATGTTTTTGTTGGATTATTGGATCTACTTGTTTGGGTGTTCATTGACTCATCTCATCAACTTCGCCTTCCTCATTGCTCTATTTAATTCTGCTGTGCCATCGGTATGTTCGTAGACACCCCATCGTGTGGGGTTAATAGTTTGGATTGCCACGTATCATATCAAATTACACTAAAAAAATATCTGCCTATTGTAACATTGTATGGATCTTCTCTTGCAAATGGATCCAGAGGAATCATTACCGCAAGACATAGAGGGGAGTAAATAAGGCCTTCTATAATCTCAATCAATCGCAGTCTCGCGGAGAGTGCTTACGAAAAAACGTATCCTTAATTTCCTGGCAGGGATATTGGCAGGAATTAATTGAAGCTTTAGCATGGGCTATCTGAAGTTTTAATTGATTCATAAGGTCTCAACCTTAATTGTTATTTGAACAAAAAGATCACAAAAAACTTTTGGTAAAAGTTATGTCTTGATCCGAGTGGGGATAGCTAGTATCCATCGTTTACGGCTATGACCGCTTCCCACTATACGGAAGTACATGCACGCAATTGAGGCCCAACGAATGATATAAGTATGCTAACTCATATCATCCATAAGTTATACAATACCAGTAAGCTCAACAACACAGGTAACAATAATAATCACATGAACAATGCTAGAATGTAATAACCACTATCTGAGATATAAGAAATTCGGGTTAAAAAACCCAAGAATAAATAATGCAATAAATAGTTTATTACAATGAGGTGATAGAAAAATAGTTGTAGCAATTCTGTCTAAAAAGTTTGATTATCAAGTTCCTTCCGTAAATCATCATCTGTCCTGTATAAACATTAACTCATAAGAAAATGGGAAAATACTCGTTAAAGCAAGTTTCGGACAACAAGTAACAACAAGTAGTAAAATAGTAAGATAACAAGATATAACATGGAAGGAACAAGAAGTAGCAGTGCAATTACTGAAAAACAGTGCAATACAATATGGAGGAAGCAAGGAACTGGAACAATATGATATGTAAGTAACAACTGTAAAAAGGTATATTCAAGACTTCAAAGTATAATCAATTGATAACCCAGGATCAGTTAATCAATAATCATGCAATCATGAATTAAGAATCATGTAATCAAGAATCAAGGATCATGTAATCATGAATCATGCTTAGTGTCAATATCGAGTTTATTGGTCTTATTAACTTATGTAATGCATGCAATCCTGTGTCCCATACCATAAGTTCAGGTGCATATCAATCATGTGACATTTAGACTTAAATAGTGAATTCTATAGGATTATGTACTCGGGTCTTCCAGTGATAGTATCAATAAACAAGACATATAATCAAGAATTGTGTAATCAAGAATTAAGAATCAAGAATGACTATTCCGGGAAAACACGGGCCCCCTTCCTAGTATACTCCCCTATATTGCTCACTACTAAGCCGTACCTTTATAACCCCGACTTGCTATTCCTTTACAATAATTAATTAGGAACATACAGTAGGTACGACTAGTGGAACGCTAGTATCAATACAATATCAAGAATATATTAACAGCTATGCAATGCATGATATATATATATATATATATATATATATATATATATATATATATATATATTTCAATTCATTAAATATGGAAAATAACGGGTTCATATGCAAAAAACGTAGAGATGAATTTCTAAACAGCAGCACCTATCTGCATTCATACTCACTTTACCATTGCTACAGAACAGAAAATATGATTCTGTCAGAAATTCTAGAAAGTGGACTCCCTTCGGGTTCCAACGCATAACCACACGATACATTCTAGGGAAAGTAGTTATGCGTAAAAATTTATTCTTTACTGGTTTCGATGTTTCGTGCACAGTTCTGTTCTGGAAATCCAAAAGTCACAGTACTAAAATGTTAATAACTTACAATCTATAAATCGGATTGAGAAATCATAAGATGTTCTGGATTCTAGACTCGATGAGCTATGATTTTCATGTGTAAAGTTCTTTGATCCAGTATCGGAAATATAGTCTAATTCTCAGTACAAGAGATAGGACATGAAGATTTCATGCATAGTTTCGGTGTTCTGAAAATTTCAATATTACAGTACTAAAATCGTGATATCTCACAATTTATAAATCGGATTGAGAAACCGTAAGATGTTCTGGATTCTAGACTCGGTGAGCTACGATTTTCATGTATAAAGTTCTTGGGTTCAGTATAGAAAACTAAGTCAATCTCTCTGTTGTTTAAGGGTTCGTATACAGTTTTGGTGTTCTAGAAATTACAATATGACAGTACTAAAATCGTGATATCTTATAATCTATAAATCGGACTGTGAAACCGTAAAATATTCCGGAATCTACATTCGAAGCAATACGATTTTCATGTATAAAGTTTGGAATTTAAATATCGGGTGCTAGGTCAAATTCTCAGTATAAATTCGGGCAAATGATAGGATAGAGTTATTCGGTATTCGATAACATGATTCGAAGTGTGTTCACGGTTCAAGATTTGAATCAATAGCATGGGATAAGTAACTAGACAAGGTAATATGATAATAACTAGTCCACTTGCTAAGATTTCAAGAAAACACTTGCCTTTCACATGACGATTATGAATGTGGGAAGAACAATGTGGTGAAAACAGCACAACGACAATGGCTATGGCAGCGAGATGCAAGTACAAAAATACATTGATGACATCGGCAGCAACAACAGCAACGGTGAGTGGGACGGCACCTTCTGCGAGCAACGATAGCAAGAGGAGTGCGGAAATGGAGTGGAGCTCGAGGTGAAGTTAAGGTGTTTGGTTGTGTAGGTAAAAGAAGGAAATGAAGGAGACAGTGAGTGAAAGAGCTTGAAGCTCGGGTGAAGATGAGGAGATATGGTGAATGTAGGAGGTGTGCATGCATATATATATATATATATATATATATATATATATATATATATATATATATATATATATATATATATTAAAACACAAAGAAAGCTATCAAGTAGCTCTCCATCAATCCCCTCAAAATCAAAGGCCCAAATCTAACCTTACAAAACACATCCCCCCCCCCCCCCCCCCCCAAATTTCAAACCCCAAAACTCATTCAAATCCAAAAAAAAAAACTCATTTATTTATTTAATTATTTCTCTCTTTCTCTCTCTCTCTCTCTCATTGTCTTTCTATTTACTCAGAAATTTAGTTTTTAAGATTTCAGGTTTGTAAATTTTTAAATTTTTTCAGTTTTTTTTAAAAAAAAATCATGTTACATTGAAAATAGCAAATATCTCTTCGATAGTTAAATTTCATCATTTTCCACCCTCAAAGTTCTAAGAAGTTGGATTTTATACCCTCATTTATAATTATTTTTCAACATATACTAATGGAAACATGGACTTTCATTTACAACTAATTATTGTCATACTATTCAAACTTGAGCTACATAATTGTTGTTTTACTTGTTTACAAGGCTTTTCATATGCTGTATCATTCCGAAGATGTGCCGTAGGCACGTGCCCACGGGAAAATCTAGAAGAAGTGGCAACCAAAAGGAGAGAAAATGTGGGGAGACGAAGGGCTGCATGTGTTTATATATATATATATATATATATATATATATAATGGAGAGGGGTAGTAGGAGGAGGTGGAGGCTAGGAGGCGTTAAATGTCGTAAAAGAAGTTGGGGGTTGAGGGGTTGGATGTTGGATTAGATAAATTGATTAGAATTAGAATTAGGATTAGGATTAGTCAGAGTTTAAATTTAAACTCCAATGAAAAAATTCACAAAAGTTTAGAATGGATCGGAAAACTTTTTGAGTTCTAATAAGAATGAAATAATGTCTGATAAAGAGTCTAAAGAGAAGAAGAAAAAAATTGATCTGAAAATTAAAATACAAAAATTCACGTAATAAAATACGCACAACTGGAACAGGAGGTTACATGGTATCAGAGCTTCAAGTTGTCGAGTCCATTGGTTAAGATGACATGTCACAGTATTTTGAAGATCAAGCAGTTCGATGTAAATATCAACTTCAATGTTTGGAAGGTAGACATGTATGATGTCCTAGTTCAAGAACATCTACAGTTGGCCATCATGAAGAAGGAAAAGCCATCCGATATGAAAGAGGATGCTTGGAATGATATTCGTGAAAGATCCATAAGTCTGATCCGACTATCTTTGGCGTACGAGGTCAAGTGCAGATTTCTTGATGAAACTGACCCAGCGAATTTGTGGGAAAAACTCATAGCTGACTACTCTGCTTCGTCGTTATTAAATTGGATGTATTGGAAGAGAAAGTTATTCCATTTCTCAATGAAGGAAGTTACCGATCTCCAAGACCACATCACAGAGTTCAACAAGGTTCTATCAGAACTCAATGCAATAGATATGGATGTGGGTGAGGAAGATAAAGCGTTTAACTTGGTATATTCACCACCGAATTCGTACGAAATTTTGATCACTGCCATGCTACACGGTAGATCTGCCAAGGAGAGTATTTCAGTAGAAGGTCTAATCAAAGCATTGAAGGAAAATCAACTTAGGAAGGAGACTCAGAAATTATCGTCTATTCCAAATTGTCTAGCAGTGGAAGGTCCTTCAGGTGGAAGACAAAGTGCTATGCAAAAGGATTCGATCTGTTGCTGAGATTGCAAGAGGCCAAGGTATATCAAGAAAGACTGTTGAAAATTGCAGAATCAGAAAAGCGCCAAGGATGAAAAATCAACCGCCTATGTGATTAGTGTTTGTGATTTAGGTGATTCGTGTCTTCTTGTTTCCAATTCTTTAGAAGTGGATTCTAGTTTGTTTCTTGACTCAGAGGGTTTTTCTCATATTTTCTTCGAGAGGGAGATATTTTCTACTTAAAAGTCTACTGCAGGGCATTGTGTGAGAACATGAACTGGAGAGCTTTGTAAAGTAGTATTATGTCTTGAATACTCGTGGTTCAGATTATAAGAATGTAATACCCCACAAAATAAAATGATTTATTTTGCATTAGTAAATAATATTAAATTTGTAAAGTTGACTATTTTGACTATTTTCTTGAAATTGCAATTTTGCACGTGCAACACACGTGTGCAAAGTTACGAATTTTGAATTCTTAAAATGTTATGGTTAATAATTGATTTTTCCTTATTTATTCATCATATATTTAATTTTTAGACTTATTTAAATTAATTGGACTATTTTTACAAATTTGTCAATTTTACACGTGCAAAACATGTGCAAATATTTTTGGTTCAAATATCCAATTTTATATTTTTATTAAATTCTCCTAATTATAATTGAGTCTATCCTAAATTTTTGGGATTTTTCTGAATAAAGAAACTATTTTTATAAATACCTTGAAAGAGAGGGGCTTTTATGTAAAAGGCCGTTTTGATCTCAAATAAATAATGGAAATTCATTTTTACTTATTTTTGGGCTTTCTATGGTCATCATTGAAATGAAAAATATATTTAAACTTTATTTAGAGTCGATATGGTAAAGATTTAAACAAATATAGTGTTTTTCCAAATATGAAATTTATGTTGGATCTTGTGCAAATGTTTTCTGGAAGGTAAAAGTCAGATATTTTAATTGGAAAATATAATATGTATCATTGGATATTATTTCTGAATTTTTTAGATTTTTACGAATATTTTATGATGTATTTGCAAATATTACAAAAGGGAGGGTTTTTGTGCAAAATCGCCACCCTGAGTCGTAAATTCGAATTTTTCTTATTTACTGGGTTGTACTGGATTGCTAGAAAACTCAGTGATAAAAAGATTTGATTTGGTTTTGATTTAGTTAACCTATTTTAACTAAGAAAGGGATTATATATGTAAAGTTATATTTTGGAAGGATTCTTTCGCAAAAGTGTTTCAAAACCCTATTCCTTTCAATCCCGACCTGTATAAAAGAGGGTGTACAGCCGTCATTCGATGCACGACACAAGTTTTATTATAATTTTATTTTCTTGGTGATTGAGGAGGAGATCTTGAATTCTTTGCAAAGAGGGGATTCTACATTTTGCTTCGTGATATTCGCTTGATCTCTCCAACTATGTGAGTGACAATGTTTTGTTTTATTTTGTTTTGTGTATGTTGTAGGTGAGTGATATAATTTTTTGGTTTTTTGTTTGTTTCTCTTTGATTTGTGTGTGTCATATGAGAATGATATGAATGTTTAGATTGATTTGGATGATGAATATGTTGGATGGATGAAAAATTGGATCTTTGAGAAGAACCCTAGATATTGTATGTGAATGATTTTAGATTGTTGGAAACCTAATATAAATTGTGAGTAGACTTTTCTTTTGGATTATTGATTTGATTGAGTTTGACAGATGTTATGCATTAATTAAATTAAAGATGAGATTTTGGACTATTGGTGCGTTGGATAAAAACAACTTGGCCATGCTGAGGATGAATTTAGTTTGTTTATGAATCAACTATAGAGAATAGTTGTGATTTAGTTGAGGAATTTTGTGAATGATTAATGGTTTAGAGGACCATGTTTTGAGGATTTGAGTTATGAGGATTTAAATTGGGGATTTGTGAAAGATGTTGTTTGAATTTGGATTTCTCAAATGCTAAGTTTAAATCTAATTATTTTGGTATTAATAAGATTTAGAAAATAAAACAAAGTTATTTGATATATGACTGATTCTTAAAAATCCTAGTTTTAACATATGCACAATCTAAATTCTGCAGACTGTAGGCCGAAAGTCGACTGTTGTGAATTCTCTGTCGACTGGTACACTTGGAATTATATTTTTAAAGTCATTATATTTTCTCTCTGGTAAGTCGACTTATGACTTTTACAAGTCGACTTATAACACTTAGAATATTTCCTTAAAGATTTCTGGAATTTCTCTCTGGTAATTCGACTAATGACTTTTACAAGTCGACTTACAACACTTAGAATATTTTCTTAAAGTTTTCTGGAATTTCTCTCTGGTAAGTCGGCTTATGACTTTTACAAGTCGACTTATAACATTAGAATATTTTCTTAAAGATTTCTGGAATTTCTCTCTGGTTAGTCGACTTATGACTTTTACAAGTCGAATTATAACACTTAGTTTATTTTCTTAAAATCATGGAATTTACTTTCTGGACAGTCGACTTATGCTTTCTATGGTCGACTGATACTGATGTATCCTTATATCTATGAATGTTCTTTCAATGATTTATTCTCTAGACGTTTTGATCTAGAACTACTTATACCCTATTTTCTATTCAGCTTATGCTTTCAATATGTTGAGTTAAGCAATTTATGTTAGAATTTGGTTTGGATATTTGAGTTTGAGTCTCTAGAGGATATGTGTGACCCTTGTATACCGGCGGTTGAGCATTTATGTTTGGGCCTGTTGAGGCATTTAGTTAATCAGTTGTTGAATTAAGTCCGGTAGGGTACACCAACTCTAGGAGATTCGTTAAGTAATTAAATAACCAAAATGATAAGGATAAGCACTAGTGGTGATATGATGAACGGGAACATGAGTTATGGATCTTAGTATGGCTTGCGGTGTGGGACAATCCCCGGAATTATCCAGGTGTGAGTGAAATAGTCTCCGGAATTACCTGTGGTGTGGGATTGGTCTCCGAAATTATCGGAGTCGAGGAGACGCACATGTGATATTCGGTGATGAAGTTCCATTGCTTGCGGTGTGGGGTATTCTCGAAGATTCCCAGGTATGAGTGAAATAGTCTCTGGAATTATCTGTGGATAGAGATTAACCTCCGGAATTATCGGGGCATGAGCTAATACTCACAGTTTATCTTTATCTCGTAGTAGTCATCGTAGTAGGATTAGTTGCATAGCGGGGGATTAAACCCTATAATGAGGAGATGTTAAGGGCTTGCATCGGACCTATGTAGAGTGGGATGCATAGACTCTGATAAGTACGCATTAGAGAGTCAGCATATAGACTTGTGTTTTCTTGACTTGGTTTTACGCATGTGTTTTCCTGTTTTCTACACTTGATACTTAGTTTAGCTTCACTTGATGTTTACATGTTTCCTTGCTATGTCATATTTTATATATTCTTGTTTATCACATGTTGTTTAAGAATTCATGCTTAATGTTCATTTATGTTGTTTGCTTGTTTATGTCACTCACACCATTATGGCTGACCCCTTTAGTTTTGGGTGTTAGGGATCACCTCTAGCCTCATGTGTTACAGGTTGTTGCTTAGAGCTTGGGGTTTGGATGCTTGAGATAGTTTTGGAGATAAAGTAATGTAATAGAGCTTTGTGTAAAATTTTGTAAAAAGAAGTGTAGTAAAAAGAAATTTGTAATTCAAGGTGTTTTGTATTCCGATGTGCTTTGTAAACAATTGATGTAACAAAAAGTTTTAATTTTCTCTGTATTTGGTTGCTATGTTTACAATTACATTGAAGTTGATGCTGGGAATTGTGCCACGTATTTCTAAGATATTATATTGGAAATTTGGGGCGCTACAAAGAATGTATGATGAAGCACGGAGGTTGAAGTGTCGAAGAGAGTAGAAGAGAAAACTGCAACATCAGCAGTGAGGAAGAGTGACGGTCGACCGTCCTGGGGGACGGTCGACCGCACCCCGACCGCATACCCGACCGCAATTGTTCAAGGTTTTGGCTGAGAGGATGTCGGTCGACCGGTCTTATTGGACGGTCGATCGTGCGCGGCGCTTTGTTCTTGTTTCGCCTTAATTTATTAGGTCGTTTCAGCTCAATCTTCAACTTTAAGTCAGATCGTACAGTTCCTATCCAGTTACTTCTTCTTCAGGTTATATCAGACAATTGAGATTCAAGTTTAACCTAGGGTTATCTCTATTGTTCTTCTATATATTGTTGTAGCCTCTAATATGAGAGGCAAGTACTTCATTAAAATTTACTCCATTGCGAAGAGAGGCTTGAGAGAGAAATGGTTTTTGGTGAGTGAGTTTAATTTCTTGTATTGAGTGAATCATTAACTTCTTGTAATCTCTTCTAGTTGAATATTATATTCCCCTATATTTTATGTCCGGATTAAGCGAAAGCTAACCGGGATAAATTCTCGTTGTGTTTATGTTGGATTGGTGGATCTATTTGTTTGGGTGACTCGTCTCATCTACTTCGCCTTCCTTATTTCTTTATTTAGTTCCATTGCACCACCTATGTGTTTGTAGACACCCCATCCCAACAGATTATTAATTATCTCAACTGTATGGTTGATTATGTGCATGCAATCATTGATGTGAAATTTATGATCTTAAAGTAAAAGGCCGAAACTATTTTCGTCAAAAAATTTATAAGATTACGGTTAACCCTAACCTTCCCTTGGATGCTTCGACCAACCTTGCATCTAATCTGCATCATATGATTACCCTTATTATGCCCCTTAAGTTTAATTTGTCTCTCTATCATATGAGGCATGCTTGATATGCACAATGTGATATCTACTTATAGAGAATGATGATTCTCTTACAATATGTTTTTTCCTACTCATGATCATTAGTCCTTTATGTTTTTCTATCCAAAAGAAACGAAAACTACTAAATCATTTATGTTAACTAGCATAACAACGAAAAAAAGAAAAATAGCCATTGATTCTTTGATATGTTTAAGTTTCCAACTCGCTTTGCAAAACACTTACGGATAACTTAACAGCAAAACGAATTGCAGTACTATAAATGACTGATGATAGATTGCTGACATTTTTTTTCTTTTTTTGGACTCAATACAAATCACAAACTTATCTACGGTAATTTTAGAGAAAAAATGATATTTGCTTTAAAATTTTTGGATAGTAAGAAAAAGTTGTAAGAAAATAGAAAGAGAAAGTTGTCATCAAATCGAGCTTCAAATCGAGAATAGCATTGTAAACGGAGAAAACATAGATTGTAAGTTATTAACATCATGTACAATTTGCTCTTTCTTTGTGTGTACATATTTCTCAATCTCAAATTTGTTTTAGCTCCAAATAAATTACACTGAATCCACGCTAACATTGCAAACACATCCACGTATCTTTGTTTATTCATCTACCCTTGCCCTTGATGCCCATAAGGGGAACACCGAAATCCAAAAAGAGATATTTGTATTTAATGTAGTTTTTTTTAAGAGTGGGAGCAACAGATAATGAGTTCTTTGATGATTAGGTGGGGCTATATTTAGTGTGGGACAAAATGTTGATTACCTAGTAATAGAGGTGGTAGAGCTGTATTTACAGGACTGAGAGGGGCAGTTAATAGGAAGATTCTCTAACTCATTTGAAAGATCCCCTAAATCAAGGGATGTAATCAATTATTTATTATCTTTCCAATTTTAGGGGATTTGATTGCCTGCCATGATTGACTAGTCAATCTACCAAGTTGGACTACAAATCAGCCCCACTTGTGAGTTGATCCAAGATAGTGAGCCTATGGATAGCCAATGTGCTGATCTTGAGCATGTAGCTGCTGTAAGATTACTGTTTCGCCCTTAGGAACTCCGAGATTCGTGCATGGGTCGTATGGCCCTGATTAGCAGTAATTTTCACCCACATCATAAGCTCCCCCTGTAACACTCTGCAAAATGAAATGATTTATTTTGTATTACTAAATAATATTATATTGGTAAAGTTGACTATTTTGACTATTTTCTTGAAATTGCAATTTTGCACGTGCAACACTCGTGCAGTGTTAGGAAATTTTGAATTCTTAAAATTTTATTGTTAAGATTGATTTTCATCATTTATTTATGATATTTTAATTTTCAGATTTATTTAAATTAATTTGACTAGTTTACGAATATTTATGACATATTTGTAAATATTACAAAGAGAGGGACTTTTGTGCAAAATTACCACTTTGAGTACAAATCCGATTTTTTTTAATTTCTGGGCTATGCTTGATGGTTGGATAACTCAGTAGTAAAAGGATTTAGTTTTATTTTATTTTATTTTACTTATTTAACTATTTTATTAAAGAAATATTTATATATGTAAAGTAATAATTTGTTAAGAGATGTTTCCATAAACTTGTAAAACCCTAAAAACTCCAGATTTCGGCCTATATTATGGCCACTACAGCCGTCCCTCTCCTCTGCAAAAATGAAATATATTTTTTTACTATTGGTTTTCTTGGAGAGTCGAAGCGATGATCTTGGATTTTGCAAAAAAAGGATTTTTTCTTATTCTTTATTAATTCAGTTGATTTTTTCATTGAGATGAGTGACATATGTTGATTTCTTTTTGTTGTATGTGGTGATTTGTCTATTAGAAAGCATGTTAGGGGTCATATGATGATATGATGAATTATTGAAAGATGGATGAATAAAGTGTAATGCCCCGATTTTCATTTATGAAAATTATTTATTTTGCACGTAGTGTGCCCGTGCAATTTACGTAATATGAAATCTTATAATTATTTTCCTTATGGATGATGAGTATATGCATATATATATATATATGTATATGTGTTCTTTAAATTATTTTTTTATAAAAGGCCCTTTTGTCTCAAATAAATACAAGCCCAAAAGTCTAATTTATTTACTTTGTAAAAAACTAATATTTTGGCCCATCAATTTAAGCCCATTCTCTTAATAACAACTTTTAAGGTAACATCTTTTAAAAGATCATTTTTATAAGGATGTATAATGTACAAGTTTTTATATGGAGACAAGTGCAATCACGTGCATTGCACGTACACGTGCATGAGCACCTTTCCTTGGCCGGTTTTTGGAAGAAGTGGAGTTAGTGTATAGGTGGTTACCTAGTTGTGGGTAGTTACTACAACTCCTACTCTCATCCTAGCCCTCCATCTCATAACCATCTACTCAATCCTAGCCCTCTATCTCACCCAAAGATTTAGTATAAATACCCCTCCTACTCATTTGTCTTTTACACTAAGAACTTTATTTGAAAGAAAGATATATTTTTAAGAGAGTTGTGAGTGAGTATCTTGGAGGCCGGTCATCACTTCAGAGGATTCTCAGTGGCAAGGAGCAAGGAGGAGGAGTCACATTATCACACTAGAAGTCTTTACGGGATTTCGTTAAACTCTTCAACAAGGTGGGTGTTTCTCAGGACTTCTAATATAGATATCATGCTAGGGCTAATATTGATTGTTATCGTATTTGTGAAAAGTGGATTGATAGGGTGATCGTATATTGAAATGCTTTGTGTTATGCTTATTGTGGAAGATGTGAATAGATGAAAAAGAACTAATGATAATTAGAGAACTGGAAATGACCTGCACAGTCGACCGATCATGTGAACAGTCGACTAGTACACTGAAATAAAATATGAACAGTTCGAAATTCCATGAAACGATGTATTTAATGTGAATTGTTAACTTGATTTTCTAGCATGTTAAATTGGAGTTAGCATTCATCTTCTTGGATAAATGATGAGTAAAGGAAAAATGTATGTTTAGCATCTCATTTGGAGGAACGAACATACTAATTGTGTGAGATTTACATTTAATCATAAACTATGTTATGATGATGGTAAATAGATAAGAATCACAGGTTTATGTTGACATTGAACATATTGTAGTTGAACAAAATGCTGTGTACTAATTGAAGAACAGAAGGGAGAGATGATCCCTTAATTCGAAAATTAACCCTGTTCAGTCGACCGAATATATGTAACAGTCGACTGTACTGAACTTGAAAGGTTGTATAATTGAACTCTGTAGAACAGCCGACTAGTTTGAATGACAGTCGACTGCCCTGTAAATGATTTTTAGTTTTTGAATGCTGCAGAACAGCCGACTGGCCATGTGCAGCAGTCGACTCTTCCGAGCGATTATTGAAGAACTTTCTTCGACTGAACAAGTCGACTGGATAAGCTCTAAGTCGACTGTCCAGATCACTTTTTGACATCTCAGAAATTCTATGAATTGTTTTATGGTAAAGATTATGAATCTTATGTTGATTGATTATTAGTTGTGACAATTTAAGTAAACTCTATTTGTCTTTGCATGAATTTATACCTGAAATGATGGGAATCATTTATTTGAATTTATGAAAGTTGTATGAATGTGAAAGTTATGAACGTGGAAAAGGAAAACTATTGAGATTAAGAAAATGAACTCACGAGCTAGTAACGCTCAATTTTGGTAATTGTGAATTGAAATTGAAACAAAAGAGTAGCTAAGTCTCCCACCGGCAATTGGAAATAAATGAAATAAAATTTGAAAAGAAAGACCAAGGTTGGTCATGTTGAATGAATGATTAAGTCCGGTATAGTGGAGAGGCTAACTCTAGAGCTTTGATTTTGTTCGTGATTCTAATAAAATAAGGACTAGATACATAGTGAAGATGTGATGAAAGTAAGAGAAAAATATTGAGTATGAGGGCCATTGGATTGGCGGCGAGAGAGTATCCCAGGATGTCCCATGATGAGTCATGATAGGGCATGGATACTGCTCCAGAATACCGTCCCGGTAGCGACGCTCGTGGGGTGTTTTGACAACTGCGGGTGGTGTCATATCTATGGTAGGAGCTGAATTACCACAGGATGCCTGCATGATGAGTCATGTGTCAGTGCATTGGGATTCCCTCTAGGGCGCCTAGATATGAGTTCGTATGTCAAAAAACATCTAGGATACTTACCGTAGTTACAGTAGTAGATTAAGTCATGACGAGGAATTGAACCCTACAAGATGAAGTACGATTAAGGGCTTGCTCTCGGACCTATGTAGTATGGGATGCATAGAATCCGAACAAGTGCGCATTAGTGTCATATAATATAATAATTGCATTAAGGATTAAGTGCACAATCACAACACGGCATCATTAAGATTTTCCCTTTAATTTGATATGTGAACAAGTTTGTGATTTGTTAAGAAATGAGAATCGTTATACTGTTTCTGGCACAGAGAGGATGGCCATGTATAATTTTTGTCGATTGAATAAACTGACGTGCCCACAGTTTTGTATGCAGGATAAATGGCTTGATAAAAGTGAAAGGAGAACTGATGCTTACAAATTATTCATTGTTGATGTACATTTATTTAAATGATGTAAATTGCTTCCGCTGTCATTACATGTACATTATTGTGTTATATGCTTCTGCTGTAAAATGTAAAGTGTAAAATCTCATGTAACTCTGATGTAAAATGGAAAGTTTCAATTCCTTGTAAAATTGTACCGAATGAGACGAAAAGATCTTGTGGAAATCTCGAATTCAGTTGTATTTGGAATTCGGGGTGTTATAGAGGTGGTATCAGAGCTACGTTTCACATTGGTACAAATTTATAAGGAACGACACCCTAGAAGTGGACTTTAGAGTGTGTGTTTGAGACTAGAGATTTAAATGTAAGTGACTTACAATTTTGTTGCTCTATGATTTATGTTTCTTCCTCTCTATTTCTAAAGATGGCTGATCACTTCGACCCTGCTGGCGACGACAACTGGCATATCATCGAGGAAGATTATTATCCTGGACAAGCAGATCCAGAGGAAGAGTGCCATCCCAGGGCAAGCAGATTCTGATGAAGAAGAATGGCCTGAATTTCGAGAGATCACCCCACCTCCGGATTCATTTGATGACTCTTCTGACGAAGTTTTGTTCTGTGGTCGTAACGTAATTGGTTAGTGGGGAAAAACCAGGCCGAGACTCAAAAGAATTTGGCGAAGTGTTTGTTCCTGAACGACGGAAGTGGAAAGACAAACAGGGAGAGGGCTTAACTTAACTAAATAATGGTAGCTGGCCAAAAGAGTTGACCCGCGGCTATCTATGGCCCTCTCCCCCCACTAAATCAGTCTATTTCTCCTTGAAGCGGGGGAGGCGACTCTGATCTTCACGTTACGAGGGCCCCCTAGAACCAGTTCCAAGTAGTCTCATGATATCTCTTCAGAGGCAGGTAGAAACACTGCGGCAGAGAGTCGGATTGTTGGAAGCTCAGTTGGCCAAGCGCAAGGACGACTTTTCAGTTCTCAGTCATCGTGTATGGGAACTCGAGAAGAGAAAGAATATGACTGATGTGCTGAAGGAAGAAGTTGATGAACTACGGGGAGAACTTCGTGAAGCGAAGAGGAACCGTAGGAGTTAGACTGTTGTAGCTTCTACTGTTTTTATTCTGATGTCAAGAAATGTTTTTCAATTCGAATATAAGTTTGGAATTCAATGAAATGCAAGTTGATTTAAAATTCATGTCTTATACTTCGAATTTAATGGATCTTTTGCATCAGAATATGGCTAGAAGGGGAGCTAGAAATGGTGAAGGTCTGGATCTGGAAACAGAACTTGCGGGGGTCTATCAGACACTCAATGCCGTGGCCATGAATCAGAACCAAGGAAGGGGGCCTGTGAATCCAGTGCCCAAGGCAATGAAACTAGTGGAATCGTTCAAACGAATGAAACCACCTGTGTTCGAAGGAAAGTCAGATCCTGATGCGGCTGACAACTGGATTCGTCAGGTAGAGACCATCTTCGAAGTGCTGGAGACCTCAGATGGCAGCAAGGTGAAGTTGGCGACTCTACAGCTTGAGAAGGATGCGGCTGTTTGGTGGCAGTCGATGAAGCGGACAATGGGAAGCATAGTTCTTGGCTGGGAGGAATTTTTGGAAGAATTCCGCAGTCACTATTTTTCCTCCGATGTCCAGGAGAAGAAGGCTATGGAGTTTCTGTCACTACAGCAAGGTGGCATGTCAGTTAGGGAGTATGAGACTAAATTTACTCAACTCTCTAGGTATGCTCCGGAATTTATGATGGATGAGGCGAAGAAGGCTCGTAAGTTCGAGCATGGATTGAGGCTGAGCTTGAGGTCCCGGATGATACCTCTTGGTATCAGGAGGTTTGACAAATTGGTCAAGTCAGCAGCAGCCACGGAGGCAGATATGGAAAAGTTTCATGTTGTTCAGAATCGAAGGAACAACTGGCAGTCTGGAAAGCGGCCCGCAAATTCTGGAAATTTCAAGGGACAACCATCTGCACAAAGGTTCAAACCGACAGGGGCAAACGCTATTAGTGTGGATGGAGGACCTGGAAACAATGTTGTGAGAGCTCCTGTGGTAAATTGCGTCAACTGTGGTGAGACGGGACATTACAAATCTCAATGCCTCAAACCACGGACTGACAATCACAATGTGCCAATGCAGCAGACTGGGAAGAGACCGTACCAACCAGGGTGAGTATTTGTCTTGACCGAAGCTGATGCCGATGAGGTTGATCACGTCATCATGGGTACGAGGGCAGATGTTTAGAGGTTCATGTGTTTTATTTTCCCGCTTATTTAGTGAACTGTTGCGTAATAAGTATGTATTATGTAACAGGCGAACTTTATTTGAATGGAATGAAAGCTGTTGTTCTGTTCGATACTGGATCCTCTCATACTTTTGTGTCTCCTAAATTTGCTAAAGTGTTGGGAGTTGAACCGAAGATTTTTCCAGGCAAGATCTTAGCAGTAGCTACTCCATCAGGGGAGACTCTAACCACTGATCAGTACTATGCTGACTGTGAGATCGTGATTGGTGATCGAATCTTTGGGATTGATCTGATCGAGCTGACTATCTTGGGAGTCGATGTTATCATTGGCATTGATTGGATGTCGGTGTACAGTGCAAGCATCGAGTGCAAGAACAAGATGGTAACAGTGAAGGCTCCAGGTGGCCCTGAAGTCACTTTCCAAGGGAAGAAGAGATGTTCGGAGTTGGTGGCTGCTATCAGTCAGAAGAAAGGGATTCCGGCAGAGGTGCAGTTGATTCCTGTGGTTCAGGGCTATCTGACTGTGTTCTTGGATGATTTTCCTAGGTTCCCCCACATCGTGATGTAGAGTTCAGCATCACTGTTCAACCGGGAAGTGCACCCATTTCTAAGGCACTGTATAGGATGACACCAGTGGAACAGGATGAGATCAAACGGCAGATTGAGGAACTGTTGGAGAAAGGCTTTATTCAACCCAGTGCGTCACCTTGGGGAGCACCAGTGCTTTTGGTAAAGAAGAAGGATGGTTCGATGAGGATGTGCATCGATTACTGGAGCTGAATAAGGTCACTGTTCAGAATAAGTATCCTATTCCCTGAACTGATGACTTGTTCGATCGTCTACAAGGAGCAGCTGTTTTCTCCAAAATAGATATTCGATCAGGATATCACCAAGTTCGAGTGAAAACTGAAGATGTGCATAAAACTGCATTTAGAACTCGACACGGGCATTACAAATTCTTAGTTATACCGTTTGGAGTGACGAATGCGTCCGCAATCTTCATGGACATGATGAACAGAGTTCTGAGGTCGTTCATTGATTCTTTCGTCGTAGTGTTTATCGACGATATTCTCGTGTACTCCAAGTCAGAGGAGGAGCACACTGAGCATTTGGCAGCAGTTTTGGAGAAGCTTCAAGAGCAGGAGTTGTATGCCAAGCTGTCCAAGTGTGATTTCTGAAAATCTGAAGTTGCATTCCTAGGTCACATCCTTTCTAAGGAGGGAGTGGAAACTGATCCTCAGAAGATAGAGGCAGTGAGAGATTGGGCAAGGCCTGCTACAGTGAAGGAAGTCAGGAGTTTTCTTGGACTGACTGGATATTACAGGAGATTCATTCAAGGTTATGCTCAATTAGCTGTACCGCTTACTGGTCTGACCAAGAAGAATGTGAACTTCAAGTGGACTGAGCAATGTGAGGCAAGCTTTCAGGAGTTGAAGGATAGGCTGACTACTGCACCTATTTTGGCTTTGCCTAGAGCAGGTGTTGAGTATGATGTTTATAGCGATGCTTCACATCGTAGGCTTGGTTGTGTCTTAATGCAAGAAGTAAAAGTGATCGCGTATGGGTCTAGGCAACTAAGACCACATGAGAAGAATTACCCGACTCATGATCTGGAGTTGGCTGCGATTATCTTTGCCCTGAAGCAATGGAGACATTATGTGTATGGCGAGAAGCTGAATATGTACACGAACCACAAAAGCTTGAAGTACATCTATCAGCAGAAGGATCTGAATTTGAGGCAGCGGAGATGGTTGGAGGTACTTGAGGACATTCGTCCGGAGATTAAGAATCACCCAGGGAAGGCTAATGTTGTTGCTGATGCACTTAGCCGCAAGAGCAGTCTGGCGAGTTTGATTACGACTCAGTAGCAGCTGGCAGAGGAGTTGGATCGGGCAGGTATTGAAGTTGTTCTGCATGACTTGGGAGCATCCTTAGCTCAATTGAGGCTTCAACTGACACTGAACGAAAGGATTATTGCAAGTCAGAAGGCTGATGCAGAGATTCAGAAGATGTTGGAGCAGGTTGGTGCTGGCAGATTGCCCGGATTTCAAATCAGAGATGGAGTGCTGTGGTTTGGAGAGAGACTGTGTGTTCCGGATCAGGCGGACCTGAAAGAGAGTATCCTTCAGGAGGCGCATGCTACTCTTTTGTCTGTACATCCTGGGAGTACCAAGATGTATAGGGACATCAAGCAACATTTCTGGTGGTCAGGTTTGAAGCGGGATGTGGCCGAATTTGTGTCGAGGTGTGAGATTTGTCAACAAGTCAAAGTCGAGAATCAAAAACCTGGAGGTCTATTGCAACCATTACCTATTCCGGAATGGAAGAGGGATAAAATCAGTATGGATTTCATTACGGGTTTACCCAAGAGTTCTAAGGGCAATGATGCGATTTGGGTTATAGTCGATCAATTAACCAAGTCTGCTCACTTTTTGGCAATGAAACTTACTGCTTCGATGGACAAGTTGGCTGAGATATATGTTGGTGAGATTGTCAGGCTTCATGGCGTTCCGTTGACGATTGTATCCGATTGAGATGCGCGGTTTACTTCGCATCTGGAGGAGTCTTCAAACAGTTTTGGGTACCAAGACAGATTTCAGCACTTCTTTTCATCCCCAGACCGATGGGAAGACCGAGAGAGTCAACCGTATTCTTGAGGATATGCTTCGGTGTTGTATACTAGACTTTGGAGGCAATTGGGAAAGGCATTTACCTTTGGTAGAGTTTGCCTACAACAATAGTTTTCAGACTAGCATTGGGATGGTGCCGTACGAAGCTTTGTATGACAGGAAGTGTAGGACCCCTGTTTGTTGGTTCGAAGTTGGGGAGCGTCAGATGTTTGGACCTGAGATTGTTCAGCAGACCTCTGAAAAGATTGATCTGATCAGGAAGATGTTGGATCCTGTAGGCGAGACAACAAACACTAGAGGGGGGTGAATAGTGTTAATAAAAAACTGCGGAAATTTTCTCGGTGCAGTCGACTTGGTTATGAACCAGTCGACTGATATAACCAAAATAAGAAAGAACAGTAACTCTGTGCAGTCGACTGATGGATTAGATAGGCGACTGAAAACACAATGAAACTACAACTAATTCGACACTGACCAGTCGACTGATAGTGCAAGGAGTCGACTGTCCAGACACATTTTGCAGAACTTAAGTAACAAGAGTAAATGCAAAATCAAGACAATCAATCACAGAGTACACAAGATATATCCTGGTTCGGTCCTCCCGACCTACATCCAGTCCCCAAGCAACCCACTTGAGATTTCCACTATTCTTGAAAAAGATTACAAGAATACCCTACGGCGTTACGACAACAACCTTGTCTAACCCGTAGTCCTTTCTCTCAACCAGAGAAAGCAGACCCACTCTACTACCAAGAGTGAAACAAACCGACTCTACAACCTAGAGTCAAAAACACTCTCCAACCGAGAGCAAAAGAACAAGAAAAACTTTACAGTCAACCTATAGCCTTGTTGGTGTTTTTGTGTTGTTGCACGTGGCTAAAAACAAGGTCGACTTCTATACTCAGTCCAGAGCGAATTCGTTGCTATACTGGACTGAATGTAGAGAACCAGAGAGTATGAACTTGAACGCTTTTTTTCTCAAAAATATCACTTAGAATTTTTCTCAAAAATGATCGGATCTCAAAGAATGTTCTGTAGATCTTTTCAGTGAGATCTGAACTCTATTTAAAGAGTTTGATCTCCTGGACGTTGGGAGACAGTTACTCCAACTGTCAACCAACGGATCTAAGCTTTTGATTTCGAAAAAATTCGATTTTGAAAACAGAAAACGGTCAAAAGCTCTTGAACAGTCGACTGGGTTGCCATATGAGTCGACTGATCAGAGTTTGAATAAATTTAAACAGTTTTGTACTATCAGTCGACTGGCAGATGCTTAAGTCGACTGGTACTCAAAAGTTAAATTACTTCAAACTGTTTTGACTCTTTTTGGGGGTTTTAAGAGACACACATTATGAAATTTTGAGTGTGTGTGTATGTGACAAGGCTTTACATCAGACTAAGACTCAACAAAAAATAAGATACAATGTTTTTACAAGACACTACAATTTTGACACAATTGAGCTAAAGGTCTTGAGTCTTGAGTCTTGTCTTGAGTGAAGTCTTGAATCTTGTCTGAGTGAAGTCTTTATCTGTATCCTTTGAGCTTGTTCATTTGTTCAGCTAAAATAGTCTTTTATATGTACAACCTGTAATGTTAGCTGTATATCATAGACACATGTTGCACTGTGTTGTGATCATCAAAATCAAGAATCAACATTCTCCCCCTTTTTGATGATGACAACACAATAGCTGAAAATAACAAATAATATACAAGCACAGTAAAGACATGCTCCCCCCTATAAAAAACACAAAATGCATTGTCTTAAAAAATGTAACATGTATCAGTCGACTTATCAAAATGGCAGGCGACTGATCAGGAAACTCATACATAAGAATCACAATCAGAAAATAAGTACAGATGCAGCAGCAGCAGTCAATTTATATGCCTTTGGGCAGTCGACTGACCAGAGAATTTTCCAATACCCAGAACAAAGTTAACAAATAAGAGGATATCAAAACATAAATAACACAGATATAACACAGATATAACACAGATATCTCTCCCCCTTTGGCATCATCAAAAACACAAAATAACAATCTTTTGCATAGTAAATAGACTAAGATAAAGTCGCATACATAACTAAGTGCATTAAAAAGGAAAAAATTACATAATAGAAAAATAAAATAAAAAATCTTCAATCTTCTTCATCGGAGTCTTCATCTTCACCATGAGAAGGAGGATGAAATTGAGAATTGAAGAGATTAGTGAGGTTGTCAAGTTTGGTATCAATGTGGTCGAGTTTGGAATCAAGATTATGAAGTTGGGTATCCACAGTGGCTGAATGCTTCATAAGATAGGAGACACAGTCATATAGGGTATGAGGATCGTCATAGTTGACTTGAAGAATAGGTGGATCAGAAGAGGTAGAAGGTCTAGAGGGTCTAGAAGTAGAACCTAAAGGAGCTTGAGAAAGTGGAGGAGACCTAGGGGGTGATCTAGAAGGAGGATCAAGAAGTTTCATTCGTGCCAAAGTAGCACGATCGAAACAATCATAATGAGTAACAACATTGGTCTCGGAATCGAGATCAATACCAAAAGCTATAAAGACTCTAGTGAGAAGACCTCCAAAAGGTAGAAAGTGAGTGTGGTTTTGATTAAATTTAGAAAAGATGACACGACCCCAATTGACAGCAATTTTACCAAATATTGCATAGACCGGTTTTTGTAATTCTAGAGAATACTGGTCATAACTACCCTTTTTCGGAAGGATGTTATAAGCTAGTATTCTAGCTACAAGCTTAGCATTAGGTTTAATATTTTTGCTAGTCATGGGAGGGCCATGATTGGGTAAAAATATTTTAGATAAAACAGAGGCATCATCTAACACAATATCATCAAGATATAATCCTCCGTCATCAATACCAAGTATTTGATTGATTCTAGTCGGTGTGAGTGTCAAAGAGGGAATAGATGGCTGAGATCAAAGAGGGAAAAAACTCGACGGTAGAGATAAGAGATCACGGGTGAAAAGAGAAGTGAATTTTATCTCAAAGGACGCGATGAATAGTCGCTGAAGACGATTGAACTCGCGACAGTCGACTGGTAGGGTATATCAGTCGACTGAGTCGAGAATAGACTATATTTTGTATATCTGCTGATCGGTCTACTGTCATTAGGACCAGGCGACTGGTCAGAGAACAAAAAGTAAATAACTTTTAAGTGCAATACAGTCGACTTATCGAAAATACAGTCGACTTAACAGAACCAAATTTCAAAAAATATCAATAAAATCACAAATTCCAAGTTCTCTTCTTAAATTAATGAAAGTATCTTCTTTAAGGGGCTTGGTAAATATATCTGCTACTTGTTTATCAGTCGAGAAGAGTATGTTTTTATATATCAACTGATCAGTCGACTTGTGCAAAATTCAGTCGACTAGTCAAAGAAGAAAATAGCTATACAGAAAATACAAGGCAGTCGACTTAAGTAAAACACAGTCAACTTGACAGAAATATTTTCAGCAAATATCAATAAAATTACATATTCCTAGTTCTCTTCTTAAGGAAATAAAAGTATCTTCTTTAAGGGGTTTTGTAAAGATATCAGCTACTTGTTTATCAGTAGAGATAAAGTCTAAAGATATATCTCCTTTTAAAACATGATCACGTAGAAAATGATGTCGAATATCAATATGTTTCGTACGTGAATGTTGAATCGGATTTTTAGATAAATTAATTGCACTGGTATTATCACACATAATTGAGGGTTTCTCAAATGAAATACCATAGTCTAATAAGGTTTGTTTCATCCACAAAATTTGTGCACATGCCAAACTTGCAGCGATATACTCAGCTCTGGTTGATAGGGATACAGAATTTTGCTTTTTACTGCACCAAGAGACTAGGGAATGTCCCAAAAAGTGACATGTACCACTAGTACTCTTGCGATCAGTTTTGCTTCCAGCAAAATCAGCATCGCTATATGACAAAAGTTGAAAATGATCGGTGCGTGGATACAATAAACCATATTCAGATGTGCCTTTAATATATCTTAAAATTCGTTTCACTGCTTTTAAATGAGACTCTTTAGGACTAGATTGATATCTAGCACATAAATATACGCTGAACATAATATCTGGTCTACTTGCAGTAATATATAAGAGTGAACCAATCATACCTCGATAGAGTTTTTGATCAACACTCTTACCTAATAAATCTTTGTCAAGAGTAGTAGTAGTAGCCATAGGTGTGGATTTACTACTAGTACTATCCATGTTAAAACGTTTGAGTAATTCCTTTGCATATTTGCCTTGATTAATAAATATGCCACTTGAGGACTGCTTAATTTGAAGTCCAAGGAAATAATTGAGTTCACCCATGTGACTCATCTCAAATTCGTTTTTCATGGTATTAGCAAACTCTTGACATAGATTATTATTAGTAGAACCAAAAATTATATCATCAACGTATATTTGTATGATTAAGATATCATTCTTAACTCTTTTGATAAACAATGTAGTATCTACTTTACCTATTTCAAATCCTGTTTCTAAAAGAAAAGTTTTCAGACGATCATACCAAGCACGAGGTGCTTGTTTAAGACCGTATAAAGCCTTTTTTAATTTATAAACATGATCTGGAAATTGTTCATGTTCAAAACCTGGTGGTTGTTTAACATAAACATTTTCTTTAATAAACCCATTAAGAAAGGCACTTTTAACATCCATTTGATAAAGTATGAAATTCATAAAACAAGCGAAAGATAATAAGATACGAATAGATTCTAGTCTAGCAACAGGAGCATATGTTTCATCAAAATCTATACATTCTTCTTGATTATACCCTTGAGCAACTAATCTAGCCTTGTTCCTTACAACTTGTCCTGATTCATCTAACTTATTTTTAAATACCCATTTGGTACCAATAATAGTCTGATCAGGAGGTCTAGGAACTAAATCCCATACATCATTCCTTATAAACTGGTTTAGTTCATCTTGCATGGCATTCATCCAATATTCATTCTCACAAGCTTCTTGTATATTTTTCGGTTCAAAATCCGACAAGAATGCTGTATGAGAGATCATATTAACATGTGAACGTGTCTGAATACCATGGGAGATGTCACCAATTATTAAGTCATGAGGATGATCTTTAACTTCAACAAATGACTTTGGTAAAGTTGAAGATATCACAATAGGATCAGTCGGCTGGATAGGTTCTTCAGTCGACTGCTTCACTTCAGTCGACTGGTAGTCCTTATCAGTCGACTTATCAGTCAGATTAGTTTGTTCTAAGGATTTAATCACATTATCTAAAGGTGATGAATCAGTTTCATCATCTTTATTTAAGGTTGATGAAGGCAGAGATTCATCGAATGTAACATGCATTGATTCTTCAATAGTCATTGTAGACTTATTGAAAATTCTATATGCTTTACTCCTATTTGAGTATCCTAAAAAGATACCCTCATTAGATCTAGGATCAAATTTGTCTAAATTATCTTTTGTGTTTAGAATAAAACACTTACAACCAAATGTCTTAAAGTAAGAGACTTTAGGAATTTTATTAAAAAATAACTCATAACAAGTCTTCTTTGACTTAGGTCTTAGAAGAATTCTATTTAAAACATAACAAGCTGTAGCAACAGCTTCAGCCCAAAAGTGCTTTGGTAGATTGCTTTCAACAAGCATAGTACGTGCGCATTCTTGCAAAGTCCTATTTTTCCTTTCAACCACTCCATTTTGTGGTGAAGCTCTAGGAAATGCAAATGAATGTGTTATACCATTCTTGTTGCAATATTCTGTAAATATTTCATTTTCAAATTCTCCACCATGATCACTTCTAATAGTGACTATGGTTAGAGATCTTTGATTTTGAATACGTTTACAAAAATGTGCAAATTCATCAAAAGCATCATTTTTATGTTTTAAAAAGAATGTCCAAGTGAATCTTGAAAAATCATCTACTAAAACAAACACATATTTACTTTTATTTAAAGAAGCAACTCTAGTAAGGCCAAATAAATCCATATGAATTAATTCGAGCGGCCTACTAGTAGAAATTACTTCTTTTGTTTTAAAAGTGGATTTGATTTGTTTTCCTAGTTGACATGCATCACATAACTTATCCTTTTTAAAGGATAGTTTTTGCAGTCCTTTAACTAGGTTATATTTAGATAATTTTGAGAGATTTTTCATGTTCACATGTCCAAATCTTCTATGCCATAGCCAAGATTCATTGTTAGAGGCTATTAAACAAAAGTCATTTGAAAAATTAATTGCATTCAAACATAATTCATAAATATTATTTTTACGAAAACCTTGAAAAATAACATTTTGCATAGTAGAGCCATAAATCAAGCATGCATCTTTTTCAAAAACTATTTTATACCCTTTATCACATAATTGACTAATGCTCAAAAGATTATGCTTTAAACCACTAACTAATAATACATTTTCTATGGTTGGGTTAGAAGTTTTACCGACCATGCCAATACCTATGACTTTGCCTTTGTTGTTATCTCCAAAGGTGACGGTTCCTCCATTTATGCTTTGAATGGTGGATAGTAGGTTGGCATGTCCCGTCATGTGTTTTGAACATCCGCTGTCTAATATCCAGCATTCTTTCTTGGGTACCTATAAAAAGTTTAAGGTAAATATGGTATCCTTTTTATTGGGTCCAAAACACATTAGTTTGGGGGAAACCAAATCCATGAAGAGTTTGATCTTCCTCCATAAGCAGGAATATAACAAGTAGAATTACACACATTTAACATATATGAGTTAATATAAGCAATTCTATCATTCTGATTTAGACTGACTGGAACCCATACTAACTTGTTCTGTCCAGTCGACTTAACAGTGTCCTTCAGTCGTCTGTTAGTGTAAGTCAGTCGACTGGCTGATACACTAGGTCGACTTATAAAAGGTTTTGATCTCGTTGAATAAGATCCAATTCCTCTGGACAGACGACTGGTTGTTTGGTTCAGTCGACTTAACCGAATGGTAGTCTTGCTTTTATCACTAAAATTAACAACCTTAGGCTTTTCAAAGAAATCATACAACTTGTGTGTAACACTAGAAATAGATGCTGATTTATTTTTACTAGTGTTTACAGCAGGAGATTCTTTTACAGAAGATTTTTTAAAACCAAGTCCATATTTTTGACTAGATTTGACTTGATGATGAAGCATATCATTTAAATTCTCTTCGCCTTTGTTAAACTTAGATACGTTCTTTGAAATCTCTTCATAATTCTTTTTGAGAGTTTCAAGATCAGTATCTAAACTTGCAATGCGAGAATTTAAGGATTTTACTTCCTTATCAAGGTTAAGATTTTCTTGATTAAGTGTTTGATTCACTTTCTCAAGATTCTTAACTCTAATCTTTTCTTTCTTTAACTCTTGGAATATTTCATTAAAAGCATCAAGGAGATCTTCGGAATCATAATCATTACTTACATGTTCTTGTGCAACCATGAAACATACATTTGCCACTTCGTTATTTTCATCCGTTTCTTCTTCGGAAGACGAATCACTATCATCCCATGTAGCTTGATAGGCCTTCTTGTTCTTGGCAAATTTGTTCTTTGAATATTTGTCCTTCTTGAAGTTGGATGATTTACCCTTGTTCTTTGCATTTTCTAAGGGACAATCCTTCTTCATGTGACCTATTTTATTGCACCTGAAACATGTAAGAGGGTTATTAGAATCTCTAACTTTAGAATTAAACTTACCCTTCTTTAAGAACTTCTTGAATCTTCAAGTGAACATTGCTATTTCTTCTTCATCTTCTTCCTCATCTTCTGAGTCTGTCATGGCTTTGAAAGCCAATGATTTCTTCTTTGCTTGGTGTGATTCTATATCCTTCTTTCGATCTTCAAGTTGGACCTCATATGCCATGAGATTGCCAACAAGATTCTCGAGAGAAAGTTGTGACGAGCCATTCGCTTCCTCTATTGCTGTGGTCTTCTTCTCCCATTCTGGAGTGAGTGCACGTAAGACTTTTCTAACCATATCTGCTTGAGTGTAAGTCTTTCCAAGCGCCACAAGAGAGTTTGTGATGTCTGTGAATCTGGTGATCATCTCGGACACAGTCTCATTGTCCTTCATTTTGAACATCTCAAACCTGTGGACAAGAACAGAAATTTTAGATTCCTTAACTTTATTTGTTCCTTCATGTGTTACCTCGAGTGTATGCCAAATTTGATGTGCGGTTATAGCATTGGATACACGGTTGAATTCTTCCTTTGTGAGTGCACAAAATAAGGCATTCATTGCTTTGGCATTGTTCATAGTCTGATTCTTTTGATCATCATTCGATTGTGCATATGGAATGGTAGGAGCAGTGTATTCTGTCTCTGTCATTTGCCATATCTCGTAGTTGATTGATTGGAGGTAAATTCTCATTCGGCACTTCCAATAATTGTAGTTCGTTCCATCAAATAGCGGTGGCCGTTGTGTAGATTGGCCTTCATGGTACTGATTTGTATTTGAAGTAGTTGCCATAGCCTGTAACCTTGCTCTGATACCAAGTGTTGGATCCTGTAGGCGAGACAACAAACACTAGAGGGGGGTGAATAGTGTTAATAAAAAACTGCGGAAATTTTCTCGGTGCAGTCGACTTGGTTATGAACCAGTCGACTGATACAACCAAAATAAGAAAGAACAATAACTCTGTGCAGTCGACTGATGGATAAGATAGGCGACTGAAAACATAATGAAACTACAACTAATTCGACACTGACCGGTCGACTGATAGTGCAAGGAGTCGACTGTCCAGACACTTTTTGCGGAACTTAAGTAACAAGAGTAAATGCAAAATCAAGACAATCAATCACAGAGTACACAAGATATATCCTGGTTCGGTCCTCCCGACCTACATCCAGTCCCCAAGCAACCCACTTGAGATTTCCACTATTCTTGAAAAAGATTACAAGAATACCCTACGGCGTTACGACAACAACCTTGTCTAACCCGTAGTCCTTTCTCTCAACCAGAGAAAGCAGACCCACTCTACTACCAAGAGTGAAACAAACCGACTCTACAACCTAGAGTCAAAAACACTCTCCAACCGAGAGCAAAAGAACAAGAAAAACTTTACAGTCAACCTATAGCCTTGTTGGTGTTTTTGTGTTGTTGCACGTGGCTAAAAATAGGGTCGACTTCTATACTCAGTCCAGAGCGAATTCGTTGCTATAATGGACTGAATGTAGAGAACCAGAGAGTATGAACTTGAACGCTTTTTTTCTCAAAAATATCACTTAGAATTTTTCTCAAAAATGATCGGATCTCAAAGAATGTTCTGTAGATCTTTTCAGTGAGATCTGAACTCTATTTAAAGAGTTTGATCTCCTGGACGTTGGGAGACAGTTACTCCAACTGTCAACCAACGGATCTAAGCTTTTGATTTCGAAAAAATTCGATTTTGAAAACAGAAAATGGTCAAAAGCTCTTGAACAGTCGACTGGGTTGCCATATGAGTCGACTGATCAGAGCTTGAATAAATTTAAACAGTTTTGTACTATCAGTCGACTGGCAGATGCTTAAGTCGACTGGTACTCAAAAGTTAAATTACTTCAAACTGTTTTGACTCTTTTGGGGGGTTTTAAGAGACACACATTATGAAATTTTGAGTGTGTGTGTATGTGACAAGGCTTTACATCAGACTAAGACTCAACAAAAAATAAGATACAATGTTCTTACAAGACACTACAATTTTGACATAATTGAGCTAAAGGTCTTGAGTCTTGAGTCTTGTCTTGAGTGAAGTCTTGAATCTTATCTGAGTGAAGTCTTTATCTGTATCCTTTGAGCTTGTTCATTTGTTCAGCTAAAATAGTCTTTTATATGTACAACCTGTAATGTTAGCTGTATATCATAGACACATGTTGCACTGTGTTATGATCATCAAAATCAAGAATCAACAGAAGAGATTGGTGGAAGCTCAGAGCGGGCAGAAGAACTATGCAGACAACCGGAGAAGGGACCTTGAGTTTGAGGTTGGTGACTTTATCTTTCTGAAAGTATCGCCCAGTAAAGGCGTGATCCGTTTCGGCAAGAGTGGGAAGTTAGCCCCGAGGTTTATAGGCCCTGTACAAGATATTGAAAAGGATCGGGAAAACTGCTTACCGGCTTGAGTTGCCGGAAGAGTTGTCTCAGGTGCACAATGTCTTTCATGTGTCTATGCTGAGAGGTTATATTCCAGACCCGAGTCATCATTTGCCTGAAGTGCCGGAAGGTTTGCAGTTGGATCTGAATTACATCGAGTCTCATGTCGAGATTGTTGATCGTCGAGAGAAAGTCTTGAGAAATAAGACGATACCGATGGTCAAGGTAGTCTGGAGTAACCATTTGGTTGAAGAGGCTACTTGGGAATCTGAGGAGAGGATGTTGAGAGATCATCCTGAGCTTTTTGTTTGATTTGTATTTTTTGTATTTTTCTTATGCTTGCTTTTTGTTCCTCGCTCTTGATTGTAGTTCCGGGGACGGAACTATTCTAAGGAGGGAGTGTTGTAATGCCCCGATTTTTATTTATGAAAATTATTTATTTTGCACGTAGTGTGCCCGTGCAATTTTCATAATATGAAATCTTATAATTATTTTCCTTATGATGATGAGTATATGCATATATATATGTATATGTGTTCTTTAAATTATTTTTTTTATAAAAGGCCCTTTTGTCTCAAATAAACACAAGCCCAAAAATCTAATTTATTTATTTTGTAAAAAACTAATATTTTGGCCCATCAATTTAAGCCAATTCTCTTAATAACAACTTGTAAGGTAACATCTTTTAAAAGATTATTTTTATAAGGATGTATAATGTACAAGTTTTTATATGGAGACTAGTGCTTGCACGTGCATTGCACGTACACGTGCATGAGCACCTTTCCTTGGCCGGTTTTTGGAAGAAGTGGAGTTAGTGTATAGGTGGTTACCTAGTTGTGGGTAGTTACTACAACTCCTACTATCATCCTAGCCCTCCATCTCATAACCATCTACTCAATCCTAGCCCTCTATCTCACCCAAAGATTTAGTATAAATACCCCTCTTACTCATTTGTCTTTTACACTAAGAACTTTATTTGAAAGAAAGATATATTTTTAAGAGAGTTGTGAGTGAGTATCTTGGAGGCCGGTCATCACTTCAGAGGATTCTCGGTGGCAAGGAGCAAGGAGGAGGAGTCACATTATCACACTAGAAGTCTTTACGGGATTTCGTTAAACTCTTCAACAAGGTGGGTGTTTCTCAGGACTTCTAATATAGATATCATGCTAGGGCTAATATTGATTGTTATCGTATTTGTGAAAAGTGGATTGATAGGGTGATCGTATATTGAAATGCTTTGTGTTATGCTTATTGTGGAAGATGTGAATAGATGAAAAAGAACTAATGATAATTAGAGAACTGGAAATGACCTGCACAGTCGACCGATCATGTGAACAGTCGACTGGTACACTGAAATAAAATATGAACAGTTCGAAATTCCATGAAACGATGTATTTAATGTGAATTGTTAACTTGATTTTCTAGCATGTTAAATTGGAGTTAGCATTCATCTTCTTGGATAAATGATGAGTAAAGGAAAAATGTATGTTTAGCATCTCATTTGGAGGAACGAACATACTAATTATGTGAGATTTACATTTAATTATAAACTATGTTATGATGATGGTAAATAGATAGGAATCACAGGTTTATGTTGACATTGAACATATTGTAGTTGAATAAAATGCTGTGTACTAATTGAAGAACAGAAGGGAGAGATGATCCCTTAATTCGAAAATTAACCCTGTTCAGTCGACCGAATATATGTAATAGTCGACTGTACTGAACTTGAAAGGTTGTATAATTGAACTCTGTAGAACAGCCGACTGGTTTGATGACAGTCGACTGCCCCGTAAATGATATTTAGTTTTTGAACGCTACGGAACAGCCGACTGGCTATGTGCAGCAGTCGACTCTTCCGAGTGGTTATTGAAGAACTTTCTTCGATTGAACAAGTCGACTGGATAAGCTCTAAGTCGACTGTCCAGATCACTTTTTGACATCTCAGAAATTCTATGAATTGTTTTATGGTAAAGATTATGAATCTTATGTTGAATGATTATTAGTTGTGACAATTTAAGTAAACTCTATTTGTCTTTGCATGAATTTATACCTGAAATGATGGGAATCATTTATTTGAATTTATGAAAGTTGTATGAATGTGAAAGTTATGAACGTGAAAAAGAAAAATCTATTGAGATTATGAAAATGAACTCACGAGCTAGTAACGCTCAATTTTGGTAATTGTGAATTGAAATTGAAACAAAAGAGTAGCTAAGTCTCCCACCGGCAATTGGAAATAAATGAAATGAAATTTGAAAAGAAAGACCAAGGTTGGTCATGTTGAATGAATGATTAAGTCCGGTATAGTGGAGAGGCTAACTCTAGAGCATTGATTTTGTTCATGATTCTAATAAAATAAGGACTAGATACATAGTGAAGATGTGATGAAAGTAAGAGAAAAATATTGAGTATGAGGGCCATTGGATTGGCGGCGAAAGAGTATCCCAGGATGTCCCATGATGAGTCATGATAGGGTATGGATACTGCTCCAGAGTACCGTCCCGGTGGCGACGCTCGTGGGGTGTTTTGACAACTGCGGGTGGTGTCATGTCTATGGTAGGAGCTGAATTACCACAGGATGCCTGCATGATGAGTCATGTGTCAGTGCATTGGGATTTCCTCCAGGGCGCCTAGATATGAGTTCGTATGTCAGAAAACATCTAGGATACTTACCGTAGTTATAGTAGTAGATTAAGTCATGAAGAGGGATTGAATCCTACAAGATGAAGTACGATTAAGGGCTTGCCCTCGGACCTATGTAGTATGGGATGCATAGAATCTGAACAAGTGCGCATTAGTGTCATATAATATAATAATTGCATTAAGGATTAAGTGCACAATCACAACACGGCATCATTAAGATTTTCCCTTTAATTTGATATGTGAACAAGTTTGTGATTTGTTAAAAAATGAGAATCGTTATACTGTTTCTGGCATAGAGAGGATGGCCTTGTATAATTTTCGTCGGTTGAATAAACTGACGTGCCCACAGTTTTTGATATGGTCAAAACAAGGGGTTCAATCGAGACCGTCCAAATGGGGCACGAATCCTACAGCTCAGGGACGAGACGGTAATTTCACATGCAAACGGGTCCGAAGCGGGTACTGGGTCTCCTTCTCACAGATCCAATAACCCGCAAACGGATCCACCACAGCTGGGCACGGGTTTCAACCCGCTGCCAACTCGATCCAGCAAGACACAATCAAGGTCCCTGATTAGATCTAAATCAACGGCCATGATTCACGTCAATCTTTACACTGGGATTTAGGGATTAAAATTCCTTATCTGATTACCAGAATATACCTTATCAGATTACTTTCCCAATCTGTTTACAAGGAGATTATTCTATATCAGATTACGCGGATTACATTCCTAAATTGTTCTCTAAGACGCCTATAAATACCCCCCACCCATCTCCATTAAGAGGTAATCAATCTTTCTCTAGCTAAACGCTCTTTCATAATCAATTCTGGTTACTGACTTGAGCGTCGGAGGGTGCGTCGCCGGGAACAAACCCGGTGTCTCGCACTTTTTGCAGGTGCACGGCGGGAGCGACGATCAGAGTTCAACGGAACAGGTATACAGGTTCTTCTATTCAGTTTCCCCAAAGAACTCACAAATTCATCTGTTTGCCCCCACACCGAATTTAGCGGCAACAGATTGGCGCCGTCTGTGGGAAACTAACGAATAGAGACCTCTCCTCTTCCCGGTGAACAGGTTTTCTCCAGCCATGCCGCCTCGCAAAGTCAGATCTAGGGGCTCCAATCGAGCGCCCATCCCTGACCAGCAGGAAGTCCTTCCTGATCCCACTCAACAACAAGGGCAGCTCCCTCCTACCGTGGAAGAGCCGCTCCAGCGGAACCCTCCACATCCTGATCCGAAGGGGCCTAACCCCCAGAAACAGCCTCTTCATCCAGAGAACATACCCAACCACACTGCCTCCAGTGCCTCCATGGCCTCCCATCATCCCCGAGCCTCTGGTCGCCACGATGCCCATCCCAGACGCCCGGAGGATAAGGACCTTCGTCACCATCTGGACGAAAAGCGGGCTCGGGGAGAAGCCTCCCACCAAGAACGATACCCCCGACACCGGGGATACAGGGGATCCCCCGCCCGAAGAGGGAGAAAAGACTCCCCCGATCACTACCGAGGGAGGCACTCACCGGCAGGTCGGCAGCAGCATCGGAACAATGAGGCACCCATCACCCGTGCCGAGTTCCAGCAATTCCAAGCTATGGTACAACAGGCCCTCAATCTCCGTCAAAATCCCAATGAGCCAAGGGCCCCCTCCCCTCGTCCGGTCCGGAGCCCTCGCCAACGTTCCCCTTCTCCTCGACCCGCTCCTACCAATTCCAGACGCACCCCAAGTCCTCATCGTTCCCGAAGCTACCATCGCCGCAGTCCTCGCTCCCCATCCTACGAAGACGAGTCCCGTGGCTCGGCAGATCACCGCCGGAGAGATAACACCATGAACCGCCGCCTAAGCGAGGTGGAAAAACTCTTGGGACGGATAAACCGGGAACAAGAACTCAGGGGGAGGACCCTCCGTCCTAGCCAACCCCCGTTCTCCCGGACCATAGTGGATACTCCTGTTCCCTTCGGTTTCAAACCTCCCCAGTTCGAGAACTATACGGGAGAGACCGATCCGGTTGACCACATCGAAGGCTTTAAGACTTTGATGCTCCTCCATCAAGCGTCCGACGCCCTCCTCTGCAAAACATTCCCTGCAACTCTGAAGGGCCCAGCTCGAGAATGGTACTCTCGCCTTGCCCCGGCGTCAATATTCTCCTTTGAACAGTTCGAGACCCTGTTCATCACCCACTTCGTCAGCAGCCGAAGGGCCGAGAAGACCAGCATTTCCCTGTTGCACCTCCGTCAGCAGAAGGGGGAGAGATTGAGGGACTACGTGAAGAGGTTCACAGCCGAGGCCAGAACTATCGCATCCCTCGACCAATCCGTCGCTACCGCGGCGTTCCAATCCAACATCCTAAATTCTAACCTCCGCTCCTCCCTCGCCAAAAAACCGCCACATGACTTTTCTGACCTCCTCCTCCGTACTGAAAAGTACATCCGAGCTGAAGAGGCCGAGGAACCGCCCAACTGGGAAGCAACCGCCTCCGGGGCTAAGAGGAAGGGAACGGAAGAAGAGGGACCCAAAAAGTCTCAGAAGGATAATGCTGGCCAGCGCCGGCCTCCCCCTAGATTTGAAAAATTCACTCCCCTCACCACAAACATCTCCGCCATTTTCATGGAAGTCGAAAAAGAAGGGGTCCTGCCTCCAGCTCCAAAGATGAACACCCCAGCCAAAAGGAGGGATAAAGACAAATGGTGCCGTTATCACCGGGACCATGGGCATGACACCAACGACTGCCGGGCTCTGAGAAACGAGATCGAAGCCCTCATCCAGAGGGGGCAGCTGGCGAAGTTTGTAAGAAAGGACGGGGCCGAACTTCCTCCCCAGCCTCGGGGGGCTAACAAACGTCCGGAACGGGAAGAGACGCCAGAATTCGAGGAAGAGCGAGTCCTCCACCTTATCCACGGGGGTCCAATGGGGGGCTCCTCGAACTCTTCTCGGAAAGCTTTTATTAGGGAAGTAAATTCTGTCCGGGCCACCCCTCCCCCCAAAGGACTCGGAGTGCCCGTCACCTTCTCTGACGACGATCTCGAGGGCGTCCGCACCCCTCATTGCGACGCACTCGTCATCAACCTTCACATGGCCAATTTCAAAGTCGAAAGAATCCTAGTGGATAACGGCTCCTCCGTTAACATCCTATTCCTCGATGCTTTTAAGGGGCTGAAGCTCTCCCGAGACAGACTGAAGCCCGCCGGGTATACGCTCCATGGGTTCACGGGAGTGCCGGTGACGATCGAAGGGGTGATCACCCTCGACGTCACAGCAGGCAAAACTCCTACTACCCGCACGGAGTCAATGGATTTCATGGTTGTAGATGTCCCCGCGGCCTACAACGTCATTTTGGGTCGGCCCGGCCTAGCCGCCCTTGAAGCCGTCCCTTCTGCCTATCATCTCAAAATGAAATTCCCCACTCGGGCTGGAGTGGGAGAAGTTAGGGGCAATCAGGAACAGGCCCGCAAGTGTTACATGACCTCCACGCTCGGACCCGTCCTCTCCTTAGAAACACTCGAGATTCCACAAGACGCTGCTCGGCCGACTCCGGAGCCAGTCGATGAGCTGGAGGAAATACTCTTCTCGGAGCAGGAGCCGACCCGCAAGTTCTATGTCAGCAAGGCACTCCCGTCCGCCCTACATTCAAATATTGTGAAATGCATCCGAGCCAACCGGGACCTCTTCGCATGGTCAGCAGCGGACATGCCCGGTATCTCCGAAGAACTCTTGGTCCATCGCCTCAGCGTTGATCCGGGGTCCAAACCGGTCCAGCAGAAGAGGCGCAAGTTCGCCCCCGAGCGCCAGCTCGCCATCAAAGAGGAGGTAGACAAACTGTTGAAAGCCCGATTCATACAGGAAGTGAATTATCCGGAGTGGTTGTCCAACGTAGTCATGGTGAAGAAATCCAATGGGACATGGAGAATCTGTATTGATTTCACTGACCTCAACAAGGCCTGCCCTAAAGATCCCTTCCCTCTGCCCAGCATCGACACTCTGATTGACGCAACCTCGGGACATGAGCTCCTCAGCTTCATGGATGCTTTCTCGGGTTACAATCAGATAAGGATGTTCCCCCCGGATATTCCGAAGACGTCTTTTGTAACGGACCAAGGACTCTATTGTTACCGAGTCATGCCGTTCGGCCTGAAGAACGCAGGGGCAACGTATCAACGTCTCGTCAACAAGGTATTCCAGGCCCAGATCGGTCGGAACATGGAGGTCTACGTGGACGACATGCTTGTGAAAAGCATCCGAGGCGTTGATCATGAGACCGACCTCCAAGAAGCGTTCGATGTTTTGAGAAAGCACAATATGAGACTCAACCCGAACAAGTGTGCGTTCGGCGTCTCATCGGGCAAGTTCCTCGGCTTTATGGTCAGCCAACGAGGAATAGAGGCAAATCCGGAGAAGATCAGGGCCATACTAGACATGGCCCCGCCCAGAAACGTCAAAGAAGTTCAGAAACTGACAGGTCGTTTAGCCGCCATTGGGCGCTTTTTGTCGAAGTCCGGAGAGAAATGCCTCCCGTTCTTCAAAGCCCTGAGGGGGACTAAGGGGTTCGAGTGGGGGCAGCCGCAACAAGATTCCTTCGACCAGCTTAAAGCTTACCTCGTCAACCCGCCTCTGCTCAGCAAACCCATACCGGGCGAGCCCCTCTACCTCTACTTGGCAGCCTCGGAACAGACACTAAGCGCGGTCTTAGTCAGGGAAGAAGAAAGAACTCAAAAGCCCATTTACTACGTCAGCAAAGTGCTCCGGGACGCCGAGCTCCGGTACCCGAAAATTGAGAAAATAGCCTACGCCCTGATAATGGCTGCAAGAAAGCTTCGGCCATACTTCCAGTCTCATTCCGTGGTCGTCCTTACCGACCAGCCGTTGAAACAGATCCTTCACAAGCCCGAGACTTCCGGCCGCCTCATGAAGTGGTCGATCGAGCTGAGCCAACATGATATTACTTATCAGCCTCGGACCGCAATCAAGGCGCAGGCGCTGGCCGAATTCATAGTTGAGACGACTATCCCCGACTCCGAGCAGACGACGAAGGGACCGCCTGTCTGGTCTGTATATGTCGATGGATCCTCTTGCAACGAGGGGAGCGGGGCTGGAGTCATCCTGGCGGGCCCAGACGACTTTGTCCTCCAATATTCCCTCCGGATAAACTTTAAAGCCTCGAATAACGAAGCCGAATACGAGGCACTCATAGCCGGCCTCGGGATGGCCCGAAACGCAGGGGCGCGACGACTGCAGATCTTCAGCGACTCTCAGTTGGTCGTCAACCAGGTCCTCGGCGAATATGAAGCCCGCGACGACAGAATGGTAAAGTACTTGGCCAAAGTGAAGAGCCTCATGGCGCTCTTCGACGAGGCCCTCATCCGAAGAATCCCCAGAGAGGAAAATGCCCAGGCCGACGCCCTGTCCAAACTAGCTTCCTCATCCCTGCAAGGCCTCGAACAAACCGTTCTGATAGAAGTCCTCCTCAAGCCCAGCATAGAGGACGAGGCTCTCAACTCCGTCGAAACACTGCCGCTCCCCCTCGAAGACAATTGGATGAAGCCCCTCGTCGAGTTTTTAAGAGACGGACTCCTACCAAGGGATCCGAAGGAAGCCCGAAAGATAAGGACCCGGGCCGAGCGTTACATAATGGTCGAAGGCGTTCTGTATAAGCGCTCCTTCACCCAGGTGGATGGTCGACCCTACCTAAGATGCCTCTCCCCCGGACAAGCCGATTACGCCCTGCAAGAGCTCCATGAGGGCATCGGCGGAGCCCACTCCGGCTCCAGAGCCTTGGCACGTAAAGTGTTAAACTACGGGTATTACTGGCCCACTCTCCTAAGGGACGCCGAACGACACGTTCGACAATGCACATCCTGCCAGAAGTATTCCGACATCCGACGCCTTCCACAAGCACCACTCTCCTCCTTGTCGAGTCCGATCCCCTTTGCAATGTGGGGGATGGATCTACTCGGGCCATTTCCACCGGCCCCCGGACAGTTGAAATTTCTAGTCGTGGCAGTCGACTATTTCTCGAAATGGGTCGAGGCCGAGCCCCTGGCTACAATTACCGAACATAGAGTCGTCCAATTCTTCTGGAAAAGCGTAATCTGTCGTTTCGGTGTTCCCCGAGTCGTAGTTACGGATAACGGTACGCAGTTCGCTGGGGCTGCCTTCCGAGCCTTATGTCAAGACCTAGCTATACAGCACCGCTTCTCCTCAGTCTCTCATCCCCAGTCAAATGGCCAAGCCGAGAATGCCAACCGACAGATCCTCTCCGGCATCAAGAAGAGACTCGACAAATGCTCCAAGGGATTGTGGGTCGATCAGCTGCCCAATGTGTTGTGGAATTACCGAACCACGAAGCGGATCCCGACGGGCGAGAGTCCGTTCAATCTCACCTATGGGTCCGAGGCCCTCATCCCACTAGAAGTTGGAATACCCTCTCCTCGCCTGATTGCCTTCGAAGAAGAACAGAATGCCAGGGAGCTCAGAACGAGCCTAGATTTGGTAGACGAGATTCGGGAAAGAGCCGCCATACGGCAGCAAGGTTACCGAAGAAGAATCGAACTCGCCTACAACAAACGGGTCCGCCCAACCGACTTGAAAGAGGGGGACCTGGTCCTCCGAAAACTGGCCATTTCGTTCCCCGGACAGAAGAGCAAATTGGCCCCAAATTGGGAGGGACCGTACAAAGTGTCCAAAGTGATCCGCCCCGGTGCGTACAAGCTAGAAGACCTTGAGGGTAGAGAAATTCCCAGGACTTGGAACGCCGACCATCTTTTGAAATACCTTGAGAAGGCAACCCTGCCTATCTAAGTAACTCGAGATGTCGGGCAACCACTCCTGCTACTAGTAATTTTTCCTTTGTTCTTTTTCATTGTAATAAACGGCTAGCAACTTTAGAAGCAGCCGACCATTAGATATTAATAAATAAATAAAGTTTTTCTTTACATTATCGCGTACTCCCGCCTCTAATTCCCTTATCACACAATGGTTCGGAGTCCAGCACTCGGCTCGACTCTTCCTACTCGGCCCGTCCTCAGACGGGCCGGGGGCAGATCGCCGTTCGAAATTGCTCCTGCAGCCGTTGAATGGATCGGAGTCCAACACTTGGCTCGATTTTGCTTCGCAGATCCGCTCCTAAGCGGACTAGAAGTAGCTCGCCATTCGAAACTGCTCCTGCATCTCTCAAACTTATCACACAATGGTTCGGAGTCCAGCACTCGGCTCGACTCTCCCTACTCGGCCCGTCCTCAGACGGGCCGGGGGCAGATCGCCGTTCGAAATTGCTCCTGCAGCCGTTGAATGGATCGGAGTCCAACACTTGGCTCGATTTTGCTTCGCAAATCCGCTCCTAAGCGGACTAGAAGTAGCTCGCCATTCGAAACTGCTCCTGCATCTCTCAAACTTATCACACAATGGTTCGGAGTCCAGCACTCGGCTCGACTCTTCCTACTCGGCCCGTCTTCAGACGGGCCGGGGGCAGACCGCCGTTCGAAATTGCTCCTGCAGCCGTTGAATGGATCGGAGTCCAACACTTGGCTCGATTTGGCTTCGCAAGTCCGCTCCTAAGCGGACTAGAAGTAGCTCGCCATTCGAAACTGCTCCTACATCCCTTAAACTAATCTAACGACCGGATCCTTCCTCCGGCTCGACTCTATCTCTCCGACTCGTCCTTAAACGATCCGGAACCCGTCCCGACCGTAGACTGTGCCGAGCTGACGAGGTACCGACCCTCGTTTTGGGAAAAAATCACCCCGAGGTCAACTCGCCGTTAGATCCTCTCAAATTGTGTGCCAAAGCGTGATGAGTAGTTCCAGTAGTGCCACGTGCCCACAAAACGACAAGATAACGTTTTCTTGGTACTCGTGCCTGCCTCTGGATTCGTGCCCCCATCCGACGGTTATGGACACCCCACGTCGATCGGCACCAAGAGCCGAACGGCGGAGTCAGAACAACACATTGTTGGAGAATTCGTTTCGGCCATCAATTGTGCCGAGCTGACGAGGTACCGACCCTCGTTTTGGGAAAAAATCACCCCGAGGTCAACTCGCCGTTAGATCCTCTCAAATTGTGTGCCAAAGCGTGATGAGTGGATCCAGTAGTGCCACGTGCCCACAAAACGACAAGATAACGTTTTCTTGGGACTTGTGCCTGCCTCTGGATTCGCGCCACCATCCAACGGTTGTAGACACCCCACATCGACGGGCGTCAATAGCCGAGCGACAGGATCAGAATTGCGACAAAAGACTCGACGAACAGCCAATAGAAGACACTTCGGATAAATCGACCCCAATTTTATTAATGACTTGGACGAGTTTACAAAAAGATTACAACAGCGAGTTCAACAAAATATTAGAAGGCATGACCCGCTCATTTCCTCCGAGGAAGGGGGACACTCCGGTTCAACGACACTTTGGGTCGGCGCTTCTTAGCCTCCGAGCTCGTCTCCAGGCCGACGAACCGGGACGCCCCTTCGCCGCTGAGCCTCACAGTCGCCCCAACCGAAGCGCCACTTGAAGACACCGCCACACCACTTTGTGCATCGGCGGCTGACGCCCCGATGATAGGAGTCCGGGACGCCGCTTGATAGAACGTGATACCTCGCTCGATCTCTTCGCGGGTACACGAGGTGCTCCGGACGTTGGCCCTCACCGGCTGAGGCTTGAGCCGAGCGACCTCCTCCTCCAATTCGACGATCCGGTCCTTCAGTGCCTCGTCCTTCACGACAATTTTGAACCGAGGAAGCTTCGCCGATCCAGGGTATTTGGCGCTGTCAGATATGACACGACGCAGATGGGTCACCTCGATACTCTTGTCGACTGTCACCCTTTGCAAATGCTCGACCTTCTTCACGAGCTCATCTCGTTCGGCCAAAACAGAAGCCAATTCTTCTTCCTTAGAAAATAGCTCGGCTTCGGCTATCCGCAAGTGGTACACTTCGGCCAACAGATCCCCGTTCTTCATCTCCATATTGTACAGCATCCTCCTCGTCAGGTCGATCTCGCCCTCAAGGCGTTTCACGAGAGATAGATGTAACAGCTCTACTTGTCGCCGAGCCATCGTAGTGACGGGGGCCTACCCTACGACCGAACCAAACACTTAGACAATTTCAAAGACAAAACGTTTTTTTTCATTTATCAAAAAGCGGTGGCCAGTCCGCAAAAGGCGTTACAAAGCTCGGAAGAAAAAGCAGAACAGAAACTACAAAAAGATTTAACGAAAGAATCAAGGGTCCACCTGCGTCTCCGCTCCCACCCCGGACGCATCGACGGGCGGTCCCTCGATCTCTCCCTTAGCCGGGTCATCCTCTCCCCCTCCGTCTTCGCCTTCGACCTCGTCCTCGGCATCCCCCTCCTCGTCGTCCGCGGGCGACCCGGGCCACAGTTGATAGCCGACTCGCTCGAAGCCGGGGACACGAGCCTGGACATGGTCCAGGGCCGTCTGGTAGGATCGCTCCATGTTCTCAGCCATATGTTTCTTCGCCTCTGCCTCAATTTCGGCTTCGACCTCCGCCCGGATCCTCGCGGCCTGCGCTTCCCTCTCCGCCTTCTCGTCGGCCAAGGACTTCAATGCCGCGGCAAGATCTTGGGCGGCCTTGGCAGCTTTGGCGGACTCCGCTTCGAGGCCCTCCTTCGCTTTCTTCAGGTCGGCGGTAAGGTCGGCCACCCGAACGTCCAGAGCCTCAGCCCGCCTCTGCTCGGCCTCGAGATCCTTGACCGCCCGGACCTTCGCCAGCCTGTCTTTCTCGCTGGCGGACTTCAGCTCCTTCTCCTGTGCGGCGAACGCCTCCATGAGATGGCCGAAGTGAACGGTGGCCTACAAAGACAACGATAAGTACGAAGTACGCACCGAGTAACAAACTTGAAGAAATTTGCGAACACTTACCGAAACAAGCCCCCGGGCGACTTCGTAAGTGTCGTCGCCGACCCTCCCCGCATTCAGCGCGGCCTTATCCTTCGGGGTCGCCAAGTGTTTGACGACCTGCATTGACATCTGCGAGTTGCCGAGGAAACCATCATGATTCCTCACCAACCAGTTCGGCACAAACAACTGCTTGTGCTGCTCGGTCAGGATTTCCTCGGCATTCTGAGTCAATGGGGGAGGCTCGAGCGCCAGCGCCGCATTGACATCAAAGACACCCTCGTTCACGGACGGGGCGACAGGGGCCGAGGTCTCCTCCACCACCACCACCTCCGAAGGCACCTCGGTAGCCGGGGGAGGCGGAGCAACGTTAGTGGCGACCGCGGGCTGAACACCCGAAGACGCACCCTCGGCCGCCCTCTTCCTTTTTCTGGTCCCGGTCAGCTTGGACCTATCGGCCATCATAGCTTTAAAGTCAATCTTCATCGACTCTGCATCAACAAAAAAAAAAAAGGAGGGGGAGAAAACCGAATCAAAACAGACGAATTGAAGACTTAGAAAAAAAAATGAATGAGATGTCAAGAGCGTACTCGGGTCGATGGGGCTTAGTCCGGACCCGAACAACACCTCTTCGGTCAACTCCCTCCAACTCAGTACCGGAAGGGCCGTGATCCTCCTCGCTACCTCCTCCTCGGCCTCAGATAGTGCGGGGTCGCCCCGCGCAAATTTCGGCACTTCCACCTTCCACCGGGACGGAATGTGCCAAATCGGTTCGCCCCTTACGATAAAATACTTCTCCCTCCAACCCTTAAGAGAGTCGGGATTCTCTACAATCTTAACACCTCTCCTCGGCCCCAAATAGTACCGGTACTCCGAGCCGTGTTGCTTGTTTATCCGATAGAGGCCCCGGAAAACTGACAGATCCGGCGCTACCTCGGCTCGGTGACACTGAAGCAAGAATGCGTTCACATGACGCCAAGTGTTTGGACTGAACTGAGTAGGGGCGAGACAATACCAGCCGAGGATCTGAAGTATGAAAGGGTGCAGCGGAAAACGCAGTCCCGCGTTCAAGGAGTCGACGTCAAACATGCACATGTCCGACGAAGGCAACTTGGTGTTTGCTCGCACCCCGGGGCCAGCGACCATCAGCTTGTACTCCGACGGGATAGCGAAAGCCTTCCTGATCCGAAGAAGATCCTTCTCGGTCAACGACGAAATGAGCTCGTCAGCTTCGGAGGGATGGAACGGATTAGGCTCCTCGACGATCTTCGACTTTCCGTAGATCGCTTTCTCCAGAAGATCACCCTCGTACTGCCTGACTCCCGAATGCCCGGACAGGACGGAAGGATATTGTCCTATCTCGGGAGCTCGTTTCGGGTTCTCCACAATCACCCCCACCATGGGGGGCGGGGTCTCCCCTGTCCTCTTCTTCTTCCCGACCCTCGACTCGACAGCCAGCGGTTCGGCCATCTGCTTCCCCTTCCTGCGAGCTTCCGCCCTAATCCTCTCCCCGGCGCCATCACCGCCCGAGGACGAGGCACTACTACCCGAGCTTACCCTTGACATCCTTTGAAAAAGCTAAGGCAAAGACAAACTAACCTTTGAAGTGACGTTCACGGTCGGAGAATGCTCGCCGGAAATCGCCTGGCCCACGCGACAGCTAACGACAACACCGTGGAGCAAGAGCGCCGCTAGCAGAAGACTTAGAGAACAAAAGTAAATTCGTAGAGTGAAAAGTGAGAAATGAGCTCAGGGGTGAAGGAATGGTAACTTATAACCTCAACTGATAACGGGCCTCCTTGGGAATCCCAAAGGCCCACTAAGAATCCCAAACGCCCCACAAGAGAGAGGCGGCGGTATGAGAGGGATGGCGGAACTCCCCAAAAAACACAAGTTGCGACCCGGCCACCGGTCTAATGAGCCGAGCTATCGAACGAAACGCTCAGTGACCGAGCCACCGAGTTCGCCCTAAAATACCCAAATCCGCGCCCGGCAAACAGCGCGAGGTACGCGGACCGAGGTGACGAGATACCGACCGTCGTTTTTGGCAAAAAATCCTCCCGAATCAAAATCACCGTCGGATCTCTCCAAAATTCGCGTCAGGATCTGATGAACGGTTCAGATTGCGCCACGCCCACAAAACGACAAGATAGCGTTTTCTCGTGATCTGAACCCCATCCTCGTGATGCGTGCCAAAATGAACGGCCCAGATCCGTCCACGCAGACCTTCCAAACCGCTTGCCATCGGCTTGGTCGGTCGAGCTACCGAACAGCTCAGCCGAGCAACCGAGCCACTTAATACGGAATGGCGGAACCATCGAGAAGACAAGTAAACGACTCGGTCTCCGGCCCACCAAGCCGAGCCACCAAGTTCGCCCAAAAATACCCAACTCCGCGCCCGGCAAACAGCGCGAGGTATGCGGACCGAGGTGACGAGATACCGACCCTCGTTTTTGGCAAAAAATCCTCCCGAATCAAAATCACCGTCGGATCTCTCCAAAATTCGCATCAGGATCTGATGAACGGTTCAGATTGCGCCACGCCCACAAAACGACAAGATAGCGTTTTCTCGTGATCTGAACCCCATCCTCGTGATGCGTGCCCAGATAAACGGCCCAGATCTTGCCACGTCGACAAAACGACAAGATAGCGTTTTATGGGGATCCACGCCAAAGATGGACGGCCTAGATGATGCCACGTACCTCGGATGCTTTGAACCGAGGCACCGACCCTTCCAACCGAGTCGCCGACCCCCCAAGCCGCGGCACTACGCATCCGGGCCGTGGTGCTGGGGTACCGACCCTTCCAACCGAGTCGCCGACCCCCCTAGCCGCGGCGCTACGCATCCGGGCCGTGCTGCTGGGGTACCGACCCTTCCAACCGGGTCGCCGACCCCCCTAGCCGCGGCGCTACGCATCCGGGCCGTGGTGCTGGGGTACCGACCCTTCCAACCGAGTCGCCGACCCCCCCCCCCCAGCCGCGGTGCTACGCATCCGGGCCGCGGTGCCGAGGTACCGACCCTCGTTTTTGGGAAAAAATCCTTCCGACCCTCAGGAGCCGTTGGATCTCGTAGGAAAGCGCGCTCGTCATGGTGGACGTCCCAGATCTTGCCACGTCCACAAAACGACAAGATAGCGTTTTATGGGGATCCACGCCAAAGATGGACGGCCTAGATGATGCCACGTACCTCGGATGCTTTGAACCGAGGCACCGACCCTTCCAACCAGGTCGCCGACCCCCCAAGCCGCGGCACTACGCATCCGGGCCGTGGTGCTGGGTTACCGACCCTTCCAACCGGGTCGCCGACCCCCCTAGCCGCGGCGCTACGCGTCCGGGCCGTGGTGCTGGGGTACCGACCCTTCCAACCGGGTCGCCGACCCCCCTAGCCGCGGCGCTACGCATCCGGGCCGTGGTGCTGGGGTACCGACCCTTCCAACCGAGTCGCCGACCCCCCTAGCCGCGGTGCTACGCATCCGGGCCGCGGTGCCGAGGTACCGACCCTCGTTTTTGGGAAAAAATCCTTCCGACCCTCAGGAGCCGTTGGATCTCGTAGGAAAGCGCGCTCGTCATGATGGACGTCCCAGATCTTGCCACGTCCACAAAACGACAAGATAGCGTTCTATTGGGATCCCCGCTAAAGATGGACGGTCTAGATGGTGCCACGTACCTCGGATGATCCGAACCGAGGTACCGACCATTCGAACCAACTCGCCGACCCCTCGAACCGCGGCGCAAAGCATCCGGGCCGGGGTGACGGAGTGCCGACCCTCGTTTTTGGGAAAAAATCCTTCCGAGGAGCAGGAGGCGTCTGATCATTCCGAAATTCGCGCTCCATCTTGATCGAAGGCCCAGATGATGCCACGCCATAAATAGGTATTAAAAATTGGTTTTTATTTATTTAAATCGGTTTATTTATTTAAAAAATTGCGAAAAATCGCTAAAAATTCGGGAAAATTAGCTAAAAATTCCAGGAAATAATTAAAAATTCGGGGAATATTTCTAAGCCACCGAACGAGCAATTATTACCTAGAATACGCGGTTAAAGCCCCCGAACAATTAGCCAACACATCGCAAAATTAAATAAATCATCCGAAAAAATAGATAAAAACTCGACACAGCTTCGGAGCATCAAAGAAGGAGGAACTAGCCTACCCCCGTGCTCCAGGATTCAAAAATCACCCATTCGGACTGCGATACAGTTCCACCGACCACTGAGTTAGTCAAACTACTCCTCAAAGACTGACCACCCTCAGTCTTTAGGAGTGGGGGGCTCGTGATATGGTCAAAACAAGGGGTTCAATCGAGACCGTCCAAATGGGGCACGAATCCTACAGCTCAGGGACGAGACGGTAATTTCACATGCAAACGGGTCCGAAGCGGGTACTGGGTCTCCTTCTCACAGATCCAATAACCCGCAAACGGATCCACCACAGCTGGGCACGGGTTTCAACCCGCTGCCAACTCGATCCAGCAAGACACAATCAAGGTCCCTGATTAGATCTAAATCAACGGCCATGATTCACGTCAATCTTTACACTGGGATTTAGGGATTAAAATTCCTTATCTGATTACCAGAATATACCTTATCAGATTACTTTCCCAATCTGTTTACAAGGAGATTATTCTATATCAGATTACGCGGATTACATTCCTAAATTGTTCTCTAAGACGCCTATAAATACCCCCCACCCATCTCCATTAAGAGGTAATCAATCTTTCTCTAGCTAAACGCTCTTTCATAATCAATTCTGGTTACTGACTTGAGCGTCGGAGGGTGCGTCGCCGGGAACAAACCCGGTGTCTCGCACTTTTTGCAGGTGCACGGCGGGAGCGACGATCAGAGTTCAACGGAACAGGTATACAGGTTCTTCTATTCAGTTTCCCCAAAGAACTCACAAATTCATCTGTTTGCCCCCACACCGAATTTAGCGGCAACAGTTTTGTATGCAGGATAAATGGCTTGATAAAAGTGAAAGGAGAACTGATGCTTACAAATTATTCATTGTTGATGTACATTTATTTAAATGATGTAAATTGCTTCCGCTGTCATTACATGTACATTATTGTGTTATATGCTTCCGCTGTAAAATGTAAAGTGTAAAATCTCATGTAACTCTGATGTAAAATGGAAAGTTTCTATTCCTTGTAAAATTGTACCGAATGAGACGAAAAGATCCCGTGGAAATCTTGAATTTAGTTGTATTTGGAATTCGGAGTGTTACATAAAGATTGAATCTTTTCATTAAAACTATGCAATTGATGATTAAATCCCTATATTAGGTCACAAGACTCTCATTTTGTGATATCATTTTCAGCATGTGACTAAATTTGTATATGTTTTGCTCGACCTCAATTGTCTAATTTCAGCATCTCTTTTCTCTTTGATCTCTTGATAGAGAGTCAGTATCTTGATGACTTGGTTATGGCGTAAGACCAATCTAGTTATGCAACCTAAGATCGGATTCATTGATTCTTATAAGCAAATTAATAATAAGTGAGTGATGTTGATGTGAAGAAATTGGTTTAGTTAGAATTTGATAATGCTAAGAACTTAGTCTTGAAACCCACTGGATCTAATAATCACTGAGCAAAACTTTAGTTAGTCTTTTAGTTGGGGATTTTGACTTAGTTAACTTGGATGCTAGCGTAATTATGCTTAGAGAAAAGCAATAGTTCAAGTTAGATAATTGAAGATTATTCTTCATCTAGATTATATTGGTTGTTGTTTCACTACATTTTATTCGTCTATTATTTGATGAAAATGATATCTTGGATATATTGATTAGTGATCATAAGTTAGAGAAAAGCTCCATAGGGGAGTCCAAATTGCCTAATCATCCTAGAGTTGTTTCACACAAGAATAAAATGCTTGTTTATCAGACAGTACAATCATAAAAAATGAACTAATAGTTGGTTATTTTTTCATTAATAAAAAATGGTAGGTTATTCTCTCATTAATGAAATTAACTTGATATTGTTAAGAACCTAATAGAAAACATGGGTAGATTGTTTTCTTTCATATGCTAGCTGATTTGAACATATATTATGAGATTGTATGATGTTGATGCATAAAAGTGAATAAAGTAGGGTTCTTTACTGTATAAGTATATACATGATCTGTTCTTGATGTTTGAGAGAATAAAACTTGATTAATACATGGGGTAATTACTTGTAATCAAGGGGTGAACCAATGTAATTAGTTGGGGTATGTGCATAACAAGTTGTGGAAGAGTTATTAGGTCAAAAAGATCAGTTCTTGAAGTAAAGAAGGGTTGTAATCTTTGGGTCTGATGGTAAATGGCCGAAAGTGGAATTTTGTGACTTTTATGAAGTTTTCAATTAGATTTTGATTGTTTTAATACTGAGATTGAATCTAAACATCATACTCCTCCTATTTGATGGATTTAATGCTTTAACTGATGGTAGAACACACCTATATACATATGTACATATTCATCTCACTGTTTTGAAGATTTTGTGAAAAAATTCTTTTTTATGACCTTGATGTGATTTTGATTTGTTTTATTAACTCCTATATGTTATACAAGTTATATTTAGTCTTCTCAAGAATTTGGTTTCACAAATTTAAGATTTTACAAAGAATTATAGAAGTATCAGTAATATGTGCATGAAATTTAAAGTGGCAGATTTTTGGACTTGACAATCGACCGACCACTTTTGAACTAAAAGTGGCAGTCAACTGGAGATTCTTGAGTTTCGGATTTTCGCAGGACCGTCGACCGGCCATTTCGACAGTCGACTATCATTGTTCTAGCTGATGGGTTTTTTAAGTTTTCTGATGTTTTCTTTAAACGGTTATTTCTTCGATATTACGGATTATTGATCTACTGTTTTAGATGAAGTTTTTACTACAGATTACAGTATTTTACAGAGAGTTATAATTTGATTATAATAGAATTTAAATTGTATTTCTACGATAATACATACAGTTTTCGAAGGGATTAATATTTTGTGATTTTCTATGACTTTAAAATATGATTCTCAATTATTTAACGAATTTAATACTTTATTTCAAATTCTGGAATCGGTGAGTATATTTAGTGAATTTGGATTTGTTGATTTTTAGAAGTTTGATAATGGAATTGAGAGTTTTAATGAAAGTTTTGGTATTGATGGTTGAGTTGTGAGTCTCTAGATGGTGAGTGGGACCCTAGTACACCGGCAGTTGAGGTTTTGTGGTTTGGCCAGTTGTAGCCTTGTTGTTGATCAGTTAAGTTAAGTCTGGTATGGTACACCAACTCTAGAAGATTCGTAAATAATTAATTAACTTAACAAGATAAGGACAGGCACTAGATGGTGATATGATGAAATGATAGCGCCCCTAGTAATATTCTTCGCTCTATCTCAGTTAGCGTGTGCTAGGGGACACCACTTTTCTCCTCAAGTAGAGGAGTGTGAAAAAACTCACCAACTAGAGACACACTAACTCCGTTAGCGCGCCTATTTAAACCAAGCGCACTAACGGGGTTAGAGTGCTAGGGGGACATTAGGGGACACTACTCCTCAAGTAGGGGTGTGGGAAAAAAAATACCAAGTATAGACATGCTAACTCCGTTAGCGCACCCATTTATACCAGGCACGCTGACGGAGTTAGCGAGTGTCGATCGTGATTTAATAGGGTCCCAATCGACACTCGCTAACTCCATTAGCGTGCCTGGTTTAAATGGGCGCGCTAACGAGGTTAGCACGCCTGGTTTAAATGGGCGCGCTAACGGGGTTAGCGTGTCTATATTTGGTATTTTTTCTCACACCCCTACTTGAGGTGTGGGATCCCCTAGTGTCCCCCCAGCACGCTAACCCCGTTAGCGCGCATGGTTTAAATAGGCGTGCTAACGGAGTTAGCATGTCTATAGTTGGTGAGTTTTTTTTGCACACCCCTACTTGTGGAGAAAAGTGGTATCTCCTAACACACGCTGAATGAGTTAGAGCGCGGATTTTTACCAGGCGCGCTATCTCAGTTAACGACAGAGACTTTTTGATATTTAATTTTCAAACAGGTATAGTTTGGTACATACTTTCAAAAAGTGGGATAGTTTGGTAAAAAATTCATTGGTTGGACAGTCATATATATCTACAATATTTTTCGTACGGAAGAGTGCATTTGTTCTAGCTTTTTTTTTTTTTGAGGTAAAAGGTGGAATAAAGCCACCCTGTTTCATTAATAAGTAGTTAATAAAACAACCCCGGTGTACCGGGGAGGATACAAAAGTACATAAAAGGAAAGACAAAACAGTGCAGGAAATAAAATATAAACCCCCAACAAAACCCTGGGGGGTGGGTCGAATCCTCCAAACAAAAACCAAAAGTACAGTAGGTCAAGACCAAACTAGCATAGAGTGCAGCTAATGAGGCGGCTCCGCCCCTCAATCCAGTGTCGGCCCAAACTCTACCTCCTCATCATCAAAATCCTCCACCTGGAAGACTCTGGCAATCCTCCCTCTTGCTCTTGTGGCGGCAGCTGTAGCCCAAAAAGAAATAAGATGCATGATATGAGTAAGGTTACCAGAAATACTGCTACATGAAGCACAAAAATAAAAGTTATTTCTGTCTAGCCATAACACCCATGTAGTTGCTGCAATGGCAATGTACCACGCATTCTTCATTTTATGGCGAACCTTTGCGAATTTGGGGCCAACCCATAAATCCCTATATTCGCTGGGATAGTCACTTGTTCCTAGGGCTCGTAAAACCTCTACCATAGTCGCCTTGCTCCTTAGACAGTGGATAAAAAGGTGGTTCAAATTTTTCGTATGCATGTTGCAGAATCCACAGTCGATCACAATCTGGGGTTGTCTTTTGGCCAGGTTCTCTCTGGTGAGAATTGTGTTATTGAGCACTAGCCAAAGAAAGACTCTGACTTTAAGTGGTGTTTTCGCCTTCCATAATACTTGTGCCCAATTGGGTCTGCATCCCCGATAGTGAATCCGATGGTACAGGGAACTGACCGTGAACGCTCCCTTGGGATCGAGTCCCCATCACATCTGATTTGGGCCTTGGACACATCTTGTCCCGGTCTGTGTGATATGTGCTTGTAGTTCGAGCAGTTGCTGATGTAATCTTGGGGTAAGAGCTCCTCGGAACGACGGCTTCCAACTTCCCTCCCTCCAAGTCTCGGCTACAGATATATTGGGTCGATTCGTTTTGTCATACAGATCGGAGAAAGTTTCCTTCAAAGTATGTGCACCACACCATTTGTCCCACCAAAATCTGGTGGATCGCCCATTACCGATAGTTGACATAACTGCTGAATTGAACGGCCCGCTAGCTTTAGTAATTCCTTTCCAGAATCGTGAAACTCTAGACCATACTCGGAAAACCAGGTTTCTCGTGCCTTTTCCTCGCAGGTATGGCTGAATGAAATCCTGCCATCCTTCCCCGCTGTGGTGAAAAACCTTCCACCACCATTTCCCCAAAAGGGCAAGATTCATATCTCTAAGGTCAATGATGCCTAGCCCTCCATCCTTCTTCTTCATGCAAGCGAAATTCCATTTGATCAGGTGGTAACCTCCCCTATTCGAATCTGCCCCTTTTCAAAGGAATTGTTTTCGGATTCAATCAATCCTTTGGATAACCCACTTAGGGAGCTTAAAAAATGACATGTAGTGGATGGGCAGATTGGATAGTACTGAGTTGATGAGTACAACTCTTCCTCCTAGCGAAAGCGATTTTCCTTTCCAGCCAGCTAGTCTGTCCTCCACCCTGTCGATTATAGGAAGCCAATCCGACTTAGTGAGTTTCCCTGGCCTGAGTGGAAGCCCTAAGTATTTGATTGGAAACTCATTCCTCACACAGTTTAATATGGTGGCATGTTCTCGCGCTTCTTCATAGGAGAGTGTAATGGGAATCAGTGCACTCTTGTAGAGACCTAACCAGGCTTCAAAACAGTAGATGGCTCCTTTAAAGCATACTGTTTCTGATCTGGTCCCATTTCCAAAGAGTAGGGTGTCATCAGCGTACTGGAGAATCGTGCACCCTTGATTGGAATTGCTGCTGGCCACAGGCATAATCCAACCCTTTTTCCGGCAATTTTCTAACATTCCCCTTAGCACATCTGCTACGATCGTGAATAGAAGCAGGGATAATGGATCCCCTTGCCGGAGTCCTTTCTTGCAAGGAAATGGTGGCCCTGGCCTCCCATTCACCGATATTGCCATTTTACTCGTAAGTAAACACTGTTTTATCCATTTAACCCATTTATCCCCGAATCCTCTCCATCTGAGAGCTTCCAGCAAATACTCCCAATCGACAGAGTCGTATGCCTTCTCAAAATACAGTTTTAGGAGGAAGTTCTTAGAGTTGCTCTTATGGCAGTGGTGGATAACTTGTTCAGCAGTGGCCACCCAATCTCTGATACATCTGTCCTTAATGAAGCCTGTCCGGGTTTTGCTGATTATACTATCCATCATACTCCCCAGGCGGATGACCAGGACCTTTGTGATGATTTTCACCGAGCATTTGATGAGGCTAATTGGTCTAAAATACCCCCCACGCTTAGACTCCTCCTGTTTGGGTATGAGGACCACTTCCGCAAAATCTGAGATAGTTATGAATTTGTTCTAGCTATTTACCAAAACGTAGGATTGTATTAGATTCGTCTAGGTACTAATGAATGGTTGGACTAAGCAACTATGTTTGTTCAGCACTAAATAACATTGCTTGAATATGCATGGGATTTTATTAATATTATACATAGAGGCATGGATCTTTTTCTTCTCCCAAACTAATGCTTTTATGAACAAGATCATCATAGTCTTAAATAAAGCATGCTAACACTAAGGTACTGTTCTTTTTTTTACCTCTTATAAGAGGTTACCTCTTATAAGAGATTTACAGTAAGAGCCTCTTTTTGAGGTGTTCTTTTTATATAAAAATACATTTCTGTTCTTTTTTCACCTCTTACAAGAGCCTATATTACTCCCAAAGTCTATATTACCCCAAAGTATAAAAATAGTGAGATGAAGGACAAGAAAAGAAGGAAATTTGAGATTGAATGTGGCGTTCCAATAAACTGAATAAAAAAAAAGAGTTAATTAATAAGGAATACATCACAATCCTCAGAAGGTATGCAAAGGTTGGAGGCGACAATTTTATCAGTGCAATACAACCTCAACAACACTATGGAAGGAAGTCAAATATACAACATTAATATAATATAGATAGTAGCTGCTTTTAAACGTCTAAATCATTTACTTACATATGATGCTGAAATGAATGTGTATCTACACTTCTAAATCAATTACTTATAATTGACAGGGCCCATCTAAAGTAAAATCAGCAACATTGAATTCAAAAATATTAGAGGCAAGCCAAGAAGTAGAAGTCAGATTGAAGAAGCCATGAATTATAAATAATCAAAACTTCTAGATGGAATCCTATGATAACAATTGTGATTCTAACAGCCACTACTATGCCCTTCGAAAAGAAAACAATGACATAAGAAAAGTATAAAAATAGTAAGATGAAGAAAATTTGAGATTGAAATTAATAACAATTATAATATAGACTTTGGGGTAATATAGACTTTTTAAGTGATAGAAGTCTTATAAGAATTTGAAAGAGGCTACTAGAAGTCTTTTAGGCTTATAAGAGATTTTGGGGAAAATGTCTTATAAGAGGTAAAAAAAGAACGCTAAAAAACTCTTGTAAGAGGTGGACCAACTCTTACAAGAGGTAAATCACTTATAAGAGGAGAAAAAGAACACTACCTAATAGTAGGTAGTAGACACATTTTAAAAAAAAATATTCCAAACTAAGCCACTTTTGAAACTATTTTTCAAACTAAACCACTTGCGAAACTAATTTTCTGGGTGGGCCACTTTGCCATGTCAATTGTAGTCGCAGTTGTGAACTGCGGCAATAGTTCTATTGAAGCCACAGTTCCCAACGGCGACTTCTTCATTAATGTTTTTTAGCTTGCCACAGTCCTCATCTGCGACTTCTTCATTAAAGTTTTTGAGCTTGCCACAGTTCTCAATCTATGACAACAGTGCAAATCGTTGGCGCAGCTAGGAATAGCGACTGTGTCTCAAAACTTTGAGATACAGAGAACCACACTTAGGACAGAGGGTAAGAGCTCTCTAAAAAAATTCCTTTAAAGAGAGGACACAGTTCCTAACTGTGGCCTCTGTATGTGTAACGCCCCGAATCCCAAATACACTGAATTCGAGATGTTCTACAGGATCTTTTCACTTTCTTTAGTACAATTTTACAGGGAAATTAAAACTTTTCATCATACATCAGAGTTTACATCATAATTACATCTTTCTTTTGCACAGCGGAAGTAAAATACAACAATTTGATACAAATACAACAGCATAATGTAATCTTTAAGCATCCATCCTCTTTAATCTTTAACATGATATTTACCTGCATATAAGACTGTGGGTACGTCAGTTTATTCAACCGACGAATATTATACACGGCCGTCCTCGCTATGCCGGAAATAGTATAACTTAACATTTCATATTTAGCAAACACAAACTTGTCACATTTCAAACTAAAGGGACTATCCTATTGATGTCGTGTTGTGATTGTGCACTTAGTCCTTAATGCAGTTTATTATGTTACATGACACTAATGCGCACTTGTTCGGATTCTATGCATCCCATACTACATAGGTCCGAGGGCAAGCCCTTATTCGTTCTTCATCTTTATAGGGTTCAATCCCCCGTTATGCCTTAAACTACTACTGTAACTACGGTAGTGTCTTAGATGTCCTATGATCTATGAGCCCATGTCCAGGCAGCCTGGAGGGGAATCCCACGCACTGACACGACGCATCGAGCAGGCAACCTATGGACAATTCAGCCTCCGCCATGGAACAATGGCACCACCCATAGCCACTCGAACATCCCACGAGCGTCGCCACCGGGAAGATAATTTCGGAGTAGCGCCCACGCCATGTCTTGACGCATCAAGCAGGCAACCTGTGAATCGCTCTCACACCGCTATCCGTTGGCCCTCATACTCATGTTTTTCTTCTACTTTCATCACATCTCCACTATGTACTAGTCCTTAGTTTTATTTAAAAAATCATGAACAAAATAATCACTAGAGTTAGCCTCTCCATCAACCGGACTTATTCATTTGTTTCATCATGACCAACCTTGGTCTAATTTCATCTCAATTCATTTTTCTCAATGCCGGGGAGACTTAGCTACTCTATTTCAAATTTTATTTCACAATCTTTAACTCATGATAATTTCCATGTCGAGTTTTCATACTCATTCTTTCTTTTACAATTCATGATTGCACTTTATTCACAAGTCCACAATGAATACTTTTAACTCACAAAGTTCATATTTATAAACAACAACTTCTTTTTCCCTTTCATAAGTCATGGTTTTAATTTCATAATCATACATGAATTTATACAACTTCATAATATCACATTTCAACCTTCATACTTCATATCTTGCACAATACTCACAATGAGAATAAATAAAATCATGTCACACCACAAGAACTTTTGTCAATTACTTTATAATAGCCTATCTTTATAAGTTATAAATTCCATAAGTGTGTATCTTGTAACCAAAGCTCTAATTATGCCTTTTATTCACAAACCATATTGTATTTTATTCAATTAATACCCAAATCACTCTTATAAAATTCCTTGTATTTTTATGAGAATTACCATATTTATTTCATAATTTTTGGACTTCAAAAACACCCAAAAAATATTTTTTTCCTTATATGCCGAACCCAAGATTCGAACCAGGCGCCGCACCAAGACAGCACAGAGCCCCGACCACTAGGCCAGTCGCTGAACACGTCATAAAAGCGACTGGGGACTATATAAACCCTGAGTTCGCTGTTTACTGTTTTTAGGGAATTTAACAAAAAGAAGTGTTCCGCTCGGGATTCGAACTGTGCAACCCAGAGAAGCCAACCGGGGTCCAAGACCACCTGAGCCACTGGCTCGGGTTGTCACTAATCCAATTAAAAATCCATTTGTATTATTTTCGTACTGTTTTAAAAATAACTCGATATTCAATAAGCCATAGTCTCTTATTACTTTGGTAAAATTTTCTAAAAACTTCCAGATTAAATCCTCAGTCATATAAATTCATACCAGTAATATAATTTTGGTGCTAATGAAATGTATTTTTCACCCACAAAAATCCAAGATTTATTTACTAACTACAATAAATTGTATTTTCGACATTGCCATATAATTAATCTACTAGTCTTTTTATTCAATAATTTCATGGTGATAATTTACTGAAATTAGTTCTTAACTCAACCAATATACATGTGAGTTCAATAGTCCATATCCATATCAACATATAAGTCTATTCATCTCAATTTCACAATTAACAAGCATGCATTATGTCTCTAATGACAATAGCAACATCCTCAATTAAATTTTGTTACCATCATAACTTCATATTAATGAACATGGAGCAATCTACATACAACTTAATTTTAACACTAGAGTCATATAAGTTAATCATCACATTTCAAACCATTCACATACTAACTACTCAATTCAAGTGGGCTCTTATTAATATTTTCATGCATCTTTGATGGTTGAAACTAAGCATGGACCTACTTTAGAAATATAAAATGTTTTACCCACCTTAAATGGAGAGAAAAACCCAAACAAACGCAACCAAGTCCTTGTAGACGAAAGCACCTCCTCCTAGCCAAAAGCGCTCAAGCTCCAAGCCTCCAAGCCAATGCGGAATGCTTCTTCTAGCTCCAACCGAAAGCTTCCCTCCTTGGTGATGCCGGCCACTCCAAGCAACAAAAGCCGACTCAACTCTCTATCTTTTATAACTCACACAATGATAATACTATAACTTAGAAATACACTTTGCATATGAAAAATTAGCCATGAGAAGGGGGGGTATTTATACTCAAAGATGAGTGAAATGGAGGGCCAAGATTGTCTTAGTGGTTGTTGGATGAAGGGTTTAGATCAAAGTAGAAGTTAGAAGAACTACCCACTTCCTTGAAACTACCACCATGTTCTCCACACCCAAAATCAAAAATCCCTCCAAAAAAGAATGATACCCGGCCTCCAAATAGTGAGTGTGCATTGCACGTGTACGTGTAGTGCACGTGCATGCAACTAGGCCAAATTTGTACACTCTTAAATTTGTACAAAAATAATTTAGTTAAAAAAAGTCTTCTACATGACAAGTTTAATTAAAATAAATTAATTCATGGGCTTTCTTTTTGGGCCAAAATATTTTATAAAAATAAATAAAATAAAATGCTTTTGGGCTTTTTAAGAAAAGGCTTTTTAATTAAATCAAATAAGGCTTTTAAAGAAGGCTTTTTGTACTAAAATAATTTGAGAAAATTATATTTAAATATACACATCATGATAAAATAATCCAAACAAAAATATTGCACGTGCACAACACGTGCAAAATAAATATTTTCTCATTAATTGAAAAATCAGGGTATTACAGTATGTGTAGGCCGCAGTTCCCAACTTCGGTCTACACTATACTTTCAATTTGGCTCTCTGAGTCAGAGAGCCAAGTCAGAGAGCAAAAAATTTCCTACAAACTGAAGCCACAATTGGGAACTGCGGCTTTAATTGAAAAAATGATATCTGAAAATCAGATATCATTGTTTCCCTGTTTACAATTCAAATCATGCAAAAAGATTCCCAATATCACAAAATTTCACAATATATCACAATATCAAAAATTCTCATAATATCACAATCGACACCAAAATACCACAATATATCACGATATATCACAATATAGCACAATATCACAAAATTTCACAGTCGGCAACAAAATATCACAATATATCACATGTCCATAATATCATAAGTCCGAAAAATGACAAGTCCAACATATCACAAGTACAAAATATCACAATATATGCACAAATTTTCACAATATCACAAAGAGCGGTTGTCAACAAGCACAAATTTTCACAATTTCACAAAGTCTATTGCCAACATGCACAAATTTTCACAATTTCATAAATTTGCACAATTATAGAAAAAAACTAAACAAATCTAACTCGGTGTATAAAGTGTGGGCTTCCTCCTCTTCCAACGTAGAATTGGTCGACTACCACCTACTTGTGTCAGCTACGAGATGGGCATAATTAGGTCATCATCATTTGGCTCTTCACGTGCTGACCCCTCTTCATGTGCTTGCTCGTCTTCTTGTGGTGACTCTTCATGTTGGTGCTCCTGTCAATGTGTCTACCGCCTGGGCTTTCTAACCACCTTCTTATGTCTACCCGTTTGAGGAACCGGAGTACCCACACCAACCTCCTCAAGTTGCAACCTGCATGGCATGTGAACTCCTTGATGTCGTGGGCCACATTACTCGTCAAGGAACGACCACATTTCATAATCACCCATGCATTGTCAATCTGCAATAAATTAGAAAGTATCATATACAAATGAGAATGATTCAAATGGAAAAAACTAAATATAAACATATGAAATAAACAAAAAAATATTTTATCTTACAATGATTCCAGATGACGACGCCTTCGAAGAATATCTAGGAGCTGGTTCCATCTCTCTCCTCTGAACTGATAGCTGGACTTCTGCTGGTACAATGGAAGGATGAGCAATATACAATCGTGTGATGCACCGATAATAGGACTTGTAGACATCGTGCAACAAGCCATGAAATGTAGGAATACCTTCAACGATCATATCGATCCTCCAGCCATTCCATGATTTGACATGAACATAGTGACATTCTCCCCAATCATAATCAGGAAAATGACACATCCCTTTGACACCGTGCATGGCAGTGTCATACGATCCGGGGACTAGATGTTCTGTTGGAGTCCAAACTATCGAAGCACCCAGTTGGGAAAGTAAAACTCTACACCAAAGTTGACGAGTGGGGCCCATAGCTCTCGATGCGCCGTGCAAGCAGGTGGAAGTATCTCCAATCTATCGGTCATGTACGGCTCCCATTTGACAAACTCATCTCACAACTGCTCAAGTTCATCTTTGCGCTTCGCCAACTGAGTCTCGATGACTGAGAATTGCAATATCATCCTTGCGCTTCGCCAACTGAGTCTCCAGTAGCCTAATTTTCTTCCGTTGAGTCTCTACCTGCCTCTGAAGAGACATAATGAGATTACTCGGAACTGGTTCTTCCTCGTCAAAAGAATCATTAGATGAATCTGGAGGTGGAGTGATCTCTCGGGACTTAGGCCATTCCTCTTCTACTTCTTCAGGATCTTCCTCGTCTGAATCAGCTTGCCCGGGGTAGTAATCTTCCTCAACAATATGCCATTCATCGCCTCTAGCTGGGTCGAAGTGGTCTGCCATCTTAGAGAAGGAGAAGAAGAAGCTTATATCATAGAGCAACACAAATGTAAGTGACTTATATTTAAATCTCTAGACTCAACACACGCCCAAATGTCCACTTCTAGGATGTCGTTCCTTATAAATTTGTACTACTTGGAAGCGTGGCTTTGATACCACTCTGTAACACCCCGAATTCCAAAATACAACTGAATTCGAAGTTCTACAGGATCTTTACACTTCTTTCGTACAATTTTACAAGGAAATAAAGAACTTTTGTTACATCAGAGTTTACAATTACATTACATATTTTCAGCGGAAGCAATTTACAACAATGTACATGAACTGAAAAGTACAACGCTTGAATCAATCTTTAATCAGCATGCATTCTTTAGTCTTATCAATCACTTTACCCTGCATAAAAACTGTGGGCGCGTCAGTTGCTTACAACCGACAAAATATTATACACGGCTATCCTCTCTATGCCGAAATAGTATAACGATTCTCAAATACTTAAACAAATCACAAACTTGATCACAAACAGAACTACAAGGGACTATCCTATAGATGTCATGTTGTGCAGTGCACTTAGTCCTTAATGCAGTTGTTTATATTTGATGACACTAATGCGCACTTGTTCAGATTCTATGTATCCTATACTATATAGGTCCGAGGGCAAGCCCTTTGTAACGTCCCGAATCCCAAATACACTGAATTTGAGATGTTCTACAGGATCTTTTCGCTTCCTTTAGTACAATTTTACAAGGAAATTTGAACTTTTCACTTTACATCAGAGTTTACATCAATATTACACTTTACATTGCACAGCGGAAGTAAAATTTACAACAATGAAACAAATGTACAACAACATTGAGTAATCTTTAAGTATTTGTTCCTCTTTAATCTATATCAAGCCATTTACCTGCATATAAGACTGTGGGTACGTCAGTTTATTCAACCGACGATCATTATACACGGCCATCCTCTCTATGCCGGAAATAGTATAGCTTATTTTCCATATTTAGCAAACACAAACTTGTCACATATCAAACTAAAGGGACTACCCTATTGATGTCGTGTTGTGATTGTGTACTTAGTCCTTAATGCATTTATTTATATTACATGACACTAATGCGCACTTGTTCGGATTCTATGCATCCCATACTACATAGGTCCGAGGGCAAGCCCTTAATCGTTCTTCATCTTTGTAGGGTTCAATCCCTCGTTATGACTTAATCTACTACTGTAATTACGGTAAGTATCTTAGATGTTCTATGATCTACGAGCCCATGTCCAGGCAGCCTGGAGGGGAATCCCACGCACTGACACGACGCATCGAGTAGGCAACCTATGGACAATTCAGCCTCCGCCATAGAACAATGGCACCACCCATAGCCACTCGAACATCCCACAAGCGTCGCCACCGGAACGATAATTCTGGAGTAATGCCCACGCCATGTTTTGACGCATCAAGCAGGCAGCCTGTGGATCACTCTCACACCGCTAATCCGATGGCCCCCATACTCGTGTTTTTCTCCTACTTTCATCACGTCTCCACTATGTACTAATCCTTAGTTTTTATCAAAATCATGAACAAAAATCAAATTTCTAGAGTTAGCCTCTCCACTAACCGGACTTATTCATTCATTCAAATATGACCAACCTTGGTCTTTCATTTCAAATTTTCATTTCATTATTTCCAAATGCCGGGGGAGACTTAGCTACTCTTTTTGTTTCAATTTTCAATTCATAATTTCCAAAATGAACATTCCCAACTCATAAATTTCCATATTGAGTCATCATACTCAAAAGAAATTCTCTTTTTCAAATCATGATTTCTAATTCGTTCAAATAGTCCATAACTATACATGAATTTTATATGCTTTATCAATTATCACTTTCACTTTTAAAATTCACATCACTAACAAATATTCACAATTCATATTTTTCACATTATTCTCAAATGAGAATAAATTGCATCATGTCACACAATAAAATTTCTTTTTGCCAAATTAATCTTCTAATATTTCAATTTCTTTTATAAGTTGTAACTTTTCACAAAGTATATATATAGAACCATAGTTCTAATTACCCATTTTATTCTCAAATCACATTTTATTTCATGCAATAATCCCCAAATCATTTTTATAAAGTCTCTTATACTTTTAGGAGAATAACCATATTTTTTTCATAATTTTTGGACAATTAAAAATCCCAAAAAAATATATTTTTCAATCTTGCCGAGGGCAAGATTCGAACCCAGCACCCCCGAGTACACAGCCCAGAGTACAGACCACTAGGCCGGTTACTACTGGCATCATAAAGAGGCGCTGAGAGCCATAAGAGCTCTCGGCTGCTGCTCTTCTTTTATTTAAAAAAAATCATGGAATAAAATGTGTTGGTCAGAGGATTCCAACCGATCACCACAGGGAACCCAACCGCACCCTATAACCACTTGAGCTACGTGCTCAGGTTGTCACTAATATAATTTCATATTCATTTAACCCGTGCTCTCTGTTATTTAGAACATTTCGATGTTCAACCTGTCCCAATTTCATTTGGTCTTCATAAAAATTACTGTACAACTCTAGATTAATACTACTTCACATAATTTACATACCAGGATGAGCAAAATAATTTTTGTAATAATTAAAACGTATTTTCATACACTAATTCAAATTATACATTATAATACTACATTTCTTCTCTTTTCGACATTTCTTCGCATTTAGCATTCTAATCTGTTTATCAATGAATTTTCACCTTAATTCTCTGACTTTAATCATTTACCTAACATAAAACACATATTTTAATTTATTCATGCCCATATCAACACAAAGGATCTATTTAACACATGAAATGGTATAATCAACCTACTAACTTTTGTGTGTAATGCTTGATGGCAATCAAGGTGTTTTCTATCAATCAATCCATGATTCTAATCAATTCACATACAACTCAAATAATAGAACCACATATAAATTTGTATGTCCACATTTCAATCATTCAAGAAGTCATTTTTCCCAATTAAAGTGTGCTCTTCTTAATCATTTTCATGCTTCATTCTTTCTAAATAAACTAGCATGCATTCCTACTTTAGAAATAGGGAAAATTTACCCATCTTGCTGAAGAGAGTATAACTAGTGGTCTCCTATATGAATGTACTTGCAACGAAATGCTTCTCCTCCTTGTACACGCGCGCACAAGCCTCCAAAAGCACCAACCCGAGCTCTCCTCCTTTGAATAGCCGGCCTCTCCTTCTTGATTGAAAGCAAGCATAATACCCACTCACAACTCAATCTTTTAACTCACAAAATACTACTAGATAATACTATTAGACTATAGGTTTGGAAGAGAATATTAAGTACAAAATAACTAGCCATGGGAGGGGGTATTTATACTAAAAATCAAGAGAAATAGATGGCTAGGATTGAAGTAGGAGTTAGGAACAAATGGTGGAGATTTAATGAGGAGTTACACCAACTACCCATGATCCAATAACCATCACTCCATGACTCCACTCAAAATTTGAGTTTTCCCTCCAAAGAATGCAACCGGCCATGCATGGGAAAAAGTGCACTTTGCACGTGTACGTGTAGTGCACGTGCATGCAACTAAGCCCAAAATTGTACGTCTTATTTTATATAAAAATAAATTCTAGTTTGCATTCTACATTACAAGTTGCATTTAAAAATAGATTGACTCATGGGCTTTAGTTAATAGGCCAAAATAATTATTATAAAAAATAATAAATTAAATTAACTTTGGGCTTTTAAAGAAAAGGCCTTAAAGATCTATTTAAAAGAAGGCTTTTGTATAAATTAATTAAAAACACATATTAAAATATCTTTACTCATCTTGATGAAAATATTAACCAAAATATTGCACGTACACACTACGTGCAAAATAAATAATTTTTCATAAATTGAAAAATCAGGGCATTACACCCTTAACCGTTCTTCATCTTGTAGGGTTCAATCCCTCGTTATGACCTAAACTACTACTGTAACTACGATAAGTATCCTAGATGTTCTATGAGTTATGAGCTCATGGCCAGACAACCTGGAGGGGAATCCTACGTCATGTCACGACACATCGTGAAGAACCTATAGACAATTCAGCCTCCGTCATGGGACATGATACCACCCGCAGTCACCAAACACTCCACGAGCGTCGCTTGCGGTACAGACTCCTAGAGACATATCCACATCATGTCACGACGCATCGTGAAGATAGCCTATGAACTCACACCGTAGCTCCGAGGCTCTCATACTCGTGTTTTTCTCTTATTTTCATCACATCTTCACTATGTATCTAATCCTTAATTATTTGAATCATGAACAAAATCAATTCGATAGAGTTAGCCCTTCCACTATACCGGTCTTAACCATTTATTCAACATGACCCAAATTCTGGTCTTTTCATTTCAAATTTCATTTCAACAAATTTCTTTTCAATGCCGGTATGAGGCTTAACTGCACTCTAGTTCTCAATTTCAATTCACAATCACAAAATTGAGTCTTTATACTCATAAGTTCTTTTTCACAATTAACATGATTTCCATTCCTTTCCATGAATCAAAACTCACATATCAAGTTCAATCTCAATTCTTATATTTCATACTCAAAAATTTTTCTTTTCAATAAGCACAATAGATTCTCATACTATAGTTTCTCTCCTTACTTAATTCCATATTGATAAATTAGCATTTTTCAACATTCACATAGGCCAATAAAATTCATAGATAACCCACTTAAATTATCTTTCATTCAACAATTCCTCTTTTATAACTTAATGTGATCTTTTCATGAAAACAATCACTTTTCATATTTATACAAAATCAACTTCATACAATTCAACTTAATTCTTTGCTTCTAAACCATCTTTATTTTAGTCAAATCATGTCCCAAATATTTTTCTTTAAGTCCACATAATTTTAGAATAATTATAGTATTTTTTCCAAATTTTTATAAGCCTCCCAAAGATAATTTAAACTAACAATTTACAGTAAGTTATTTCTTGTAAAAATATAGTCTCAAGTTCTCATTTATACTAGGCCATAGGTCCTAGAAAATTATCTCACGAAAATCCAGGTATTATTTGAAACTTCAGGTCAGTCGACTGTTAGAACATGGCCAGTCGGTTGCTCTGCAATGATTTTAAACTCGAAGGTAAAAATGATCAGGACAGTCGACTGTTAAAACATGGCCAGTCGGTTGTTCTGCGATGATTTAAAACTCAAAAAATGATCAGGGCAGTCGACTGTTAAAACATGGCCAGTTGGCTGTTCTGTGATGATTTAAAACTCGAAAAATGATCAGGGCAGTCGACTGTTAAAACATGGCCAGTTGGCTGTTCTGTGATGATTTAAAACTCGAAAAATGATCAGGGCAGTCGACTGTTAAAACATGGCCAGTCGGCTGTTCTGTAACTAAAATCCGAAATTTATTACTTGACAGTCGACTGTCGACTCTAATTCGGTCGACTGTCGATTGTACCAAGTTGCAATTTTGAGTAAATCATGGATATATTTTTGACATTGAAAATAAGATCACAATTTTCATATTATTTATAATCAAGGTTTCCACGAAATAATATTTTTACAACACAAGTTTTCATCTTTCTACAATAATGAAACTTTATTTTAGACAATCAACTACACATGATGCATTTAATCAACTATAAGTGTGTAATCAAATTTTAGTACAAACAAATAGAGCATGGTGGCATGGTAAATATCTACATTAACAAATCATAGTTTTGCAATCAATTTAACTCCCTTTTAACACACATTCAACTAATAGCAATTTGTCTCATTTTCATAATGCATGGCTAGATTAGTTAAAGTTTCTCCCAATTCGTCAACCACATCCTAACATGATATCTAATTAGAAGTTTAAAAGAAACACCCATCTTAAATGGAGAGAAAAATCAAAAGAACTCTTAGAGGATCTCCTACAACGAATGAACAAAGCCTTCTCCTCAAGCAACCAAGTGACTTCTCCTCCTATTGAGCAAGCAATCCCGAGCCTCTCCTATAGTAATCCGGCCTCCCCTCCTTTGGTTGAAGCACTCACACAACACTCACTCTTTTCAATCTCACAAAACTTCTCAATTTTTTGCCTTACAACTTGTATTTTTTTTTCTCTCTTTCTATTCTTTCTTTTTAAAATTTTCAAGTGTGAGAATGAAGAATGTGGGAGGGGGTATTTATACAATTTTCTAGGGTGAATGGAGGGCCAAGATTAGATCAAATGGTTAGGGATTAAGGGCCAAGATGAAGTAGGGAGTTGAAATAACTTCCCATGATGAGAGTAACCAACTCTCCACCACTCCCATCTCTCCCACTCTCTAATCCTACCCGGCCTAGGTGAGAAGGGTGTGCATTGCACACTCCATTGCATGCACATGCCACATAGTGTCCCTCATTTAAAAATTGTTCATGTGACAAATTTAATTGTCCATGAAATGAGTTTACACTACAAGTTAGACCATTTCAAAAAAGAGAATTAAAGTAAATGGGCTCACTAATGGGCCAAACTAACCATGGGCTTTAAATAATTAATAAATAGAGTGGGCTTAAAAAGACAGTTAGGCCTAGATTTTAATTAGGTTTTTATAGAGAATATTTTTTGGAAAAATAAAGAGAACAAATACTATATAAAAATATTTTATAAAGAAAATTATACAAATAAAATCATACGCGCACAACACGTAAAATTACAAAATCTCATAAATCAAATCTAGGGTGTTACAGCACTGCAATATTGTTGTGCCTCTACGGTATTCAAACGAACAGATTAAATCAAGCTTTTCCTTACGCCACGGTGCTAGCTGTAGGAAGGGGAATGTTCCTCACGATCTCTATCTCTCACAGTATCTATGACGGCTGGCTAGGTTTTTCTAATATGCTCTTTTTCACAAATATGTATCATATATATAGTCGCAGACAATCAATCCTAAGAAAGTAATGAGGATGTTTGACTCATAATCAAACCTAGTTCAGATTCGTGTGCGGGCTTTTGAATTTACTCAGCCCATTTAATCTAATTAACTGTCCAACCAATGTCAAGAGTTCAAGTCTTACTTGGATCCCCAATTAAATTCATCTTATGAATTTAAATCTCAATTTCGATCCATTCTAAGTGTGTGACCCTGTAGGTTCTTGTTACGTTGACAGTAATACTAAAATCATATTCTAGTATTATAAACAGTTAGCGGTATCTAGCAATACATCACTACTACTCAAGTAACGGGAATGTCAGTGATTAGACATAACCTATCCGTGACCAATGTTACCATGCAGTCTAGTCACTTTGTCCAGATATCTTAATTGACCAAAGGCATAGAGCGTGTCACCCTTGTATAGTTCAATCTTTGGTTTCTTGATGTCCGAGTAAACTTACTGAAACAAATGAGCTCAATATCCCATATCAACTCATTTGAGCATGGCCATACATTTTGCAGTCTCACTCAATCAATGGTCTCATAGATATAGTTCCTGTTATGTAAGAGGGACAAATCTTATCTAAGTCACTCATATTCCTCCGCATGATTTGTAGTATATCCTCCACATGATTTGTAGTATATCCAATAGTCGACTTTATAATCACCTTATTACAGACAACGTTTGACGACATTAAAACATATAACTTCTCATGTAGGGAACCGTAGTGACTTCAAGTCAAAGGACTACATAAACCATGGTCACTATGAGAACCACTTATAACACTCACGTAACGATCCATACAGCGTTCTCATTGTAGGTCAGTCCAGTATATTTTGCTCTAATATGTACTCTTGTGAAGACTTGATATCTCATATCCATGATCTGTGAGATATGGTCATCAGTCTACGCACATACTGGTCTCTATGTAATATTGTTGTTCTAATCATAATAATACTTGACTAAGGATATTTAAGAATAGTGTTTTGATTACAACCAATAGGATCTCACAATCAAGTCATGGAATTGATATCCTATGCTATTGATCCTCCTATTCTAAGGGCTTTATTATGTTCATTTAATCACAATAAACAACATAATAAATAAAATGCTTCATATATGAAATAAATATCATGGTACAATGTAAACTTGTAATGTCAATATACAACTGGCATCTATGGCTTACACCAACACAGCAATCAACGGAAAGCACATCAGTTGTACGGCATCACCAGTGGGGTTCGGGAAGATAACACCTCTAAACATGGTCACTAGGTAGGCCCAGGTGTAGCACTGAACCTGAAACTCGGATGAATCGACGTTCAAGAATCCGTCGAATATTGACTTAAGCCAAGAATGTAAGATAGACTGGCCAACAAAAGTAGACTCACTTTGCTCAGCTCTGAGGAAATCTCTAACAAGCTGCTCCCTATCAAACCCCATACTACAAGTCATCCCATCAATCGAAAGTCCTAAATTGACTGCAATATTCTGAAGTGTGACGGTCATTTCTCCTACGGGGTTATGAAACAAATGTGTCTCCGACTGCCATCAATCGAGAAGAGCTGTAAGCAGAGCATGATCTATCTTCATCGACCCCATCATTCCTCCTCTGTAGAAACTAGCGTCAACTAACAAGCCTTGTGTATGTGGGTGCATTGACAACGTCTTGTGCACAGGGAAAGAGCATTCCTTTGATGAACCATTCCACACGGATTGGGAAATGTGATGGTTGCAGTGTCAGCAGTGTAGATCTCTTGGACCTGGACCTCCAAGTGCAGCGGAAGACAAAGAAGCATAGCCAACATCGGTAGGCTTAGATGATTGACCAACAACCTACACAAACATGAAAATTTTGTTATATTAGGCACAACATTATATATACAAACTTAATACTGAAATATACATCAATTACTCTTATATGTGGTGTGTGTTCGTGTCCTCGACCACCGCTAGTATATGGCTCACTTGTACTACTCAGGGATTGTCTACCGCGCTTTCATGGTCCCCGTCCTCGGTCACTTGTACCAACTTCCTCCGTCTCGTTCTTGCATAAATAAACAACTTTTGTTAAGTGCATGAAAACAAATATATTCTTTAAACATCCAACAGCTGACTACTTAGATGTGTCCTACTAGTACTACCTGAGGGCCCTACACTACCGTGCGTTCATGTCATTAGTGCGATGATGAATATGCAAAGTAATATATATAATATTAGTCGATTAATGAATATACAAATAATATGGTATAAATAGTCTCACAAAATTTCTAAGTTCCAAGCTCAATTTTAATGGAGTATAATTTCTTGTCTTCACTCGATACTTCAAAATGAGAGTAAAACAAATGAGTTTAAAAAAAGAAAAAGAAACGGAGACCCAAAGTTAGGAAACATCATTTATGAGTTAATCCAACTTGTAAAACTGAGTTTTGACACATGATTTGCAAGATATGACCACATATCACTTTCAAATAATAATGTAAACCGATACTCCGATACTAGAGAAAATTCAAGTTTATATCTCACCCGTTACTTGATACTTAGTAAAATAAATAGTCTCACCAATTTTATAGATTCCAAGCTAAATTTCGAGGGAGTATAATTCCATCTATTCGCTTGATACTTCAAAATGAGAGCGAAATAAGTTATAGGTAACAAATGAGTTCAAAATAATATGCTCTTTGCTATTAGTTAGGAAACATTGTTTATGAGATAATCCAACTTGTAGGACTAAATCTTGACTCACGATTTATTAGATGTGACCCTGTATCACTTTCAACTATTAAAGAAAACTGATACTCTGTGAATGATATTTTGATGGAGAAGAATTCTATGCCTTGGCTTGATTCATCACTTTTAGCTTAAAATCACAAATGGCTCAGTGTAAATACAGTTTTGTGATCATTTTGTCTCCTTCAAATATATATATATATATATATATATATATATATATATATATATATATATATATATATATTGTTACCGTTGATTCTGGTGTAGGGGTAAACAGATGAGATTTGTGAGTTCATGGAAAAACCTGAATAGCGGATCCAAGCCTGCTGGTTCCTGCCGCTTCACCTACAAGGAAGTGCGATACACCGGAGTTGATTCCGGCGACGCACCCTCCGACGCACTTGTCAGTAACCAGTGATGATTAAGAAAGAGCTTAAGTTGGAAAAAGAGTGATTACCTGGTCACAGTGGTAGGTAGGAGGTATTTATAGTCGCCATGCGAGTCTGATTAGGGACCTGATTTCCTGTGAAACCGTTAGGAGTAAAATCCTCATAATTAGTTTAGGAAACTGATCCCTGATTCCCGGTGAGAGGATAACTGCCAATCAGGCCCGTTGATTTAGTCAAATTAGTGGCCCTGATCTCCTCTTGTTGGTCTGGGTTTGTCTTGGGTCGGGACCCGTACCCAGCTGGAGTGGATCCGTTTCACGGGTTATTGAATCTGTGAAGGGGAGATCCAGTGCCCGCTTAGGGTCCATCTATATGCAAAATTACCGTTTTACCCCTGAGCTTCAAGATTCGTTCCCAATCTGGACGGTTCCGATTTAACCCCATTTTTAGCCATATCACGAGCCCCCCACTCCTAAAGACTGAGTGTGATCAGCCTTTGAGGAGTAGTTTAACTGTTTCAGTGGCTAGTGGAGTTGTGTCGGAGTCCGAATGGAGGGTTTTAAATCTCGAAGGGGGTAGTGAGGTAATTTTTGAAACTGTAAGCTGTTCCGAAGCCTTGTTGAATATTCGACGGTTTTTATCTATTCTTTCGGATTATTTATTTAATTTTGCGATGTGTTAACCAGTCGTTCGGGGGCCTTAACAGTACATTCTAGGCAATAATTGTTCGTTCACGGGCTCAAAAATATTCTCCTGAATTTATAATTATTTTCTAGAATTTTTAGTTAATTTTCCCAAATTTTTAGCAATTTTTTCACAATTTTCAAATAAATAAAACGATTAAATAAATAAAAACTAATTTTTAATACCTATTTATGGCGTGGCTTGATCTGGGCCCTTGATCTCGCGCGAGCGCGAATATCTGAAAGATCTAGCGGTTGTAGTCGCTCGGCAGCCATTTTCTCACTTTTGGAGCTCGGATGGGCACTTGCTCGGTTGGCCGACCTGGGGGTATAAGGGTTCGGCTGTCCGAGCGACGTGGCATAATCTGAGCCGTTGGATGGTGGCGCGAATCTTGAGACGAGCTCCGTTCCCAAGAAAGCGCTATCTTGTCGTCTAGCGCACGTGGCACGATCTGGACCGTCCATCATCAGAAGCGCGAATTTCTGGAAGATCCAACGGTCATGGTCGCTCGGTGGCTTTTTCCTTTGTTTTGGAGCTCGAATGGGCACTTGCTCGGTTGGCCGACCGGAGGTGTAAGGGTTCGGCTGTCCGAGCGACGTGGCGCAATCTGAGCCGTTGGATGGTGGCACGAATCTTGAGACGGGCTCCGTTCCCAAGAAAATGCTATCTTGTCGTCTAGCGCACGTGGCACGATCTGGACCGTCCATCATCAGAAGCACGAATTTCTGGAAGATCCAACGGTCGTGGTCGCTCGGCGGCTTTTTCCTCTGTTTTGGAGCTCGGATGGGCACTTGCTCGGTTGGCCGACCGGAGGTCTAAGGGTTCGGCTGTCCGAGCGGCGTGTGCAATCTGAGCCGTTGGATGATGGCACGAATCTCGAGACGGGACCAGTTCCTAAGAAAATGCTATCTTGTCGTTTAGCGACGTTGGCAAGATCTGGGCCGTCTGATCGAGATCTTACACGAACGTTGAGGAGAAAGTGAATTTTCTCCGTTTTGGGGCTCGGATGGGCACTTGCTCGGTTAGCCGACTGGAGGTCTAAGAGTTTGGCTGTACGAGCGACGTGGCGCGATCTGAGCCGTTGGATGATGGCACGAATCTCGAGACGGGCCCAGTTTCCAAGAAAACACTATCTTGTCATTTAGCGATGCTGGCAAGATCTGAGCCATTGGATGGTGGCACAAATCTCGAGACGGCTCAGTTCCCAAGAAAACTCTATCTTGTTGTTTAGCGACGCTGGCAAGATCTGGGCCGTTTGATCGAGATTTTATGCGGATGTTGAGGAGAAAGTGAATTTTCTCTGTTTTGGGGCTCGGATGGGCACTTGCTCGGTTAGCTGAACGGAGGTCTAAGGGTTCGGCAGTCCGAGCGTGGTGGCGCAATCTGGCCCGTTGGATGACAGAACGAATCTCGAGACGGTTCAGTTCCCAAGAGCATTAACGGTGCCCCAGGATTTGCGCGGTGTTCCACCTTCCTGGGGTCATTAAGAGTGGTGTCCTCTAATTAATGCGTGGCGTTTTAGCTCCCTAGGCGTGACCGTTGGGCTCCCTTCGCTTGGCCTCCCGAGGGTCATAATGGCTGGTCCTTGGGGGGAGGTTATAAATACCCCACTCCCCTTGTAGTTTCAGTCACAGCAATGTTGATTTTTAGCCATCGGAGGTGTCTGCCTTGGGCGGATGCCTGTTTTTTGAAAAATTTTAACCCTGAGAGCGTCGGAGGGGTGGTCACTCTTCCGCCGTGATCTTCTCCTGATTCTGACGGCCCCAGTGCGGATGTCAGGGTCAGGGGGGATCAAGGCAGAAGTGTTGACGACCGGAGTCCGGACCCGGGGGACAAGGTGCTTCGGAAGGATGGGTGGTCATTCTTCCGCCATGATCTTCTCCTGATTCTGACGGCCCCAATGTGGGTGTCAGGGTCAGGGGAGATCAGGGCAGAAGAGGTGACGACCGAAGTCCGGACCCGGGGGACAAGTTGCTTCAAAAGGATGGGTGGTCATTCTTCCGCCATGGTCTTCTCCTGATTCTGACGGCCCCGATGTGGGTGTCAGGGTCAGGGGAGATTAGGGCAGAAGAGGTGACGACCGAAGTCCGGACCCAGGGGACAAGTTGCTTCGGAAGGATGGGTCTCCTCCGATCTCTGTCTTCCTTCCGGGCTGACGGCTTCTGGTGGTTGTCAGCCCGAAGGAGTTAGAGATGGGAGGTGTGCCGATCTGCTTTTTGACCGGGCCCCACGCGATAGTGGTTTTTCTCTAACCCTTGAATGATTCGTGGTTTCGGCTTCCGAGGTCGTAAGCCTCGAGTTGCTCACGGGTGAGAGGGGAATCGACCGAGTCCTGGGGCCCGGGGGGCTCACCGAGGGCGGTGCCTTAAAACTTTTAATCCAAATTTTCTCTCGCTTCCTGGGACAGATGCGGGGTGTCCGGGTCCGCAGTGCTTCATCCGGGCGACGTGGCGCGATCTGACCCGTTGGATGGTGGCGCGAATCTCGAGATGGGCCCAGTTCCCGAGAAAACGTTATCTTGTCGTTTAGCGACGCTGGCAAGATCTGGGCCGTTTGATCGAGATCTTACACGGATGTTGAGGAAAAAGTGACTTTTCTCCGTTTTTGGGCTCGGATGGGCACTTGCTCGGTTAGCCGACCGGGCCCTTTGATGTTGGGGTCGGATCGCACGTCGCTCGGATTTTGATCCCGTGTGTGCCGAGCTACTTGTCTTGTATCGAAACGTTTTGTCTTTTCGCCAACAGTTGCTGCTCGGTCACAAAGTCGTTTTAGGCTTTCGTAACGCTTCAATAGCAGGCCAAGAGTCGCGCCCTTACGTTAGTAAGCCCAAGATACTTTTTCTTTTACTATAAATCTTCACTCCCTCACCCCAAACCTCATTATTCACTTTTACTTTCTCTTTCAAGTTTTTACTTTTCACCATCGAAGTTTTTAGCTCCTGGGTGGTGCTGCTAGCTGTCGCGGCAAGGCGTTTCTTTGCTCCGGCAAATTTTTCCGACCGTAACAGTCACTTCAAGGTCAGTCTCTCTCCTTTCTCTTTAGAAAAAAAATGGTTAAGATTACTTCTTCGGATGAGACCCCCGCCTCGGACCAAGTCGTTAGCCAAGCGGGTAAAGGAAAGGAGGTGGTAGAGCCGACCGAGCAGACCGTTGTTCGGCCGAGCAAGAGTGGTGAGGTCGCTGAGCCACCCCAGGAGGTTGTGGCGAAGTCCCAGAAGGGTAAAGGAGTGGTCACGATCATTGAGCAGCCGAAGACGGCAGGGGAGTTCGGTCGGCAGCCTATCGTTCTATCGAGCATGGGGGGTGTTCAGAGCTACTCCGAAGAGATGCTGGAGAAGGTGACCCAGGGCACTGCCAAGTCGGTAGAGGAGAACGAGCCGAGAGAGTTGTCCGAGGTGGACCAGATCATTTCGTCTCTTACGGAGGCTGATCTGCATCGGATCTGGACCGGATTCCAGATCCCTGCCGAGTACGGGCTACTTCTCCCTGGGCCGGGATTTCGAGCCTGCACGTCGTCTTCGGCTGACGCGTGCATTTTTCCCCTCGACTCCTTGGCCGCCGGGCTTCGTTTTCCGCTTCATTCGTTCATCGTCGAGGTTCTTAATTGGTATGGTTTGTGCCCTGCCCAGCTGATGCCGAACACTTGGAGGCACGTCTTGGCGTTTGTTCTTCAGTGTCAAGAGATCGGTGCCGAGCCAAGCATGTTTCTCCTTCGGAGCCTCTACCGCCCTTGCCAGCCGAACAGGAACGAGCAGAGGTTCTACCTTTCGCCGCGGACAGGCGTGAAGTTGATGGAGAACTCGGACTCGATCAAGCATTGGAAGGAGAAGTATTTCATTGTTCGAGCTCCCACACCCTGGGCAATTCCGATAGCTTGGTCGAGGGAAGGCCTGCCCAAGCGAGCGAAGAAGGAGCCGGTGCTGAGTGACGAGGAGACGGAAGTCCTCAAGAAACTCCTCGGCCTGCCGATGCTAAGTTGGAAAGATATCACCGAGGAGGCTTTGTTCCGAGGAGGTCTCAGTCCGATCGACCCCAGTACGCTTCTGGTATTTTTACTTTTTGCTTGAAGTTCATGAAAATTTTTCTAAGTTTTTTCATTCGGTTTGTGCAGAGTCCTCTAAGATGGACTATAGGGCGTTGATGGCGAAGGCCAAGGTGGCTAGAGAGCAGGAGACGAGAAAGAAGAGACCCTCGACAGGGCCTCAGGGCGGCCGAGCGCCGAAGATACCCTCGGTCCCGAAGACCGCCGACCTGCAGGGGGTCGTTGTTCCGGATGCCGATCCCGAGCAGGAGAAGGTCGCTGCCTCCGATCCTCCTGTCTCGGATGCGCCGACTCCAGCGGCGAAGGCAGATGCTCCCGGCTCGTCGAGTGGAGCGTTTAACGTGAGCAAGGTGTTTTCCCTCCAAGTTCCGCCCCTTACTGCCGAAGCGGAGAAGATTCTTACCGAGGGGCACAAACAGATCTTCGTCCCCGACTGGCAAGAGATGAAGGTCAACGGTTTTTTGGACGACGGCAACATTTGTATGCAGGCAGTGAAGCACCTGTCGACCCCAAAGGACCGAGCGGCCCTTAAGTCCACGGAGGTCGGGGACGCCACAATGCAGATTGCTCGGAACACGATGTCGGTAAATGGACCGAACACTTTCTTCTTGAAGCATTTTTTCCGAAATTTTCTAAGTTTCTAGGTCTGGACCTTAACGGTTTGTTCTCTTTTCAGACCCTCTGTCACTTCAACTTCTTGCTCGAAGAATTCGCGAGCAAAGAACAAGAGCTGACGGCGCAGTACGACCGGGAGAGGTCGGAGCGCACAAAAGCAGTGAAGCTGCTCGATGCTGAGCAACTCCTCTCGGCAAAATGCGGAGCCGAAGTGGCAGGGTTGGAGGCGCAGCTGGCCGACGTCGTTCAGCGGTCGAAGGACGAGCCAGCCAAGCTCGAGGCCTCGGAGAAGGAGAATGCCGAGCTGAAGGGGGAGCTGGCCAAGGCTCGATCGGAGGCGGAAAAAAGCTCGGAAGAAGACCGAGAAGATCATGGCCAAGCACCGTTCGAAGGTGGCGAAGGCGAAGAGGGTTGTCCAGGACGAGGCCGAGCAGCACATGTTTAAGAACATGGAGGATGCGTACGGCCGAGCCCTGCTTCATATCGCCGCTCGGAACCCGGGGTTCGACACGTCCTCCTACCACTTCTACGACCCCGTGGAGGGGGAGGAGGAGCTTCCCCCGGCGATGCTCAGCCCCGAGGGACAGGCCGACGGTGTCGAAGGCCCGGGGGAGACTGAGGCCGAGGGTGAGGGGGAAGACGACTCTGAGGAGGAGAGTGAGGGCGAGGACGAGGACGAGGTCGAGGGCGAGGACAAGGCCGAGGGGTCGACAGACCCGAGCGACAAAAAGGTCGACCCCTGACTTGGTTGCGTCTTTGGTCTCTCTCTTTTTTTTGTAAGGCCTGACTGCGGACTGGCCACCGCTTTTGTAACGCTTTTTGATTTTTGAATGAAAACGTTTTTTGTTTGGCCAAAAATTCTCCAAGTGTTAGTCCCCGAATTTTGTGTTTGATTAGTCGTTTAATTTCTCCAAGTGTTGGGCGTCGGATTTATCTCTACTTTTCAGGTGAAGTTTGGTCCGATCACGGAGGTTTCGTACCTTCGTAAGGAGCTGACCAAAACGAAGCGAGAGCTTTCCCTTAGCCGAGAAAGGCGGTTTTATATGTTCTTGAAGCTGGAGGAAATAAAGGTAGCTGCGATGGGGTATTGTCGCGAGTTGAAGCAACTGCGGAAGCAACCCCAAGCTCCTTGTCCCGAAGGTGAGACTGAGCGGCTTCGTAGGGAACTTTCCGTCGTCGAGCAAAAGAATAACGAGCTCTTGGCCGAGATCCATCACTTGGAGTTAACGGAGAAAGAACACTCGGCGGAAGAAGAGAAGCTAGCTTCCGAGTTGGAGAAGGTGTCATCCGAGCGCCAAAATTTGTTGGCTAAGGTCGACAAGCTTAGGAGGATTACGATAGACAGGGGGATCGAGGTCACCCATTATCGACGACTCGCGACCGATAGCGCCAATGTCTCGGGCTCGTCAAGACCTCCTTGTTTGAAAATGTCGGCAAAGGATGATGCTCTGAGAGATAGGATTATCGAGTTGGAGGAAGAGGTCGCGTCGCTCAAGCCTCTGCCTGAGAGGGCTAATATTCGTAGTACGTCGTGTACTCGCGAAGAGAGCGAGAGAGGGATTACCTTCTACGAACTTGCGACTCGTTTGCCTGCGGCGAGGCGGAGTCCTGCTGACGCTCAGAGTAGTGTAGCTGTCTCGTCTAGCGGTGCCTCGGTCGGCGCCACAGTTGGAGTTAGCGGCGAAGGGAGATCTTGCTTCGCTGGTTTGGAATCGAGCTCGGAGGTTAGGCGTCACCGCCCTCGCGTTTCCTTAAACCGAAGCGTACCCCTACCGAGGCACTAAACAAGTTGTCTTATGTTCCTTTAAGCTATTGTAAAACTCTGTTGTAGCGTCGGTCTTGTTGTATGTAGAGTTACTTTATTTGAATAAAAGTCTGAAAGTTTGTTTTGAAAATTCTTGAAGTGTTGGACTTCGGCAATATTTGAAATTTTGTTGTTCGTCTCTTCCTCTTTTCAGCTCATGGTGGTAGCTCAAGACGCCGACCCCAATCGCTCTGATGACCACGCTCGAACCGAGGCTGGCTCGGGGGTGATGAGTTTGCGCTCGGCAAGGTGCCGAGAGCGGCTCTATGAAGTCGAGCTGGGATTGCGCCGAGCCGAAAGCGAGCGGGGCCACCTTCAGCTCATCCTAGGTCAGCGAGACGTCGAGATCCGGCGTATGGAGAGCAGGATCGCCGAGATGACCCCTACAGGAGAGGACGAAGATTCGCCGACCGCCTTTAGCAATGCCCTTCAGATCCAGTGCGTTCGGCACAATTTGTCGAAAATAATAGCCGAAAGGGACGATCTGCTCTCTGAGATCCGTCACTTGCAGACTGTAGAGGCGGAGCTTCGGACGGAGGAAGGGGAACTGTCGGCAGAGGTTGCCAAATTGACGACCGAACGGGACGTTGATGATTTTTCTTTTAAAAACCAAGTGTAGTGGGTCGGCATTGTAACTTTTGTTCTTTAAGGCCTTGTAACCTTGTTGTATGGAAGAGTCGCTTTGTACTGTGTCCCAATTATTAATAACATTTCTTTCCCGAACTAGCACATCCTTTGTAGCTCTGCGTAGTTGTTTCGTTTGTGACTGTGTTCATCGCGCCGAGGTCTCCGAACCGGCCCCTCTCTCGTTCGCGGTTCGACGCCGTGGCAAGATCTGGGCCATTGGATGGTGGAACGAATCTCGAGGTGGCTCAGTTCCCAAGAAAATGCTATCTTGTCGTTTAGCGATGCTGACAAGATCTGGGCCGTTGGATTTTGGCGCGAATCTCGAGACGGCTCAGTTCCCAAGAAAATGTTATCTTGTCGTTTAGCGACGCTGACAAGATCTGGACCGTCTGATCGAGATCTTACATGAATGTTGAGGGAAAAACGACTTTTCTCCGTTTTTGGGCTCGGAAGGGCACTTGCTCGGTTAGCCGACCGGAGGTCTAGGAGCTCGGCTGTTCGAGCGACGTGGCGCGCTCCGAGCCAAGTGGTGCCGAGCAGCGCTTCGGTCTCCCCCTTCTTGCGAAGTTGAGAGATGAGTCGTGCCTTACCCCATGGTGGGCTCGCCGATCATCGTGAGAGTTCAACGATCGTGGGAGCAATTCCGAATGGTGACCCACTCCTAGCCCGCTGAGAAGCGAGCTTGCGGAGTAGAATCGAACCAAGTGTTGGACTCCGAAACCATTGTTAGAGTTCAACGGTTGTGGGAGCAATTCCGAATGGTGACCCACTCCTAGCCGGCTGAGAAGCGAGCTTGCGGAGTAGAATCGAACCAAGTGTTGGACTCCGGAACCATCGTTAGAGTTCAACGATCGTGGGAGCAATTCCGAATGGTGACCCACTCCTAGCCCGCTGAGAAGCGAGCTTGCGGAGTAGAATCGAACCAAGTGTTGGACTCCGGAACCATCGTTAGAGTTCAACGGTTGTGGGAGCAATTCCGAATGGTGACCCACTTCTAGCCCGCTGAGAAGCGAGCTTGCGGAGTGCGGAGTAGAATCGAACCAAGTGTTGGACTCCAGAACCATCGTTAGAGTTCAACAATTGTGGGAGCAATTCCGAGCGGCGAACTACATCTGGCTCGCTTAAGAGCGAGCTTACGAAGTAGAGTCGAGCCGGGTATTGGACTCCGAACCATTGATTGAGTAAAGAATAAAGGCGGAGAGATTCTTTATTGATAATTGACGGCGAGCCGTTTTTACATATGACAACTTAAGAGAGGAATTACAAGTTAGAGGAGAGGAATGGTTTGACACCCTGTGATACTCAGAGAGGCGCCGGGGCGCTTTCTTGGTATTTTAAAAGGTGGTCGGCATTCCAGATCCTCGGAATCTCCCTTCCCTCGAGGTCTTCCAGACGATAAGCTCCGGGCCGAACTACCCTTGCGATCTTGTAAGGTCCTTCCCAATTCGGGCCTAGTTTGCTCTTCTGAGTGGGGAAGGAGATGACTAGTTTTCTGAGGACTAAGTCCCCCTCCTTGAGATCGGTGGGTCGGACTCTCTTGTTGTATGCCAATTCGATCCTCCTGCGGTAGTTCTGTTGGCGGATCGACGCCCTCTCTCTCAGTTCGTCCACCAGGTCTAGGTTTGCCCGGAGGTCTCTGGCGTTCTGTTCCTCGTTGTAGGCTGCGAGGCGAGGAGAAGGTATGCCGACTTCAAGAGGTATCACTGCCTCGGATCCATAGGTGAGGTTGAACGGGGACTCTCCTGTCGGGGTCCGTTTGTTGGTGCGGTAGTTCCACAGCACGTTGGGGAGTTGGTCGACCCATAAGCCTTCGGAACATTTGTCCAATCTCTTCTTGATACCAGAGAGGATCTGCCGGTTAGCGTTCTCCACCTGGCCATTCGACTGTGGGTGGGAGACGGAGGAGAAGCGCTGTTGGATGGCAAGGTCTTCACATAGAGCTCGGAACGTGGCCCCAGTAAACTGAGTTCCGTTGTCTGTTACGAGGACACGGGGGACGCCGAATCGGCAGATGACGCTCTTCCAGAAGAATTGAAGCACCTTGTTCTCGGTGATTGTGGCAAGGGGCTCGGCCTCAATCCACTTCGAGAAGTAGTCGATGGCTACGACCAAGACCTTGAACTGGCCCGGAGCTGGAGGGAATGGCCCTAGTAAATCCATCCCCCACATTGCGAAGGGGATAGGACTTGATAGGGAGGCGAGGTTGGCTTGGGGGAGGCAACGAATGTTGGAATGTCTCTGACAAGAGCCACATTGCCGAACGTGTCGCTCGGCGTCTTGGAGGAGAGTCGGCCAGAAGTATCCGTAATTCAGAGCTTTACGAGCCAAAGACCAAGACCATGAATGTGCTCCGCCGATGCCTTCGTGGAGCTCCTGTAAGGCGTAGTCGGCCTGTTCCGGGGAAAGGCACCTCAGGTACAGTTGGCCGTCAATTTGCGAGAAGGAGCGCTTGTACAAGATCCCCTCGATCAGGATGTACCGCTCGGCCCTGGTTCTTACTCGGCGTGCTTCCTTAGGGTCCCCGGGGAGGAATCCGTCCATTAAGAATTCCACTAACGGCTTCATCCAATTATCTTGCAGTAGGACCGGCAATGACTCCACTGAGTCGAGGGTCCCGTCTTCTATGCTCAGGTTTCAAGAGGACCTCGATCAAGACGGTCTGCTCGAGACCTTGGAGGGAGGATGAGGCCAACTTGGAGAGGGCGTCGGCTTGTGAATTCTCTTCTCGAGGGACTCGTTGGATGAGTGCCTCTTTGAACCGGGCCATGAGGGTTCGGACTTCGGCGAGGTACTTCACCATCCGTTCGTCCCGTGCCTCGTAATCGCCCAAGACTTTGTTCACAACCAGCTGAGAGTCACTATGGATGTAGCACCCCGAATTTCTAATAAGGTATCTTAGAAAATACGTGGCACATTCCCAGTGATCCACTTCAACATAATATTAAACAAAATCAACACCACTAAAATTTTCAACTTTTATCTCAACAAATCTTTTACAATACACAGCGGAATTCAAAACAAACTCAACTCAATATTCTCTTTATTTACAACACAAATTTATCTCAAGATTGCTATTACAAATTTACACAAATCTCTTATATATCAATTATATCTCAAAACCAACTTAAGCATCCCATCTCCAACTCTAAGCAACTACCTGCAACATGTGAGGCTAGAGATGATCCCTAACCCCCAAACTAAAGGGGTCAGCCATAAATGGTGTGAGAAATAAAAAAATAAACAAACAACATAATCGATCATACCTCATACATTCTTAAGCAACAAGTACTAAATGATTATGGAAAGTACGAAATGACAGTTAACATAAAACATCAAGTGTCACTAAGCTAAGTGTTAGGTGTAGAAAACAAGAAAACACATGCATAAGACAAAGCCAAGAAAACCCAAGTTCTATATGCAGACTCTCTAATGCGAACTTGTCGAAGTCTATGCATCCCAATATACATAGGTTCGATGCAAGCCCTTACCGTCTTCACTTCATAGGGTTCAATCCCCGCGTTATGAACTAATCCTAACACGATGACTACTACGAGATAAAGATAAACTATGGATAGTATCTCATGCCCGATAATTCCGGAGATGGATCCCACACCCAAGATATTTTACTTGAATAATTCCGGAGATCATCCCACACCGAAACATTGACACGTCCCCACACGAATACCACATGTGCTTCACCTCGACTCCGATAATTCCGGAGATCAATCCCACACCACAAGCAGTTACCGTGATAATTCCAGAGATTGTCCCACACCACAAGACTGTGATAATTCCGGAGATATATCCCACACCACTAATAATCTACTGTGATAATTCCGGAGATTAAATCCCACACCGAAAGCCATACTGAGGTTCTTGACTCATGTTCCCGTTCATCATATCACCACTAGTGCCTGTCCTTATCATTTTGCTTAATTGTTTACTTAACGAATCTCCTAGAGTGATGTACCCTACCGGCCTAAATTCAAAACTTAATAACTGAATTGCCTCGATGGGCCTCAAAAAAATACTCAACACCGGTATACCAGGGTCACCCTCCTCTAGAGACTCAACTCAAAAGTCAACACTAAAGTCCCCCTAAGCAAGGTGGTTCAACTAAATGTCTCAATGACATACTCAACTGAATATCTCAAGGTCAATTGCCTAATCATACACTGATCAATTGCTTAATCATATACTGAACTGAATGTCAAGTGTATAAAAACTAATCATTCGAATTAACACTGAAGTTTACAAATATCCTTCAGTACCAGTCGACTCATACTAATGATAAGTCGACTGTCCAGAGGACAATATCCAAGATTTTATCAAAAATAAACTAAGTCATATAAGTCGACTTAAGAAAAGGTACCAGTCGACTTACCCGAGGTAAATTCCAATATTCTTCTCAAAAACATTCTAAGTATACAAGTCGACTTAAAGGGTTATGGGTCGACTGTCCAGAAGGACTAATAATTTTTACAAAAATAATTTTCCTTCAGTGGACCAGTCGACTGCCTATGAGCTAAGTCGACTGTCCAGAACAACTTTTCAATGATTCTAAAATAAAATGCCAGGCTCGTACCAGTCGACTGCACAGTTGGCCAGTCGACTGTCGGCCTATAGATTTTCAAAATTAGGTCTGATTACAAAAATCAAATTCTGAAGCTTTCTAATGATCAATGTTATGAAAATAGTTCGTATTCAGGAAAAATAATAAATCTCAACGAATCTTCATCAGGAAAACTATGTATATAACACTCAAAACATCAATGTGTCAAGATTTAAGTTCTCATATTCTCTATCACAAATTCTTTCATTAGGGTTTTACAAGATCTAAGTTTCTTTCACAAATCTAAATCAAATCTGAATTATGAATCTAATGTCCAGGTGTTCGTACACAAATCTCAACATGTTTTTAGCAAACAATTTTAATAATAAAGATCTACTATTTCACTCACAATTATTCACATGATTCATACCACATTACGAGATCTAAATTGTTCCCAACATCAAATCAATATATCAATGATACTTGCACACATAGATCAACAACAAGACAAGTTTCTTTCATGCAAAACATCAAATCAAACAACAAAACATACATCAAACAACAAAACAATTTTTATATATCTCACCTTAGATTTGAAAATAGTCTACGAAAAAGAATCCTCCTTTTGCTAGATCCAAAGACTCCTTCTCCACCAAAACAAGTCTCCAAAATTCTGTATTTTCAACAATGACGGCTGGGAGAAAAATCTCTTAAATATGCCGGATTGATAATTAGGGTTTTACCCACACTTTTGCAAAACAACCCTTTCCAAAAATACAATTTACATATATAGATCATTCTTTGGAAATTTCATCAAAACTCATTTAAATTAGGATTTATAAGAAAATATACATTCTAAATCTCAATCAATACTGTTCAAAATGTCCAGAAATCACATTTTGCACTTTGACCCCTAAAAATGTCAAATTTGCAAAAAGGTCCTTCTTTTCTCAAAAATTGCAAATAGTTCCAATTAATTTCAGAAAAATCTGGAAAAATACTAAATAAATCACAAATATTAAATAATGATTTTTCATGATGAAAACTTAATTTTCCAACTTCTCAAAAAGTATTTGCACGTGTTTTGCACGTATTCAAATGATAAATTTTTCTAAAAATATTCATTAAATCTCCAAAAATAAATTTAAATTCATTTTCAAATATAAAAATAATATTTGAAAATACGGGGTTCTACATCACTCCCTCCTTAGAAGAGTTCTGTCCTCAGAACTACTACTAATGAGTCAAACAACATATCATCAAAGAATCAACATCTCAGAAATGTGAACATAATTCAAACAATTGCATAAGATAACTCAATCAAAATAGAAGAAATACAACTCAAATCAGAGTACTATCATTCGAAGAATTACAATCACATAATGGAAATACACTCATACAAAAAGTTCAGGAAAATCCTTCTGCATGCGATCCTCAGGCTCCCAAGTAGCCTCCTCAAACTGCTGATTCCTCCACAACACCTTGACCATAGGTATCACCTTGCGCCTGAGAACTTTCTCTCTACGGTCAACGATCTCAACAGGCCGTTCCTTGTAACTCAAGTTCACCTGTAGATCTTCAGAATCTCTACCAACTGATGATTCTGATCTGGCACATACTTCCTCAACAATGACACGTGGAATACATCATGCACTTGTGCCAACTCCTCTGGAAGCCTCAATCTATAAGCGGTCTTGCCAATCCGCTCCATGATCCTGTATGGACCAATATACCTTGGCGCCAACTTGCCTCCCTTACCAAACCTGATCACTCCTTTGGTCAGAGAAACCTTGAGGAAAACTGCATCCCAACTTCAAACTCCAAGTCTCTTCGTCGTGTATCAGCATAACTCTTCTGCCGACTCTGAGCCTCAACCAATCTCTTGCGAATTAGCTCAATCTGCTCTGATGTCTGCTGTACGATCTCAGGACCATACATCTGCCTCTCGCCAACCTCATACCAACAAACAGGTGTCCTGCACATCCGCTCATACAAAGCCTCATACGGTGCCATCCCAATACTCGCATGGTAACTGTTGTTATAAGCAAACTCAACCAATGCCAAGTATCTCTCCCAACTACCACCGAAATCCATAACACAAGCCCTCAACATATCTTCCAGCACTCGATTCACCCTCTCAGTCTGACCATCGGTCTGTGGATGAAAAGCTATACTGAAATCGGTTATGGTGCCTAAAGCTGCTTGTAGGCTCTTCCAAAACCTTGAAGTAAACCTTGCATCTCTGTCGGAAACAATCGACACAGGAACTCCATGAAGTCTCACAATTTCCCCAATGTACAACTCAGCCAATTTCTCCATCGACCAAGTAATCTTCATGGCTAGAAAGTGAGCCGACTTAGTCAAACGGTCCACAACAACCCAAATCGAGTCATTGCCCTTCGAACTCCTCGGCAAACCTGTGATAAAATCTATACTGATATTCTCCCACTTCCACTCCGGAATGGGTAACGGCTGTAACAAACCTCCAAGTCTCTGATTTTCTGCTTTAATCTGCTGACAAGTCAAACACCTTGCCACAAAATCTGCTACATCCCGCTTCATACCAGACCACCAAAAATGCTGTTTGATGTCCCTATACATCTTCGTGCCTCCTGGATGAATTGACAACAATGTACTGTGTGCTTCCTGAAAAATACTCTCTCTCAAATCTGCATTATCTGGGACACACAACCTCTCACCCATCCAAAGAACTCCATCTTGGACACGAAACTCTGATAGCTTGCCCTGTGAAACCTGTCGCAACATCTTCTGAATCTCTGAATCTGATCTCTGGCCTTCCACAATCCTTTCTCTCAAGGACGACTGCAGCCTCAACTGGGCCAAAGATGCCCCTAAACCTTGCAGTACCACCTCGATACCTGCCTGATCGATCTCTGCGGCCAACTCTCTTCGAGTAGTGATCAATCTTGATAAGCTACTCTTCCTGCTAAGTCCATAAGCCACCACATTCGCTTCGCCCAGATGATACTTGATCTTAGGACGAATGTCTTCCAATACCTCCAACCACCTTCTCTGCCGAAGATTAAGATCCTTCTGCTGATAAATGTACTTCAGGCTCTTGTGGTCGGTGTACATATTAACCTTCTCACCATAAACATAATGCCTCCACAGGTTCAAGGCATAAATGATAGCTGCTAGCTCCAAATCATGCGTCGGATAATTCTTCTCATGCGGACGTAATTGCCTCGAGCCATAAGAAATAACCTTGCCTTCTTGCATCAAGACACATCCCAAACCTCTGAGAGATGCATCACTGTAGATATCATAATCCTTCCCAGCTTGCGGCAAAGCTAAGATAGGTGCAGTAGTCAACCTTTCCTTTAACTCAAGGAAACTCTCCTTGCACTTATCGGTCCACACAAATGCCACATTCTTTCGGGTCAAACCTGTCAAAGGAACTGTAATCTGAGAATATTTCTGGATAAATCTCCTGTAGTAACCAGCTAATCCCAAGAAACTCCTGACTTCCTTCACAGACGTTGGCCTGGGCCAATCCTTCACTGCTTCAACTTTCTGAGGATCAGTAGCTACTCCCTCCTTAGAAAGAATATGACCAAGGAAAGCTACCTCAGACTTCCAAAACTCACACTTCGACAACTTGGCATACAAGCCATGTTCCTGCAACTTCTGTAATACCGCTGTCAAGTCCGTAGAATGATCCTCCTCCATCTTCGAGTACACCAAAATATCATCGATAAATACTACCACAAAGGAGTCAATAAATGGCCTCAAAACCCGATTCATCATATCCATAAACACTGCTGGCGCATTCGTCAACCCGAATGGCATTACCAAAAACTCATAGAGCCCATGACGAGTCCTAAAAGCTGTCTTACTCACATCTTCCTCCTTGACTCGAACCTGATGATACCCCGACCTCAATCAATCTTCGAAAACACAGCTGCTCCTCGAAGCCTGTCGAACAAATCATCAATCCGCGGCAGTGGATACTTGTTCTGAATAGTCACCCTATTCAACTCCCGATAGTCAATGCACATCATCATTGACCCATCCTTCTTCTTGACTAACAGTACTGGCGCTCCCCACGAAGAAGAACTCGGCCTGATAAGCCCTTTGCTCAACAGCTCCTCAATCTGCTTCTTCACTTCATCTTGCTCTACAGGTGCCATCCTGTACGGAGCCTTGGAAATCGGCGCACTCCCCGGCTGAACATTGATGCAAAACTCCACATCTCTCTGCGGCGGTAATCCTGGAAAATCATCCAAGAACACCTGAGGAAAATCTCGAACAACCGGAATGCCCTTGACTTCATCTGGAATAACCATCTTGGATACCATTGCAGCTACCTTCAGAATCTTCTTCTTCCCTTGGAAAGTCACTGCAGGTCCACCTGGTGCTTTCACCAACACCTCCTTCAGCTTGCATTCGATTGTGGCATCATATATTGCCATCCAATCAATGCCCACGATGACATCCACACCCAAAACTTTCAGCTCGATCAAATCAATGCCGAACAACCTCCCACCAATCTCGATATCACAGCTTTCGTAATATCGATCCGCAATCAACTCTTCACCTGACGGCGTTGCCACCGATAAAACTCTGCCTGGAAATAACTTAGGTTTCATACCTAAGATCTTTGCAAAATTTGGCGATACAAATGTATGCGATGAACCAGTGTCAAATAAAACCCTTGCCTTTATTCCATTAATTAAAACAACTCCTGTTACAATAAGAATGATACTCAATCTTAAATTGTTCTCAAATAAAGGTTTCACTTATTACATTGATTCAAAGATAAAATTCAAAATTCTTGCATACCCTGTATTACATTTTCCGAGTTACCAGCGTCTTCCTCGGTTAATGCAAATACTCGCCTTGCCTCTTCTGAAATTTGCTCCCACCAGAACCATCCTTCTTCGATTGTGGACAATGAGACTGAGAATGTCCTGCCTGCCCACACTGGGAACAAACCTGCTTTGCCAACTTCGGATATACTGACCTGTAATGTCCTGCCTCCTTGCAGTAATAACAGGTCACCCCTTGAGCTGCAGGTGCCTTCTGCACTAGATCACTGAATTTGTCCTGCTTCACTGGGAATCCCTTCCCACTCTGGCCTGATGCTGGCCTCTTGTTCCGGTTCCATGTATCTTGCTTTTTCTGGAACTGGTCCATATCCTCCTCAGTCATGGCTGCTCTCCTGACCAGCTTGTCGAAACGTCTGATACCCAACGGGATCATCCTCGACCTCAAGTTTGGCCTCAAGCTCTGCTCAAACTTTTTGGCCTTCTTCGCCTCATCAACAACTAATTCTGGTGCATACCTCGAAAGCTGAGCAAATTTGGTCTCATACTCCCGCACGGTCATGCTGCCCTGCTGAAGGTTCAAGAACTCAGCCGCCTTCTTCTCCTGAACATCTAGGGGAAAGAAGCAATCTCTGAACTCCTCCAGAAAAGCTTCCCAAGTCAACGGCTGGTCTCCCAAAGCCCTTTTCACCGACTCCCACCAGACACCAGCGTCCTTCTCAAGCTGCATCGAAGCTAACTTCACCTTGCTGGCTGCTGGAGTCTCTGATACCTCGAAGATCGTCTCCATCTTCCTAATCCAATCGTCTGCTGCAGCTGGATCAGCTTGTCCCTCAAAGACTGGCAGCCTCATCCTCTTAAAGGATTCAATCTGCTTAATAGGATCGGCGTTCACCAATCCATGTCCAGCACCATGATTCGGCTGCGGATTCTGCTGCTGCGCTTGCTGCTGTGCCACGTTGAATGCCATCAGTGTGTTCATCGTCTGGTACACCTTGGCGAATTCAGCCTCAAGATCGATCCCATTTCCTCGGGAACTACCAGATCCATCCTCATTGTTGCCACCATTCCTGCCCCTGGGTGCAACCATTTTGAATACTGCAAAACGAGAGAAAAGTTAGAGCATCACACACACAATTCAAATTCAAATCAATATCCTTTGGCAAAATCTCAATTGAATCCCAAAGGTAAAACATCATATTCAGTTCTATGTGATACTCACTCTTTAATGTCCACACCTAGGTACACACACTCTAGTGTCCACACCTAGGTTATTTTTATGTCATGTTTAGTATTACTATTGAAGCGTCGCTCTGATACCAATCTCTGTAGCACCTCGAATTTCTAATAAGGTATCTTAGAAAATACGTGGCACATTCCCAGTGATCCACTTCAATATAATATTAAACATAATCAACACCACTAAAATTTTCAACTTTTATCTCAACAAATCTTTTACAATACAAAGCAGAATTCAAAACAAACTCAACTCAATATTCTCTTTATTTACAACACAAATTTATCTCAAGATTGCTATTACAAATTTACACAAATCTCTTATATATCAATTATATCTCAAAACCAGCTTAAGCATCCCATCTCCAACTCTAAGCAACTACCTGCAACATGTGAGGCTAGAGATGATCCCTAACCCCCAAACTAAAGGGGTTAGCCATAAATGGTGTGAGAAATAAAAAAATAAACAAACAACATAATCGATCATACCTCATACATTCTTAAGCAACAAGTACTAAATGATTATGGAAAGTACGAAATGACAGTTAACATAAAACATCAAGTGTCACTAAGCTAAGTGTTAGGTGTAGAAAACAAGAAAACACATGCATAAGACAAAGCCAAGAAAACCCAAGTTCTATATTCAGACTCTCTAATACGTACTTGTCGAAGTCTATGCATCCCTTCTACATAGGATCGGTGCAAGCCCTTAACGTCTTCACTTCATAGGGTTCAATCCCCGCGTTATGAACTAATCCTAACACGATGACTACTACGAGATAAAGATAAACTATGAATAGTATCTCATGCCCGATAATTCCGGAGATGGATCCCACACCCAAGATATTTTACTTGAATAATTCCGGAGATCATCCCACACCGAAACATTAACACGTCCCCACACGAATACCACATGTGCTTCACCTCGACTCCGATAATTCCGGAGATCAATCCCACACCACAAGCAGTTACCGTGATAATTCTGGAGATTGTCCCACACCACAAGACTGTGATAATTCCAGAGACATATCCCACACCACTAATAATCTACTGTGATAATTCCGGAGATTAAATCCCACACCGAAAGCCATACTGAGGTTCTTGACTCATATTCCCGTTCATCATATCACCACTAGTGCATGTCCTTATCATTTTGTTAAATTGTTTACTTAACGAATCTCCTAGAGTGATGTACCCTACCGGCCTAAATTCAAAACTTAATAACTGAATTGCCTCGATGGGCCTCAACAAAATACTCAACACCGGTATACCAGGGTCACCCTCCTCTAGAGACTCAACTCAAAAGTCAAAACTAAAGTCCCCCTAAGCAAGAGTGGTTCAACTAAATGTCTCAATGACATACTCAACTGAATATCTCAAGGTCAATTGCCTAATCATACACTGATCAATTGCTTAATCATATACTGAACTGAATGTCAAGTGTATAAAAACTAATCATTCGAATTAACACTGAAGTTTACAAATATCCTTCAGTACCAGTCGACTCATGCTAATGATAAGTCGACTGTCCAGAGGACAATATCCAAGATTTTATCAAAAATAAACTAAGTCATATAAGTCGACTTAAGAAAAGGTACCAGTCGACTTACCCGAGGTAAATTCCAATATTCTTCTCAAAAACATTCTAAGTATACAAGTCGACTTAAAGGGTTATGGGTCGACTGTCCAGAAGGACTAATAATTTTTACAAAAATAATTTTCCTTCAGTGGACCAGTCGACTGCCTATGAGCTAAGTCGACTGTCCAGAATAACTTTTCAATGATTCTAAAATAAAATGCCAGGCTCGTACCAGTCGACTGCACAGTTGGCCAGTCGACTGTCGGCCTATAGATTTTCAAAATTAGGTCTGATTACAAAAATCAATTTCTGAAGCTTTCTAATGATCAATGTTATGAAAATAGTTCGTATTCAGGAAAAATAATAAATCTCAACGAATCTTCATCAGGAAAACTATGTATATAACACTCAAAACATCAATGTGTCAAGATTTAAGTTCTCATATTCTCTATCACAAATTCTTTCATTAGGGTTTTACAAGATCTAAGTTTCTTTCACAAATCTAAATCAAATCTGAATTATGAATCTAATGTCCAGGAGTTCATACACAAATCTCAACATGTTTTTAGCAAACAATTTTAATAATAAAGATCTACTATTTCACTCACAATTATTCACATGATTCATACCACATTACGAGATCTAAATTGTTCCCAACATCAAATCAATATATCAATGATACTTGCACACATAGATCAACAACAAGACAAGTTTCTTTCATGCAAAACATCAAATCAAACAACAAAACATACATCAAACAACAAAACAATTTTTATATATCTCACCTTAGATTTGAAAATAGTCCACGAAAAAGAATCCTCCTTTTGCTAGATCCAAAGACTCCTTCTCCACCAAAACAAGTCTCCAAAATTCTGTATTTTCAACAATGACGGCTGGGAGAAAAATCTCTTAAATATGCCGGATTGATAATTAGGGTTTTACCCACACTTTTGCAAAACAACCCTTTCCAAAAATACAATTTACATATATAGATCATTCTTTGGAAATTCCATCAAAACTCATTTAAATTAGGATTTATAAGAAAATATACATTCTAAATCTCAATCAATACTGTTCAAAACGTCCAGAAATCACATTTTGCACTTTGACCCCTAAAAATGTCAAATTTGCAAAAAGGTCCTCCTTTTCTCAAAAATTGTAAATAGTTCTAATTAATTTCAGAAAAATCTGGAAAAATACTAAATAAATCACAAATATTAAATAATGATTTTCCATGATGAAAACATAATTTTCCAACTTCTCAAAAAGTATTTGCACGTGTTTTGCACGTGTTCAAAGGATAAATTTTTCTGAAAATATTCATTAAATCTCCAAAAATAAATTTAAATTCATTTTCAAATATAAAAATAATATTTGAAAATACGAAGTTCTACAATAGATTCGGAGGCGCTGCGCCCCGGCACTTCGGTCAAGTCCGAGGCCCGCGATTAGTGCCTCATACTCTGCTTCGTTGTTTGAGGCCTTGAAATTCATGCGGAGGGCATACTGGAGGACGAAGTCATCTGGACCCGTCAGGATGATACCGGCGCCGCATCCCTCGTTGCAAGAGGAACCATCCACAAAAACCGTCCAAATAGGGGGTCCGTTCGGGACATGGCTGACCTCGGGAATGGTGGTCTCGACGATGAAGTCTGCGAGGGCTTGAGCTTTGATCGCAGTCCGAGGCTGGTAGGAGATGTCGTGTTGGCTCAGCTCGATGGACCATTTTATAAGCCGGCCTGAGGTCTCCGGCTTGTAGAGGACCTGCTTCAGCGGTTGGTCGGTGAGGACCACAACCGAGTGAGACTGAAAGTATGGGCAGAGCTTCCTTGCCGCTATAACCAGGGTGTAGGCCATCTTTTCTACCTTCGGGTAGCGGAGTTCGGTGTCCCGAAGCACCTTGCTCACATAGTAAATGGGCCTCTGAGCCCGGTCCTCTTCCCTCACCAAGATGGCACTTAAGGTCTGCTCGGAAGCCGCTAAGTAAATGAAGAGGGTTTCCCCTGGAACGGGCTTGCTGAGCAGGGGAGGATTGACCAAGTAGGCTTTCAGCTGTTTGAACGACTCCTGTTGCAGTTCGCCCCACTCGAAACCCTTGGCCCCCCTGAGAGCCTTGAAGAAAGGGAGGCACTTTTCCCCAGACTTCGAAAGGAATTGCCCAATAGCGGCGAGGCGACCCGTAAGCCTCTGCACTTTCTTGACGTTCCGGGGTGGGGCCATGTCCAGTATGGCCTTAATTTTTTCAGGATTTGCTTCGATCCCTCGCTGGCTGACCAAGAAGTCGAGGAACTTTCCTGAAGAGACCCCGAACGCACACTTGTTCGGATTAAGCATCATGTTGTGCCTTCTAAGTACGCCGAATGCCTCCTGTAGGTCGGCCACGTGGTCGGTACCTCGGACGCTCTTCACGAGCATGTCGTCGACGTATACTTCCATGTTGCGGCCTATCTGGCTTTGGAAGACTTTGTTGACGAGGCGCTGGTAGGTGGCTCCAGCGTTCTTCAATCCGAACGGCATAACTCTATAACAGTAGAGGCCTTGGTCGGTAATGAAGGAAGTCTTCGGAATGTCGGGGGGAACATTCGGATCTGGTTGTAGCTGGAGAAGGCGTCCATGAAGCTGAGGAGCTCATGGCCCGAGGTGGCATCGATGAGGGTGTCGATATTCGGGAGAGGGAATGGATCCTTCGGACACGCCTTATTCAAGTCTGTGAAGTCGATGCATATCCTCCAGGAACCATTTGACTTCTTAACCATGACGACGTTAGAGAGCCACTCGGGGTAGTTCACCTCTTGTATGAACCGAGCTTTTAGGAGCTTGTCCACCTCCTCCTTGATGGCTTGTTGTCGCTCGGGAGCGAATTTATGCCTCTTCTGCTGAACCGGTCTGCACCCCGGTTCGACGCTAAGGCGGTGCACTAGAAGCTCCTCGGAAATCCCAGGCATATCCGCGGCGGACCAAGCAAATAGGTCGCGGTTCTCCTGGATGCACTGCACCAAGTCGGAACATAGGGCAGTCGGCAGGGACTTGTTGATGAGGAACTTTCGTCGCGGGTCCTCGTCCGAGAAGAGCACTTCTTCCAATTCGTCTGCCGGCTCGGACGTGGGTCGGACGTTCGGCTCGGGGATCTCTAAAGTCTCGAGGGAGAGCACCGGACCCCCAGTGGAAGTCATATAGCACTTCCGAGCCGTCTCTTGGCTGCCCCTGACTTCTCCCACTCCCGCCTGGGTGGGGAACTTCATCTTGAGGTGGTACACCAAAGGAACGGCTTCCAGGGCAGCTAGGCCAGGTCGGCCCAAGATGACATTGTATGCAGCCGGGACATCGACGACCATAAAGTCCATCGGCTCTGTCCGGGTGGTAGGGGTCTTCCCAGCAGTTACGTCCAAGGTGATAACCCCTTCGACAGTTACTGGTACCCCCGTGAAACCGTGGAGCGTGTAGCCGGCCAGTTTGAGGCGATCCCGGGATAGTTGCAGCCCTCGGAAGGCCGAGAGGAAGAGGATGTTCACAGAGCTCCCGTTGTCTACCAGGATCCTCTGCACTTTGAAGTTCGCCATGCGGAGGTCGATAACAAGTGCGTCGCAGTGGGGAGTCCGGACCCCCTCGAGGTCTTCATCAGAGAAAGTTATTGGGACGCCGAGGCCTTTGGGGGGAGGGGCACCGTGAACTGAGTTGACCTCTCGGACGAAGGCCTTCCGAGAGGAGTTGGAAGAGCCCCCCATTGGACCCCCATGGATAAGGTGCAGAACACGTTCCTCCTCGAACTCGGGGGTTTCATCTCGTCGCTCGGAGCGCTTGTTATCCCCCCGAGGTGGAGGAGTGGTGCGATCTCCCCGATCATTTGCCTTCACAAACTTAGCCAACTGCCCCCTCTGGATGAGAGCCTCTATTTCGTTCTTCAGCGCCCGGCAATCGTTGGTGTCGTGGCCATGATCCCGATGGTAACGGCACCACTTCTCCTTGTTCCTCCTCTTGGCCGGGGTATTCATCCTCGGAGCGGGAGGTATAACTCCCTCCTTCTCGACTTCCATCAGGATGGTGGAGATGTAGGTAGTGAGAGGGGTAAATTTCTCGAACCTGGAAGGAGGACGGCGCTGACCGCTATTATCTTTCTGTAGCTTTTTGGCCCCTTCCTCTTCGTTGTCTTTCTCTTCGACCCGGAAGCGGATCCTCTGAAGCCCGGGAAGCACTCGGCTTCCTCCGCCCGAATATATTTCTCGCATCTAAGGAGAATGTCGGCGAAGTTGTGCGGGGGCTTTTGGGCGAGGGACGACCGAAGGTTAGAGTTGAGGATGTTGGACTGGAATGCGACGGTCGCCACAGACTGGTCGAGGGAGGCGATGGACCTGACCTCCGCAGTAAACCTCCTCACATAGTCCCTCAACTTCTCTCCCCTCTCCTGTCAGAGGTGGAGTAGAGAGAGGCTGGTCTTCTCCGTTCGTCTGCTACTCACAAAGTGAGTTATGAAGAGCGTTTCGAACTGCTCAAATGAGAAGATGGAAGAGGGAGCGAGCCGGGAGTACCATTCCCGCGCCGAACCCTTGAGAGTGGCGGGAAAAGTTTTGCAAAGCATGGCGTCGGAAGCTTGGTGGATTAGCATCAAGGTCTTGAAGCTCTCGACATGATCAACAGGGTCCGACTCTCCTGAGTACGTTTCAAACTGCCGAGGCTTGAAACCCCTCGGGATGGGAGCCTCCATGATGGTTCGAGAGAAGGGGGGTCTGCTGGAGCGAACGGTCCTTCCTCTCGACTCCTCCTCCTTGTCCATTCGACCGATGCGCCTCTCCATCTCGTGAAGACGACGGTAGAGGGCATCGTCCCTCCGGTGGTAGTCAAATGACCCCCTGGACTCGTCTTCATAGGAAGGGGAGCGGGGACTACGGCGTCGATAGTCCTGGGATCGGCGAGGACTATGAGGGTGTTGCTGGTGACTAGGAGCCGGGGGAGGACTTATGGATCGGTGGCGAGGACTTAGAACCCGTGGGGGTGTTGGAACCCTTCGGGCATTATTGTTGTTGTGGCGAAGGTTGAGGGCCTGCAACACCGTCGCCTGGAATTGTTGAAACTCAGCACGAGTGATGGGTGCCTCATCATTCCTCGGATGATGTCTACCAGCAGGGGAATGTGGCCTCCTCCTACGACGCTCGGGAGATTCCCCCCGTCCTCTTCGATCCGGAGACCTCCTGCCATCTCGGCGATGAGGAGATCGCTCGCCTTGATGTTGGCGGGAGACTCCCTCTCGGGCCTGCTTCTCATCTAGGCGGTTGCGCAGGTCCTCATCCTTCTGCCGATTTAGAACGGTGTTGCAGGAGGTCGGAAGCTCAGGGATTATGGAGGCCATAGAGTCCGAGGAGGCATTGTGTACTGACACATGGTCTGGGTGGAGAGGTTGCTTCTGCCTCCGCTGGTTCTGACCAGTGGGACCATTAGGGGGTTGTTGATTCAGAAGAGGGGGATGGCCCTGTTGGAAATGGTCTTGGACTGGGGGAGGAAGTTGTTCGGGCTGCGGAGCAGGAAGTACGGGGACTTCCTCTTGTTGATCGGTGGGGTTGGGTCCATGGTTGGACCCCCTGGACCTGACCTTTCTGGGAGGCATGGCTGGAGAAGAGCTAGTCAACGGGAAGAGGAGAGGCTGCTATTCGTATGGTTTCCCACAGACGGCGCCAATCTGTTACCGCTGATTCTGGTGTAGGGGTAAACAGATGAGATTTGTGAGTTCGTGGAAAAACCTGAATAGCGGATCCAAGCCTGCTGGTTCCTGCCGCTTCACCTGCAAGGAAGTGCGATACACCGGGGTTGATTCCGGCGACGCACCCTCCGACGCTCTTGTCAGTAACCAGTGATGATTAAGAAAGAGCTTAAGTTGGAAAAAGAGAGATTACCTGGTCACAGTGGTAGGTAGGAGGAATTTATAGTCGCCATGGGAGTCTGATTAGGGACCTAATTTCCTGTGAAACCGTTAGGAGTAAAATCCTCATAATTAGTTTAGGAAACTGATCCTTGATTCCCGGTGAGAGGATAACTGCCAATCAGGCTCATTGATTTAGTCAAATCAGTGGCCCTGATCTCCTCTTGCTGGTCTGGGTTTGTCTTGGGTCGGGAACCCGTACCCAGCTGGAGTGGATCCGTTTCGCGGGTTATTGGATCTGTGAAGAGGAGATCCAGTGCCCGCTTAGGGTCCATCTATATGCGAAATTACCGTTTTACCCCTGAGCTTCAAGATTCGTTCCCAATCTGGACGGTTCCAATTTAACCCCATTTTTAGCCATATCATATATATATATATATATATATATATATATATATATATAATTTCAAAAATTATAAAACTTGAAAGGATTGAACTTTGGTATATTGGTAACAACACCTTAACTTAATTCTCATTAATTCATATTCAAACAAGCATAATAAACGAATTTTACTAAGGATAACAAAAATAATAATTTATGGTTTTATTAATACCTTGAAAAAATACGGAATTCGATAGCACAGATGACTGCATAGATGATGTGCAACTTCGTGTTAGGGTTTTGATTTGGAGAGTGAGGTGAAATGAGGAGAAATATGTAAATTAGGGTATCAAAATTGGAGATAATTGAGTGAAATTAGCAACCATAGAGGGCTTACACGGAGGTGGAGGAATTAGAGGAGTAGGAAGATACTTGACAGAGGGGGGGGGGGGGAATTAGAGTATATTGAGGAATTTGGGATCTAGGGTTTTAAGATTTGAGTTCAGAGTTGGAGGAGAGAGAGTCTGAGAGATGATGTAAAGGGGAGAGAGGTGAAACCCGATACTTAACACATTGTGTTAAGTGAGTCCCTCTTGAAGACGCAGTTCCCAATTGCGACAATAGTATAATTGAGGCCGCAGTTGAACTGCGACATTTGTGCAAGATATTTTAAGTCAGTATTTTTCTAAGTATCACACTCTATCTCCAACAAGTGCCTGTTTGAGTCTTAAAACTTTTAAACACAGTTGTTATTTCTAACTGTGACAACGATTTCCACTATTGCCGCAGATGGGAACTGCAGCAAGCTCAAATACTTTAACGAAGAAGTCGCAGTTGAAAATTGCTGCTTCAATAGAGCTGTTGCTGCAATTTTCAACTATGGCTAAAGCTAACGTGGTAGAATGTGGGTCACCCAGATAATTACTAAAAGGAGGCTTAGTATGGAAAAAAGTTCCACGTTTATATGGATCCAGCTGGAATTTAGTTAGGTTGAAAATAGGGTAAAGTGAACAATTAATATCTGCTCTGCTGTAAGGACCCCCACATCCTGCCTGCTGGTTAAGTGGGGCCTCCACTAGGGAGCACGATTTTAACGAACCATACCAGTGTGGGGCAAATAATACAGATAATGGCTCGCTACACGTGGAAAAGACCCACATATCATATTGGATGAGAGTTCCTCACCTACTCTCTCTTCCCCCACCTATTGGAGCCACCTACTCTTTCTTCTCCCACCTATTGGAGTGTGCCACCTTAGTGAAGAGAAATGTAAATTGGTAGTGGATGTAGCTTACTCTTTCTAAATTCCAATGTTCGAGTAATGTAGGGTGAACTGGAAGCCTGGAATGGGGGGGGGGGGGGGGAGGGGGGATTTCCTGTAACTTTTTTTTAAAATTTTAATCTTAGTTTCTTACATGCATAATCAAAATATAGAAAAGTTGAATAACAGTATGAAGCCTACGATTAATGGTAAATTGGTGATAGAGTGATTGTTGGAATCCAAGGGAAGAATTATAATGGAGTGCAATCCTCCTATGTAGATCTTCTGATAACTTCGGGGTTTTAAATCACTAGGCAATAAGAGAGATTATGATACTAGGCAATGAACATGATTTTAAGACACAGTATCAAAGAAGAAAGTTCTCTCAGTAGGATTGTAGAATCTCTCATATCCAAATTCTGTAGCCTACATGCATCTAACAGGTAATTGGTTGTCGTTCTACCTGATGTAAAGATAATATTGATGATCAATCATTATGTTGGTTTTGTTGGTTCTGCTGGTTCGTCCCCTGATAAGAGATAATAATTCTAACCCTACAATTTTCCATTGCCCTCAAACAGAGAACCATGCAATATTTATTGAATGAGACCAGCAATTATCCTCAATAGGAACAACATTCTGTAGGAGCTTCATGATTATGCACATAGTAAAAATGTTCAATTAAAAGGAAGGACCCAGAAATGTTTTTTATTATTTCATCATATTTAGAACATACAATTAGTACATTTTTCATTAGGAAATAGAAAAAGAAGTCAGCAAAACATAAAGCCAGAGGAGGATCAAATCTCAAGTTCAACTGAAAGCTCTACAAAAGTTTCAGTCTAAATGTTTGATTGTGCAATAATCTGACAATTAAAGTTCATGCAATCTAGCAGTTCTCTGACATTCTATTAAATAAAGAAAGAGTGTAAAACGATATGGATCATATTAAAATTCAAACTTACAATAAGTGCTCGACTCATAGATTTTTTCTTGGAGCAGTTTAACTGAGAGGAGAAATATAAAAAGAGATGTTGATGCATACACCACTGTCGACATATTTTGACATCCTTCGATCGCTTCCTCACGCATTGGTGAGTCTTTCTTTTGATTGATTGACTGATTTATTGATTTACATTACAAACCAGTTTCATTTGGATAGCAAATTAAGCTTTCCATAAGTTCAACAAATTGATGGAGCCTTTCAGCACAAAGATATTAAAGCATGTACGCGAACATAATTTTATAATTTACTGGCAAATTATGAAGATTGGATAAGAACTTTCACAAAAAGGGAAGGTGAAAGGATTACAAGAAGACAGAAGAAAAGTAGTACTTACAAGTAATGACCATAATATCGTTAGTTACCTCTGTGTCTTACATGATAGCATCACCATTCTCAGTGCCTAGTTCAAACAAGACATGCAAAAGTTACTTCCACTTGACGATGTTACAATATTTGTATTTGGTTAGGTGCTGCTTCATAGGAAACTCTTTGTCTTATTTCTACGAGCATAACTTGTGTCTTGCAACCAGAAAAGAATGTAGTGCGAACATTGTACTTTTGTTTGGAACACGAGAGGTCAAAAAAAAAACACGGAAAGGCACCTCAGAAAAAAAAAAAAGAAAAAAAAAAAGTCAATTAGGCATTTAACAGTTATTACTACTCCACCTTTATTTTGGAGTTTGGACATCAGCAAAAAGAAAAGAGAATGAACTAGAGACTCTTCGCATATCTAAAGATTGAGAAAGAACCAATCATTACAAGTATATCGGCAAAGGTTTCTAAATTTGCACGCTTTAAAACAAGCAGTGGTATCAACATCACATTATACAAGGGAGTATCTTTTTGATAACCCTCTAATATGGCTAATTATATCATATTATTCATAATCTGAAAGATTTCTCAATCACATTCAACATGTAACTATAAACTAGGATATGAGATATGATTGGTGGTGGCAATTTTATAGAACAATAGCTCAGCATAGTGATATTATGAATATCTCACACTGTATGTTCTTAACAAACAGAGCTTACATTAAACAAGGAAAAGATCCCGAATCTGAATCTTCCTGTTATTCTGTTATAGTGGAAGTTCTTCCGACATTGAGCCCTAAAATGTTTCTCATGTAGAACAATAATTCTTGGATTAAGCCTATATCTCTTGAAGGGATAGTTTGAACAATTACAAGATTATCCACGCCTTGGATCGGAAAGAAACAGAATGAAGGTGAAGCCTAGCTAAAACTGGGTGAACAGAAATATCAGAGTGAAGCACACCAGAACTCGCCTACGCCTGTTATGGGCCTACATTCCTGTGTCAGGCTTGAGCCCCAACTAGGTCAAATAAAAGAACATCAACAACTTTCAAAGATGGGACTTAACTACTTCTATGTACATCAAGATAGAATTGAGCTCTTCCAGCTTGTAAGAAACAAGGATTGTTATCATGTAAAGATTATGTCTAAACAAGTAATCAGAAATAAGTGCTTGTATATTGTCAAATCCAACTAAACATTAACCGTTATGAAATGATAGATCTATATAACAGAATCGTAGATCATATCTACTACTGCATAATCATAAATCTTGTAACTCAGTGCTCTGCATTCCAAGTCAAGATAAATCAGGTCTAAATAAAGCTTACTTATCTTTTCAGCTGAGATAACTATAGTTAATCTCATTTCCAAAGGACCCCAAGAAACTCAAAATTAAGATTACTATAGTAATATGTGATAACTCTATAAAACACCAATTATCATAACTTAAACTGTATTTTAGGACACCCTAACTGAGCAGCACATGCTTGCAATGCCAATAAAAGTGCATATTAAAAGTTCACTTCACTTATTCCCCTCCCTCTTTATGTCTAGACCATTAATTATACAAGAAATTTACTAGCATGTCAACAAAGTTCCAACATGGAAAGATGGATTTGATAAAGCTTAGAGAACACATTTGACGCTTCCAATAATCATCAGATAAAGTACATCATAGTTCACAAAATAACATAATCCTAATTCAACTAAACCTCGCAAATCTATACTACTTACTCGAAAGCCTTTTCCAGAAGAAGTTGAATTGTGACATCATATATTAATTAATACCCACTACCAATGAGGCAGTCATTTCATTATCTTAGTTACCTTTTGGTGTCTGTCTTATTAATTTTCTCTAATAAGAGCATTCACTTCACAGAAGTGAATCATGACCTTTAGTACGACTGTAAGATTCAGACTTGATACAATCGAGAAAACCAATGTGTGGTTTCACTTTTTTAGAAAGCTTGAATGTAATTACTTAAGAAATTGGAATTTCTGAATCCTTTCCAGAAAATAAGCATAAGGAACAGTGAAGTATATAAGATATCATTAGTTGTCCACTTATCCAAACTTTGGTGTGTATTTAAAACTTAATTCGGCGTGGAGGTGACTTCTTGTTCATTTTCTTTTAAAAACTGACAAACCGCGGGGAATGGAAAAGAGTTTGAAAATGACAGGTGGAAGTGGAACAACAACAAGTGTAAATCACCCCCCCAACACAAGTGTAAATCACCATAGGAGATGAATAAGTTGATTGTGTGAAAATTAAAAAAAAAACTTGAATTAAATGCATAAAATAAATAAAAAAAGTTAGAGAAAGCAAACGCACTAAGCAGGCAAGAAATAGCGATATAATATGATTCGACCCCCAGGTCTACGTCCACACTGTTAATCACCTTAAGGGGGGGTGAATAGGGTGATCGTGCGGAATTAAAAACAATAAAATAAAGTAAAGTAAATCTAAGAGTGATAAGAAAAGCAAACACAGATGACGCAGCGATATAACGTGGTTCGACCCCCAGCTCTACGTCCACACCGCCTACTTGTAGCAATTCTCCGCCACAAACGTTCCACTATACTCAAAAAACCCTTGTATAGTGATTCTCGAATTCAGACCGAGAGACCTATTACACCCACAGGACTTCTAATCCAAGTCCTGTCAATCTCACCGAAGTGGAAAAAAAATGAAAAGAAAACTCAAGATCGTTTATTTGGTTGTATACTTTTTTTTTTTTTTCATCAAAAAAAAAGAATACAACCAAATAAACGCTCACACTCGAATTGATTAAAATGAAGGATTAGTTAAAATAAAAAAAGTTAGAGAAAGCAAACGCACTAAGCAGGCAAGAAATAGCGATATAACATGGTTCGACCCCCAGGTCTACATCCACACTGTTAATCACCTTAGGGGGGTGAATAGGGTGATCGTGCGGAATTAAAAACAATAAAATAAAGTAAAGTAAATCTAAGAGTGATAAGAAAAGCAAACACAGATGACGCAGCGATATAACGTGGTTCGACCCCCAGCTCTACGTCCACACCACCTACTTGTAGCAATTCTCCGTCACAAGCGTTCCACTATACTCAAAAAACCCTTGTATAGTGATTCTCGAATTCAGACCGAGAGGACCTATTACACCCACAAGACTTCTAATCCAAGTCTTGTCTATCTCATCGAAGTGGAAAAGAAATGAAAAGAAAACTCAAGATCGTTAATGATCTTGACTGAAGAATACAACCAAATAAACGCTCACACTCGGATTGATTAAAATGAAGGATTAGTTCAGAAATTTTCTCAGAAGTAATTAGGTTAAGAATACACAGTGGATTCGTCAATATTAATAGACGGGGAAGTGTATCGATCAAAAATAGAAACGATACTTTCCAAGAATATACACAGCGCAAAGTGCGGTCGACCGTTCAGCTCTCTGATGTAAAGTAGAGAGGTGAAAGGTCGACCGCTTCTCAAGCAACTCAAGGTTGCAGTCGACTGCGATGCGGTCGACCGGTCATGAAGTACGGTCGACCGGTATCGCGCTGTATATTCCGAATCCACCCTGTTTTCTTACCATAAACTAATCCATCTTTAATCAATCTTATACATTTAAAAACTCACGAAAATAGAAAGAAAAATTCAGGACTTTGATATCTTCCTCTTTTGCTTGTAGATCAATTAATCATGAACTCTTTTTGAATATCTTCCTCTTTTGCTTGTATATGCAATCTTCCTTTATTACTTTCTTGTTTGTATATTTGTGAATCTCTCTTGCATCTCTTTTTGATGTTATTTGATCCTGAAGACACACTAAATTCAAACTTATTAGTATGAGTGAGCACATTTTGTGCACACCAAACTAAGAGTCAACAATCTCTCCCTTTTGGTGTGAACAAAATATGCATGAATGTTTGAAAATTTTAAAACACAACATATGAATACTCCCCCTCAATTTAGCACATCCTATAGTACAGATTTTCATATAGATAAAGCTTTTAAGGGAGTGAATACTCCCCCTTAATATAATGCTACCTGTAATACAGAACTTAAAGAACAAATATAAGAGAGGGGTGAGAGTAATATACATAGTTGTTCACGAAATAATTTGCAAATTTATGAAATAAGTAGAAAACATTTTGAAAACATTCTAGAAATAATTCTCCCCTATTTTGGAACACACCAAGAGGGGATAAATAGAGGAGACATAAGTAAAATAAGCCTTGGAAAGTTCGTAGAACAAATCATCAATGAAAACACCAAAGAAAAAACATTTTATGATATTACAATGAATATAATATTGTAAAAAAAATGGAAGAGAATCTTTTTACATGATACCGTTGATAGCGAGACTCTTTGTTATACAGTGAGAGCTCTTCATAATATCATAGATTCGAGATTCTCCCCAATACACATGAAAGCAACAAAAAAAACAAAATTTTGAGAAAGGAACATTAATTTTATAAGACTTTGAAAATATAGGCTAGAGAGAGAACCGGTCGACCGCAAAAAGAGATTTTTAAAAGAATCATCTAGAGCGCATACTGGTCGACCGTACACTATGGTTTTTTTTCTAAAAGTTTCCAGAGAGCATGATGGTCGACCGCAATAAGCAAAAGTTAATCGAGACGAAAAATAATCAAAAACCGAGACTGAGCCGGTCGACCGACCCACACAAAAAGTTTTTAGGCGGAAAAATCAATAACATTTAATGCTCCTCTCAAGAAGTAAAAACGTTTTTTGTCTAAAGGTTTTGTAAAAAAATCAGCAAGCTGCGACTCAGTGGAAATATACTCAAGTAAAATATCCCTCTTTTGAAAGTGATCTTTAATGAAATGATACCTAATATCAATGTGTTTCGTGCGACTGTGTTGGTCAGAATTTTTGGTCATATGAACAGTGATAGCGTTGTCATATTTTATTGGAATGTGATCAAAGAATACCTTATAATCCTCGAGAGTATGTTTCATCCATAATACCTGCGCACAACAGGATCCTGCCGCAATATACTCAGCTTCGGCAGTAGAGAGAGTAACAAAATTTTGCTTCTTGGGTACCCACGAGACAAGACAGTCGCCCAAGAAGTAACATGTACCACTAGTGCTCTTTCTATCTGTTAAGCTCCCGGCATAATCTGCATCAGAGTATCCTACAAGAGAAAATTTCTATTTTTCGGGTACCAAAGACCAGTATTTGGTGTGCCTTTGAGATATCGAATGATACGCTTAACGGCAACCAAATGTGATTCTTTGGGACACGATTGAAAACCTGCACATAAACATAAACATAATATCAGGACGAGATGCAGTAATATAAAGTAAACTACTGATCATACCGCTGTATGTAGAAATATCAACATTGTTACCAGATTCGTCTTTGGATAGCTTAGTGATAGTGGCCATTAGAGTTTTGTAAGCATTAGCATTTTCAAGTCCAAACTTCTTGACAAGTTCTTTTGCGTACTTGGATTGGTTTATAAATATGCCATCCTTTCTTTGTTGTATTTGAAGTCCAAGGAAATACGTTAGTTCTCCCATCATACCCATTTCGAACTCATCCTGCATTTGCTTTGAAAACTCCTTGCACAGATTTTCATTAGTGGATTCAAATATAATATCATCAACATAAATTTGAATGATTAAAATATCTTTAAAAGCATGCTTTATAAATAGTGTAATATCTACTTTCCTTTAGAAAAGCCTATGTGAAGAAGAAACGAACTCAGCCGTTCATACCAAGCACGTGGGGCTTGCTTCAAACCATACAGAGCTTTATCAAGCCGAAAAACATGGTTTGGGTGTATGAGATCAGTGAATCCCGGTGGTTGTGCCACATAAACTTCTTCCGAAATAAATCCATTTAAAAATGTACTTTTAACATTCATTCGAAAAAGAGTAAAATCTATATATGCAGCAAAAGCATGTAAAATACGAATGGCTTCAAGCCTAGCAACTGATGCAAAAGTTTCATCAAAATCTACACCCACTTGTTGATTATAACCTTGTGCAATAAGACGAGCCTTATTCCTAGTGATTGAACCTGATTCATCTAACTTGTTCCTAAACACCCACTTAGTGCCAAGTATAGTCCTATTGTGAGGTCGAGGAACAAGTCTTCATACTTGATTCTATTCGAATTGATTAAGTTCTTCTTGCATTGCAATGATCCAATCATTATCTTGCAAGGCCTCCTTAATATTCTTAGGTTCAAGTATGGAAACGAAAGCGGTAAAACACATAAACTTTTGAGCTTGAGTGCGAGTTGTTACCCCTTTTGACATATCACTTCGTATAAGAGATAGTGGATGACTAGACATGATTTTCCATGCGGGACGTCTCTCACTTGTGGAGCCTTGATGTTGTATATTTTCATCTTTCATGGCATCAATTTGTTGTGTAGGAATCTCATTGATTTGGTTTTTAGGTTCATCTTTGTCTTAAAGCACCACCTGATTTTGATCATTTACTTGTGGTTCTTCTTCAATAGGAACCTGTTTCTTTTCAACACGAACCCCTGTCTCATCATCATCAACAATATGTAATATTTCTTTGGAGTAAGGATTAGTTTCATCAAAAATAATATCAATAGATTCCTGAATTGTGCATCTTCTTTTGTTGAATACACGATATGCTTTGCTACTAAGAGAATATCCTAGGAAAACACCTTCATCACTTTTACGATCAAACTTCCCCAAGTTATCAAGGGTATTTAAAATGAATACTTTGCATCCGAAGACACGAAAGTAGCTTAGGTTGGGAAGTTTGCCATAATATAGTTCAAAAGGAATTTTCTCAAGATATTTTCTAATGATTACTTGGTTTACGGTATAGCATGCTGTATTGACAGCCTCTGCCCAAAATGATTTAGGTAAATCTTTTTCACTAAGCATGGTACGAGCCATTTCTTGAAGAGATCGTTTCTTCCTTTCAACAACCCTATTTTGTTGGGGAGTGCGAGGATATGCGAACTCATATTTTATTCCCTTTTTGTCACAAAATGATGTGAAGAGTTTGTTTTGAAATTCCCCACCATGATCACTACGAATAGTAACGATGGTGAGGCTTTTCTCATTTTCCACTCTACGACAGAATTTTTGAAATACATATACTGTGTCATCTTTTTGTGGCAAAAAGGCAACCCAAGTAAATCTACTATAATCATCAACAATTACAAAAGCATATCTTGCACCACCATTACTACGTGTTTCGTGATGAACCAAAAAGATCCATGTGTAAGAGTTCAAGGGGTCTAGAAGTTGATACCAGTTTTCTTTGATTTGTGTGAACTTTTAGTTTGCTTACCACATTGGCATGACTCACACGGTTTGTCTTTTTTCGAATTTGATTTTGGGAATTCCTCTCACAAGCTCCTTGCTTACAAGTTTATTGAGATTGTCCATGGCCGTGTGACCAAGCCTTCAATGCCATAGCCATCCATCCTTATTTCGTGCGACAAAGCATCTCATACTTTCCTGTGCTAATTCATTTGAATTTATGACATATACATTGTTGCATCTGTTAGCAAGAAGTGAACAAGATTTATTGTTATCTAGTACAGTGCATGTATTTTTATCAAAAGTAACAGTGTACCCTTTATCACATAGTTGGCTAACACTAATTAATTTATGTTGTAGACCTATTACCAATAGAACATCCTTAATGGAGCATGATGAACCAAAGTTAATTTTACCTTTACCAATGATTTGACCAGTGCTATTATCTCCAAAGATGATGTCCTTTCCCTTTTTCCTTGATAGTGATGAAAAATATCTGCTGTCACCAGTCATGTGATTTGAGCATCCACTATCAAGGTATCTACTAATCTTGAGGTACCTACATCAAGATTAGTAGGTATAATTTTGCGTGCCCAAGTTTGTTTTGAACCTTGCATTTGTATTCTTTCTCATCCACACAAGAATAATATTCCTTTTTAGTGAACAGTTATAAGAAATATGCTCAAATCTACAGCAAAAATAACATGTGATTCGACTATGCCTTGGGTCATGCACACTTGTATGATTTATATTTGTTTTGTGATTGTGTTGATTTTTATACAAGTGTGTATGACATGATGGTTTTTGATGAGGTATTGGCTCTTCGTAACCAAGCCCTTGATTTTCATGATAGGATCTTGAATCTTTTGCAATAAAGTAACTGAGCCCTTCATGCTTTTCAATAATTTTTTCAAGCTTAATTACCTTTTTATACAGTCTTTTTCTAGTTATCTCATCGTCTTTTGTGTTCCAACGAAGAGTATCTAGTGTGCCATCCTATTTTGTTTAAGGGCTTCATTACATCCTTACACTACTTCATCAAATTTTCTTGTACATTCATCTAAATCATTTGTGAGCTTGGCAATATAAACAGATTTCTCCTGAATCTCTCTTAAGTGATCATCATATTTTGCTAGCGATTCACAAATTTGTTATTTTAAAGTCTCATTTTCTTCTAGCAAAACATCATGATCTTTTCGACATGACTCAAGTTTTCCAAAATTAGGGCATTCTTAGTTTTCAGTTTGTAATTTTTTGTTATGCAAGCGTCATGTATTTCATTAGAATTCTGTTTATATTGTCTAAGTTGAAGACTTAGTTTCTTAGCATAGTCTTTCAAACCATTACACATATCTACAAGTTCATCATAAGTTGGTTTTTCGATTACCTCTTCTTGAGTAGGTGATTGCACCTCAGCACTCCCAAGAGCCATGAAGCCGACGTTGTCGTAACCTTCCTGTTCCTTACTTGAATTCGAGTCTAGCTAAGTTGCTTTTAGCGCCTTCTTTTTCTGACTTGGATTTGAGCGATAGTGGTCCCTGTTTCTGTCTTGTTGAATAGGACAGTTTGCACGGATGTGTCTGAGCTTCTTGCACTTGTAGCACACATCCTCCTCCTTTTCCCTATCTTCTTGATACCACTCATATTTTTTGTGTTTGAGGTACTTACAAAATTGTCTTGTTAATAGAGCAATGTCCTCGTCTGACTCCTCATGATCTGAATCAACTTTTGATGGTCGGGCCTTTTCTGCCTTTAGTGCGATGGTTTTCTCCTCAGTCTTTGGTTCAATTCTGATATTTTGCCTGTATCTTTTTGTCTCCAACATTTCCATCTCGTACGTCTTTAGCTTTCCTTGAAATGTATAGTAGTCGAATCCCTCCTCTTCGAGAGTCTCTCTCATTGCCGCGGCCTTAACATCCCACTCTAGTGTGAGACAGCTTATGAGCTTTCCGACCTTTCGGTCATCATCAAGCCCCTTACCCAAGCTCTCAAGTTCGTGGGCAATGATATCGAAGCGGGCGAGCATTTGGTCCACAGTTTCTCCTGACAACATGCAAAACATATCAAACTTACAGATACACAAATTTGCTTTAGCTTTTACCTCGGAAGCGGTTCCTTCATGCCGCCTCAGCATGTTGTTCCAAGTCTCGTAGGCTGTTTTGCAGTTATGCCCACATCGCATTAGCTCTTCATTGTTCAACCCTGCATAAAGAGCCGTCATGGCTTTGGAATTTGCTGTCTTGAGGGATAACTCTGCCTTTGTGAATTCTGTTTTTTTCATCGCTGACTGGGATTTCTATTTTGTTGATACATACATTCCATACCTCTTCTCCAAGCATCTGTAAAAAATGAGACATACGAACTTTTCTGACATCATAGCATTTTCCATCAAAAAATGGTGATCGCGTAAGACTTGTCCCATTGGAGACGAAAGGCTCCGATGAGTACAAGTTTTGGGGAGGAGGAATTTCGGCCATTGGACCTTCTGCTTAAACTTTTAGGCTTTTTATAAGCACCTTGCTCTGATACAACTGTTAATCACCCTAAGGGGGGGGTGAATAGGGTGATCGTGCAAAATTAAAAACAATAATATAATGTAAAGTAAATCTAAGAATGATAAGAAAAGTAAACACAGATGACGCAACGATATAACGTGGTTTGACCCCCAGATCTACGTCCACACCACCAACTTTTAGCAATTCTCCGCCACAAGCGTTCCACTATACTCAAAATCCTTGTACAGTGATTCTCGGATTCAAACCGAGATACCTATTACACCCACAGGACTTATAATCTAAGTTCCGTCAATCTCACCGAAGTGGAAAAGAAATGAAAAGAAAACTTAAGATCGCTAATGATCTTGACTGAAAAATACAACCAAATAAATGCTTACACTTGGATTGATTAAAATGACGGATTAGTTCAAAAATTTTCTCAGAAGTAATTAGGTTAAGAATACACAGTGGATTCGTCAATATTAATAGACGGGGAAGTGTATTGATCAAAAATAGAAACGATACTTTCCTAGAATATACACAGCGCAAAGTGCGGTCAACCGTCATTTTAGTGCGGTCGACCGTTCAGCTCTTTGACGTAAAGTAGAGAGTTGAAAGGTCGACCGTTTCTCAAGCAACTCAAGGTTGCAGTCGAATGCAATGCGGTCGACCGGTTATGAAGTACGATCGACCGGTATCGCGCTGTATATTCTGAATCCACCATGTTTTCTTATCATAAACTAATCCATCTTTAATCAATCTTATACATTTAAAAACTCACGAAAATAGAAAGAAAAATTTAGGTCTTTGATATCTTCCTCTTTTGCTTGTAGACCAATTAATCATGAACTCTTTTTGAATATCTTCCTCTTTTGCTTGTATATGCAATCTTCCTTTATTACTTTCCTTGTTTGTATATTTGTGAATCTCTCTTGGATCTCTTTTTGATGTTATTTGATCCTGAAAATCTGACACACTAAATTCAAACTTATTAGTATAAGTGAGCACATTTTGTGCACACCAAACTAAGAGTCAACACACACCACCTACTTGTAGCAGTTCTCCGCCATAAACGTTCCATTATAATTTAAACCCTTGTACAGTTATTCTCGGAATTCAGGCCGAGAGATCTATTACATCCGCAGGGCTTCTACACACAAGTCCCGTAAAAACTCACCAAAGTGAAAGAAAAGAAAAACTCTCAAGATCTAAAGCGATCTTGACTAAAGAAAACAATAAAAGCTCTCACACTCGGATTGTTGAATGAATGTTTAGTTCAGAAAAATTTAATTGCAAGGGATGAAAAATACTCAGTAAATTTGACTCTATGTATAGAGCGAGGAAATGTATCTTTCCAAAAAAGAAATGATATTTTCGAAAAAGTCAAGTCTGCATGTTTACGGTCGACCGCATATGTGAGCAGTCGTCCGTTCATCTTTCGACTTGAAAGTCGGGCGATGACCGGTCGACTGATTCATATTTTCAACTATGATGAGCGGTCGACTATTGTGACGGTCGACCGATATTTTGTGCGGTTGACCGCTATCATGCAGATTCGACTTTTATTTAGCGAATCTACTTTATATTCATATAAAAAATTAATCAATCAAGCAAACAGCATTTACATAGCATTTTCTCACAAAAACATAAATGAATAATTTAATTAGGCTTGCTTCCTTGAAGATTTGAGGCACATTTTTCTTGTGCTGCACTCTTCCTTGATTTTTTCAATGTTTTCAATTCATGCCTCTTTTGCTTGGTTTTTTGAATCTTTTGTATTTTGATTTTGATTTTTCTTTTCCTGTATTTCCTACAAATCTTAACTGAAAATATTAGTTGAACATGATACGTTTTGTGCACACCAAACTTATGGTCAACAATCACCCCCTTTTGGTATGAACAAAACATACCTTAGAATTTTAATTTTTAAAATAAATCAAATTCAACTTCTTCCACTTATGCATGTACAAAGTTTAAGAGTGTGTTCATGATACATTTTCAGTGAAATTTTGTTTCAAAACATATATTGTAAGTTTAACAAAAATAAGCAATTTTGGGGGATATAAAATTGAGAGACAGAAAAAGGTCATAGCATTTTAGAAAACCATAGAGAAATCTTCTTACATGATACCGTTGATCACGAAGCTCTTTGATATACAGTGAGAGTTCTACATGATATCATAGATTTGAGATTTCATCAATATGAAGTAGTATGGGAGAGACATAAATTTGATTTAAAAGATTCAAAATTTCTTCCCCTTTTTGGAACACACCAAAAGGTGCAAAAAAAAACAGTTGAAGGAAAACATCGAAAAAGATCAAGAATTAAAACAATGAAAGAAAACTGGTAGAAGAAAAACTGACCGACTGCAAAGTCGACTGGTGGAAAGGAAAAACAAATTATATCACCTGTAAAAGCAACAGAAAGGAGGCCAGTCGACCAGTAAATAAACCATGTTACTGAAAACAAAACAAAGAGAAGACCGATCAACCGCACAGTCGACCATACATCCTGATAGGATGACAGTCGACCGTTCAGTCGACTGAACAAAAAATATTAGGCTGAAATATCAATAATATTCAATTCTCCTTTCAAAAAGTGAAAACGTTTTTCATCTAAGGGTTAGTAAAAATATCAACGAGTTGTAAATCAGTGGAAATATACACAAGAACAATATCTCCCTTTTGAAAATGGTCTTTAATGAAGTGATATCGAATTTCTATATGCTTAGTACGACTATGTTGATCAGAAATCTTAGTCATGTGAACAATGCTAGTATTATCACATTTAATGGGGATGTGATCAAAGAATACCTTGTAGTCTTCTAAAGTGTGTTTGATCCATAATACCTGCGTATAACAAGATTCGGCGGCTATATATTCGCCTTCGGCAGTGGACAAGGTTACGGAATTTTGTTTCTTTAGATGCCCATAGAACAAGAAAATTTTTCAAGAAGTGACATGTACTGCTAGTGATTTTTCTATCTGTTAGACTCCCAACATAGTCGACATCTAAAAAGCCCATAAAAGAAAAGTTTCTATTTTTCGGGTACCAAAGACCGACATTTGGTGTGCCTTTAAGATACCGAATAATATGTTTAACTGCAACCAAATGAGACTCTTTTGTACACGACTGAAAACGAGCACATAAACAAACACTAAACATTATATCAGGATGAGATGCAGTAATATAAAGTAGGCTACCAATCATACCACGATAGGTAGTGTAACCTCCGTTCCCGGTTATACGGATTTGTATTTATTTTCTTCGTATTCCTGAATTCTAATTTTTCAAACTATTCTTTTGAATCTGATGTCCTTCTTTTGAATATTCGATTATTTCATCTAGCCCAAACTCCTAATCCAATCTATAATTGTGTCTATTTATTTATTCTGTAAACCCAACTCATTCTTATTATTATTTGATCAATTGATTTTGTTGTGAGTAGCCCAACTCTTAACCCAAAACAACTTAGCCCATTCTTATTTCTAATTCATATTTATTGTTTTATTAAATCCCAATGTTATTCATTTTGAAGCCAATCTTAAATCCTTTATATTTATTATTTATTGGAAGCCGAAACCAGTTTGATATTATTATTATTATTATTATTATTATTATTATTATTATTATTATTATTATTATTCTAAAAACCCAATGCGTAGCTCATATCCACAAGCCCAATATAAAACACAAATCCTATTGGATCCTAACTCAAACCCACATTTTAAACCAACAACCCAAAACCCAACCAGATCTCTCCACAAACTAATCTCACGTTCTCCCACTCTCTCATATAATAGCCAATCACCTCCAGATCCCCATATCTCCCCATTACCCCCATTGTTCTCTAACTAATCCCACTACCCTATTAATTAATCTATAATATTAATTTATTAAACCCTCTCCCCCGCCCTCTCCCCCTGATTTTGTTTCAATCTCTCTATCCCCTTCCTCTACTGTTCACCGGGCCCTACCTCTTCCTCCTCCTCCTCTTCTTCGCCCTTATTCTTTTCAACCCATCGAAGCTCACCCCGCTCTTATCACCATCACCTTCTCCTGCTGCTCAAGACACCCCCACCTTCCACCGCAGGCTCCTTCCTCATTCCCGAAGCCCTCACCTTCGTCGACTGCACCCTGACTGCACCACCGTCAAGCCCGACGCACCCCGACCACCGCCTGCACCTTGTCCTCCTTTCTCGCACACAACCCCCGTCGCCAGTGACTTCGACCCCTACCCTCGACTGCTGCTCCCGCAACCGCTTCTCCATCGCCTGTCATCACCCCCCCCCCCCACACCACCGTCTCCAACCTCGATGCTCATCCCTGCCATAACCACCGACGCACCACTGCTGTGACCTCCATTGTGCCAAACCCAACAAAGCACTGCCATCACTGCAACCCATTGATCCTCATCGCCATCTTCACTGTTGCACCATCTCCCCGAGCATCCTCCTTCGACTGCCGCTCTCCCCACAACAATCGCAGCCCCCGCTGCCCTCGTCGACCCAACAGAGCAGCACCTCACTCCGTCATTTCCACCGTCCACCGCACCCCGCTCTCCCACCGAGCTCCGAGCCTCGCAACCCACCGCCGCTCCGCCTTCAACCTCGAGCATTCCTCTTCATTGCCTCCTCGACAGCACCGCAATCAGCACCCCTACCTTGCTCTGTCCCCGCCATTGCTGCATCCTACCGAGATCTCTCTCATTCCTCCGCTCGACCCACCGGAGCTCCAACGCAACCTCCATTGACTGCCTCTTTGTCTTCCTCCTTCGACTACTCCTCCCGTGCACCTCGCAGTGCCCACCTCCGAGCCCTCCATCGCCAACGACAAGCTCCTCCTTCAGCTGCCGAACTCCTCCCGCTGCAGCTATACCACGACCTCACCGCTCGCCCTCAACCCGAGCACCACCTAAGTCCAACCCATCATCGCCACTACGTCCCGACTACCGATCGTCAGCCGCCTCGACAGCCGCCCGCTGCAGTACCCAATGCCTCCCATCAGTCACCCACCTTCCGCCACCTCTCCTTGTATCCCGACCAGCACCCTGAAGCTGTCGAGCACCGCCTGCGACCCTTGCTGCCGTTTCTTGTACTGTTGTTGTCGTCGTTGTATTGTCGCTGCTGCCTTTTGTTGTTGTCGTGGCTGCCACTATTGTTACCGTCAATCTTGCTATCGCCATCAGTCTTGCCGTTGTTCCTTGTTGTTGCTGCTGTTCTTGCTGTTTACACGTGCTTTTTCCTTAGTTGCACGTGTTGCTATTACGTTGTTTGCACGTGTTGCTGTATGTGATTGCTTGTTACGTAGCTTGCACGTGTTGCCATCGGGACTCTCGTCCTGTTATTTTTTCACATTTGAAGTCGTCATCTAACAGGAAAGTATTCTCTTGTACACTCTTTTGTTCATGTACAAGCTTTGCTTGAATCCCGTAAGTAGTTTTATTTGAATCGTCGTAACATAAGCTCGTTCTTCATTCTTTTCACATGTTAATTAAATCTTGGCCCATTGGTATCTATTATTATACTCGGTTCTTGTAAATCCCGTACATGCAAAATGATCATGAATATCCTTGTTATTACATGCATTACATGAATTTGAAATTATATGCTTACAAGAAAGAATCACTTTAAATTAAACCGACAAGTTGCTGCCCTGCTGCCTGCTGCAACTTGTAGCCAGGTTTTTACCTAGTAACAGTTTAAATCGATTAAGACTTTGTAAATGATTGTCGTAGCTCTGCAAATTTAGTTTCCATAACATTTGACGGATACGGATTCGAAGTTATAGACAATGAGTTATTAGATTTTTCGTACTGTTGGGTCTGCACTTTCCAGATTGTCACTTATAATACATCATCATGTTTCACAAATAAAAATGTCACGTTAATAAGTGAATTATGACTTGATATCTATCAACATACTAACAGACATGATTATGAATCGGTTTATAATTTTTATGAGATTTTTGAATGAATTTTTCTTGTTGACCCATCTATTTTATTCGTATTGTATCGTGTAAATATGTGCTGGAACCAGCAGAGAGTCTAGTTTTAGAATCCTTAACGAAACTGGATTTGCTTTCCTGTGGTAGCGGAAAAGTTGATCTTTGTGCAGTGACGTCTGACTGCCCAGACTTGTGACTTGTGTTTATGTATATATAAATATTTTGTTCTTTGCTTTTATGACTCGAAACACATTACACACATTGTATATCCTTTGATGTCTCCCTGATCATGTCTCGACACTGTTCCTGTTGTTGCACCATGTTTAATTATTATAGAAGAATCACAAGACGGGATATTGAGGGAAAGACCTAGTAGTGGAGGATGTAGGAGATTATACTCGGCAGGGGGCCCGTGTTTCCCGTGATGATGAGACAAGATTACAAGTTATATGGAACTAAGTACCACGTAGAACTAAGTGTCACGTCATGGGTAACGGGGGCCACTTCTAGACTCCATTACATGACCACATGATTACAAGTTACATAGAGTTAAGTACCACGTAGAACTAAGGTAAAGATAGATTCGTCTTTGGATAGTTTAATGGTGGTAGCCATAGGAGTTTTGAATGCATTCGCACTATCAAGACCAAACTCTTTGACAAGATCTTTTCAATATTTGGATTGGTTTATAAAAATGTTGTACTTCCGTTGTTGTAGTTGAAGTCCAAGGAAGTATGTTAATTCTCCCATCATGGTCATCTCAAATTCATCCTGCATTTGCTTAGAAAATTCTTTGTAAAGATTTTCAGTGGACCCAAATATAATGTCATCAACATAAATCTGAACAATCAAAATTACTTTAAAAACATGTTTAATAAAAAGTGTAGTGTCTATTTTGCCTTTTGAAAAACCTATGTGAATTGGGAACGAACTTAGTCACTCATACCAAGCACGAGGAGCTTGCTTCAAATCATATAGCGCTTTATCAAGACGAAATACATGGTTTGGGAGTAGTGGATTAGTGAATCCAGGTGGTTGTTCAACATAAACTTCTTCATAAATATAAACATTTAGAAAAGCTCTTTTTACATCCACCGGTAGGCATATAGGTCACCCAAGCATCTTACTTCAATGACAGGTAGGTCACCTACACCTCCGTTCGCGTAGCTCACTCATCCTATATACCGAGACTTTGATGCAACCACATTTTCCCTAAGGAAGCCGTCCTAAATTCATGAAAGTTCCATCTCGCCTAGGGGCATTTTTATACAAGCCCGTTTTCCTAGAAGGAGCAATTTTCTTTTCAAAAGTGTTGCATATTACTATACATAGCAAAATGAGACAATTTTGACCATTTTTAGGGTTGCTTTCGCTAATAACAGAGGGTCGCAAGCAAAAACCACGGAAAACGCGAGTTGGTCGATTTTGAAGGCCAGTCTCCGAGGGAAATCCAGTTCACAACCTACTCCAAAGAGAGATATTACATGTTATTGATGATGATGAGACAGGTATCTGTGTTTTCATACTGAACAAAGGCCGAATGAAGAATTTCAGAACATCTCATCCCATCAAGATAAAGACTTTTCCATCAATCAAAGCACTAACAAATCCTTAATAGACGAAATGCACACACAACAAATTGATGCCTTGGAAGATGAGTACACTCTTCAAACTACAAAAACTCAGCAACCCACAAGTGAAAAGTGTCCTACTTAGAAAATTATGTCTAGCCATCCCTCAGATCTTATACGAAGTGATATGTCAAAGGGGGTAACTACTCGAACTCATACAAAAAAAATTATGTGTTTTTCTATATTCGTATCCATACTTGAACCTAAAAATATTAAGGAGGCCCTGCAAGAAAATGACTAGATCATTGCCAAGCAAAAAGAACTTAATCGATTTGAAAGGAATCAAGTATGGAGACTTGTTCCTAGACCACCTAGTCGAACCATTCTTGATACAAAATGGGTGTTCAGAAATAAGTTAGACGAATCAGGTAATATTATTTGAAATAAGGCTCGTCTTGTTGCTTAAGGCTATAATCAACAAGATGGAGTCGATTTTGATGAAACTTTTGCTCATGTTGCACGGCTTGAAGCCATTCGTATTTTACTTGCTTTTGCATCTTACATGGAATTTACGTTTTTTGATTAGTTTCATCAAATATAACATTAATAGATTCTTGAATTGTGCGTCTTCTTTTATTAAATACACGATATACTTTGCTACTAAGAGAATACCCTAAGAATACGTCTTCATCACCTTTGCGATCAAATTTTCATAAGTTATCTAAGGTATTTAAGATAAACACTTTGCATCCTAAAACTCGAAAATAGCTTATTTGGAATTTTGCCATAATATAGTTTAAAATGCATTTTCTCAAGATATTTTCTAATGATTACTTGGTTAATGGTATAGCATGCTGTATTGACAGCATCTGCTCAAAAAAATTTCGGTTGATCATTTTCACTAAGCATGGGGCGAGCCATTTATTGGAGAGATCAATTTTCCTCTCAACAACTCCATTTGTTGGGGAGTGCGAGAACATGCGTACTCATGTTTTATTCATTTTTCATCACAAAACGACGTAAAAATTCCATTTTGAAATTCCACACCATGATCACTACGAATAGTGACAATGGTAAGGTTTTTCTCATTTTCTACTATTTGACAGAATTTTTGAAAAACATACGAGGTTTCATCTTTTTGTGACAAAAAAGCAACCCAAGTAAATCTACTATAATCATCTACAATTACAAAAGCATATCGTGCACCACCATTACTATGTGATCGTGATGGTCCAAAGAGATCCATGTGCAAAAGTTCAAGAGGTCTAGAAGTTGATACTATTTTCTTAGGCTTGTGCGAACTTTTAGTTTGCTTACTGAACTGACAAAAATCACAAGGCTTATCCTTTTCGAATTTGATTTTGGGAATTCCACGCATTAGTTCCTTGTTGACAAGTTTGTTAAGATTATCCATAGCTGTGTCTCCAAGCCGCCGATGTCATAGCCAACCATCTTCGTTTTTAGCAACAAAGCATACCATATTTTTTAGTGCTCATTCATTGGAATTTATGATATACACATTATTTTTATGTGCTAACTTACCGATGGTCATGAACATATGCATAATTATGTGTTGGCTTGTAACTATTTTGATGGCTATGCATATGTGTATGACAAGATTGCTTGGAATTTTGATGTTGTGTTAGCTCATCGTAACCAAGTCCTCGATTATCATAATATGATCTTGTATTCTTTGTAATAAGATAACTAGGCCCTTCATATTTTTCAACTAATTTTTCGGGCTCAATTATTCTATTGAAAATCCTTTTTCTAGTCTTCTCGTCGTCTTTGGTATTCCAACAAAGTGTGCCTAGAGTAGCATCAAGTATTCTATTATGTTTGAGTGTTTCCTTACAACCTTCCACTGCCTCATCAAATTTTCTTTTTCATTTATTTAGATCATCGGTAAGTTTAGTAATATAAACAGATTTCTCATGAATTTCCTTTAGGTTTTCATTATGTGTTACCAAAGATTTTTGAATTTGTTGTTTTAAGCCTCATTTTCTTCTATCAACACATCATGGTCTTTCCTAAATGACTCAAATTTTTCAATAATCAAGAAGTTTTTATTTTTCAACTTTTGATTTTTACCAATGCAAGAGTCATGTGATTCATTAGGCATTTGCTTATATTGTCTCAACTCACGACTTAATTATTGTTTGCATAATATTTTAAGCCATTACACATGTCAACATAAGTGAGTTCTTCGATTATCTCTTCTTGAAGTCGTAATTGAACCTCACCATCTCCAAGAGCCATGAATTTGAGTCATTTAGGAAAGACCATGATGTGTTGATAGAAGAAAATGAGGCTTAAAACAACAAATTCAAAAATCTTTGGCAACACATAATGAAAACCTAAAGAAAATTCATGAGAAATCTGTTTATATTGCTAAACTTACCGATGATCTAAATAAATGAAAACGAAAAATTGATGAGGTAGTGGAAGGTTGTAAGGAAACACTCGAACATAATAGAATACTAGATGCTACTCTAGATACATTTCGTTGGAATACCAAAGACGATGAGAAGAGTAGAAAAAGACTTTTCAATAGAATAATTGGGCTCGAAAAATTAGTTGAAAAATATGAAGGGCATAGTTATTTTATTACCCCTTTGCGAACACCCTCTCCCTCTCCTGGTCCGACCACCTCTCCCTCCTCGTCCTCGTCCAAGACGAGCACCGTCACGTCTCCCTTCTTCCTCTTCGGTCCCTTGTGGCAATCCCCACCTCATCTCCTCCAACTCTAAGGAGCTCTCCTTCACCTCCCTGGGTCTGTTTGGTTGGAGGGGAATGGAGGGGAGGGGAGGGGAGGGAAGGGAAGGGGTTTTTAATACTTTTCTTATTTTGTTCATTTTTTAGGAGAGGAGGGGAGGGAAATGGGGGGGGTGCAACACCCCTCCTGAGCCAATTTTGGCTCCCCTCCAAAAGGGGGGGGGATTTGGAGGGAAGAGAAAATATGGCTAATTTTTTAAAGTGGCTGGACTAAATTACCCTTTAAATTTATAAAATTAAAGATAAAAAATCTGACATATCCGTTTCATGGCAGGAGTCCTAGGACTCTATCCGTTTCATCAAAAAAAAAATCTGACATATAACTCTAAAAAGCTACCTCAGAATACATACTATAAATCTGACAATATTGAAGTGAGGCTAACGCTGAAGGCTAAAGCAAACTAAAAGTGAGAAATTAGCAGTACTTTTACAGTAATATACTAATGTTACTAGTGGATATATAGTTACACTGCAAGTGTGTTGCAGGTGTGGTAAATTTAGTGAAGTACTTCTTCTTTAAATCATTTTTTTCCCTCTCATGCAGTGCCAACAATGCAGCAAGGAGCAATGCTGGAGGAAAGAAAAGTATGCTTGGAAAAAAGAAAAGCATGCTGTGCAGGCTGCGAAGTAGTGTCGAAGTGGTTGGCTCTTACACTACATTTGGATGCATAAAATTGTAATAGTAAGATATACCTATATTTTATGTTCCTGAAGTTTGCAATACTTTTTAAAGTTTGTTAGTAAATCTTTTTCAAGATATCTTCTATTTAGTCAAAAAAATTCCACGACTGATTTAGTATGCTTCGTTAAAACTGCTAACTTGATATTGAAGCAGTCTCTTATAAAATCCAGTTTTTTATATGCAAAAGGGTATAAAAGTAATTTTATTATAAAATCCATTCCCTCCCCTTGTGAACCAAACAAGAAAATAATTATTTTCCCTCCCCTCCCCTCCTTTGAACCAAACAGAGTTTTCATTAAATCCCTTCCCTCCCTTTCCCTCCCCTCCATTAAAATCCCGCCCCTTCCCTCCCCTCCTCTCCTCTGAACCAAACAGACCCTAAGCTTCTTTGCTCAGTCGATCAATCAAATCCCTCCCCAGAATTCGTGCCTTCGATGGGTTCCAATTCTTCAACCTCACCACTGTCTATCACTGCAACCTCCACGGGGAACCCGCATCCCCTTCCTTCGCTCTCCTTCAACATGACTTCCCCGACCTTCTCCTTCACCCCCGGCGCTGCCGAATCCAACCGATATGTTTTCGGTGCTTCTTCTTCGCAAATCTCCAAGTCTATTTCCTCAAACTCCTACAGTCCACCACGTGTTCGACAGAATTCCCCTTCAGTTCAATCACCCCCTATCACCCATGCTGCTGGAGGAAATACAAGTTATGTACTCGATTTTCACTCACAATTGAGGGAACTCATTCCGCAACAGCAAGAACGTTTGAAGAAAATTAAGTCAGTATGTGGCAAGGTTCAGATGGGGAAGTCTTGCTATATGTATGATATCAAACTGAACAATGCAATTCTTGCAGAGGAAAAGCATTTGCCTATGTATGATGAAATGTCTTCCAGAGACAATGTTAAATATACTGCTGGAAGGGCAACTCAAAATTCGATTATGATTGCTCAGTGGATGCTTCAAATCCCCGGTGCAACTAGTTATATGGGTTGCATTGAAAAAGACAAGTATGGGAAAGAAATGAAGATCAATTCAACCACGTCGAAGTTGATTACTGAAAATGCAAGCATGGAATTCTTGCATGATGAGTAACTACTGTGCTCTTCAATGTTCTGCTACTGTGCTCTTCAATGTTTTGTTGCGGATCAATTTGGCTAAGGTCTACTTGCTAGAGCTGTTGAGGAAGGAATTGAAGTCATAAAACCTATGTGCATTATGACTTTTAATATGGAAGGTCATCCAGTGCAAGCCGTTTGCAAAAGATTGTTTGAATGCCATGATTTTCATATTACAAAGCTTTGGCACACGAAGATTTTCAAGGGTGCAGATATAGATATTTCAGCACTATTTGAAATTGAAAAGAACAGTAGTCATCGATTCAAATTCATTATGGGGCTTGTTGGCGATCAACCTATTTGTGCTCGCACTGCCTAAGAATGTATAAAGTATGGAGAGAAAATTTCACATTCATTATCAGTATACAGTTGCCAGATTCGTCAACCAAAACAGGTGAAATTAATATTTGGTTTTCTTAATACTGGATTCAAAGAGGACAGCAGTTCCTTGGACTTAGTCATTTGACGATGATTCTGTTGCCGATGAGAAGATTCTATTTCTAGCTTACCTTACTAGTGTTTTGAAAGATAACTTATTCACCTCCTGTTGGAAGTATGCACTTCTGTAAACTTACTGCTGGGTTTAGGAAGAGCTATCTTTATATTCCTCTTAGTATCAATAATGTCACAGTGTTTCCATCCCGAGTTGTCGCAATAGAAAATGTTCTGCAGCTGTTCTCTCTACAATTTGCCATTGTCGATGAGCATCTGACCAGACACATACCCCAACATTGGCTCACATATTTAGCAATTGAGAATGGGGCAAGTAATGAGAACTCGGAGAATGCCATTACTGTAGTTGAAGCTCCTCAGCAATCAGATTTGATGATTGAGTTGATAAAGAAGCTGAAACCACAAGTAGTTCTAACACGAGTGGCCTAATTTGAGGCTGTTACAATTTCAGTGTTTGAAAATCTATTGCCTTGTATTTTTGTCTTTTTTGGGCATCTCAAACAATTTTGAAGTGTTAAGTCTTCCAGAAGTCTAATGGAGTCTTGAAATATCTTTCTGGAAATGTTTTACCTTCTTATGCTGCTATCTTGGGTGGCTTAATGAAAAAGGAATCAATCTCTAAAGCCATATCAAAGACTGTGGAGTTGCTTGAAGGTCATTCAGCTATGTCTAGCCAATACTAATATGGCTGTATTTATCAGGAGCTTTTTGCATTTCAAATTGCTGGCAAATACAGAGGAAAGTATGACAGAAGCATCACTGTAGTTCAAAAGTACTACCAATCTTTCAGTGGATATGATGATGAACTGTTATGAACTGTTGCCTGGTTGTATCAAGCCACCAGTGACAACTATTACCTCGACTATCTCACCAACAACTATTACCTCGACTATCTCAGCAACTACGGTGACGCACTTGGTGGGACTGACTGGTCTATAACCGAGTTCGAATGGAATGTCAAATAGGCAGGCGTGCAGCTTCTCACAGCCCAGTTCCTTCTTCAAGTGAAGGCAATAGCAGATATGCACCAACGGAAGTGTAACACCCCGGTCCGAAATAACGATTTTTTTGACAACTACCCACCACAGACTTGCCTCATAAAAGGTGTTATAGCTGATTGGTGATCTCTAATCCCATTCAAATATATATATATATATATATATATATATATATATATATATATATAATCTCCAATACTCCCAATATGGGACAAATCCATCCCATATCACTGTTTCTCTCTATCGCGAAAGAAACACAGTCGAAGGCCAAGGAGGCCCCACTGCCACATGGTAGCATAAAGGCCCACGGGGATAGCAGCACAACTGCTGCCCCCCATCAAATCGGGCCCACAGCCACATCACCATTAGAGTGACAGCAGCAGCCGAAGCATTTCTGCCACTTCAAACCGGGTTGACCCCTCCACTGTGCAATTAAATTGCACACTACCACCCACATACAATCTCTATGAGGCAAACTCTATTAATTATCTATATATATATATATATATATATAAAAAATAAAACACAAAGAAAGCTATCAAGTGGCTCTCCTTCAATCCCAAAAAAATCAAAGGTCCAGATCTAACCTCACAAAACATATTTTCCCCCCAAAACTCAAATTCAAATCCCCCATCCAAAACAACTCCTATATTTATTTCATTATTTTTTTTCTCTCTCTCTCTTTCCTTTCCTCCTCTATTCAAAAAATTAAGAAAATAAAAATTTTAAAAAACTTTTAAAATAAAAAATTAAAAAACTAAAAAAATTTAAAAACTTTAAAAACTTTAAAAATAATTCAAAAAAATCATATAATATGTTTTTTGCTCTATGTTTGCTACTTCAATTAATTTGCTGGACCTCCAAAACTATTTTATATGATCAAACAAGGTGCACCATGCCGAAGACGTGCTGTAGGCACGTGTCAACGGGCAAACCTAGTATATATACATATCCCGGCTTCAGCGAGGACACTGAATTCTTAAGGGGGGAAGGGGGGGGGGGGGTGGTAACACCCCGGGTGTGTGTGTGTGTGTATATATATATATATATATATATATATATATATATATATATATATATATATACACACACACACACACATATGGGGCCCCGGGTGTATATATACACACACATATGGGGTGTTACAGCGCCACCCCGGGCCCCATATGTGTGTGTGTGTGTGTGTATATATATATATATATATATATATATATATATATATATATATATATACACACACATATGGGGTGTTACAGCGCCCCCCCTCCCCCTCCCCTCCTTAAGAATTTAGTGTCCTCGCTGAAGCCGGGATATGCAACGTAGCGCAGGATCTTCTTTCTAGTCGATGTGGAGTGGAGTACCCCTGATTCAACCAAATCTTAGCGTACTGTCCCAGGCTACACCGTCAGCGTACTATCTACGGCTTCCTCTCAGGCATACAAATCCATCACACCAACTCTTACCCACATCAGTGTCGAAAGTCGGCTCTGATATCATTTGTAACACCTCGACCCGAAACAACGAATTTTCTAACAACAGCCCACCACAGAATTGCCTCATAAAAGGTGTTATAGTAGATTGGTGACCTCTAATCCCAGGCAATTATATATATATATATATATATATCTCAAATACTTCTGATATGGCCCAAATCCATATGGCCCAAATCCATCCCATATCACTATTTCTCTCTCGCGCAAAAGAAACACAGTAGAAGGCCAAGGGGGGCCCACTGCCACATGGTAGCATAACCGCCCTCCCGCCCCCCCTTCTCTCTCCTGGGCCCCACTGCCCACGTGGACAGCAGCACAACTGCTGCCCCCTTCAAACCGGGCCCACAGCCACGTCACCATCTGAATGACAGCAGCAGTCGAAGCATTTCTGCCTCTTTAAACCAGGTGGGCCCCTCCATTGTGCAATTAAATTGCACACAACCACCCCCATACAATCTCTATGGGGCAAACACTATTAATTTTCTATATATGTATATAATAAAACACAAAGAAAGCTATCAAGTGGCTGTTCTTCAATCCCCCAAAATCAAAGGTCCAGATCTAACCTCACAAAACACATCCCCCCCCCCCAAAAGGTTCTCCCAAAACTCAAATTCAAATCCCCCACCCAAAACAACTCCTTTATTTATTTAATTATTTCTCTCTTTCTCTCTCCCTTTCTCTCTCTCTCTCTCCTATTCAAAAAAATTAAGAAAATATAAATAAAAAAATAAAAAACAAAAGATAAAAAACTAAAAAACTAAAAAATTAAAATTTTGAAAACTTTAAAAATAATTTTAAAAAATCAAAAAAATAATAAAAAGAAATCAAAAAGTTATAAAAAAAATTAAAATATTAAAAATATTTAAAAAATCAAAATAAATTCAAAAAATTTAAGAAAATAAAATTTTTAAAATTATAAAATTTTGAAATTTTGAAATTTTGAAATTTTGAAATTTTGAAATTCCCAAGCAAATCCAAATCCAAATTCAATGTCGAACCCCAATCAAGAGGTCATCGCCGATTTCTAATCCGCTGCTGATTCCGTATTGGTGGCTCCCCTCCATCAAATCGAGCGCGAATATCAAGTGACTCCGTATCGGCGACTCCCCTCCACCGAATTGAGAGCCTCTATATGCGATGCGACGACTCTAATTTCATCTCATTAACCGAATTATCATTCTAATTTTTAATTTTGTGTGTACGGGGGATTACTCAGTTTTTTGCTGACTCGAATTTTTTGTGTACATGAGATCTAAGTTCAGAGATGTATGATTGTTTTATTTTTGGGTTTTAAAAAAAATTTAATTTAGTAATTTATTTGGTGAGTTTTTTATTGGTTTTGATTTAAGGTGTACGCAAGTGAGAGATGGATTATTTGGTGGCATCAATTTGAGCTTCCAAACCATAGCAGGACAGGTAAGCTGACCAGCAACCTAAAATAACTTGGCAAATATGTCACATTAATTTCTTTACTGCAAGAGAAAATACTATCGTGAAGTATTCCCTACACTGGTTATTAGAAACCATGGATAATATAACATATAAGAACTTTTAGTGTATGTTTGGATATTAGGATTGAGATGACTGGAGTTTACAAGTGAAAGGTGCACTCTCCACTCAAGAAAAATAGCTAAAGTAAATTTGTTATTTATCCATTTCTTTTTTTTAATAAAGGTGTAATGAGAAGACAAAATGGAGATAAAAGAAATAATTAACTTGGATTAGAGTTTTGAGAACTTCATGCATTTCATTTTGGTTGAAATAATAATAAAATGTATTTTAATTGCAAACTGAGTCTCAGACAAATAAATATTTAGATTATTGGTATTGTAGATATCTTCACACCCGCACTTACGTTACCATTGTATTTAGACATGTTCATAGTGGTTATGGAATTAGAGTAAGCTCTATAATACCTATATGATAATGTCCTTGCATAATGATTACAAGCATCTAAAAGTGATGTTGAAGTAAAAAAAACTCTATGCAGTGTTTCCAACAAACGATATGCATTCCAGGTAAGTTCACGCTAATGATCAAGAAGGCGATGGTTGAGCTTAAAGGTAGATATACTGCTTACTCATAAATATGTTTGCTACTTCAATTAATTTGCTGGACCTCCAAAACTATTTTATATAATCAAATCAGGTGCACCGTTCCGAAGACGTGTCGTAGGCACCTGTTAACGGGCAAATCTAGTATATATATATTCTTAAATACGGGATGTTACAGGAAAACACAGAGAAAGTATATTGGGTTTTATCGCATTTTTAGAGAAGTATGGGGGGCCATTTTTAAGGGGGAATGATTGATACAATTCCGTTAGAACTATATCTTTTTACATACGAGTCCTTCTTCATGACATATCAGTCCCTCAAGACCTATACTTCTTTCCTGGTTCTTTTTGCAAAGTTAGCTGATGTTTTGTAATAAAACATCTACGGGTGAAAGACGTGCCTAGTTGCCAACCTATGAGAGGAAGGGATAAAGTCAGTGGGGCCCACTTGCACTGTATAACAGTTAGCAGTTTCTTTCTTTTTGCTTTTGTCAAGATAGTGGGGAAGTTTTTGAAGCACGGACAATACATGTGCCTTCATTCTCCTATAAACCCAAGTCCTTTAATAGATTAGGGTATGAATGAATTGATTTGATATTGAAACTTTAGTTCCAATTTCTTCTTCTTTTCCTTTTTTGATCGAAGCATGGTTGCCACCGTCGGCAACGTCGAAAGTTGCGACGATCCATCACCGGGTTGGATCGGGATCGTAACATGAACACATAGATGGATGCACTAACCTCAAAACAGAAACAGATGAGTCTCAGCTCCTCACCTGTATAGGATGAAGTTCTTTCGGTGTGGGCACTATGCAACAAATTGTAGACGGGAAAATCAGAACCACTTGGCATTGTAATAAGAATCTCACCATCCCTCGCCTTCCTAGTACGCAAATCAATCACCCTCCAAGGAACCTATAACATGCCCCTATCACCATACTTAGTCGTGACGTACGCTCATGGCAAAGGTAACAGAATTACCTTTCTCCTTGATATCAGATGCTACTAACGAATACACGGTGAACTCAGCTTGTGGTTAAGGAAAAGCACCCAATCACCTAGGCTTTCCACCCACACACCCTTTTTGAAACATCTGCCCTGAAAACAGTGAGCTGTGTAATGTTCCTGAACGTGATTGTTCAAAGTCAGCTTGAAAAGCAAGCAACACCTCGCCATTACACTCTACCATGTAAATGGACGACTCTGGGCCTGGCAAACTCATCCTGAACGAACGAGGAGTTGATCCCCAGTGGCAGTAGCAGTAGCAGTAGCACATGACAGGACACGTCAATAACTATGGTAGTTGGATCGGGATCGGGATCGGGATCGGGATCGGGATCGGGATCGGGGAAAGTGAGTCGAGTCCACTGGGTTTCGCCAAGTCGGAGAAGGTTGAGCTTCTTCCTGACTCTGAGGATAGCTCCATCTGATAGTACAGCAAGCACAGTGGACCGGTCAAGAAGATAGGGGAGCATATGGAGGTTGAACTTTATTTTTCTTTTAATAGAAAAAGGTGGAATATGGCCACCATATTTCATTAATGCGAAATTAACGATACAAACTCAGAGTACTGAGCCGAAATAACCTACAAACAGAAAATAGAACATACATGAAGCAACATGACCCGTACATACAACAAATCCCTTCAACAACTTTGGATGGTGGGCCGACAAACAAGCTCGAACCAGCAAAATTGAATGTACGTCAGTTTAGCTTCGTACACGGCCTCCACGGCACATGCACACCTACCTGAAGCTAGTCTGGCAGGATTTTATCATCCGCAGCGCCCTGCCTTCTCCTGGTTGGGGGACCCCCTCTTTGGGCCCAAGCTCCGCAAGCCGAGTTTTGAACTCTGCCGAGAACACTCAACTCGCTAGGGGGACCCCATCTTTGGGTCCAAGCCCCGCGATCGTAGTTTGACAACCGCCAAGCACACCCTACACCTCTAATCATCTCACAATCTTGTAATTATCACACCCTCACCCAAAAACCGTAGTCAAGGAGAGAGCCGTGGAGAGAATACCTTCACCTCTCTCACGCCCTTGCTCTCTCCAGTGTTTTCTCACAAATACAGTCCAACAGCAACAAAGAGTAGTGAGGAGCAACATCTTCACTCACCCACTCTCTCACACTCTCTCTCAATCAGAAAACCAAAATAAGACCCAACTGATTGAAGTATCACCTTCTCCTCTCGCCACATGGGCAATGGCGTTGGGCGTCAGCTTTCATTATGAGGGCGTAGTGGTGGTGGTGACCCATCGACTGTGGTTATAGGTGAAACAAACTGAAAACAGCCCCCGTCCCACTAGATCGTCTTTCTTTGTCTTTGCCATCCGTACAAACTCCAACTACTTTGCCGACTACACCAACCCTGGAAGCCCAAATCATGGCAGCAGATCATCGTAATCGGCCCCGAGAGGGTGGACATGGTGGTGACAGCGAAGAAAACGGCCGGAGGCGTCTATGGCGGCAATACCGGCGCCCCACCCGATGACGATGTGATGGGAACTGAAGGGCGGCAAAGTCGTGAGTTCCCCATCATGGGATCTCGCGTCTCCAACCGGCAGCTTCTTTCCCGATGCCTTGTGACTTCGAGGAGCAGTGGAATCGAGGGATCTCGGCTTCGAGGGGCGGCGGGATCATTGCAGATGTGGGGCTCCGTCGACGCGAGCCATGGAGCTTCATCGATGCGAAGGGCGTGCCATCGTCGTCGTGGAGCAAAGGAGGTGGTCGCAGACGTTGTTGAACAGATCTGGCATGACATCGTCGACCAGATCTGATCGCAGAAGCCCCAAAACCAAACGGCGTCGTGAAGGCTCTGCACTGGTGGAGGAGGCACGTCGACGGCGGCTCGCTAGGAGGCGCGACGAGACGATCTCCTCGATTTGGGTTGGCGACAGGAAAGATGCATGAACCCAAGATCTCACCCGAACCCTAGGCGGGAAGCTCGACGGGGAGAAGAAGGGAAGGGGCTTCGGTGGGAGAGGAGCCTCGGGGTAGCGGCGATGAACCCTAGCCGCTGCCCCACACAGATCTAGGGTTTGCTCTCTTTTGGGGTTTTTTTTTGGAGAGTTTCTCCCTCTAGAGTTTCTAGAGAGAGAAACCCCTGAATGGTTTGACCGATATAGAAGATCTCTCTTGTTATCTGGTGGGATGAGGTTGAACTTTGTTCCAAAGATGAATTGGCAAAGGGTGAGAGAGATGGCGAAGAAGACCCACCCACCCCTCGTAGGTGGGGTGGGGAGGCGGTGGTGGTAGTCGATGTCTTGGACACAGTGAGGAGATTGGGAAAGTGGTGGTAGTATCTGTCGGCGCTCCAAAGGGCAGTAGCAGGAGGGAGGTTTGGAAGATTCAGATTGGGACCCAGTGCCAGATAAGAAGATGAGCCGGGGAAGGGGGGAGGAGGAAGCGGTGGTGGGTTTGGATGGAACGCATTTAGGGCGAAGGGGAGGCGCTCCAAGATCAGCTCCGTGATCGGAATCAGGAGGTCGAGCCATGGCGGAGCTCCCCCTAATTTTACCAGGCATTTGAGACGAGGAAAGAGACAACCTAGCTATTAATGAATCAAATTTGTGAAAACCAGGAATTCGTATGTATGTATTTGTTGGATGTATAGGTACTAGTTGGAATGTACCGTGTACTAAGTGCACGTGACTTGGTGCACATAAATGGTAAAAAAATATCTAAATATACTTTTATTTAGCACAACCATATTCTTCAAAGTACAAATTAGACAAAGTCAATCATCTTAAAAAGCAAACCATGAATTTCAAAATTATTCCAACGACAACAAGCTCATGGAAATCAGATTTGAAGCAAGTATAATCAATGTATTTTTCATAAGATATATCATCATTTTCGACTTTAACTTTCTTAAACTTAAAATTGATATTAAAAAAGGTTATTAAAAAAAACAAATTAGTAAATCCTAAACTGATATCATCGTATTTTTCAAAAGATCAATCATCACTTTCGACTTTAACTTTCTTGAGGTTAAAATTACTTGTAATTTCTTGTTCATCCTTTTTAATTTTGCATCCTGTCAATATTCTAGTAGTTTTTCTTCCATATTGGACATCTTGTGCTTTGATAAAAAACGTACTCATTTCCAATGCATTTCTTGTTCCGTCTATCAAATTATTCAACATTTTTTTTTTCCTGCATATATAGAATTATAAAATTAGCTCTTAATTAATTGTAACACTATGAGAATAACATATTATACCTTATTCTTAATATCTTCCAAGTCTTTTGCGGAACAACCAATAATGCACCATGCTTCCTTATCAAATAAAGTCAATTCTGCCTATGCACTTATATCTTTTATTGTGATTTTGAATACATATCTCTAACAGATTATTTTTAGTTTTTTTTAAATTTATTGTATTTTTTTTTAATAATTTGATTGAAGAATGGAAAGATGGGAAACTAACAATATGGTATTTTGTATACCTTCGCTCATATTCAACATTATTTTTTTTACATTTTCAACAATAAGCTTCATCATTTTCAACATTTTCAACATTGACTTTTGTTGAACAAATTTTGCATGCAATGTACCATGCATCTCTAACTTCTTTGACACTTTTATCAAAACTTTGTAATAGTAGTATTTTGCCTTGAAATATGGAAAAAAAATTAAAGTCATCAAAATATTTATAGACATATATAGAATTGAACAGAATATTTAAAAATAATTTCATTATTCATAATTCCTCCGAAGAATTTTCGTTTGCACAATAGAGAATGTCAGATAGTTTCACTTCTTCCACATCCATTACTTTTCTTTTGTTTATTTGCAAAGAATTACTTTTTAACAAAATTTCGTTACAGTTTATCCTGAAACAAACAAATAAAATTATGTTAAATGATACTCCAAAAGGCAACAATTAAAGGATTAAATATACAAAATAAATTATACCATGCTCGAATTTTATATGCCTCTGGTTCATTCGGATTTATTTCTATTGTAGTGTTGTTTGTTGATATGAGAGAGAATTCTGTTTAAAAAAGTCAATAATAAATAAATCAATAAAATATATAATAAATAACATTATTAATTTTTATTGTATATAATTACCTCCAAAGTTTAAGGTTTTATAGAGGTAATTGCAATAATTGGCATGTTGGGTGATAATTCTTTCAGAGCTTTTCCTTCCTTGATTGCTAGTTCTCCCCATAATGTAAGTAAAATTGGTTTTGACCTTAAATTAAGATCAAACATATGAATTACAAAACCATTATGAATTATTATATAACTTAATTAATTGATATTACCTGAATCCTACAACTGTAAGATTTCGCTTCTCTACTTCATTACCATATTTTGAGTCTGCCTTATCTACATCTCCTGCATGAATTACTGCTAAACAAATATTTGTAGTTCAATGCAATTAGTATTTGATATCCTTTATGTTAGGGTTATATACTGAAAGCATCACTTTTGTATTAACTTTATTTCCTTATTTTTTTTGAATGAGAATCATATGGGCATATGTTTGCATATTGTGTTTATTATAATATTAATGCAAGTGTCTGATATTCTATAAGGTTGATAATATGGTGCGAGGTGACACACAGAAGATCATATTATCAGTTCCCTATGGAATATATAAATAGTTCACAACCTAGACGGACTTGGACAATCCATTGGAAAGGTTGTAGTGTAATCTGGTATTAGTCTGTCTTGACTATAGGTTTACACTAGTACACTTTGTGTGTATTGAACAGGACCACTTGAGGTTGTTCTCTTTGTACTGACTACAAAAGAGAACAAACACCTCTGTTATTATGGATGCTTATGCTCTTAATCCAGATATAATAACAGACATGTATATGCAGTGTGCATTACTTTGACTCATAAAAGAGTGAGATTCATTATGGATCAACAACCTCTATGAATTGGGTAATAGCATTGTATGTATGATGGGCTGTTGATTGTAAAAGGAATCCATGACCCGATACGTTGGGTTGATGATGTCCCCTTAAGGAGCTCATAAGGATTGTCATGTAAACCCTGCAGGTGGATTACATCCGACATGACAAATACAGTTGAGTGGTACTACTTAAGGATAAAATATGTTGATCAATATAGTTGTCAGTAACTTAATTTGATCGACGGACATTCGATATCTTAACATGGGGAGTTGAACGAGCATATAATAAAAGGAGCCCATAAATATAATTTGGGATTAGGAAGGTAGTGCAACAATAGCTCCTTAGTGGACCGAGCTATTGTTAATGGGCCTGGGTTGTGTGTTCGAGCTGAACACGGGATACCCAGATTCGTTAGGAGACCTAACCCTAATTTCTCCTCATGGTCCCTGCCGTAGCCTTATATATATCCTCTATTCTCTGGCCGTCATTCACAATCTGAAATATAAGATTTTTTTTCTCAAAACTCGTGATTCACGTAAGGAGAGAAAGAGAGGTCAGCCAAGGAGAAGAAAGGTTGGGAGATCGTCGCCCACACGACGTCCAACCCGAGGAAGGAATACATGCAGAAGATCTTGGGGTCGCTGTCGTCTTCTTCTCACCGCAGGTATAATTTGTGAACCCTAGATTCCGCTATATAGGGTTAGATCACATTTTTAATCTGTTTATATTTAACGATCGATACGCACACCAATCCGTAGTCCTGGGAATCATCTCAGTTCCATCACTTTATTAGTAATATACAATTATATATATATATATATATATATATATATATATATATATATATATATATATACACACACACACACACTAGGTTTGCCGGTTGACACGTGCCTACGACACGTTTTCGACACGGTACATCTTGTTTGATCATATAAAATAGTTTTGAAAGTCTAGCAAATTAATTGAAGTAGCAAACATAGAGCAAAAAACATATTATATGGTTTTTTTGAATTATTTTTAAAGTTGTTAAATTTTTCAATTTTTAAGTTTTTTAATTTGAAAAAAATTTATTTTCTTAATTTTTTGAATAGAGGAGGAAAGGAGAGAGAGAGAACATAAAATAATTAAATAAATATAGGAGTTGTTTTGGGTGGGAGATTTGAATTTGAGTTTTGGGGGGAAAATATGTTTTGTGAGGTTAGATCTAGGCCTTTGATTTTTAGGGGGATTGAAGGAGAGCCACTTGATAGCTTTCTTTGTGTTTTATTATATAGATAGTAACATAATTTTTTACCTTTAAAGACAGTAGAAGATGTACTTTGCAATTCATCTACAGTTGCAAATTTGTATCTATCCTTATCAATGATAAGATCTTTTTGAACTTCATCTACAATACTTCCCAACTTCAAAATGATGTCAAATTTATCGTGCATTGGGTTATATCTTTTGTTGACATTTTTTAGTATTCCATTAGAAATTAAATAAGTTTTATGCTCCTCAAGCGTATGTTGGAACGCTTCCACCACTTCATTAAACATTATCGCCAGTATTCTAGTTTCCTACAAAAGATGAAAATTTAGTATTAATAATTATTTATGTATGTATATGTATGTATATGTATGAATATTTTAACAATATTTAAAGTATCTTACCACATCATCCATAAGTGCAACTTTTGATATTTTTCCTGTGTCTTTACTATTTTTGTATTCTTTCACACCATAATGTTTCGTAACCGATACTTTAATAGTCCGCAATTGTTGATTTTCTTGTAAGGAATTAATGAAGGAGTATTCATTGTGGAATTTGTCCATTGATGTAGATAATCTGCAAAAAATATAATTATTGATAAGTTAATTTTAATTCATTAAAATAGAAAGTGTTTCATCCTCCATATATATGGTAACTAACAAAACTTTAGTAAATGAATGGTTAATATAATTCTCACTTAAATGATTAAGATTAGATGGTTGATTGTACAATCTCAACTCTTACATTATAATATTATATTAAAGATATAACTCGTCAACAATGTTTGCATGATATGTAAGGTTGTAAGTTCTAAACACTGATCAATTGTACACATAGCATATTTTTTAGCAAGCTTGCGACGGATTCACTAACCTATAACAATGTTTGACCAATTTGCATATAGCTATAATAATACCTTTTTTTTCGGTTCAGTGTACTATGTCCATAATTTTTGTGCGAATCAGTATTCTCTATTAATTTTAGGTATATATATACTTCTGACTGCTATTGTTGTTTAATTAAATTATTCCGTAACTAAATTTGCTTATTACCCTATTTTTATATTTAAGAAATGGAAATTAAGAAATGGAAAATAAGATAGAGAGAATATAAAGATTACTTTGGGTAAATATATTTTAAATGTTTTTAAAAATTGAAAGAAAGTTAAGCTAAGAGAGAGAGAGAGAGAGGTGGTGCTTAGACCGGTTAAAGTAGGGGTATAATTGTTAATTTGATCAAAAAATGATGTTATTAATGCTGAAGTGAACCACAAAAAGTTTACGTGTATAGTATGCCGATTCACACACATACAAAATGGGTATAGTAATCTGCAAATTGGTGAAACATGGATATAGTTTAGTGAAATTTATCCTTTTTTTTACACTTTTGATAATCATATATATAAGCTATGTTAATTATCCGGAAAAAAAAGGTATATAAGCTATGTTTTGGTAAGTGTATATAAGCTATGTTTGATGTTGTTTTTGAAGTATAACATCTCTCTTTTTGGTATTGCTTATAGGTAATCCAAAAATGATTTTTAATGAAGCGATGACTGCGGTCATCTTTTAATCAAAAAAATCCAAAAATGATTCACAGGTTGTAATAATTATTTGACAACACAAAAGAAACAAAAAAGAAAAGTATTGAGGCAAAATCACATTTTCACTGGTAACATTTCATATGAATATTTCTTGTACCCTTAAGTAGGCAAGTTGTTTTTTTCTTAAAAATGCAATAAAAAATGCAATGGACCTTAATAGAGTCCTTTCGCTTCTTACCAAACTTGCCCTCTTTGTCCTTTTGGAGCCAAAATATAGAATCTTAAAATTACTTTGACCTTTAATTTGTTGGACAACTCTCTTCAAGTATATGAATGCATCAAAAGCTGCATGCTGCGGTAATACCATATACTTAATATTTGTTGTCCATAAGCTCCAAAGAATCAGGTCTAATGATTAGCCTAGTCTTGTGAAATCATAGCCAATCTTACTTAATAATAATAATAATCTTACTTTCAACTGCTTGTAATTGGTTGCACATTTGCCTTGCCGGCCCACAAGTTAAAAAACTATGTAAGAAAAGACTCATTTCCATGTATTTGATAGATTTTTGGCGTTGGTATTGAAGGTTGTTTATTCCACGTCTTAATTCAGAAAGATAGCAATTTATTATGCTTTAGTCTAATCGAGAGATAGTTATATTTCAATGGCTAAATTTCATAAAACCACCTTTAGTTTTGGGCCAAAATCAATAAACCCACATATATTTTGATATGCATTAGTTAGGCCCCATTTTTTAGTTTTTTGGAAAAAACCCACCAACTCCATTAAGACAACGTTAGTTTTAGGGTGAATGCCTATATGACCCCTCCCTAATCCATCTGATTCCAAATATTCTATTGGTTGTGGGACGGCAAAAAATATAATGTAAAGAAAAAAAAAAACAAAGGACAAAATTTTTATGGGGGATTATAACTAAATTAACCTTAATCTATAACATAATCAGATATTATAGTTGATAAGGGGTCTTTTTGTCCTATGCATGTGACTGACTTAAGTATCATAGGGGTCCTCTTTGATTAACGTTTATGGACGGAGGGGCCTTCCTGTGCATATCAAAATATAGGTGAATTTATTGATTTTGGTCCAAATCGGGGGGTGGTTTTCTGAAATTTAGTCTAATTCAATCAAGTAACAGGACAAGGCATTTTATGGAAGCTAGTTATCCACTAAGTGATCCACTCGATTTATGGAAGAGTATTATCAACACGAATTATTAATCAGAATCAAAATCTTGTATATTTATTCAATTTTCACATCTTTTTCGAAATGTTTATTCAGGTGGGTGTCTCGGGAGATGGTAAAGTAGTTGGCTTTCAGCCCACAAGTCGAGTGGCTGTTAACCATCGGGCCAATGGCGGATCTGGGCCCAAGCAACCCAAGCGGCTGCTTTGGGCCCCCATATTCTATAGGCCCCATTTAAAAATATATATATTCACTATTTATAATAATAATAATAAAAAATAAAAAAAACTTCACCTGATTTCTCTCCCTCTCCCCTTATTTCGATGATTTGCATTCTCATGAATTTTAATCTCTCTCTTCCTCTCTATCTCTCTCAGTCTCTCCATCCCAAGTCCCAACTTTTCTTTTGCTTTGGGTCTTCTACTTCTCTTCTTCTTCAAATCTTCTTAATCCAGAACTAGAAATCAGAATCCCTCTCGCCCGTCGTCGTGTCGCCCGTCGCCGCGTCGCCCGTCGCCCGTCGCCGCCTGTCCGCGTCGCCCGTCGCCATCTCCCTGCAGTGCGACTGTACGATTTCGCTGACATCACTGTGCCACAGTGACAGTGCTAGGTAATTTCATTGTCTTCAAGACTTCATCTTCTATCTTCTTGTTTTTTTTAGTTATCATTTGTGGAATGTCAACTGTGGGGTTATTACATTACTGTGGAGTTATTAAGAAAGAAAGGGACTGCAAACAGGAAGTGGACTGTGGAGTTATTAGTTTATTTAGTGATCATCTGTGCCACTGTGCCAGTTAAGTAGTTAACTTTACTGTGGAGTGTGGAGTTCCTGTTTCACTGTTTGCATCTTGTTTTTTAAAGTCATTTAATCATTGATTCATTTGCCATTTGTTAGAGTTTGTTCTTTTTGCCATGATACATTTTATTTTAAATGCGTACGTTATCAATTAATTTTTTTTTGGAAGGATATATATATAAATTTGATTTCATTTAAGTAGTTTATCCTCCAAGGCTCAAAATTTGTTTGTATTTAAATAATTCTCATTTTTCATTTTGTAAACTTGCAAAAGGCCTTATTTTAAAACTTGCTTAGGGCCCCCTGAAACTCAGATACGCCCCTGCATTGGGTATCTAATCCTGTAGCAAAGGTTCTATATAATGGTCAAAAACTTTCACCAGGTAAGAAAATTCATCAGATTTAACTTGTCATTTTTTCACTATTTTCACTTTGGATTTCTCTGTAACGGGTCTTTTTGAACCAAGCCTCAAAATTCCCTGTTCAAGTGAAGTTCTCATTGAGTTGTTAATGTCGGTGAACCCTGAATCCCAGTTTGCATTGGCAAGGCCAATGTAATTATCACAATGAGTTCAAGTTTACACAATCCTCGGTTTTGCTAGATTCAAAATTGTGTTTGATATATCAATATCCTCTTCAGAATTTGACTAATATCTTTTCAAGCATGGATGTTGCAAACCACCCACAGGCCCGAAACTAAATAACATGTGTTGTTTACAGAAGAAAGGTTGAGTGAACACCGAAGCTATCTCATATATATAGGAAGGATCCAAGAATATAAAGGTTAAGAGTGATTCCCTTCCGTTGATGATACTTGGAGAGAAATTAGATCAAGTGACTGCAAATGTTATAATTGAATGCTGTGAAAGCTCATGCCAATCAAATATACTGTCAGCTGCCGTAATTGAACTAAGTTATGATTCTCAGTATACTACATTCTGCTATCTCTAATACTTAAAAGGTTGAGAAGAGCAGAATCTTTGTATTCTGTACATAAAGCCCATTCCGGCTGTTCCTATTTCATAACTATGTTATACCTTCAAATGAATTATTATTTGTTGGCTTTTTTGAAACTTCAATTCTTGAGTGATACATTGTTGTAAACTAATTAAGGAAATTTGGTCATGGTTTTGTGAGGGACTACAGTTCCTTTAGAAGTTTTTGGATATTTAGGAATCTGTAGGTTAATATGTTTATACTTTGTAGTTGTGATCTAGAAATTTTAGTTACTAATTTTATTTTATTTTTTGTTCAGAAAAGAAAAAAAGAAAAAAAATATCTAAGGAAAATAGAGCTAACAATTGGATATGGAACATGGTTAGGAGAATATCACAGAGGATAGCAGTTGTATAGAATTTACTCGACTGATAGGTTATTCAGGAAGATGTTGTCTAAGATGTGAATTTGAAAGTTATAAACAAAAAAAAGATCACAGTATGTATAAAAATATATGTAGAAAAAGTAAAATTTCTCTTCGTAAATTTTACCTTTGAGTGCTACACGAAGAACCCTAGCCATTCGATTTGCGAACTTATAATGAGACGAAGAAAGGTAATCTTGCAATGAATTTGTCTGGCAATTTTATTGGGTATTTATAGTCTATAGGGGAATGCTAACTTGAGGTGAATGTATATCTCTTATAACTAATTATTTAATAAATACAATATGACCCTATTAATTGAAGATGTGTTATATGCTTAATTTGAATTTTTACCCTAATTATGTGTTCTTGATTCCAATGTAAAATTCAAATTAAGTTAATCATATTGTGTTGTGCGTTAAAGAAGAAATGTTGTTAAAATTCAAATTAAGTTAATCATATTATGCTGCTTTTATAGGAGAGTAAATTGGCAAGAAAGAAAGTCGTTGAAATTAGTAAAACAATTTTTTTAGTAAAATTGATAGTTCATTCAAATTCAATTTTTTAATCTTATTTATTAATAAAAATTTTAATGTGTTAAAGCTTATAACGCAGAAACTATAAAAAGATAATTAAATAACCTTCTTAATTATCATATTTTAGGATATATATATATATATATATATATATATATATATATATCTCTTCCATTCTTAATTATGTAAATTAAGAATTACATAATTTATATCTTATAAGGGTATGAAAAGGGTATAATAATGCCGATTTTAAAGAGGGGAAATGAATGAAATTTGATTAAGAGATATGAATAACATGGAAATAAGGAGTTCGTAAAACAATGATTTCAATCCCCCTGATTAAAGTTCCAGTTGAGCATTGTTCCATATTTCTTTAGCAAGTATTCAAACTGAATTATTGTTCTTCCCAACTTTGAAAGTGACACTAACAATCAACACCAACAAATGCATGCTTAAAGTAAATTTTGTTCAGTACAAAATGAACAGTAATTTGAATTATGCCGAGGTCGATGTTTGACTAAAATAAAACATGAATGAACCTATAAGCTGTTTTGGACTTAAAGCCAGCTCTGTTGTTTCAAAGCCCTATTATAATACAATATTGAATCGCCAATAGAATACCAGGAAAGGGGGAAGAGGAATAAAAAAGAAAGATAGAAAGAATACTAATAGTTGAGCAGAAGTGAACAAAGACTAAGTGTTAATTCTAATTACTGATACCGAGTTAAACATTGGATTTATTCATGTTACAAATTACAAATAAATTACAATCATACCAGAAATACATAGAAATATAGATACAATGGATGAAATATGCAAGCCTGTTGCACTTAGTAATAGACGAGGAGCCTAATTTCTCTGGCTCAGATTACAAATAGATACAACAGAATATTTGAGAACCCAGAGTTCATCTCCACTCAGATTCTGATGGCAGCAAACACAAGATCAAGCAGATCTGAACTTTAAATAGACAGGAATTATTGACTTGCAAGTTTTCGTCGAGGAAACTGAGACAGCTATCCTCTGAGTTGTTCCTGTAGCTCCATTGAAGAGTAAACAATAATTAATTTGCATTAGTCAAATTTACTTTGACGAAAATCTATTTATATATTCTTTTTGAATGAAATATGATTCTAGATGTTCTGCATGCACTAACATAATTCTTCAATCATTGAAAAATTGGAAGCCCAGTTCTAACATCAAAGACAGAGACAATAATATGATAACTAAGGTTATCTCAATGACTACTACGATTAGTAGTCTGTCACGTCGCAGAGACATGTAGCTCGCTCGCCCATTCCATGCTCGTTCTATGCATTGGGACCACAACCAAGATCCTTTTCCATTGAGCCTTGTGAGGAATAAAAGAGCACGAATGCACATGCTAAAATCGAGAGTAATAGTTAATGAAGACATCCAGAGACAACCTAGTTTTTGACATATTAATCGCACTAAACATTTTTCAGCATAATGCACAGTAAATAAAAAGGCCATACAGTTACACGTTAAACGATAGACAACTCATTCATCTTGGACTTCCAAACGATAACACGAAATCCTGAGACATCTTTAATTCTCTGCGGTAAGAACACTGAACCATATAACATTTATCGGTGATGAATCAAAAGTGGCAGCCACAGGGATGAAAAAAAAATCTAGAATCATTTTCAAAACCTAACAACTGGTTTTGAAGTTGCACAGGATCCAGGATGCAAGTATGAACCTACTGAAATACATTGCAGCTTCTGAGTGCAAAAAAGAAAACAATCAATTGAGAAAGAACATAGACTAACAACAGGGTCTCAGTATACGGTCCTTAAAATTCACACGATAACAATAAAAAACTCAACCAGCAAAGTTAAATATACAAAATGAGAACCAATTCTCCACCAAACAGCGAGCACCCCGATTTATCAGCCTGGTAAAAAAAAAAGTCGAAACAAGGGAGTCAAAAACATGCAACCAGCAAATAATTTGAAATTAAACAGGGCTTTTAAAGATCAAGTTCTTATTTTAAAAGGCTAAACAAAACACATCAACTCTGGAGCAAGTATTACAGTTGGTTGATAAAGTTTGTTATCAGATATAAATGATAAATAGGTTTTACCTTTTATTAATAGTCTGCAGAGTACTGGAGATTATAAAGCATCTCTCTGCGAAGTTCAGACCCCATCCTGTAATTAAGCCTCCGGGCTAGTGAATTCACTTTTTTTTTTTATCATAAAAGGTTGGCTAGTGAATTCACTTTTACATTGCTGTCATTATCTAATTCCCGAGAGTAGCGTCTTCTAACCTTTTTTAGTAGCTCTATTGAAGGAGTAAACCCTGCATCTACCTGCTCAAGGAAAAAATATTGTATTCTTTCCAAACTAATAGAAACAGTTTATTTGGGCATTAGTCATGAAATCTCTAATGCCCAAATATTGCACTCTTTCCAAACTAATAGAAACAGTTTTTACTGATTCGAGAGTGCAGCATTCACATGTATATGCCACATAGTTGTTGGTATGAATAAGATCATTCTTCATTATCTTTAATTAGAAAAGTGGGAAGACAATTAGTGCTTGACTACTGGATTGTACTAATCAACATCTCAACATGTTAATTTTTTTGTAATAACATTGACTTTTAGTGTTTGATTGCATATAAAATGTAGTATTATTTCTCATAATTAGATATAACAAATTAATGTATGGAATAATTATCATAAATTCAGAATAATCAAAAACTCAAGTCTATATTCAACAAACTAATGGGTTTAGATCCCTAAGCGAATCCTACGAAATCACAGTGGAACTGCATTTGTATGTGTGTCCGTGCGTGCATGCGCATGCGAGAGAGAGAGAGAGAGAGAGAGAGAGAGAGAGAGAGGATGGAATTACTGACCATTTGATCGATTACAGAAACAGCAGCTTTTGGATCTCGATTGATGAGATGAGCATCAGCCAGCAACCTGTAAGTAGTTGCATTTGGCTTCACATCTTTACTCAATAAATGCTCATAGACAGAAGTAGCTTCAGTGGTCTGTCGCATTAAGTACCCAAAATAAAATTTAGTTACCATATGAATTAAAATGCATTACCCTATGCAATTGTACTGAGGAAGTAAAGGGCATTGTACTATTTCATCTTTAACCTTTCATACCTTTCTGACCTTTCCAAATGCACAGAGCAAAGCATTATAAGAATGAAAAGTCTCGTAGGCACGATCAAGATCCCATATGTTGGCGCATCCTAATATTACACAGTTGAGAGCAGCTCCAGACTCTTCTAGAACAGGGCTGTCAATCAAGTTGGTCAATCCAGAGCAAACACCTAAACCCATAAAAGAATTGGATGTGGAACACGTATTAACGACCTCAAACTCGTTCTGGTTTAGAGTTTTCATGTGCAAGTATCCCCAACAACCTGCTTGAAGTGAGCCCATATAGATACTTATCCATATAAGCATTTTATGATCTTTCTAATTTTAATTCTTATATATGAATACTAGTTTTACCCTGTGCAAATTGCACAGCCTAAATTAGTTTTGAGAGACTTATAAAATTATATATAATTGCCAAAAAAAATTAGAGAATTGAGAAAAACTTATGAATCTTATCTCTACAGTATCCTAATATAAGTAAAGGACGTAGAGAATCACTGTCAAACCATAATGTTATCCAATTGAATATTATTAAAGCTAAAAAATGCAGGCAATGAAAAGATGTCGCAAATTCAACTAATTTATGTTAATAGATATATTATAACATCATTAACATTCAGTAAATAGATTATACATTATAAACCATGCATTATAGTACAGGCTAGGGCAAAGATGATAGACTACGAAAATCATATAAAAATAATATTATGAATTGTGTTTGCTTAAAAATGTAATTCTAAGTTAGGAGATGAGGGGTATGTTTGGTAAGAAACGTGAGATTTTGTGAGAATGAAAATGTGGGAAGGAAAGATACTGTGTTTGAGGGATTTGTGTTTTTATTTTGTTTTGGTTTTTAAATAAAATTGTGCATAGTGCATGTGTTAGTTAAATATGAATTTCTACTTTTTCTCTCTTTTCTCTATTTCAAAATAAAGAAAGGAGAGAGGGGTAGACTCTCTCTTCTATTAGTACAAATAAATTTAAAACACTCATTGCTCCATTTGAGCTCTATCATGTAAAAAACAATTAAAACTCACTACTCATTCTCAATTCTTCTCAAGATTTATAATCTCAATCAAACCAAATAAATTTGCATCAATGTAATACACAGCCTAAAGATACCATCTTTCCACTTGAAAATTAAAGATTTAATTCACAAATATTGACCCAAATGAGCAAATAAATTTGAATGCCTAATGGATAGAATACTTTTACCAGACTGAAATATGTTTAAAACAATTATCATGTGCAAATTGCTAGGGTTAGGGAGATTTTCCACCAAACACATACCTCAACACGCACAACGTCCAAACAGAACTAAACCAACAATCCTCCTACAAAATCCTCCTACAAAACCAAACCAACAACCCAATCAACTTCCAAACAGAACTAAACCAAAAAAAAAAAAAAAAAAAAAAAAAAAAAAAAAAAAAAAAAAAAAAAAAAAAAAAAAAAAACTCATCAAGATTACCGCTTTATCACGCTCTCACCACCACCACCATCATCATCCAAAACCACTACTTTCTCATCTCTCTCAAAATCATCCTACAAAACCAATCCAACAACCCAATCAACTTCCAAATAGAACTAAACGCAGATAAAAATAACTCATCAAGATTACCGCTTTATCGCGCCTCCGCCTCTTCTGCTTCACGGGGAAGAAGATCGGCGACGATTCAATATCCTCTTCTGATAGAAAACCAAAACCCTACAACCAATCAGAAAGGCATTTTATCAAGAATGAAGAAAATAGAAATGGGTTACCTTGTAAGTAGGAAAGACTGGGGTGTTGGACGTCGTTGTTATTGAAAAGGGGCTCGAACTCTTCGACTGGTTTGTCCTATTGAAGAGATGGAAAGTGGTGATGAAACCTTAGAAATTGAAGAAGGAGAAGGAAGAGGAGGAGATGAGGAAGTTACCTTTTTTGGAGATGGGAATTCAATTTGGAAATTTGGGATCGGTGTGATGTTACTTTTGGGTGGTTTTGTACGTTTTTTTGAAAGGGTTATTTCCATAGAGGCCATTTGCAATTTTGTGACGGGGAGTTTGGGTGATGGAGGGCTAGGGTTAGGGGATTTGGGTTAGGGGGGGGGGGGCGTGGGTATCTTTTTTTATTTAAAAAAAATGAAAGTCTGTTAATCCAAAAGAATGTGGCGTGCACGTGTTAAGGAAGTGTGGATCCCTACTTTTGCTCTTCTTTCTCTATTTCAAAATGGAGAAATGAGGGAGGGGGTAGGCCTCTTAGCTTAAGATATATATATATATATATATATATATATATATATATATATATATATATATATATATATGAACACATATAACATACCTAATGTAACAAAACAAACCAATGTTTTGCATTTACTTGTGCATGAACAATCCAAATTTTAAAATAAAAAAAGGGATGAGATTTGTTGGTAAATAATATAATTTTATATTTTGAAGTATAAAAAAAACGTGATATTTGTAGGCCGATTAACTTAAGATATAGTATAATATAATTACTTTTCCATGTATGTATCTCTAATAAATAAATAAATAAATAATTTACACCCAATCATCAAAGATATATGTTGTCAATATGCCTAATTTTAAATTGGGGAGTCGACCTTAACAAAAAAAAACATATATCACTCATATAATTTATCTCTCTCTCTCTATACACCATTTCCCCAACAAAAATTTAATTTCTGCATCACATAACAATTATTATCAAAAATAAATGTACAATATGCCTAATTTTATATTGGGGAGTCGACCTTAACAAAAAAAACATATATCACTCATATAATCTCTCTCTATATATACACCATTTCCCCAACAAAAATTTAAAATCTGCATCACATTTGTCAGAGATATGCTTTCACTGTTACGTAATTGAATATATGTAGTCTTTAATATTAAGCATGTTTCTTTTATGAATGAGATTGCATGTGAATCAATATTTATATGTTTGGGTTGTAATTGAACTGTAGTGCATATAATGCATGTAGGGTACTTGAAACTATATTTATGGTTTGTATTTCCATCCGATGGGAGCCATGTGACACCAGATATTTGATATTAAAAATTGTCATCCGACACAATTCAGATATGCGATACAACCTTGGGCATATGAAGTGGGCACGGTAGGTACTTACCTACTTCCACGTATTTCAACATTAAAACATGCGCATCCAGGGTAACCAGTGTAGAAGATTTCCACAGTCATCACCGAATGAACATGGTTGAGATCAAAACAATTCACAATGAACTCCAAACCCATAAACGAATTCTTAATCAAAACTACAACCATCAATATCATAACCCTACATATACCTTCAACACAAAAACAACATTCTAAATAGGGTAACCAGTGTAGAAGATTTCCACAGTCATCACCAAATGAACATGGTTGAGATCAAAACAATTCACAATGAACTCCAAACCCATAAACTAATTCTTAATCAAAACTACAATCATCAATATCATAACCCTACATATACCTTCAACACAAAAACAACATTCTAAATAAGATTTTGCATTGCAAGAAAATGCGACTATATCCTAAATACAACCCCAAACTACCCATTTTAAATAACAATAGCTTTAAAAAATAATAATAAATAAAAACCCTTAAAGTCCTAACTTTTCAGTTTTTTTCCGACAAAAATGCAACTCTGCAGGTCTTTTCTTCAATTCTCACTAAAAAAATCTAAAATTAAATGAAATGATCAAACCCTTGAAGGGTTTTACTTTTGGGGGGGGAGGGGGGGATTTTGGGGATTGAATGAGAGAGAAGGAGATGACGAAGATGAAGAGGACCGTACCGGCGAAATATATGTGGAGACGGGCGGGATCGACGACGAACGGCGACGACGGAGGGTAGAGATGGGCGAGATCGGGGCGAGGTGGGCGACGGGCTACGGTAGGGACGGACGGGTGAGGAGATGTGGGTGAGTTTTGGGGTAGAGAGAGTTAGGGTTTGTGGGTTTTGGAGAGATATGGAAGAGGAAAGGTTTTTTTGATGTTTTTTTTAATTAATTTTGTTTTGGCAATTGGTGTGGGTTGCACATGTCAATTCCTACTTTTGCTCTTCTTTCTCTATTTCAAAATAGAGAAATAAGAGATGGGGCAGGCCTATTAGCTTAAGATATATATAAATAAATATGTACAAATTTATAATTGTATATACATACTAATTTAACTATCAGTATCAGAAAGAAAACAAATAATTATTCCTTAAAATTAATAATGTCTATTTCATTCTCCCTTTATATATCTACCTCACCCTAGTTTGACTTTATTCCAAAAAAAAAATAATCTCCTCTCTCAAGAATTTGTTCTATTCTACAAGCATTCAATTCACTCCGGAAAGCTTCAATCTCCTTTTGCAGTTTCAATCTCATCCTGAGGCTCAAATTTGTACTTAATTGTTTTCTAAACAGATGCCACATTCCAAAGCTGAACATACCCTAGCCGAACAAACCCGACACTCACATGTAAGGTTTACATAGGTTATATTTGGACGATTGATCATATACTTCTAAACAACAATGAGAAATATTTATTGCTGACCAAATTAACTTAAAAAACACCAAATTTCCAACCAAACCCAACACCAATCCACATAATTCCAACCCAATAAACTTAATCAACAAAAAAAAAAATCTACAGTTAAAAGAAAATTACCGTATTCTTATAGTAAAACTCATGTTTGAAAGCATAAGCATTTGAATTGAATTGCACCAACCAGTCATGAGAGACTTCAAGAGAATAAAAGGAATGCTTGGTTGTTTGCCGCAGCTGGTGCTGGATTGCTTGGGACTTTAGTAGCCCATGGATGACCAGATGAGAATAAAGGCAGTCCTTCTGAAGGTATACTAATATCTGGGAACGTTAGATCAACACCTCCAATAATGAAACAAGATAACTCGCGTCCCTTGAGCACAAAAGCGACCCCAGAGCTCAAACTGCAAGGTCAAGAAGATCTATCTTGAGGCTAAATTCTTAAATATGAAAACATTAAGAACATAAAAGCTTTTGACAAATAGTGACAGAAATCTAACCACCACTGGAAGAAAAAAAATTCAGAGATTCAAATAATAAAGCATATACTGGGGAGTTATATTCACGAGTATCTACAGGAATGAATATGATCGCTCAAATTGTATAATTTTCAGAACTTCGCACAACATAATAAGTTCCAACATAATAAGTTCATAGCTCATCATTTTTTATTGTTCTATCATTGATACACCTATAAGTAGTAGGTGTACTCATCTCGACTGAAGTGTAAATTGAAATTAAATACAACTAATTATAAATTAGTCTTAGCTACTACTGCAAGTTTACTTGATCCTGATGATCCCCCATAACGTAGGGTTGCCTTCACGAAATATTAGGTAATATTGTAACTTCTGTTATAAAACTTTTTATATGTATTATTTGTTAGAATGAAATTTACATAGACCTATGTGTAAATAAATGATTAATTCATGTATGCGCTTGGTTGTGAACCCCGATCTCAGATTAGGGTAACTCGATACATTTGTAATGAAGAGTGGAAGGAGGTTCATTGGCATATCAAAGACATGGTGATGACACTCTTGCTTCTTGATCCATGAGGTAAGTTCGTAGTTAAAATTTTAAAATTTTAATTTTTTCACATGAACTTTGACACCTACGTAGTCAACAAGAGCTTGCATGACCTTCTCAATTTGTTAAGCCAGTTGAATTGTGCCATAATCGAGCTGCTGCAAAATGCTCATATTTCATTATCTCCATACTTTTCAGGAATATATGTGATGCTAAACTCACTAACCATAACTGATGGATCACCAATAAACTAAGAAACACGAAAATAAATGTTAAATGTCAGCACTCTACACAAGTACAATTAAAATATTTTTGACTAAAAAGTAACAGGATGCAATCCTTTTTGAGAAATATTAGATCCATTCTGACAGAACTGTTTAATATGTATTCTGTGGCAATAACCTAAAGAATATGCAGGAAGGATGTCCTCACATTGCATCTACTCAAACATAGATGGTACAAGCAACATAACGAATTATGCACTACAGGCAATGTGATCTAAATGTGGGGACAAATGCCAAGGAAGTGTCACTGTATACAATAGCGTACAGTGGCACTCTATATTCCTAACTTACATATGCATGGATCACAAGCTTTCTATTTAAGTTTAAATGAAATTAGAGCTCTTCTGTAACAACAAGGTTGCTTTAAGATTCATTCAAAGCTTCATTATAGCAGTAAATAAAATGCAGTTGGATATATAATATGCGTTCTCCCTAATTTGGAAGCAATCTTATGCCTACAAAAAAGATATCATTTTGGCATTTAATCAGAAGTCCCAAGTTGCGACAAAATTACATTAAATTTGTAGAGTACATATACTATGTAATACCGGCTGTTCATTAAATTGGTGCTATACAACTATGATTTAGTGATTTTTAAACTATAAAACTAGAATTGCTATGAAATGAGACTTTAACACTTGAAGTGATGCTTATAAAACAAACTTACCATCAAATAGCAGGATCAGTCAAAAAAAAAATTATTTCTCTGATGCAACTTACACCCTCAAGAAGATTATTATAGAAAAACATCAGGATCATGGCCTAATGGAGTCCCGAAGCCCATCCCTGTCACAACAACCCCCTGTCACCTGCTAACACACTGTCAATTACACCTTTGTATAATTCTGCGCGAATTTTTTTTTGGCCTCCATTCCGAAAGAAGTCCAGTCTTGTTGTTTCCATCTTTATGTACATATCAACTAAAAATCAAAATTTTTTTTCGGGTTCAATGCATTGTTCATCATGCACCCATCAATATAAATTAGAAATTTTTTTCATAAAAAAAAGAATAAGGAGGATACCGATGGTGGTGGTGGTGGTGGTGGTGGTGGTGGTGGGGTGGGGGGAGGGGGGGCAGGGGTTGTCGGCGTCAGACATCGGATGCGGAAAAGTGTGGTGGTGCGCAGATCGAGGTAATGGAAGGAGGCCCGGGGGTTGCTAATACTAAATTGGGATTAGCAGTCATTATTATGTTTCAAATTTACAATTACACCAAAATTATTTAAAAGGCCGAGAAAGGTAACTGGAATTATGTTTAATTTCCTGACTCAAATGGTTAGTTTAAGATCCATCAAATATGGTGGTGGTTAATGCAATAAGGGAGCTCTATGATCCAATGGGGGACAACGAGATCGCAAGGAATGGCCAAGATGCAGAAAAAAAAAAGAATCGATTTGACCTTTGGGTATGGTCTATTCATAGGCGATCTTGGACAAAGTCACCAACAATCTTCTTCTAGGGTGTCATCTCGTCTATCTATATCTTTGAGGTGGTTGAATTTGCGGACAAGATTTGGCAGACCTATTTGTCTATATTCCCTATCTTGTTAATGTTATGTGTTGTAAGTAGTTATCTTACATATTATAAGCGATGATTTGTTAGCCTGAAGACCTTTTGTTTAAAGTTTTCAGTTGTAATTATTACCTAATTCACTAACTTGTCGAAATTCGTACTTAAATGTGGAGACTTTTTTATTATCTGCAAATTACATCGCAAGAAAACAAATATAATAACTTCATCTTCTATGTATTAAAATCCTTACCATATGCGTCCTCCCCAAGCTCATTTGCTGCCACTTTACCATCTCATGTTCGCTGAAACTAATCCGTCTTTCTTCATCAGGCTCAATCGACTCTTTGTAATGACTAATTGAATAGCTCATCCAACTTGAGACAGAAGTAGATGAAGGAAATATCTTGGAGAATAAATAACTTATAAAAATAATCTGAAATAGAATTGATTGTAATAACTCACCGAGTAACAAGATGCCTAACTACCACATTTGTATCATGACCTTCAGAATGCAGAGCCTTCGATACCATCTTCACCATCTACAATCTGCATCAATCACACACTACATTAGTTCAAAGGTAAATATCATATATACTTTTCAATTAAGAAAAAAAACACTACAAGAAGAAATTAGATTTAAAATTTCATTAAAAATAATTTGAATCAACTGGACAAAAATCTTTTCATATCACACTATCTTAATATATCAAAGAGAGAGTGTCCCAACTAAGAGAATCTTATTTATGATTATATTACATCTTAAGAACTTGAAAGAAGAAAAAAGAAACAACCTACCTTAGGCATTAACACTTCCTTATAAACCATATTTTTGGTGTATGAACCTTTAAGCTTAGCATGCTGATCTGGCTTTATTAGAATTTTAGTATCCTTCATGGACATTCTTCTAGAAAGAGTAACATATAGTTGTCCATGAGAAAATACATTATTTGGCAAATAAACTCCTACATGGGATATTGTTTGTCCTTGTGCCTTATTAATTGTCATGGCAAAGCAAAGCTAAACTGGAAATTGTTTTCTTTTTAATTTGAAAGGATAATTCTCATCTTCGTTCGGACAAAAAGGTATCCTTGGAAGAAAAAAATGTTTACCAGAAAATTGACCCGTCAATATTTCTACAAGGATAACATTTTCATTAAAATCTCAACATACCATTCTTGTTCCATTGCATAAAGCATGTGATGGATCTAGCCTTCTTAATAATATAACTGGAGAATTTTTTTTCAGTATTAGTTTATGTGTTGGAAGACCATTTGGGATAAGTGAATTGAGAAATTCTGGTTGATATAATTATGAGGATCATCAATTGCAGAATCAAAACTAAAGTAAGTAACTTCTTCTCTAGGAAATCTAGCAATCATTCTATCATTTAATGAATTAACCCACTTATTTTTTGCTGCTAAAATAGCACGCGTGGTGATGTAGCCCGGAGAGTGTGCATGTTGATGGAGTGAAGGAAAAACATTATCAAGCAAGGCATTCTCAGACATTTCGTCATTTATGTATTCAACGATCATCTCCTTTGGAATTTGAACTAAATCATTGCCCACAACAGGTTCCTCTCCATTCCCTATTCGAAGTAAAAAGTCACTGAATAATTTATCTCATATTGCTCTCATATTTTGTTGTAATTGTATAATTTCCATTTCTTGCTATAGATCTGATTTTACTAAGGTAGAAGCAACAGTTTGTTCTCTCGTTCCATGTGGTACCACTGGAAGGACTTGCCGAAAATCTCTACCAAATACCATAACTTTACCACCGAAAGGGTTATTAGAGTTCATTAAATCTCTTAAAGTACAGTCTAATGTCTCGACATTTTTACGATTTGACATTGGTGCTTCATCCTATATAACTAAGACTGCCCTTCTCAGTAGTTCTGCAAGGCCTCTTTGGTTTGAAATGTTGCACATGCTTTTGTCATCAATTTTTGTGTTTGGTACCTTAAATCTTGAATAAGCAGTTTGTCCTCCTGGCATAATTGCTGCTGCGACTCCTGATGATGCTGTGGCAATTGCGATCTTACCGCTTGTCCTTAATGCAGTAAGAATTACACGATACAAGTATGTTTTTCCTGTTCCACCACGACCATCGATAAAAAATACCCCATGTTGGTTATTATCAATGCGCTTCATGATATTGTCATATGCATTTTTCTGTTCATTATTAAGCTTTGATGAGGAAAGCAGGTCTTCTGGAGGGGTGATAATGCTCAGTTCGTCATTGATCTCCTTCATATCTTCAATATTGTTATAATCATATAATTCAACTCGTGGTAGATCATAATCTGTTATGCTCTTTTCCATGCGTTCTAGGAAGATATTGATGCAAACTAATGTTTTGGAAATTTGGCTTTCCAGTGAGGCATCTTGTTTTCTGAAGTCGTCGGATAATGCTTTAAAATTTTCTTCCCATAACTTCTTCACACCAGTTGGTTGGCAGTAAATCAACACTGTCGCAAGAAGTCTTCGTAATTCTGAAGGCATTTGGAAGTTTGCCGCTTCATTTAGACATTCTGAAATACTATTATCTGTTTCCAATAATCCTCGTTTCTCTGCAGCTTCTCTAAAGTTGCACACTTAATTTCATTAAAAGTGAGTAGGTCATCGAACGATGTTGGCCCAAAAACATGATTCAGCAATAACCGTAGACAGTAACGTTCTCCTTCAATAGGATTAGCAGTATTGATTCGGTCGATCTGCACTTGTTTCCGTATTTTCGTCCACTTCTTTCCTGTACTGTTCCATACATAGTGCTCTGGAAATTCTTTGTACAAGTATTTTCGTGCATCTTCATCTTTTCTGTTCATTTTATAAAAAATGTCAAAATTGTATCTAGAAATTTTTTAATCTAAAAAGATTTTACTTGTAAACTTTAGATAATTCAAATAATACAATGAAACCTGTTTTGTTCAAAGAATTTGGTCAACATTGTCTTTGAAAAGTAATCAAGTTATACCAAATCTTTTAAATTTTTAGATTCTGCATAATACACATAATGGCTTTTCGGAAGATGTAATTGCAAATTTCGAACTGAATGATACATCTCAGTAAGATCAAATTCAAAGATTCTCCATAGAGCTTCTGGTGCCGATATCCACCTTGCATCTTGGAATTGTTGGATCTCGTCAATAGTAGTTACTTTATCATAAGGTGCAATTCGTAATGACACTCGATCATGACCTTTATATATGTATTTATAAAGATATTTAACTGCACTTATCCCAGAACATATCTCAATATTTATGTGACAGTTGTATCGAGTCAATAAGTACGGATTATATGGAACTACCCATCGATTATCGAGCATATGATTTCTTATTTTGGCTTGTTGCCCATTATTTCTTCTCCTGTAAATTGGGTACGAATCCTTTCCTTGAGAAGTCCGTTCACAAAACTGTTTCGAATAGTTGTCCTTGCAAGTTCCCTTCCGCATGCATACATTTGTCTTTTTAAGAATTCAACATGGGCGATGCATCATATGCTTCACAACTAATGCATACAGTTCAGGATTTTTATTGCTATTTGGAATTTCTGCACATATCATTTTGTCATACATGTCAGCAGTAGATATCTTATATCAAGGCTTCCTTATGACTAAAATATGGGCATGAGGCAACCCTCTTCTGAAATTCAATAACATGGACATGGGCAATTACGGGTCCAAAAATAAATTTTTTAAAAAGTTGGTCTTTAAGATAATGTAACTTGGCTTGAAAGATCTGTGATACTAAATCTGGTCTGTCGTGACTATGTTGTCCTGGCTTTAACTCATCACGAATTTCTTTCCATTTGGGATTGCAAGTCATAGTTATAAACAAATCTGGTCTTCCATATTTTTGAACCAATGCCATTGAGTCCAAATATCTGCGTCTCATATCTCTTGGTCCACTAATAAATGATGGTGGAAGTATTAATCTCTGACCAACATTTTTCCCACTTGTTTCACCTTCTAACACACTGTCAACTACACCTTTGTATAATTCTGCACGAAATTTTTTTTTTGTCGCCATTCCGAAAGAAGTCCAGTCTTGTTGTTTCCATCTTTATGTACATATCAACTAAAAATTGTTGCGATAATCTTCCAGCATAATGGATAGGGGAAAAAACATGATCTCGAATTTGAAGTTTATAGCAATAATATTCTCTGCAAGATACTTTATTTTTACTTCCTTTAAGAATATTGCTTTCTTCTCTGTCAAAAATTTCATTCTCAGATGTCAATTCAACCCTATCATTATGTTCTATGACATCACTTGTATATTGGCCTTTTCTCTTAATATGTTGGTGCCATCCAACTTCTCCGTATGGAAAAAGCAATGGATACTGTAAAGGATCATAACATCCAAAGTAATGTTTCGCTGTACGATGTAGTCCGGACCATAAATTAATGCGAATATCTTAGCCATCAACTGGTGATGAATCATTTCCTTCAACCAATATTGCCGCCACTTGATCTGATGTTGGAGTATTATATACTCTTTGATCAACTTGAGCATTACACTTGATAACAATATCATGGCTATCTGCATATTGATTATCCTTCATTGAATGAAAAAATTTGCCATAAGGATTGACTAATAATATTTCCAATAACTTTTTAACCAATATTTTTTCAACATTTGCTGAAGGTATTGAACTAACTCTGTTTTCAACCTCATTATTGGTGTTATAAATATACAACTGAAGGTATCATGGTGCATTATCACCTTTGGCTATAGAAGGTAAGGTGTGATAAACTTGTCCTTGAACTCTGAATGTATAGATTCCTTGCTTTGAGTTAGCCAGATTGTGGTCCAACTTAACACCAAATGAGGTAAAAGAGAATGTGCTATTATATGCACGTATTTTATTTCTGAATTCTTTTGATTCCTCATCCAAAGAAGTATATAAAACTTTTAATGCTTCAGGTACAACAGTAGGAGCCAACTTAATTTGTCCGTTATAGCAACAAAATGTTGGAGTCTCATATTGAAATACTTTTACAAAACAATAAGTGCAGAAACGAGGCTTCTCCAATATATGCAATTCGGAGCATGAAGGATCATAATCATCATTTTCATTAATGATATTGCTTGTTGTGCAATCTGTTTTAATAAATTATTGAGTTAGTTTTGGGATTTAAATATGTTAGTCTAATACAAACTCAGAGTAGTTCCTACTGACCTTCATTTATAGAATTTGATGTATTGAGTTGAGCCGTCAACAAAGAACTTTTCTTCCTTTGCCTTTTATTGTCAGGTTTGTCATTCGAAGATTGATTTTTTCGTTTTCTTTGCTCAAGAGTCATGTTAGCATATCTTCTCCTATTATAGTCTCTTTTCGCTTGAATGTCCATCTTCAAAATTTCAGCAAGATAAATTAATATAACATTGCTATAAACCAGATAAATTAATACAACATATTCACATAATATAGAGTTCTGATATATATTGCTTTTACTCATATAACATTATGATAATATTCCTTAAAAAAAATATTTATTGGACTTTCTGGCCCTCAGATTGATGTAGACAAACTCAAAACTTTTAGAAATATGCAAATGTGATTTATAAAAGGGGTCTTTATCCCAATTCCTTATCTCAATTGTCGAGATCCCAATTCCTTATCACTACATATTTTAAGGCAATACATGAATCATAATCCAGCAATGTTTTATACAAAGTTCACTATTTTAGTTCAAATTTCCCTAATTGTGAACAGAACATAATTAATGATCTAGCTGTATAATTTGTGAAAGATACATTACAATAGCAAGATATAATCCAAATAAGAGCTGAATAATAGCAAATTTATCTATAAAATTAAACCAGAACAAAACAAACAGATCAATAAGAGCTGAATAATAACAAATCTATCTATAAAGTTAAACAATGATTTGCTATTAAAAAATTATGCATCTACTATAAAGAATCTCATTGGCATCTAAGACATGATACATGTGCAAGAGACAACATTTTTTATGAGGGTCGAGAAGGACTAACCTGGTGAGGAAGAAGGTGGTGTTGGCTGACGTGGCAAATAGGGGAGGGGGGGCTGAGAGCGACTGTGCTCCGGTGATGGGAGGCCGATTCCGAGGGGATGAAAAGATGGCGGGAACAACGATGGCGCTGGCTGAGGGATGAGATAAGAGCTAGGGTTTGGGGGTTTCGGATTGGGTAGGGGCGTCGGGATTGGGAGTGGAATTGGGGTTACGATTTGGGTTTGAGATATTTAGAGAGATCGGGATTTTGTGGGGAGAGATCGGGAGAGAATAGATGGAGATGATGGGGGTTTTAGATATATATTTAGTTTTTAGCTATAAAAACTTAATAAACGAACACAAATTAATAATAGCCTTTTGATCGGTTTGATCAACAAAATGAACGAAGGGATAGGATTGGGTCTAGGCAGATTATTTTTTCTTATTCTTGCTTTTATAATAGAAAATAGATATTCTCAATATAATAGGATAATATTAACATCATTTCTATCATCACCAGAGGTAAGAATTCAAGAATTCTTGTTCTGTGTCACAAAGAACCATGAGAGCCCCTTCACGTCCTTCCTCCCACAAACCATCCTCCTCCTCTTACCTGTGTCACAAAGCTAGCCAAGCCCACAACTCCTCCAGCATGCCCAAGCGCGTCAGAGTAGATGAAGAAGGCCATCAGCATGAAGAGCCTCGTATCAGGGGTAGAAGTACAGGTCGTCGCAGATCGCCTTCTCCAAGATCTAGATGGGAGAGGGAAGATGTTGAGCGTCACAGATCGTCACGTCAGCTGCTGAGAAGATCGGAAGAAGAGAAACCAAAGAAGAACAAGAGCCTGTCTAGAGCAGATCGATCTCCTACAGCAAACGACTGGAGCTACAACAGGAAGATTCGTTCCTACGCTGAGGTGACCAGGGGGAAGCTTTCAGAAGAAGGGAAGCTCTCAGCAAGGAGGCGCTCACCTTCACCGGCCTTAGGGCGCCGTGCATCTAGAGAGGTGGAGGAAGGCGAATGGGTACTGGTCAAATCGAGAAAGAAAAGACTAGACAAGAAGAGCTCAAGCTCATCGGCGAACTCAATCCCTGATGGTCGGAAGAACTGCCACAAGTGTGCGAAGCCTGGTCACTCCATCAGCAACTGCAAGGCAGACTGGTTTTGTTACATCTGTCGCAACTCCGGTCACATCTCTACTAACTGCCCCAGGAAAGTTACAACGTCAACTTCTAACTCCAAAGCAAAGATGATGAGGAACCCAACTTCACCGGTGGGGAGCCAAACACAAGAAAGTGTTGCGGGAGATAGACGTATCATCCAAGCGTCCATTTCTCCGACACCGCTCATTTCCGACTTTGAAAGAAGATTTAATGGAGAGATCATCGTCAAAGCCCAAACAGGAGTCCCCACCGCAAAGGACATTAATGATCTACTCACAGCAACAATGGTGTCTCCATCTTCCCCTTCATGGGTTGTTCAAGAAATAACCGCAAACTCCTTCTACGCGCACTGTAGTGAGACTGAGATAGCGAAGGAGACGGTTAAAACTAAAGGCCTGGAGGGGAAAGACACCTTCGGTCTAGAGTTCTTCGTTACGTTCAAGTGGTGGACTCGCGAATATGGAGCTTTGAAGGCGGATCACCTTCTACCGGTTTGGATTAGGTTATATAATCTTCCATTCCACTGTTGGGTTCGATCGGGATTCCATAATATCGTTCGACCGTTTGGTATGCTTGTAGACATTGATAGACAGACTCTATCTCTCTCAGCCAGGAAATTTGCTCGTATCAAAGTGGGGGTGGTTAACAAGAGTGACATCCCCTCTAAGATCTTAACGGAGTTCGACAATCATATCTATGAAGTTACGGTGATCGTAGAAGCTCAAAAAAATGTTTCGTTCAAAAATCAGTTCGAAAATTGCATCAACGGTCGAGATGGAGAGCTGGAGGTAGAAGATGAAGATGCTCCGTTGGATGAGATAGCTGGCGCTAGTAGCAAACGTACTGTCAATAGAGGTATGGAGGGAAAATCAAAGCCGAAAGTTTCTGACAGATACATTAATTTTTCAACCAGATTCAACCAGTGCATGATACGAAGCAAGCTCAGCAGCAACCTTCAAAAAGTTACTTCCATCGGGCCCCACAACCCTCAGAACAAGTTCATCCAGTCTGTTTGACTACTAGTCGATGTGATGTATCCACTGTTGCAAGGCAGATGTGCGGCGATGGGACAAATGAGAAGCTTGCAGTTGCATTGGGTGAGGCGTCAGCATCAGTACCTTTTAAGGAATCGGGAAAGATGGGCATTCTCAAAACAGGCCAAGATTTGGGCCTCACAAAGCAAATGGGCCTTATACAAGCTGACTGGATGCACTTCTCTAATGAAGATATAGAGCGTTCGGTTAAACTGGCAATCTGTTCGCTGATGCAATCCAAGGAGCAATTGAACACACTTACAGAGCCCATACAGCAGGACCCTACTCTCCCTATACAGCAAGAGTCTCCAACAGGAGTTATCACTCCGCTCATCGCTCAAGTAATCCGACCTCCGAACCCTTTGGTGAATGTTTCTAATAGAGTTAATTTGAGTCCAGAGCAGGTATCTCGAGATGGTATTATTGGAGCGCTTGGTGACATTCGAGAGGATAATCTTATCTCAGTCACTGTCACAGAGGGCGACGATAGGGAAATTAGAGGCAGTGTAGGCAGTTCCTCCACCAGAAAGATCACATAATATCATAGGAAAGGAAAAAGACAGATGGTTAGCACGGAAAGTCAGAACAAAGGGCAAGAGGGATGGACTCATAGGGGAAGCATTCATTTGGAGAACGACGGCATAGGAGAAGGTACTTCTAAATTAAATTGTTCCGTTCTGAATTCTTTGTCGGATGCTTCAATTATTTATTTTGCCAATTGGTTTAGCCATGGGTTCCACCTGGTCCGAACAATTATCTAACGTAGCTATCATTAGAGAGGGTACCAAAATAGGTTCCACCTATACTGGGGGGTGCTAGAGGATTTAGGTCCGCACTCATTAGACTTTAAATAGGTTTAATCATGGTATTCTTCTTTTGGAACGTTAGAGGGATGCGACAAAAATTAAAAAGAAGGGCTATTGGAGTGACTCTTAGCAAGATTCGCCCTGACATCTGCGGTCTTCAAGAAACAAGAATTGAAACTCCAACAGAGGAGGATTTTACTACCCTTAAAAGTATGGAAGACTTTCGTTGGAGATTTAAGGCGTCTAGGGAGTATTCGGGTGGTATAGCTGTAGGAGCTAATTACTCTTCCTTCGAGATCGTCGATGAGTTCATTGGCGAGTTCTTGGTATCGATTAGAATTAGACGCAGGCGCGATGACTGGACACAGACAGTAACTAGTGTCTACGGCCCGTATGACAGTAGATTGCATCAAGAATTGTGGACAGAACTTAGATTTATAAGACACAAATGGGGAGGGGCCTGGATAGTAGGTGGAGATTTCAACATCACTAGATTCCAAGACGAACATAAGGGCAGGAGTCACGGTCGGTCTGACCAAGACTCCTTCAACCAGACCATCGAAGATCTAGATTTATGGGAACTAGAGATGACTGATAGAAAATTTACGTGGTCAAATATGCAGCGTAATTCGATAATGGCTAGGCTAGACAGAGTGCTAGTTTCCAATGAGTGGGAGGACGTGTACCCTTTGGCGAAAGTCAAATCCGCTATACGCTACACCTCAGATCATCTTCCATTAGTCGTCAACTGTGAGCTTATTGGAAAGAAAAAACACCATGGCTTCAAATTCGAAAAAGCGTGGACCGTATGCGAAGAGACTAGGCAGGTCATTGCCGAATCGTGGGAAGGTAGCACTTCTCAGCATTCAGCAGTAGGAAGATGGATCGAGAAGACAAGACGGCTATGGAGGACATTAAAAATTTGGTCCAGACAAAAGATGCTAGTCATTAACAGCAGAAGAGAGGAACTTGCTAGGGGAATCGCTATATTGGAAGGCGCTCAGGAGGACAGAGACCTACAAGATAGTGAGAAAGATGAACTCGCTAATAGCAGATTAGAGCTTCAGCACATCGGGAAAATGGAAGAGTTATATTGGCAACAGAGAGCGAGAATCCAGTGGCTAAGAGAAGGAGATGCAAACACAAAATATTTTCATAAGGTCGCAAACGGAAGGAAAAGACAAAACCACATCACAGGCATCTCAGTCAACGGGACTTGGACGGAAAATGAAGATCTAATCAAAGACCACATTGATAACCATTTTCATGACCTAATTGGCCGAAAGCCTGCTAGAAGATGGAAGATGGCACAGGACATGTGGAGCTCATCCAGATTAGATGGAAGTGAGGGAATTGAATCAAGATTCACGGAAACAGAGGTGTTCGAGGCAATTAAGAAGCTGGGTCAAGATAAAGCTCCAGGTCCAGATGGGTTCCCGATCTTCTTCTTCTATACTTATTGGGCAATCATTAAAAATGACCTCCTTGACATCTTCCACGAGCTATATGAGGGGACGGCCGACCTGGACAGGTTGAACTACGCTACAATTGTTCTAGTCCCCAAGAAAAGCGAGGTCACTACACACGAAGATCTCAGACCTATCAGTCTGTTGAATGGATCATTCAAGATCATCACAAAGGTCTTGGCTCAAAGATTAGCCCCCAATCTCAACGAGATTATAGACAAATCGCAGAGCGGGTTCATTAGGGGTCGGGATATCATGGATAGTATAACATCGGCACACGAAGTGGTATTCCGAGGTAACAATACCAAAGAGGACGGTTTCATCCTCAACCTAGATTTTAAGAAAGCCTACGATTCGGTAGCGTGGGAATGTGTGGAGGAAGCTTTGCTTCTCAAAGGATTTGGAGCGAAATGGAGGTCTTGGATGAAAAAGTGTATTAGCGGAGGAAAATCTACGGTTCAGGTGAACGACTGGCAAGGCAGACAAATTCTTTGCAGGAGAGGATTGCGACAAGGCGACCCTTTATCTTCTCTACTTTTCGCGATCGTAGCAGACGGTCTAGCAGAGATGATAAGAAGAGCTATGGAAAACAACACTGTTAAAGGGATCCAGATCAAGGGGATTGACAAACCTATGGCGATACTCCAATACGCAGATGATACAATCCTATTTGGCAAAGCCACGGTAGAAGAAGCGACGGCATTAAGATGATTTTAGCATGCTTCCAGAGCTGGTCAGGATTGCAGGTGAACTTTAATAAAACAAGCGTCATTCCGTTATGCGAACAGCTATCCTCGACTTGTGCTGAAATTGCAGAAGTACTAGACTGCAGAACTGGAGCATTCCCATTCAAATATCTAGGCACGCCTATTAAGCCAGGTACTATGCTAAAGGAGGATTGGCAGTTTATCATCGCTAAAATAGAAAAGAAGTTGGCTGGTTGGCAGAGTAGGTTCCTCTCCCTTGGGGGAAGGATCATTCTACTCAACTCAGTTGTGAGCACAATTCCGCTGTATCTGATGTCCATCTACGAACTGCCCAAGTGGGTCATCAACAGGATAGACAAATTGCGAAGAAGATTTCTATGGAAAGGTACGGACGAAGGAAACAAGGGCTTCCATCTGGTTAATTGGGGAAGGGTATGCAAGAGAAAGGAATTTGGAGGCTTGGGGATAGTCAATCTGCATGACATGAACAAAGCTCTGCTCTGTAAGTGGTGGTGGAAGATAACTAACAAGCACAGAGGTTGGTGGAACAAGTCCTTCGATCAATTTCGCAAAAGACGTAAATTCTGTTTTGGTGGAAAAAGCCCATCGGCAAAAGTGTCGCTCTTATGGAAGGGGATAGCAAAGCAAGGAGAAATTTTCCACACCAATACAACTTGCAAAGTAGGTAACGGAAAAACAACAAGATTCTGGAAAGACAAATGGTGTGGCAAGACGGCCCTGCAAAATCAATTCCCATTGGCAGCAAAAGTCACGTTGAACCTAGACCTAACTGTAGCGGACATTAGGAAGAACGGCAGGCTAAATTTCTTGGTATCCAACGACATTACAACAGAATCCAAGGTGGAATTTGAACAGTTGAATCAACTTATTCTTCAAGAAGGGGGGCAGGCAAATAGCTTAGATGACGAAAGATGGTGGGATAGAGAGAGTTCAAAAGTATTCTCTGTATCATCCATGTATAAATGGATCAATGATGGAGGTATGAGATGTCAAGTCCAATCAGTCTTATGGGGAGCCAAGGTGCCATACAGAATCAAAGTTTTCTGTTGGTTAGCCCATAGCAATGCGATACTATCCAAATTAAATCTCAGGAAGAGGTTGACCCAGATCGAGGTGATTTGCAAAGCATGTCGTTCGGCTGAAGAAGATGTCAACCACATCCTATTTCAATGTCCAAAAGCTCGGCTCACCTGGGAAGTTATTTGTAGGGGTTTTGGGTGCTTAAGGGTTCCTAACAATACCACAGACATTTGGGCAAACTTTAGACACTTGCACATCAAACTAGATAATAGAGAGGCTTGGGACATCGCTTCGGTTGCAACCATCTGGAACCTATGGCTAGATAGAAATGATTTAATTTTCTGCAAAAAAGTTTACACTTTTCCTTACTCCATGCATAAAATATTCCTTCTGATACATGATTGGGCAGGCGCACAGGAACAGGTAAAGAGGATCAGGAACAGTGCGGAGGAGTAAACGGGGCATGGGAGGAGTCATAGAGGAGCAATACAGTAGGCAGGGAAAGAGCTGAAGAGTACAGTAGGAGGCCCAGGGTAGTTGGACTCATGGGCGGAGGGTGCTCGATGTCTTTATGGTTCCTTTTACTGTTGTTGTTTTCTAGTCACGTTATCTCTATTTTGATGTAAGGCGTTGTGGCCATAGTTTAGTTTGGTTAGCTGCTATGACAGCTTAGCTGTAATATTTGTACTGTGTAATGCTTTGTTTCCTTAATGCTATTAATGAAACGATGGCTTCGGTCATCTAATTATAAAAAAAAAGGATAATATTGTGTATATTGTTCTATGGGGCAACACGTGTTTACACGTGTTATGTATTGATTATTGGAACGGGTTGAGTGAGCTCAAAGCCCAGTACCCTAAACTCAGCCTAATCTCTTTAAAAGCTGGTCTAGATGTAGTGTCCTGTGATATTCCAATACTGATAAACAGGGTATAATATCTTAAGCGGCTAAGAGATAAACGCTAACCCTAATTTCCCTTAATCAGATTTAACAATCTTAAGATATTAGTCTCACCACCTCTGACCAAAGCAGCCGCCACCGTCGATACCACTGCGACTGTAGACGCCGCCATCACCTCCGATCACGACTGTAGCCGCAGTCATCGCAGATCCCGATCGCCGTCGTCATCGCGGATCCCGATCGCTCTCATCGTCACGGATCCCGATCGCCCTCATCGTCGTGGATCCCGATCGCGATCTTCATCACAGTTCCAGACCTCCGACGTCATCGCAGATCAGTCCGCCGTCGCCCATAGCCACCGTGGAGCTTCCCTCTTTGGCCGTGTTCTGGAAATCGAGCGCCGCTAGATCGAAGTCTGGTTGATTTGCTGTTGGCGTTTGAGGATCGAGATCTGTGTGTGGAGATCTCTCATTGGTTGGACTTGCTATTGTTGTTTGGAGGCATTGATCGGATCAGATCTGGTTCTCCTCTTGATTCACTGCTGTGTGCTCTTCAGATTTGGTCCATTCTAAACTCAGTTATTTTTCTCTTTACTAAATGACATAAGTAGTAATTATTCAAAAGAACTCTCTGTTGTTGGGAATCTACTGTTTATTCCTTTGTGATGGAAAAACATAATCGTTCGTACGATGTTCCCAAATTAGAGGGATTCCGTAGTGCTGAATTTAATAGTTGGAAGAGAAAAGCCCAATACGGAATGAAATTCATGAAAATTTTTTATACATGTCAAACAACCTATGATGAATGTGTTGAAGATGTTGATGATGCAACATGGGTAACTGATGAGGACTTGTGTAGAGAATTCTTATTAAATAACATATCAGATTGCCTTGTAGATGTGTATATGAAATATGAAACAAACAAATTTGGGATAATCTACTAGATGAATTTAAGAAGGAAAAGAAAGTATCTAAAGCACATCTAGTTGATAAATTCTTGGGTTTCTGTTTTAAAGAAGAAAAAGCAATCCTTCCTCAGGTAACATATTTAGAGAATCTTGTAAGGAAACTAAAATCAGAAAACATTACTATGTGTGATGAGTTCCTTACTGGAGTAATAATCTATAAGTTACCTGCTTCGTGGCTATCTTTTAAGACTGAGATGTATAGGTTGCCTGAATAAATTAAACTTGCACATCTGAAATGTTGCATCAAAGTTGAAGATGAGACTAGAACTAGAATGAAATTGGAATTGGATAATAAACAACTTTCAACTGCTAATGTGTTAACTAATACCAAACACACTCCTAAGTTCAAGAAGAACAAGTTTAATTCTAAAGGTGAACCAACTAAGTTAGAAGTCACGAAGAAAATTGTTACGAAGAAAGGAAAATGCTACAACTGCAGAAAGTAGGGGCATCATGCCTCTGAGTGCAGGCTACCCAAAAGAGAACAATCCAACATGGAAAATGTGAATTTGTTGGAGGGGAAAACTGAGTCCACCAATTTTTTTTGTGTTGTTGGTGATGTCCAGGCCAGTACCTCTGCTAGTTGGTAGTTAGATTCGGGAGCCACCTGCCATGCTTGCAACGTTGATGGCCTACTATCTGATCTGAAAGCTGCAGATGAGTCAGTCTCAATGGCAAATGGAAAATCAGTGAAGGTGCTTCAGACTGGGACAGCAAATCTCAATCTCTCCTCAGGTAAAACTTTAATTTTGCAAAATATTAAATATGTACCTGCTTTAGCAAAGAACTTGATTTCTATTAGCTTACTAAATCATGCTGGTATGGTTGTTACTATGATTAGTGGTAAAGCTATCTTGTCTGTAAAATCTTTTTTTTTTTGTTGTGCTTATTTAGTTAATGGCATGTACAGAATTAGTTTAGCGGATGAAGTAATCAACAATGTTAGTTCCAAAATGTGTAGTCCACATACATGGCATAATAGGCTGAGACGTGTAAACAATGTTAAGATTCTTAATGTTGCTAAAACTTTTAACTTGCCAATTGACACATCCATTAAAGGTGACAAATGTGAAGTGTGTGCTCAAACAAAGATAACTAGAAGACCTTTTCGTACAGTCTCTAGGAGTACACAATTACTTGAGTTGATACAATCTGACATATGTAATTTCAAGAGTTTTATAACACAAGGAGGTCGGAAGTACTTAATCACTTTTATAGATGATTACTCTAGATATTGTCACATTTATCTGTTAAAAACTAAGGATGAAGCACTAGGAAAATTCAAAGAATTTAAAGACCGTGTTGAGAATCAGTTTGATGCTAAAATTAAAAGATTTAGATCAGATAGAGGTGGCGAGCATGTCTCATTAGGATTCAGAGAATTTTGTAACTCACATGGAATCATAGCAGAAACTACAGCACCCTACTCACCACAGTCAAATGGTATCGCCGAAAGAAAGAATTAAACACACACAAAGATGTTGAATTCTATGTTGTTGACTGCTGGATTATCTTCACACTTTTGGGGTGAGGCTGTATTGACTGCTAATAATATTTTGAACATGTTGCCACACTATAAGTTACCTGCTACACCGTATGAACTGTGGCATAAGTACACACCTAATTTTAATAAAATAAGAACTTGGGGCTGTATTGCTTTTCTTAGGATACCTGATCCTAGAAGGCCTAAAGTGGGAGCTCGGAAAAATACATGTGTGTATTTGGGTAGTGCAGTTGATAGTGCTGCAGACAGATTTTTAGATCTATCTCTTAACAAAGTAATAAAATCAAGACATGCAGCATTTTTTGAAGATATGTTCATCAAAGATAAAGACATCTCATTATCTGAACCTGCAGACACAAGGAATGATCCACAATAGGAATCTAGATATATTTCAAGTGACACTGAACCCTCACATAATGTTGAATTAAGAAGACTCTCCACAAGAAATAAAACTCCTAGAACCTATGGTGATGACTTCGTGACTTATGCACTAGCAGCTGACCCTGTTTGTATTAAGGAAGCCTTAAGGTCTAAGGATGGTTTGCTTTGGAAAGAAGCAATTGATGATGAAATGGATTCTTTATTGCAGAACAATACTTGGGAATTGGTTAATTTGCTAGTAGGGGCTAAAAGTATAGAAAGCAAGTGGGTTTTGAAGAAGAAACCTAATCTTGATGGAACTGTAGCTAAGTATAAAGCACGCTTAGTAGCTAAAGGTTATACTCAACAAAGTGGGGTGGATTATTTTGATGTTTATTCACCTGTTTGCCATATTGCTACAATAAGGATTCTTCCAACCATAACATCTATTGGAAAATTTGTTATTCATTAAATGGATGTTAAGACTGCTTTCCTAAACGGTGATCTCAATGAAGAAATCTATATGAATCAACCTGAAGGTTTTGTACTTAAGGTTCAGAATATAAAGTTTGCAAATTAATAAAATCTTTGTACCAAAACTGTGGCATGAAAAATTTGATAAAACAATAAAGAGCGTAGGTTTTGAATCTAGTAATTCTGACAAATGCCTTTATTATCGTGATGAATCGAATAAAACTGCCATTATTTGCTTGTATGTTGGTGACCTGCTAGTTGTTGGAAGTAACCTCTATATTGTTATAGAAGTTAAAACTATGCTATCCAAACAATTCAACATGAAAGACGTAGGTGTTGTGGACACAATATTGGGCATGAGAGTGGGCTTTAGAAGGCAAGAAATAACCCTTAGCCAATCCCACTATATTAAAATTGTGTTGAAGGACTGGGGATATAGTGATTGCAAAAGGTTTAATACACCTTATGATAATACCAAAAAAGTTGACACCTAACGATGATGCAATAGTGAGACAGTTAGACTACTCTAAACTTATTGGGAGTCTCATGTATTCTATGACATGCATTAGACCTGACATAGCCTTTGTGATAGGCATGCTAAGCAGATTCACTAGCAATCCTAGTCAATTATAGTGAAATGTCCTTGAGAGACTATTGGGATACCTAAACGGTACTCAAGAGTTTGCTTTGTGCTACTCTGATTATTCTTCAGTACTAGAGGGATACTCTGATGCATCGTGGTGCTCAGGAAATGGTGACAGTAGGTCCACTAGTGGCTATGTGTTTACACTAGGATTCACAGCTATATCATGGAAATCTAAAAGACAACCTGGTCATGCCTTTTCATCCATGGAGTCAGAACTCTTTTGCGCTATCTTGTGCTGGTGAAGAAGCAGAATGGATGAAAGACCTATTGTTAGATATTCCTTTGAGAAGATTTAGAGTAACCACTCTCAGTCTGTATTGTGACAACCAAGCTGCAAATATTGTAGCTAACAACACTTTCTACAATGGTAAGAGACGTGTTGTAAGCCTTAGACAGGCTAAGTTGAACTATCTCATTAAACAAGGGAATATTGCCCTTATTGATGTACGATCAGAAAAGAATGTGGCTGATGCCTTTACGAAAGGATTAAGTAGAGATCTAATTATCAAAACTATGGGCGAAATGGGGTTAAAAACTATTGAGGATAAGTTTTAACACCCTAGTTATTTTAATAAATTAGAATCCAAAGCTAAGAGCCATAGAGTAGTTCAAACGTTAAGCATCAATCTTTAGACAGTTGACATATTTTAGATAATTAGAAAAGTTCTATGTATTTATTGTTGATATATAACTTCATTCCAAATTTGATGATGATATATAGGTTTCAAAACTTACATAGAATTATCTTTTATTCCAAAAAAAAGCATGAAAAATTTGTCGATGTGTTTCTGATGTTTAGAACTGTTGTTATATCATTCCAACCTTGATGATATATCTCTTTTATGGGATTTATGTTTCATTCCAATCTTGATGATTCAGAATTTAACCATTGATTTAACAATTCTATCATTCCAACATGAAATACAATATAGTTCTTGTGTAGAAACTATAATAGCTCTTGTACTTTATTTTAATAAAGATACTTGATTGTGATGCTTATGATGTACCTTTGCATATCTATGTTGAATTGTACTAAGTTCTTTAGCTTGAACTATATACTCTTATACATTTCATTTGAACTCACTACAATATAGAGAGGAATATCTGGTGAAAATTCCTCGGCGTTTGGGGTTTTTGCCGGGGCATTCCCCGGCGTTTACTAAAAAAGTGCCAGCATTTCATCAATCCCCGGCGTTGGCAAATGCCGGGGAAAACCCCCATCCCGCGCCCTAAATTCGCCACTTCCCTCTTTCTTTTTCACTTTCCCCTAATTACTCGCACCAAACCCTATCTCTCCAAAACCCATTTCCTTGACGAAACCCTACCTCACTGATTTCGTTCCTCTTTTTTTTTCGTTCCTCTTCGATTTCAACGAAACCCTACCTCTCCGATGCCCCAATCTCCACTTCGTTCCTCTTTCTTTCTTCGATTTCGACACCGCCGTCTCGATCTCGTTGCCTGCTGCCGTTCAATCTCGTAGCCTGCCGCCGTTGGATCTCATCGCCACCACCGTTGGATCACGCCGCCATTCAATCTCTCTCTTCTCTCGTCGCCGGTGACTATTCTTTCATTTTGATTTTGATTATTGTATCTATTCTTGTTGAACTATCGATTTTGATTCTATTGATTTTGATTTTGATTATTATATTCTATTTTATTCTATTGATTTTGATTATTGATTCTATTCTTGTTGAACTATTCGTTAGATTCGTAGGTTTAGGATCGTATTAGCGTGGAATAGGTTTTGAATTGGGAAGTTATTGTAGCGTTTTTGGTTATTTTAGCTTGGAATAGGTTTTAGATTGGGAAGTTATTTTACAATCTGGATTGAGAACTGTGTTACATCTGAGAACATTGCAAATATAAATGCTTGTGGAGGTGATAATCGGGGAGGTTTGGTTGGAGATGGCAGATAAGGATGTTGCTACAAGCGAAGTAGAACTTCCTGTTTGTTATCTGTTTGAAGCAACTTCCTGTTTGTTGATCTCCAAGTAAATCATGTTCCCTCTCTCTGTCAACTACATTTATATTGGATGTTAAGGTGTCTAAATTGATTTATTATCTTTGTCTATCCAACCACTTAATGTTTATCGCCATAACATCATATGTTTCTATGTTCTTGATTATACTTATTCGTACAGTTTAGTAGTTAGGACTGCCGCATTCTTCATATTATTCCTGTCAAAAAATTTCTATTTTGATAGAGACGGAAATTGCCGTTTATACTGAATCAAGATCCCACTTTTTCAATATGCCCCATATTTCCAATACCAAATGGCTGTTTCATAAGACAGGAGTTGTTCTGGTAGGATATCCAAATCCAATGCATATTTGAATTAGCAAGTACATATAAAAATTTCCTATGTATTCTAATATATGTAGGATGTGGAGCGAGGAGGTGCGGATCAGTACGGCGATTTAGAATTCTTCGACGCAACCCACATGATCTCACAAGGCGTATTTATGAATCACATATCACATGTTTTCGGAATTTGTTTTTTTTATACAGTCTGCTTCCACCGCCGACTTCCCCACAACACCGGTTGATAGTGCAGCTTCAACACCAGGCGATGGTCGAAAACATGGGTCCGGAGCACCATGGCGGTAATGCCCCGCCCCAATACTCAGACAATTTTAATATTTTTAGAATACAAATTAGATACTATGTAGTACAACTGCCCACCACAGGTTGCCTCTCAAAAGGTGGTTAACCAATTAGGTGACTCTTGATCATAGGCAATTATATTTATACTCAAACTATTTTTGTATATTTCCCATGTGGGACTATATTTCTCAAATCCCTTTTACAAATCACTTTAATCCTTATAATCAACCAAATCCTTTTAACACATTCTTAATTAAGGCCGGGCCCCACACCAAATCTCAACAAATCCTACACAACCGCAGCATTCAAGCTTTTTCATTCATACCGTGGGCCCCCTTTTTTTCCTTCAATACCGGATTGTATAAATCCTTTCAAATCCAAACATTTTCAAACCAATTCATATACAACCAAATCACATTTCAAACCAACCATATATATATATTTTATTTATTTTATACTAGTCACAAATTACGGGGTATTACAATGGCCGTGTGCGTGGAAAGGGGTTAGGACCAACACCGTCTCGAACCTGTGCTTTTTCATCAACACAGCCTGATCCTAGAGATGAGAAGATATCTATTCTAGAGACGCAAGTCGCAAATCTTCAGGCAACAGTTGCACATATAGCACATATAATGAGGGAAACAAATGTTCAAAACCCCGCTAACATACTGAGATAAGTTAGAAATTATATACAGTATTGTTCTTATCTAATTGTGTGTATCAATTAGATAAACTTGGCGATTTCTCTCCAATAATTTTCATTCAAGGAAATATTTATTTGGAAACAGCTAACATTAACATATGCACTGAAAATATGGTCATATTCTATCAACAATTATTTGTCTTTCAAGTTAACTCATCCCATATTCCATTCTAATTCTTATATACAACCTCAGTCTTTATCAGCTTGCTTTAAAAATTGCAATCAGAGAAACAGATCATTTAATCAACTCTCCATCATCATGTACACAACACCCTCGCCTTTTATTCTTGTACAGAGCATACTTCCCTACTTAGCTCTTAGGCATTCATCTAAGTTATGTTTCTCTTGATCCAATCTCCCAATGGTGTTTTCTCCTTTTGAAGGATATATTACAGTGTTCTATTTTCTGTAATTTTTGTATTATTTGTTTAGATAGTTAATTTGTTCCTTGATATCCTTCTTCTTTTACTATGTATTTAAACCGTGAGGATGAAATCAACACCTTGAGCTTTGGTGCCAATTATAGTTCCAAGTAACTGAACAAAAGATAGTGATCAATGACCTTTGTTCTGCTACCATTTTGCATTTCTCGTTTACAACATTGCAACAATAACAAAAAATCTCTTATCATCATTTCATACTGGAGTTACTGGTAGCTCTGCACCTCAAAGCTTATCATCATTTCATACTTATTTCTTATACAGCAAGGTGATAAAGACCTGACATGATCCAGTCGTCTGAATGAAGAGGAAGCGGCGATCGTGATCCCGTCAATGGCATCGCTAGATGTACACTGTAGGCGGGATTTTCTCATCTCTTAGGTATGGATTTTGGTGTTTATTTTTGTTATAGCAGAATTGTGGCTTGAGCAATGTCATCCTTTTTTTTTTGTCATACCTCTCTTTGATTAATAGCTTTCTAAAACTAGATTACGACTTCAAAACAACTTGTATGCCCTGAGTATTTAGAGGCCTCACATGTTCTCATGTGTTATCAACATCTTGTAAACAACTTGTATGGCTTGAGTATTTAGAGGCCTCAAATGTTGGCTTGAGTATTTAGAGGCCTCAAATGTTCTATGTGTTATCATTATCTCGTATCTTGATCTTTGCTGACTTTGTTTCTCAATCTCATGACTGTATATGACATTCCTTTTGTCTCCTAGCTTTAGATACCTTGTGAAAGTAGGTAGCAGTTAGATCTTCTATGTTCAGTATTGTAGTTGGCAGTATGTGAATGCATCATGGTTTACAATCTTACGTTCCGTATGCAAGTAGCCAATATCTATACAATCAGCCAACATCATAGTTTACATTCCGTATGCAAGTAGACAATATCTTACATTCCGTATGCAAGTAGACTAACCTGGTGAAAGTAGTTTCTTTCCTGCTTATCCAAATAGTTTATTCATATCGTTTATATAGTCTATTTGTCCCGATAATATGGGGATGAGAAATCAAATGATATGATTCCATTTTACCTACATAACAGAAGTTTCTGTCTTTTCAGTATTGTACTACCATTCATACTGCAACCACTTAATCGATGGCTGAAAAGTATCTTTCTCAGTCACTTCACTTCACTGAGACATACAGGATGAAATTGAAAATAAAGAGTGGCGTTGATGTGAATGGTTGCAGATACTAGTCTTTTAATCCTTGTTTTCCCTCATTTTTTGTTGTGTTGTGCAGATATTAGCCTTGCATTTTTTGTTGTGTTGTGCAGATATTAGCCTTGTGCAGATTTTCCTTGACCTCGCAGTGTTGGTTGATGCTCAAGGTGACATGTTGGATGACATTCAATCTCATGTATGAGCATTTTTTTTACGCGTGGTGGAGTTTCTCAAATGGCTTCTTAAGTAGTCATGAAAGGCTAATTAGTTGAAAGATCTTTATGTTTCTTAAGTAGTCATGAAAGGCTAATTAGATGAAAGATCTTTATGTGATGTATATTTTGAAATTGAAAGATCTTTGTGTTATGAAAGGCTAATTAGTTATGAAAGAAGTTTATGTGATGTATATTTTGAAGTTGAAAGAACTTTATGTGATGTATATATAGTACTATGAAAGTTGAAAGATCTTTGTTTTATGAAAGTTTCAAGGAGTGTTTGTTTAATAATTTGTGAGTTTCATAATTTGTGGAGTAGTGGAGGAGTGGGAACTTCAGTCGATGAGTTTCATAATTTGTGAGTTTCAACAATATGATTATCATTCTATGGGTTTCATAATTTGTGAGTTTCATAATTTTTGGAGTGGGAACTTCAATAAGCATTCATAAAACATGCCTCGGCGTTTACCCTGGTGTTTACCAACGCCGGGGAATATTAAGTAACGGTAAAAAAATTTAAAAATTAAAAAGTAAATCACCGTCGTTTACAAAACGCCGGGGATTTTTCAAAGCTTTCCCCGGCATTTTAATGCGCCGGGGAATCTCATAGTATCCCCGGCAGGGGCAAGGACGGCGTTTGCGGCGGCATTTACCGAAATGCTAGGTTGTTCATCCTCAGCGTTTTTAAATGCCGGGCAAAATCGAAAAAAAACGTCGGGGAATCCGATACTGTTTGTAGTGACTCTAAGAGAAGCGACTCATGAGATTTCTATTTGTTATGTTTAAACAGATGACAGCAAAGGCAATGGAAATGAATCAGTCAACTTTGATTTTGAGAATGATGATTTGCTCGATATGGAGGAGTAGACACAAAAGAACTCGCAAGAATAGTTTGTCAATTGCTTGGAGGAACTTCTATTTGAGTTTAAGACTCTCTACTTTGATTGAGCTTAAAACTTTTCGTTTATTTTGAAGTTTATTATTTGGTTGACTTAGATTATGATATTTTGTTTTGATTGGTTTAGTTTTTGTGAACAATTCATTTGTTATGATCTTATAACTATTTGATTATTTTGGTTTAGTCATATTTGAAATATTCAAGTTATAATTGATTTAGCCTATGATCCATATTCTTTATGATTCAATGATGTTTGAATTTTTGTGATCCAATAATATAACATTGTTTAGCCTAATATATTGAGAATATAGGAGGAGTGTCACGCCCCGCTTTCCGGAATACGGGAACACAGGCACGTAACTGAGGCCCAGCGAATGATATAAGTACGCCAACTCATATCATCCATAAGCTGTACCAGTCTTAACTCAACAATATAAGAAAAATTAATCACAACCACGCAGGAAACATGATCACATAAACTATAATGAAATTCAATAACCAAATCTGAAATACAAGAACTTACCAAATAGCTCGATAGGCTCCAGCTCCGATCGTAGAGGAACTGCTCACCGATGCCTTCTGAAAATTCTCCTTGTTCACCTGTACTTGTTCATCTAAAAAGAAAGAATAATTTGTCCTTAGAGCAAGTCGTGGACATGCAAGTGGAGAAACAGTGAAACAATAGAAATAGTGGTATAGCAATGAATTCAAATAAACAATGAAGTCGATAGAATTGAACAGTGTAAAAGAGAGATACATTAAATATGATTCACCATAATAACGATAAACAATACCAATAATGACAATAATAATGAGAACACTGTTCATTAAGATAACAATATGCAATGATGATGTGAGGAGAGCCTTAAGTCTATTATTCATTCTTTTATTCTAGCTAATGCACGTACTACTGCATCCCATACTACAGGTTTCATGCATACAATCAATTTCGTTTAGATCAAGGTGGTAGATTCTATAGATCATGTACTCGAGAACATTATTCATTAATGACCGATGATCGAATCAATCGAGATACTGAGTCAGTAATCTACAATTAACCGATGACCGATATGACCAATAGACCGATAGACCGATAGACCGATAGTTAGGGAAACACGGGCCCCTCTTCCGAGTACAGTCACTATGTCATCAACTTTCCTAATCAACCCTTAACCCCGGCTTGCTTTACTTTCTTTACTCAATTATCATACAATAATGCAATTAATAAGGGACGCTAGAGAAGGTATCAAAATAATTCTAAGATCATGCAATATACTATATACAATTAAATACACTAAATATAACATTATAAACACAATTGTACATTATAAAATATAGAATCCCAATTCTGGACAGCAGTAGGTTGCTGTACCAAAATCAGTATTCCCGTTGCTTCAGGACAGCAAATGTAGATCCGTCAGGTGGTCTAGAAACTAGACTCCCGCCCGGTTCCAACGCCTACTTAAAGTCTATATTCCGACGACGGTAGCTAAGTGAAATTCGGTGTTCTTTATAGGTTTTAGTTTCTGGCTGGGTGTAGATGTTGTCTAATTTTAATTATAAAGGCAGTAAATAAATATTATAAAAATCAGTAAAAATACTTTTTAACACCCTAAACATGTTATTTACAATTCTGGAATCTATCTTGGCCACATATGATTAATAGTTCACTTAATTCATTAGCCTAACTTGTTATGTACGTAAATCTGGAATTACAGCGCAGCTGTGGTAAAAGGTTCATAACTGGAGCAGTATAACTCCGAATTCGAAAGTTTTGCTGTCTATCGACATCTAGACAGATAGGGCTACGATTTACTTTCAGGGAGTTTCTGATTTTAATGAAGTGTTCTAGGTCTAAACAGCACGTTAAGGTTCAGATTAGCGTAATATTCTGAATAGTCTATACGTTCATTTTAAATAAAATGGTTAAAAAAATTAAGGATAGTATTTGGAGTTTAAATTAATCATAATCACAACGAAATAACCTTATGAGAACATGGTATTAATGTAGGTGATGTCTAACATTCTAATAATTACAATTCAACAATTTAGCAATAACAATCACATTAACAGTCAACTAATTTTCTACAATCTACTATAGCTAATTGTCATTTAATGCCATGATATGAAATGTGTCTATAATTCCCTATTTTATAATCAATAACTATAACTATATAGTGTATGAACATTTCTATACATTAGAGGCAAAAAGATGGCACGATGTCGAGACTACCACTTGGATTCGCTCGTGTAAATCCGTGGCATCTCGACGATTGATACAATAATATTTTACGATTTTTTTAAATAAGATCCACTTGCGGAATTTCAACAATAATTATCGAATATGATACAAAAAAAAATATTCGATAGAAGTGACTTGCCTTTAGGACGACGTTAGATCCGATATATTGAGAATAAGGGGATCGAAATCCCGGCGACACGGCGACGAGCAAACGATCACTGTAATCACGCTCGGGCACGAATCTCGTTGATGATCAAGATCAAGATGAAGATCCAGCGAATCCAACGGTCGAGATCGGAAATAAAACATATGAGAATTAGAAGGGAACCAAAATATATCATGATTGACAATTGATAAATAAGAACAAAAGTAGATCAAATGTTTACTCACCAAGCAAAGGACGAACGAGACGATCCAAAAGCCGAGATCAAGTTGATCAACCAATCGACGGTCGAGATCAAAGATCAAAATCAAGATCAAGGGATACGACGGCTTGGATCCGATCTGGGGTTGATGATGGATGGTCCAGATCTGATCCATCAGATTATATCCCAATCTGATGAAATCAAATTAGATGATCAAGTACAGATCAACGGCCAGGATCACATGGTGATCAAAACATGATCAAACCAATAACCTTCAATGCCAAGCACTGGATTGGATCCGACAGCGGGCGGCGCGCAAGGGCAGTGCCGGCGAGGGGAGACGCGCTGTGGTGCAGCGTCGCTGCTGGCATCGGCTGCGTCGGGAGGTAGTGCTGCTGCGACGGTAGGTCGCGACGGGGGTGCTCGCATTGCTGTCGAGGTTAAAGACGGCTGGGCGCTGCTGTCGGCATAGGAGGTACTAGCCGGTGGTAGCTGGCTGACGCGAGGGCAGCGCGAGTAGGCGGAGGGATGCGGTTGCGCTGCGTCGACTAGGGGGAAGCACAGGGTGGCGGCCATGGGAACGACGGCGGGAGTTGCACGACACTGTAGGGGCGCGCTAGTGCTGGTCGTCGACTGCAGCGGAACAAGGGCGGAGGAGCACAGGTCGCAGGGTGTTCCGCTGTCGATGCTGCTGTCCCGGTGGCTGACTGAGCCGCCGCGGTCGTTGTTGTGGAGGGTGACGCGACGGGATGGGTTTGAGAGAGAGAGAGACGAGGGAGATGGGGTTGGCGGCTGGTAATTAGGGTAGATGAAGAGGTTGGGTTATGTAGTATATATGGGGTAGTGTTTGTGGGTAACGGGTTGATTAGGTCTGGGTATTAGGTGAAATAGATATTGGGTTTTAATAATGGGTATTGGATTATTCAATAAGAAAATGGGTTATGGATATCCAATAAGGAATAGGGTTTATGGTATTAGAATCCAATGGGGTTAAATAAGGTTTATAAATAAGATATAATTTGTATTAAAATGTAGAATTTATTCGAAATGAGTACAAATATAATTAATACATAGAACTAGGTTTTTAATAATTAATCAAGTAGCAATAATAATAATAATCATAATAAAAATGTTCATGAAAATAACAGTAATAATAATAATAATATTTTATAGCAATTTTTAATTACAGAAAGAAAAAAAAATACACCGAAAATACGTATTTGGGGAAACAGGGGTTACAAATCCTACCCACCTTACACAAAAATTTCGTCCTCGAAATTTGCTTAGGCGGTACCTAGGACAGGGTAAAAGCAATTTAGGGGAGGGTAACAAACAAGGGATTCATAGAAAAGTCAACTTGGTGGTAACACCAAAATAAGAAGGGAGTGGATAACAACGATGTCAAATGGAATGCATGAAAGAGAATAGACGGTATCAAAAGAAACATAATAACAGAAGGTCACAAACATGATAAAGAAGTAGGCAGAACTGAAATCAGGAAAAGAAAAGACAGAGAAGAATTGAATCGAATAATGAACGAGTTCATGATGGCAAAATGGAATGCAAGACGGAAGTAACCGGTATCAAAAATGAAGAATGAACAACACATGACTTGCAAGATAATAACGCAAAAAGATGAAGAAATAGATAGAGTTGGAATCGAAGAAATGATGGACAAGGAAGAGGTGAATCAAGTAATGAGTCAACGGATGAAAATGAATGCAAGAGGTATGGAACAACAACCCATGCAAGGAAGGAGAAGCCACAATAGGATCCTGGGTCCTGTGGGTTATGGGCCCACCACGCTTCCGCTGCTCCACTCTGATGGTGACGTTCCAAGCTCCAGACATGTCGTTGTAGACCATGTGACACCAAGCGACGATCCGAACAGGAAGAAAAGAATGAAACACCGAATCAAAGAGAACATAGGTAGGAGAATATGGGTTGGCCTCGAGATAGATATGATAAATAATGCAAAAGGAGTATAAGGTTTGGCTTGAATTTAAATAATTAAAAGATATAATATAGATCAAAACTAATGGCTTTAACAGAAATAATAACAACAATATCAATGACAATAACATTAGTAGTGATAGAATAATAGTAACAATAATAAAAATAAATATAACAATGATAATAATAAAAATGTAATAATAATAACAAAATAATATTAAAATATTAATAACAACAATGATACAAGTAATAATGATAATAATAATAAAAATCGTCATATTAATACAAGTAATAACAATAATTATAATAAAAATAATAACAACAATAATAGTAATAGTAATTAAAATCGTCATAATCAGACAGGCAGTAAAAATATCAATAATACTGATAATAATGATAATACATTCATGACAAAATAAAATTCAACACATTCATAAAATAATGAAATAATAATAATAATGATAATAGCATTAATAACAATAATATCAATAAAGTAACAGTAATAATAATAATAATAAAATATAATAAGAGTACTGAAGGTAACGAAAACAATAATAATAACATCAATTGAAATGACAATAATAATAATAATACCAATAATAACGAAAATATTCCCTTACCATCAGTTTCATTATATAAGTAACGAGTCTTGAAATATCAATCAGTAATAGGTAGAAAATCTTGCCTCCTTAACATCAAGTTGCATATTTGCCTTCACGACATCAGGTTTCAAATTGCCATCCAAATATTCGGCTGCACATTTTGCCTCGCCGATATCCAGTTGCAATTTGCCTCCATTGACATCGAGTTGCATATTTGCCATCTCGACATTAGGTTGCAACGAAATTGTGAAATGTATATAAAATTGAGCATGCTTAGGCTCAAAACAAATTAATAATAATAATAGTAGTAACGATAAAAATAATAACACGAATAGCAGTAATAATAACAAAATATTGATACTATTAATAATAAGAATAACAATGATAAGAACAGTGATCATAACAATAATGATAACAGAAATCGCAAAAAGAATGATAATAATAATAATAATAATAACAATATTGAAATATTAACAACACTAGAAAAAGTAGTAGTGCAAGACGAGACATAGTTTGGGTCCAACATTTTTGTGGAAGTAATTTAATATTAACAATAATATTGAAATAATGAAAACAACAATAAGAAATATCAATAGTAGTAACAATAATAATAATACTAGTAATGAAAATGAAAATAATAGCAATAATAATAAAAGTAGTAATAACGACATTATACAACAGAATAAGAAATTGTCTTATCAAGATAATCCAGTAGAAATATATAGTTGATCAAAAAAAAAAAAAATAGAAGTTAAAATACACCATTGTTCGGAATAATAAAATCTTTGTTGAGAAACATTTTTATAAAAGATCGAAAATAAATATAACAGTTAATAATAGAAATATAGAAAGTACTCGGGAAAATTAATTATAAGGAGAAAAATAGGTAGGAGAAAAATGAAGCTATACCCAATGAAGAGTTGAAGAGGAGGATGACTAGAAGGGACAAAAGAAAATTAAGGAATTGAATACGAAGAAAGAAGGACGAGGGCAAAATCAGAATTGAAGAGAATATAGAAGGGAGGAAATAACTAACATGATATTCAATATGAATCAACCTATGGAGATGAATGCAAGGCAGGGAAAACAATGAACGACACACAAGTTGAAATAAGAAGGGATGAACGAGGCAAGCAGAAAATCAGAGATTGCTTGCACCGGAATCAAATAAATATGGGTACAAAAGAAAGATTCTATACCCAATAAGAAATTAATAAATGTGAATGAATGGAAGGGACGAAACAACTGAGAAATGAAAGGACTGAATGTGAAGGATTCAAAGATGAATCAAATCAGAGGAGTATCCAGATTATGTTGGTTATTCATTATCCATGTGATCAATGTGGTGTACATATTGTTGAGTCAGACCGATTCAACTCAAACTAATTAGGGTCCAATCCCAAACTAGTTAGAGTCTAACCTGGCTCTGATACCACTAAAAACCTTGTCACGCCCCGCTTTCCGGAATACGGGAACACAGGCACGTAACTGAGGCCCAGCGAATGATATAAGTACGCCAACTCATATCATCCATAAGCTATACCAGTCTTAACTCAACAATATAAGAAAAATTAATCACAACCACGCAGGAAACATGATCACATAAACTATAATGAAATTCAATAACCAAATCTGAAATACAAGAACTTACCAAATAGCTCGATAGGCTCCAGCTCCGATCGTAGAGGAACTGCTCACCGATGCCTTCTGAAAATTCTCCTTGTTCACCTGTACTTGTTCATCTAAAAAGAAAGAATAATTTGTCCTTAGAGCAAGTCGGGGACATGCAAGTGGAGAAACAGTGAAACAATAGAAATAGTGGTATAGCAATGAATTCAAATAAACAATGAAGTCGATAGAATTGAACAGTGTAAAAGAGATATACATTAAATATGATTCACCACAATAACGATAAACAATACCAATAATGACAATAATAATGAGAACACTGTTCATTAAGATAACAATATGCAATGATGATGTGAGGAGAGCCTTAAGTCTATTATTCATTCTTTTATTCTAGCTAATGCACGTACTACTGCATCCCATACTACAGGTTTCATGCATACAATCAATTTCGTTTAGATCAAGGTGGTAGATTCTATAGATCATGTACTCGGGAACATTATTCATTAATGACCGATGATCGAATCAATCGAGATACTGAGTCAGTAATCTACAATTAACCGATGACCGATATGACCAATAGACCGATAGACCGATAGACCGATAGTTAGGGAAACACGGGCCCCTCTTCCGAGTACAGTCACTATGTCATCAACTTCCCTAATCAACCCTTAACCCCGGCTTGCTTTACTTTCTTTACTCAATTATCATACAATAATGCAATTAATAAGGGACGCTAGAGAAGGTATCAAAACAATTCTAAGATCATGCAATATACTATATACAATTAAATACACTAAATATAATATTATAAACACAATTGTACATTATAAAATATAGAATCCCAATTCTGGACAGCAGTAGGTTGCTGTACCAAAATCAGTATTTCCGTTGCTTCAGGACAGCAAATGTAGATCCGTCAGGTGGTCTAGAAACTAGACTCCCGCCCGGTTCCAACGCCTACTTAAAGTCTATATTCCGACGACGGTAGCTAAGTGAAATTCGGTGTTCTTTATAGGTTTTAGTTTCTGGCTGGGTGTAGATGTTGTCTAATTTTAATTATAAAGGCAGTAAATAAATATTATAAAAATCAGTAAAAATACTTTTTAACACCCTAAACATGTTATTTACAATTCTGGAATCTATCTTGGCCACATATGATTAATAGTTCACTTAATTCATTAGCCTAACTTGTTATGTACGTGAATCTGGAATTACAGCGCAGCTGTGGTAAAAGGTTCATAACTGGAGCAGTATAACTCCGAATTCGAAAGTTTTGGTGTCTATCGACATCTAGACAGATAGGGCTATGATTTACTTTCAGGGAGTTTCTGATTTTAATGAAGTGTTCTAGGTCTAAACAGCACGTTAAGGTTCAGATTAGCGTAATATTCTGAATAGTCTATACGTTCATTTTAAATAAAATGGTTAAAAAAATTAAGGATAGTATTTGGAGTTTAAATTAATCATAATCACAACGAAATAACCTTATGAGAACATGGTATTAATGTAGGTGATGTCTAACATTCTAATAATTACAATTCAACAATTTAGCAATAACAATCACATTAACAGTCAACTAATTTTCTACAATCTACTATAGCTAATTGTCATTTAATGCCATGATATGAAATGTGTCTATAATTCCCTATTTTATAATCAATAACTATAACTATATAGTGTATGAACATTTCTATACATTAGAGGCAAAAAGATGGCACGATGTCGAGACTACCACTTGGATTCGCTCGTGTAAATCCGTGGCATCTCGACGATTGATACAATAATATTTTACGATTTTTTTAAATAAGATCCACTTGCGGAATTTCAACAATAATTATCGAATATGATACAAAAAAAAATATTCGATAGAAGTGACTTGCCTTTAGGACGACGTTAGATCCGATATATTGAGAACAAGGGGATCGAAATCCCGGCGACACGGCGACGAGCAAACGATCACTGTAATCAAGCTCGGGCACGAATCTCGTTGATGATCAAGATCAAGATGAAGATCCAGCGAATCCAACGGTCGAGATCGGAAATAAAACATATGAGAATTAGAAGGGAACCAAAATATATCATGATTGACAATTGATAAATAAGAACAAAAGTAGATCAAATGTTTACTCACCAAGCAAAGGACGAACGAGACGATCCAAAAGCCGAGATCAAGTTGATCAACCAATCGACGGTCGAGATCAAAGATCAAAATCAAGATCAAGGGATACGACGGCTTGGATCCGATCTGGGGTTGATGATGGATGGTCCAGATCTGATCCATCAGATTATATCCCAATCTGATGAAATCAAATTAGATGATCAAGTACAGATCAACGGCCAGGATCACATGGTGATCAAAACATGATCAAACCAATAACCTTCAATGCCAAGCACTGGATTGGATCCGACAGCGAGCGGCGCGCAAGGGCAGTGCCGGCGAGGGGAGACGCGCTGTGGTGCAGCGTCGCTGCTGGCATCGGCTGCGTCGGGAGGTAGTGCTGCTGCGACGGTAGGTCGCGACGGGGGTGCTCGCATTGCTGTCGAGGTTAAAGACGGCTGGGCGCTGCTGTCGGCATAGGAGGCACTAGCCAGTGGTAGCTGGCTGACGCGAGGGCAGCGCGAGTAGGCGGAGGGATGCGGTTGCGCTGCGTCGACTAGGGGGAAGCGATGGGTGGCGGCCATGGGAACGACGGCGGGAGTTGCACGACACTGTAGGGGCGCGCTAGTGCTGGTCGTCGACTGCAGCGGAACAAGGGCGGAGGAGCACAGGTCGCAGGGTGTTCCGCTGTCGATGCTGCTGTCCCGGTGGCTGACTGAGCCGCCGCGGTCGTTGTTGTGGAGGGTGACGCGACGGGATGGGTTTGGGAGAGAGAGAGACGAGGGAGATGGGGTTGGCGGCTGGTAATTAGGGTAGATGAAGAGGTAGGGTTATGTAGTATATATGGGGTAGTGTTTGTGGGTAACGGGTTGATTAGGTCTGGGTATTAGGTGAAATAGATATTGGGTTTTAATAATGGGTATTGGATTATTCAATAAGAAAATGGGTTATGGATATCCAATAAGGAATAGGGTTTATGGTATTAGAATCCAATGGGGTTAAATAAGGTTTATAAATAAGATATAATTTGTATTAAAATGTAGAATTTATTCGAAATGAGTACAAATATAATTAATACATAGAACTAGGTTTTTAATAATTAATCAAGTAGCAATAATAATAATAATCATAATAAAAATGTTCATGAAAATAACAGTAATAATAATAATAATATTTTATAGCAATTTTTAAATACAGAAAGAAAAAAAAAATACACCGAAAATACGTATTTGGGGAAACAGGGGTTACAAGGAGGTTGTTGGATGTATAGGTATATTCTCAATATAATAGGATAATATTGTGTATATTGTTCTATGGGGCAACACGTGTTTACACGTGTTATGTATTGATTATTGGAACGGGTTGAGCGGGCTCAAAGCCCAGTACCCTAAATCCAGTCTAATCTCTTTAAAAGCAGGTCTAGAGGTAGTGCCCTGTGATATTCCAATACTGATAAGTAGGATATAATATCTTAAGCGGCTAAGAGATAAACCTAAATTTAATTTCCCTTAATCAGATTTAACATGTATAATACCAATAAACGGAGTGTTAACCACAATCTTCCCCAGCCACTGTCTTTGCCACCTTCTCCATGAACTTTAAACCACTCCTGGCATCTCTCAGCATGCTCAGCAAGCTTTGTAATGTAGAAATTTTCTTCACGAGATGGCTAGGTAGGCTGACAAGATGTTTACTCAAAAGTCTCTGGAATTCTGCAAGCATACCAGATGCAGATCAAACTACAGAAATATTATTTCGGTTTTGGTAAGACAAACACTCAAAGTAAAAGAATGTAATTAATAATAATCCTGCAAAGGGCTCAAAGACTTAATAAGAGATTGGAAAACATTTGGCAAACTGAATTTGAATTTAATATTTTATCAGAATAAATTATTATAAATGTTATATAATAATAAACATTTGACAAACTTTCACTGCCTAGGTTTTCATCCTTTATTTAGATGTTTCATGTCAAATTGATAGCCAACGGAAAAATCTGACCTAATCCTTCATAGTCTTGTGCTAAATAACTCATTATAAAGAACAGCTAATAAATCTCCATTGCAGGGTAGATAGGTAGAATCAGCTTTTCTCCTACTACGATACACATAATCTGATGAAACAGCCATCATTTGGTTCATTATAAACCGATTGAATAAGTGGACTGGTGTGCGTTGTACATTGTTACCGCTGATTCTGGTGTGGGGGTAAACAGATAGAATTTGTGAGTTCGTAAGAAACCTGAATAGCGGATCCGAAACTGTTCGTCTGAGTTGGGCAGTTGAGCTCCCGCCGTGCACCTGCAAGGAAAGTGCGAAACACCGGGGTTGATCCCGGCGACGCACCCTCCGACGCTCTTGTCAGTAACCAGTGATGATTAAAAAAGAGCTTAAGTTGGCAAAAAGTGATTAACCTGTAACAGTGGTAGGTGGGGGGTATTTATAGTCGCCATTGGGATCAGATTAGGAATGTGATTCCTGTGATCTGATAAGGCGTAAAATCCTCGTAATCAGATTAGGAATGTAATCCCTTAATTCCCGGTGAGAGGATAACTGCAAATCAGGCCCGTTGATTTAGTCAAATCAGTGACCCTGATCTCCTCTCGCTGGTCTGGGTTTGTATCGGGTCGGGACCCGTACCCAGTTGAGGTGGATCCGTTCGCGGGTTGTTGGATCTGTGAGAAGGAGGCCCAGTACCCGCTTCGGACCCGTTAGTAGGTGAAATTACCGTTTTACCCCTGAGCTTTAAGATTCGCCTCCGATGTGAACGGTCCCGATTTAATCCTATTTTTAGCCATATCATATATAAACCTGAACCTGCGGCACTTTGGATTGGGAATGGAATAAATGGCTCAGATTAGGCACATACTCATTCAGTATTTTTACAATCAAAAGTTTTTGTCCTGTAAACCTAATAGAAGTTTGTGAGAAATGAATGACCCGATACAATTCATATTTCAACAAAGCGAAATTCTGAGTATGATATCCCACCGTATGGAATATTGTTTTAGAGAAACTAATATGAAAAAAGATAAAATATCATAATATGCTTAGACAGTGACGAATTATGTTATACTAGTAATTTGCATATGCGATACACCGTCTTTTTTTTTCCTTAAGCCTTTACTCTTCATAAATTGTCTTTTTTTTCCTTAAGCTTTTACTCTTCATAAATTATTCTCATTGGCATCAATATTTATTTTACTTAAATGACTCTTTAGTCTTTAGTAAATAATCCACCTTGTAAATAAATTTGAACTTAGAGTGTATTATAGTAACAGAAAGCTATTGGGTATTAATACAACTCCTACTTTAAAATGTGTGGTTGTGATTAGATAATTTAAGTTGGTTTGTCTACAAAATACACAACTCTATTCTTGAGCTACAGTAGTAGAGATTTGTAAAATTATCTAATATATGGCTTGTGAATTGGTATGTGTGGAACAGTTAATGAGTGAAATAAGCCAAGTCCAAGTTAACCAAAGGGTCAGGCAACCTCTATCCAAGAAACTTCAGAATTTTTACCAATATAACCCACTTTTTGAAAGTATTTACTAAACTGGCCCACTTTAGAAAGTATTTACCTAAACGACCCACTTGCTGTCTTAGATATTTAGTATGTTTAAAGCTTCATCGCTATTGGAGATAGAGAGTGTATGATTATGTGTTTGAATAAAAACATCAATTATAGACTCGTTATCTCAGATAGCAAGTGTTTGTACTACACTCGTTATCTTAGATAGCAAGTTTTTTTGTTGTGTAGAACATTTTCCAATTGACCGTCACTATCTCAGATAGTGAATGTATTTGTACCACACTCGCTATAACTCAGGATCTCTATACTTGATTTTTTTTCTTCAAACACATAATCACACACTCGCCATAAGAGATAGTAAGTGGATCGTTTTGATAAATACTTTCGAAAATAGGCATGTTTCCTAAATACTTTCAAAAAGTTGGTCATTTTGGTAGAAAATTCGCACCTTCAGTAGTATACAAGCAGAGTCAGCAGACAAAACAATCAGCTTCCTCAAGGTTAAAGAAAGTCCGGAGTGCACAGCACCCAAACGCATGAAAGAACTACTGTCTGGGACTCGTGATCTGAAAGTGCTTCACATGGAAAGACTGTGAGTCAATACTGGAAGAGGCTTCAAGGTCAAAGCAAACATTGAAATAAACTGTTTTCCTTTTTTAAGAATCTTAGTGACGAGAATTTGGATTGTAAAGAGACAAGGAGAAAAAACATTTCTTTTTTCACCTCTCCTCCTTGCATTTGGGCCAACAACATAACTGTATCCAGGATTACATTTGAATTGCCTGAACAATGATGATAATGTTTTCTCTTAGTATAAGATATTGACAATAAAACTTAAGGAAACTGATTTTATAAATCTCTAGTTATAATTAAATAAATTTCTAATGGGATAATGAAAACAATGACCAGGAAATAGCTATTCTTGGTGCATAACTAGAATCAATGGTTATCGCTAAAAAAAATTCCCTTGGTACTTTCCTAAAAAAAAAAAATTCCCTTGGTACACAAATATAATTAAATAGAATTAAAGCAAAATGTAAGACGGTTACCATTTCACATCCTTGGATAAAATTATTATATTTAGCTATAATTCACCAATACCTATGCTTAATAGGAGAGCAAACAAAGGAGCGGACAGAATACAAAACAATGGAACCTCATCCTTTTCGTTTAGCTACATTTCATTTTACGGTTGATTAATCACCACGATACATGTTTCTGTAACAATCAAGTGTTAAAGGCATCACCGACCACAACATGACTATGGCCAACCATATCTAACATAAGTGTTGGGTTTATGTCTTGCATACGATGTTGGATAAGAAGACGATAAGGCGATGGAGAGATAAAGACGATTGGAAACGGAGTGAAGACAAGAAACAGTCAGCAGAAAGCCAACAGAGGGGTTGCGGTCGACCGTACCTAGGTGTCGGTCGACCGTACCTAGGTGTCGGTCGACTGCCCTACTGCAGCGAGACGACAGTCGACTGCGCGGTCGACCGGTTTGCTCTCGGGTGGATTTCAGAAGGTTGCGGTCGACCGTACCTTGGGGGTAGGTCGACCGACAGCGGCGCTGATGGGTTTTCGGCCTTGAGTCTAGGTGATTCGTGAAAATCCAAACTTGTTCTTCAAGTTAGATCGTGTGTCTCCTATCGTAGGGTTATCTCTTATGTACTATCCAATGGCTATTGTAACAAGATATAAACTTAGGGTTTGTCTCTAGATCTATATAAACAATTGTAATGGCTCATAGATAAATGATGATTCTATTGAGTGCCGAATAGAAGAAGATAGTACTTCATAGAGAAGGGTGATAGAGTTCTCCATTGTAAGCAGCATCAAGTTCCAATAGGCTTGAGAGGGTCGTGGTGAGAATTGTAATATTCTTATATTTTCTCTAGTTGAAATAATATCTCGGTTTATTCCTTCCCCGGATTAAGGCGACAGCCCCAACCGGAACAATTCTTGTGTGCTTTGTGTGTTTGATGTGATCTAGTCTTGCTTGGAAGGTTTGTGTTGATTGTGTCAAAAACTCAATAAGATCTCATAATCCCTAACAATAAGCACACTCGATCCCCTCACGTATAAAAACTTTAAGTACAACTCTGACATTTAAACTCCGATCTTACTGCAAACAGAATTAATTCCTAACGGTTACAAACAACTATTTAACATTTAAAATGATACATAAAGAGAAAGAACAAGTGAGAAATAAATAACTGGTTTCGGGAGAAGAGCTCCAAGCATCAGTGCAAGTGACAAGGACATCATCAAAGTGTTGAGCATTATAATGCCAACATAAAGAGCCTGAACATCTGGTTGACTCTCCAGCCTCTTAATTCCATAAGTTACTGAAGAAAATAATTTTGGAAAAAATAATTTTTATTCTTGTTGTTCTTATTTATTCTTCACTATATGCATCTATATATAAGGATTACATTCTTGGAGAAAAAGAAAAGAGATTGAGAGAAGATTGGGAAGATGAGAGATTTGGGGAATCTCTTTTCTATATTAGGAAACAGAATATACAATTACTATATTTCAACACTCCCCCTCAAGTTGGTGCATAGATATCGAGTATGCCCAACTTGTCAACAAATTTCAAGAAGAGCCGAGTCGAAACAGCCTTGGTTAGGATATCTGCGAGTTGATCTTCTGACTTCACCTTGGATATCTCAATAACTTTCTCATCTAATTTTTCTTTGATGAAGAATCTGTCCACCTCTACATATTTCGTCCTATCATGCTGAACTGGATTAACCGCAATATCACACGCCGCTTGACTGTCACAATACACCTTCATAGGTTCCTTTGGACCATAGCCTAAGTCCTGCAACAGGAGTTTTAGCCATAAAGCTTCTGTTATACTTAAAGCTACTCCGCGATACTCAGCCTCTGCACTAAAGTGTGCAACAATATTTTGCTTCTTGTTCCTCCATGTAACTAAATTTCCTCCAACAAAGGTGAAATATCCTGAAGTGGAGCGCCTATCGATTGTAGATCCTGCCCAATCAGCATCAGTATATGCCTCAACCTTCAAGTGATCATATTTCGCAAATAAGACTCCTTTTCCTGGGGCTGACTTAATGTATCTCATAATTCTCATCACCATGTCCATATGTTGTTCCCGAGGTGCATGCATAAACTGGCTTACCACACTTAAAGCATATGACAAATCTGGTCGTGTATATGCAAGATACATTAGTCGTCCAACCAATCTCTGATATCTTTCCTTATCACAAAGCACTTGATCAGCTTCGTTGCATAGTTTCAGTCCTTCTTCCAATGGTGTACTAATCGGTTGACAGGCGGACATTCCAGTTTCCTTCAATAAATCCAGAGCATATTTTCTTTGAGAAAGAAATATCCCCTTTCTTGAGCGAAAAACTTCAATACCAAGGAAGTATCTCAAAGAACCAAGATCTTTCATTTCGAACTCTTGTGACAAGTAATTCTTTAATGCCTTCATCTCCTCAGGATCATCTCCAGTTACTATCATATCATCAACATAAATAATGAGAGCATTAATTTTATCTTCTTTCCTTTTTAGAAATAGAGTATGATCAGAATTACTCTGATCGTATCCGAATGTCCTCATTGATTTTGTAAATCTCCCAAACCAGGCTCTTGGCGATTGCTTCAGTCCATACAATGCTTTCTTCAGACGACATACTTTGTTGCTGTGTTGGACTGGTCTATTCGACCCTGGTGGAAGATCCATATAGACTTCTTCTGTCAATTCCCCATGCAAAAATGCATTCTTCACATCAAATTGCTCCAACGGCCAGTCAAGATTTGCAGCAAGTGACAGTAGAACTCGAATAGTGTTGAACTTTGCCACAGGTGCAAATGTTTCGTCATAATCAATTCCATAAGTTTGAGTGTACCCTTTGGGAACCAGCCTTGCCTTGTACCGCTCTATCAAACCATCTGATTTATATTTCACTGTATAAATCCATCTGCATCCTACTGGCTTCTTCTCTGCTGGCAGCTCGACTATCTCCCAAGTCTCATTCTTCTTCAAGGACTTCATCTTCTCATCCATAGCTGCTTTCCACCTTGGATCGGCTAAGGCTTCCTGCACACTATTAGGAATAGATACAGCAGATAATTGATTTACAAATGACTTATTTGATTCAGACAATCGGTGAGTGGACACATAATGACTCATGAGATACTTGACATTACTAGTGGGATTAGGCTCGTAAGTGGGTTTGGGGATACCTCTAGTAGTACGGTTTGAGAGTTCTCTTCTTGGAGCTTTGGACAGCGATGACGATTGATTTTGGGGTTCAGCTGGGAGTAGAGATAGATCTGATGGTACTGGTGGTGGAGATAGTTCATATGGTGCTGGTGGTGGAGATGGCTCATCTTCATGGAGGTTTGGCACTGACTGCAGATCTTCGTGGAAATTTTCTTCCTCAATCAAGTCTTCATTCGAGTGATCGTCATTACTTACATCCTGATTTTCTCCCCTTATATCTGATTGTTCAGTTTGAATAGTAACTACTTCATCATAGGCAAGAGTTTGAACTTCACTTCGGTGCTCCCCCTGAAGTTCAACCTCAGAGAAAAAATACATCTCATCTTCATGGAACACAACATCCATAGTCACAAACATCTTTTGAGTTGGTGGGTGATAGCACCAACACCCTTTCTTATTCTGTGCATATCCCACGAAAACACAGCGGACAACTCGAGGAGTTAACTTATTGCGTTCATGTTAATGAAGATGAACAAATGCAACACACCCAAATACATGAGGTGGCAAGTTGACGACTTTTGGTGCATTCACAGCTTCAGTTAGTGCTTGAAATGGTGTGAGGAAGTTTAGGATATAAGAGGGAATTCGGTTGATTAAGTATGCAGCAGAAGCAAGGGCTTCTCCCCAATAAATGAGTGGCAGATTTCCATGGATGAGAAAAGTACAGACCACTTCGAGCAAGTGTCTATTTTTCCTTTCTGCAACTCCATTCTATTGAGGTATATACGAGCATGTAGTCTGATGAACAATTCCGTGTTCCACCAAATATTGTTGCAGATTTGAACTCAGGTACTGTAACCCCTGTTTTCCCAGAAAGGTATTTTTCGATATTTTCTGTATTTAAAATTTTCGCAAATTATTTTTTTATTGTTAAAATTAGATTATTTCACAAATTATATTTATAAATTATTGTATTAATTTTCTTATTGGATTATTTTCATTTTATATTATTTTTCTTGCATTTTTGACATTCGAGTGCTGTTTGTGCGCCGATCGTCCGTTTTTCACCATTTTGAATTCTTTTTCGCATTTTCTTGGTTTCATTCATATTTGTTAATTATTTTTGGGTTATGATGAATTTTTAGAAGTGTTTTGGCCAATTTGAGATTTTTGGCCCTTAAGGAGATTTTTAGGAGCTATAGGATTCATTGTATTTTGTATCCTCATTTGAAATCTACCCAATATCCATTACCCAATTGTATACCTATTTAATCCTATTGATACCCACTACCCATTAACCCACATTTGATTCCCTATAAATACCCCCTCATCTTTTAATCCCTAACCCTAATCTTCTTTTTCCTTCTCCTAATCAAGCCGGCTCCCTCTCTCCATCTCTTCTCCATCCGGCCTGCATATTATACCCCAGGCCGACCCTCTCTTTCCTCTCCCTTGCCCTAGCCGACCACCTATATCTCCTCCCTACATCTTTCTATACAACTCCGCTTCAAAAACTCGTCTCTCCTCTCCTTCTTGGGTCCGGCCAGCACTCAAAACAGCACCCCCTACTTCAAGAACAGCCCCTCCTTCATCTCTTCGCTGATTTGGTGAAGAGGGTAGCATCCGTTTGAGTTCGTGCTTCAAGAAGACGATCGTAGGCAAGATTCGGTTCGTGGGTTCGCTTGGAATCACGCGTGGAAGGACTTTTGCACATGGGTTTCCATTGCTAGGCTTCGTAGCACCGCGTTCGTCATCACATAAAGGCAAGTAACTTGTAATTAAATTTCTTAGGTTGATACAAGTAGAAAGTTCACACATAGGATAGGTTGAGACTAGAGACGGACCAAGATCATGTTTTTATTTGTGGATTTTGTCTCTATTGTTCAAAACAGGCCATAGACGACTTAGGACATGTATTTGATAGGATTGTGCCTTAGGTTTCACCCAAACGCGATTGTTATCGCGTATGTGACATATTGTATACCCGATGTATGTTTGAACACCCATATGAGAAATACTAGGTTTTTACATGTTAGATATCCTCCATTATGACTTTTAGACAGTGGGTAGGCGTGGTTTTGAATTTGGAAGAGTTTTGATGAATTTTGAGGAAGTTATGACGTTTTGAAACTTGGTTGAGAAATCTGGAAATTTGGATTGAACTGGATTGATTGCTGTTTTTACCTGGATTAAAGTCCGAATCTCAACATGGCTATTTCTGAGTAATTTGTAGAGAATTGAATCTAATTTCTAATCCCACTAGTTTCACCCCGTTTGGAGTTCGTATAAATTAGTTATGATTATTTTAGTAACTGTATGCCGGTAGTTCCCAGATTTATTTCGGGGTAGATTTTATCACCAATTTATTTTCAAGATCCAAGTTAGACATAATTTCATGCCACAAGATTTTGTCCAGTGTTTCAATATGATGTTAGGTAGTTCTCTGATTTTTGTGGTGATTAAAAGATGAGTTTTGAGTGATGCCTTACATCCTTTTCTATAGATCGCTTTTGCTGTAAACTGCGTGTGATTGTATGTTGAATGTCGTGTTCACCTTATTTCTAATTACTGTATGAATATTTCATGTGAGATATGAAAGTTGGGTAATTGTGTATAATTTCACCCCGTTTTGGCGGAAGTGGATTTTGATGCGCTGTGTGCAAGATATGTATGATTTTGTACAGCGGTGTTGAAGAATTCCAGATCCATCAAAACTGTGTTATGTGTTATTTTCTATTTTTGAAAACATATCTATACTTTCTGTAAAAATATGAAAATCTATATTTTGAGAATATACTTATAGGGGATTACCCCAGAATTTTCGTGGGTTTAATTAATGACTTTGTATGCTGTTTTCATGTGGTTTAAGTTATTCCCCTGTTTTCTGGCTGTACATGAAAACTGTGTTGAATTGTGTTTTGAGTCGAGATGTTGTGAAATAGCATATGGATTTATTATACCCGTTAGAAGCGTGTGGAAGTCTAGTTTCCAGATCCTTCGACGGATTATAAATTGCATGCCTGTAGATCTGTGGATCTCTGTTTTAGTACAGACTGGTCTTGCTGTCCCGATTACCAACATACACCATTTTGCCCGTATTTGTGAATGAATAGTACCATTACTTGCTGATCTGATTCCCTGAGTCTAAACCTGATTATAACCTGTTAGTCTGACATTATTTAGCACACTGTCAAGCCTGTTGATGATCTTAATAATAAAAGTAATCAAGCCGGGGTTTAATGGGAAAGATCTAGTAGTGGATAGTGCAGAAACGTGTACTCGGAAGGGGGTCCGTGTTTCCCATATTTGGAATTTGGTATATGATTTGGATTATTTGGAATTTGGTATATGATTTGGATTATTTGGAATTTGGTATATGATTTGGATTACTGTTTCCTGTACCTGAGTATACTGCCCTGCATGGTCCCCTATGAAATCTAAAGCGAAATTGTTTGATGTAGCAACCATGTAATATAATTTGGGGTGCATGTCGTGCTACCTAGATAGTTAATAAAAGATTAGACTTAACATAACCTGATGATCCTGTTTACCTGATTCATGATTTCCTGTTACATGATTACCTGATTATCCTGTTACCTGTTTTCCTGATACATGATACATATTTACCTGATTTCCTAATTACCTGACAATTATACATGCTACCTGTTTAACTGTTGACACTTGACATATGTTTACCTATACCTGTTAGTATATCATGTGGTTAGATAGTGTTCATGTGCTTGTATCCTATTCTATTTGTGACCCGGACTTGCCATTGACGGGTACTGTGTTTTCTCCTTTCCTTTTTCCTGCATTCGTTGTATTGCAGATTTTGGAGGACAGGTTCCTAAAGGTATTGGCAAGATGATGGGCTAGAGGCTGAATTTTGCTATTGCTATTCCTGTTACTTATTTTGGACAATATTGTATTTTGAACTTGTATTATTCCTTGTATTTGGGCAATGTGACCCAAGATTATTGTGTAATTCAGATCATGAATATTTGAGGTTAATGTGTTTTATTTCAAGTATTCTTGTTGGTATTTGGTTCATAAGTGCATGTGGTTGATCTTTTTCTGGCTTCCGACTCTGATTTTACTGTGATATGTTGTAAAGAATTCCTGAACAGCTTAAGGATGATTATATTCATTCGCTGGACTTTTGTTACGCGCTCGTATTCCATGTTTTGAGAAGCGGGGCGTGACAGGGTTTTCTGTGGTATCAGAGCATCAGGTTTGGCTAATGTATTAGTTGCCTAATATATTAGACAAGCTTGGCTCGATCTGGAATCTGCGCAACATTTCACCAACCATACATGCACAAGTGAATTATTACCAACAATGATCTGGATACTAGTCTTATTCCTTCTTTTTTATCCCTTCTTATTCGATTTCCTTGATTCCTTTTTTCTTTCGTCTCTTTTAGTCGTTCTCATTTGTTGATTCTTTATTGGGTATAGTTTCGTTCTTTTCGTACCCATATTTCTTTGATTCTTTCATTCGTCTTCATTGTTGACTCATTTTGAGTATCGTACTAGTTATTTTTTTTCCGGCCATATTCTCTTCAAATTCTGCTTGTACCTCTCGTTCCTCTTCTTTCATATTCAATTCTTTGATTCTTATTTTCCTTCATCTCTTGTAGTTGTCCCCCTTTGTTGACTCTTCATTGAGTATAAAATCCATTCTTCTCTTGCCTATATTTTCTTTATAATATATATATATTTCCGAATATTTTGTGTATTTCGATTATTATTATATTTTGGATCTTCTATAAAATTGTTTTCTAAAATTTTATTATTTCGAATAACTGTGTATTTTAATATCACAAATTTTCAAAACCTATCTTCGTACTTAAATTGAGCAATCAATATCTAAGTACGTGTGGAAGATCGTATCATTTCGTTCATCGTTTTGTTGCAACTGGATGTCGAGATGACAAACATGCCACTAGACATCAATGGAGGCAAATTGCAACTGGATACTGGTGAGGCAAAATGTGCAACCGTATGTACAGATGGTAAGCTGCAACCTGTTGTCGGGATGGCAAACCCGCAACTTGATGTCGAGAATGCAAGACTACAGATGGATATAAATGAGGCGAACCCACATCAAAGGATTTCTACTATTATTATTATCGTTTTCCTTATTATTATTAGTATTATTATTATTTTCGTTATTACTATTACTATTATTAGTGTTGTATTTTCTTACTATTTTAATCTTGATGTTGATATTGAATTACTTTCACTAAATTGATGAACCCCAAATTATTTTCTGGCTTGTATTATTATCCTTACCAGTATTGTTAATATTTTATTATTATTATTTTTACCAGTATATTTATGATGATTATTATTTTTATTATTTCTATTATTATTATTTTATTATGTGTTGATTTTTGTATTTTTAATATTATTTTTGTCAATGCCCATTAGTTTTGACCTAATTATTTCAATTAAATCCCTCATCTCAACCCCAATTGTATTCTGTTATCTCATTCTTTTCTTCCTGCTCGGATCGTTGCTGGGTGTCGCGTGGTCTACAATGATATGTCTGCGGCTTGGAACATCACCATCAGAGTGGCGCAGCGGAAGCGTGGCGGGCCCATAACCCACAGGTCCCAGGATTCTCTTGTTACTTCTTTTCCTTGTATTGTTTACTTCCCTCTATCTCTTGCATCTGTTCTTACCCGTTGGCTTGTTGTTTGATTCAATTCATCTTTTTCATTTTATCCAGTTTGCTTTTGCCATGTCCTATGTACCGCCTAAGCAAATTTCGAGGACGAAATTTTGTTGTAAGGTGGGTAGGATTGTAACCCCTGTTTTCCCAGAAAGGTATTTTTCGATATTTTCTGTATTTAAAATTTTCGCAAATTATTTTTTTATTGTTAAAATTAGATTATTTCACAAATTATATTTATAAATTATTGTATTAATTTTCTTATTGGATTATTTTCATTTTATATTATTTTTCTTGCATTTTTGACATTCGAGTGCTGTTTGTGCGCCGATCGTCCGTTTTTCACCATTTTGAATTCTTTTTCGCATTTTCTTGGTTTCATTCATATTTGTTAATTATTTTTGGGTTATGATGAATTTTTAGAAGTGTTTTGGCCAATTTGAGATTTTTGGCCCTTAAGGAGATTTTTAGGAGCTATAGGATTCATTGTATTTTGTATCCTCATTTGAAATCTACCCAATATCCATTACCCAATTGTATACCTATTTAATCCTATTGATACCCACTACCCATTAACCCACATTTGATTCCCTATAAATACCCCCTCATCTTTTAATCCCTAACCCTAATCTTCTTTTTCCTTCTCCTAATCAAGCCGGCTCCCTCTCTCCATCTCTTCTCCATCCGGCCTGCATATTATACCCCAGGCCGACCCTCTCTTTCCTCTCCCTTGCCCTAGCCGACCACCTATATCTCCTCCCTACATCTTTCTATACAACTCCGCTTCAAAAACTCGTCTCTCCTCTCCTTCTTGGGTCCGGCCAGCACTCAAAACAGCACCCCCTACTTCAAGAACAGCCCCTCCTTCATCTCTTCGCTGATTTGGTGAAGAGGGTAGCATTCGTTTGAGTTCGTGCTTCAAGAAGACGATCGTAGGCAAGATTCGGTTCGTGGGTTCGCTTGGAATCACGCGTGGAAGGACTTTTGCACATGGGTTTCCATTGCTAGGCTTCGTAGCACCGCGTTCGTCATCACATAAAGGCAAGTAACTTATAATTAAATTTCTTAGGTTGATACAAGTAGAAAGTTCACACATAGGATAGGTTGAGACTAGAGACGGACCAAGATCATGTTTTTATTTGTGGATTTTGTCTCTATTGTTCAAAACAGGCCATAGACGACTTAGGACATGTATTTGATAGGATTGTGCCTTAGGTTTCACCCAAACGCGATTGTTATCGCGTATGTGACATATTGTATACCCGATGTATGTTTGAACACCCATATGAGAAATACTAGGTTTTTACATGTTAGATATCCTCCATTATGACTTTTAGACAGTGGGTAGGCGTGGTTTTGAATTTGGAAGAGTTTTGATGAATTTTGAGGAAGTTATGACGTTTTGAAACTTGGTTGAGAAATCTGGAAATTTGGATTGAACTGGATTGATTGCTGTTTTTACCTGGATTAAAGTCCGAATCTCAACATGGATATTTCTGAGTAATTTGTAGAGAATTGAATCTAATTTCTAATCCCACTGGTTTCACCCCGTTTGGAGTTCGTATAAATTAGTTATGATTATTTTAGTAACTGTATGCCGGTAGTTCCCAGATTTATTTCGGGGTAGATTTTATCACCAATTTATTTTCAAGATCCAAGTTAGACATAATTTCATGCCACAAGATTTTGTCCAGTGTTTCAATATGATGTTAGGTAGTTCTCTGATTTTTGTGGTGATTAAAAGATGAGTTTTGAGTGATGCCTTACATCCTTTTCTATAGATCGCTTTTGCTGTAAACTGCGTGTGATTGTATGTTGAATGTCGTGTTCACCTTATTTCTAATTACTGTATGAATATTTCATGTGAGATATGAAAGTTGGGTAATTGTGTATAATTTCACCCCATTTTGGCGGAAGTGGATTTTGATGCGCTGTGTGCAAGATATGTATGATTTTGTACAGCGGTGTTGAAGAATTCCAGATCCATCAAAACTGTGTTATGTGTTATTTTCTATTTTTGAAAACATATCTATACTTTCTGTAAAAATATGAAAATCTATATTTTGAGAATATACTTATAGGGGATTACCCCAGAATTTTCGTGGGTTTAATTAATGACTTTGTATGCTGTTTTCATGTGGTTTAAGTTATTCCCCTGTTTTCAGGCTGTACATGAAAACTGTGTTGAATTGTGTTTTGAGTCAAGATGTTGTGAAATAGCATATGGATTTATTATACCCGTTAGAAGCGTGTGGAAGTCTAGTTTCCAGATCCTTCGACGGATTATAAATTGCATGACTGTAGATCTGTGAATCACTGTTTTAGTACAGACTGGTCTTGCTGTCCCGATTACCAACATACACCATTTTGCCCGTATTTGTGAATGAATAGTACCATTACTTGCTGATCTGATTCCCTGAGTCTAAACCTGATTATAACCTGTTAGTCTGACATTATTTAGCACACTGTCAAGCCTGTTGATGATCTTAATAATAAAAGTAATCAAGCCGGGGTTTAATGGGAAAGATCTAGTAGTGGATAGTGCAGAAACGTGTACTCGGAAGGGGGCCCGTGTTTCCCATATTTGGAATTTGGTATATGATTTGGATTATTTGGAATTTGGTATATGATTTGGATTATTTGGAATTTGGTATATGATTTGGATTACTGTTTCCTGTACCTGAGTATACTGCCCTGCATGGTCCCCTATGAAATCTAAAGCGAAATTGTTTGATGTAGCAACCATGTAATATAATTTGGGGTGCATGTCGTGCTACCTAGATAGTTAATAAAAGATTAGACTTAACATAACCTGATGATCCTGTTTACCTGATTCATGATTTCCTGTTACATGATTACCTGATTATCCTGTTACCTGTTTTCCTGATACATGATACATATTTACCTGATTTCCTAATTACCTGACAATTATACATGCTACCTGTTTAACTGTTGACACTTGACATATGTTTACCTATACCTGTTAGTATATCCTGTGGTTAGATAGTGTTCATGTGCTTGTATCCTATTCTATTTGTGACCCGGACTTGCCATTGACGGGTACTGTGTTTTCTCTTTTCCTTTTTCCTGCATTCGTTGTATTGCAGATTTTGGAGGACAGGTTCCTAAAGGTATTGGCAAGATGATGGGCTAGAGGCTGAATTTTGCTATTGCTATTCCTGTTACTTATTTTGGACAATATTGTATTTTGAACTTGTATTATTCCTTGTATTTGGGCAATGTGATCCAAGATTATTGTGTAATTCAGATCATGAATATTTGAGGTTAATGTGTTTTATTTCAAGTATTCTTGTTGGTATTTGGTTCATAAGTGCATGTGGTTGATCTTTTTCTGGCTTCCGACTCTGATTTTACTGTGATATGTTGTAAAGAATTCCTGAACAGCTTAAGGATGATTATATTCATTCGCTGGACTTTTGTTACGCGCTCGTATTCCATGTTTTGAGAAGCGGGGCGTGACAGGGTTTTCTGTGGTATCAGAGCATCAGGTTTGGCTAATGTATTAGTTGCCTAATATATTAGACAAGCTTGGCTCGATCTGGAATCTGCGCAACATTTCACCAACCATACATGCACAAGTGAATTATTACCACCAATGATTTGGATACTAGTCTTATTCCTTCTTTTTTATCCCTTCTTATTCGATTTCCTTGATTCCTTTTTTCTTTCGTCTCTTTTAGTCGTTCTCATTTGTTGATTCTTTATTGGGTATAGTTTCGTTCTTTTCGTACCCATATTTCTTTGATTCTTTCATTCGTCTTCATTGTTGACTCATTTTGAGTATCGTACTAGTTATTTTTTTTCCGGCCATATTCTCTTCAAATTCTGCTTGTACCTCTCGTTCCTCTTCTTTCATATTCAATTCTTTGATTCTTATTTTCCTTCATCTCTTGTAGTTGTCCCCCTTTGTTGACTCTTCATTGAGTATAAAATCCATTCTTCTCTTGCCTATATTTTCTTTATAATATATATATATTTCCGAATATTTTGTGTATTTCGATTATTATTATATTTTGGATCTTCTATAAAATTGTTTTCTAAAATTTTATTATTTCGAATAACTGTGTATTTTAATATCACAAATTTTCAAAACCTATCTTCGTACTTAAATTGAGCAATCAATATCTAAGTACGTGTGGAAGATCGTATCATTTCGTTCATCGTTTTGTTGCAACTGGATGTCGAGATGGCAAATATGCCACTAGACATCAATGGAGGCAAATTACAACTGGATACTGGTGAGGCAAAATGTGCAACCGTATGTACAGATGGTAAGCTGCAACCTGTTGTCGGGATGGCAAACCTGCAACTTGATGTCGAGAATGCAAGACTACAGATGGATATAAATGAGGCGAACCCACATCAAAGGATTTCTACTATTATTATTATCGTTTTCCTTATTATTATTAGTATTATTATTATTTTCGTTATTACTATTACTATTATTAGTGTTGTATTTTCTTACTATTTTAATCTTGATGTTGATATTGAATTACTTTCACTAAATTGATGAACCCCAAATTATTTTCTGGCTTGTATTATTATCCTTACCAGTATTGTTAATATTTTATTATTATTATTTTTACCAGTATATTTATAATGATTATTATTTTTATTATTTCTATTATTATTATTTTATTATGTGTTGATTTTTGTATTTTTAATATTATTTTTGTTAATGCCCATTAGTTTTGACCTAATTATTTCAATTAAATCCCTCATCTCAACCCCAATTGTATTCTGTTATCTCATTCTTTTCTTCCTGCTCGGATCGTTGCTGGGTGTCGCGTGGTCTACAATGATATGTCTGCGGCTTGGAACATCACCATCAGAGTGGCGCAGCGGAAGCATGGCGGGCCCATAACCCACAGGTCCCAGGATTCTCTTGTTACTTCTTTTCCTTGTATTGTTTACTTCCCTCTATCTCTTGCATCTGTTCTTACCCGTTGGCTTGTTGTTTGATTCAATTCATCTTTTTCATTTTACCCAGTTTGCTTTTGCCATGTCCTATGTACCGCCTAAGCAAATTTCGAGGACGAAATTTTGTTGTAAGGTGGGTAGGATTGTAACCCCTGTTTTCCCAGAAAGGTATTTTTCGATATTTTCTGTATTTAAAATTTTCGCAAATTATTTTTTTATTGTTAAAATTAGATTATTTCACAAATTATATTTATAAATTATTGTATTAATTTTCTTATTGGATTATTTTCATTTTATATTATTTTTCTTGCATTTTTGACATTCGAGTGCTGTTTGTGCGCCGATCGTCCGTTTTTCACCATTTTGAATTCTTTTTCGCATTTTCTTGGTTTCATTCATATTTGTTAATTATTTTTGGGTTATGATGAATTTTTAGAAGTGTTTTGGCCAATTTGAGATTTTTGGCCCTTAAGGAGATTTTTAGGAGCTATAGGATTCATTGTATTTTGTATCCTCATTTGAAATCTACCCAATATCCATTACCCAATTGTATACCTATTTAATCCTATTGATACCCACTACACATTAACCCACATTTGATTCCCTATAAATACCCCCTCATCTTTTAATCCCTAACCCTAATCTTCTTTTTCCTTCTCCTAATCAAGCCGGCTCCCTCTCTCCATCTCTTCTCCATCCGGCCTGCATATTATACCCCAGGCCGACCCTCTCTTTCCTCTCCCTTGCCCTAGCCGACCACCTATATCTCCTCCCTACATCTTTCTATACAACTCCGCTTCAAAAACTCGTCTCTCCTCTCCTTCTTGGGTCCGGCCAGCACTCAAAACAGCACCCCCTACTTCAAGAACAGCCCCTCCTTCATCTCTTCGCTGATTTGGTGAAGAGGATAACATCCGTTTGAGTTCGTGCTTCAAGAAGACGATCGTAGGCAAGATTCGGTTCGTGGGTTCGCTTGGAATCACGCGTGGAAGGACTTTTGCACATGGGTTTCCATTGCTAGGCTTCGTAGCACCGCGTTCGTCATCACATAAAGGCAAGTAACTTGTAATTAAATTTCTTAGGTTGATACAAGTAGAAAGTTCACACATAGGATAGGTTGAGACTAGAGACGGACCAAGATCATGTTTTTATTTGTGGATTTCGTCTCTATTGTTCAAAACAGGCCATAGACGACTTAGGACATGTATTTGATAGGATTGTGCCTTAGGTTTCACCCAAACGCGATTGTTATCGCGTATGTGACATATTGTATACCCGATGTATGTTTGAACACCCATATGAGAAATACTAGGTTTTTACATGTTAGATATCCTCCATTATGACTTTTAGACAGTGGGTAGGCGTGGTTTTGAATTTGGAAGAGTTTTGATGAATTTTGAGGAAGTTATGACGTTTTGAAACTTGGTTGAGAAATCTGGAAATTTGGATTGAACTGGATTGATTGCTGTTTTTACCTGGATTAAAGTCTGAATCTCAACATGGCTATTTCTGAGTAATTTGTAGAGAATTGAATCTAATTTCTAATCCCACTGGTTTCACCCCGTTTGGAGTTCGTATGAATTCGGGGTAGATTTTATCACCAATTTATTTTCAAGATCCAAGTTAGACATAATTTCATGCCACAAGATTTTGTCCAGTGTTTCAATATGATGTTAGGTAGTTCTCTGATTTTTGTGGTGATTAAAAGATGAGTTTTGAGTGATGCCTTACATCCTTTTCTATAGATCGCTTTTGCTGTAAACTGCGTGTGATTGTATGTTGAATGTCGTGTTCACCTTATTTCTAATTACTGTATGAATATTTCATGTGAGATATGAAAGTTGGGTAATTGTGTATACTTTCACCCCGTTTTGGCGGAAGTGGATTTTGATGCGCTGTGTGCAAGATATGTATGATTTTGTACAGCGGTGTTGAAGAATTCCAGATCCATCAAAACTGTGTTATGTGTTATTTTCTATTTTTGAAAACATATCTATACTTTCTGTAAAAGTATGAAAATCTATATTTTGAGAATATACTTATAGGGGATTACCCCAGAATTTTCGTGGGTTTAATTAATGACTTTGTATGCTGTTTTCATGTGGTTTAAGTTATTCCCCTATTTTCTGGCTGTACATGAAAACTGTGTTGAATTGTGTTTTGAGTCGAGATGTTGTGAAATAGCATATGGATTTATTATACCCGTTAGAAGCGTGTGGAAGTCTAGTTTCCAGATCCTTCGACGGATTATAAATTGCATGCCTGTAGATCTGTGGATCACTGTTTTAGTACAGACTGGTCTTGCTGTCCCGATTACCAACATACACCATTTTGCCCGTATTTGTGAATGAATAGTACCATTACTTGCTGATCTGATTCCCTGAGTCTAAACCTGATTATAACCTGTTAGTCTGACATTATTTAGCACACTGTCATGCCTGTTGATGATCTTAATAATAAAAGTAATCAAGCCGGGGTTTAATGGGAAAGATCTAGTAGTGGATAGTGCAGAAACGTGTACTCGGAAGGGGGTCCGTGTTTCCCATATTTGGAATTTGGTATATGATTTGGATTATTTGGAATTTGGTATATGATTTGGATTATTTGGAATTTGGTATATGATTTGGATTACTGTTTCCTGTACCTGAGTATACTGCCCTGCATGGTCCCCTATGAAATCTAAAGCGAAATTGTTTGATGTAGCAACCATGTAATATAATTTGGGGTGCATGTCGTGCTACCTAGATAGTTAATAAAAGATTAGACTTAACATAACCTGATGATCCTGTTTACCTGATTCATGATTTCCTGTTACATGATTACCTGATTATCCTGTTACCTGTTTTCCTGATACATGATACATATTTACCTGATTTCCTAATTACCTGACAATTATACATGCTACCTGTTTAAATGTTGACACTTGACATATGTTTACCTATACCTGTTAGTATATCCTGTGGTTAGATAGTGTTCATGTGCTTGTATCCTATTCTATTTGTGACCCGGACTTGCCATTGACGGGTACTGTGTTTTCTCTTTTCCTTTTTCCTGCATTCGTTGTATTGCAGATTTTGGAGGACAGGTTCCTAAAGGTATTGGCAAGATGATGGGCTAGAGGCTGAATTTCGCTATTGCTATTCCTGTTACTTATTTTGGACAATATTGTATTTTGAACTTGTATTATTCCTTGTATTTGGGCAATGTGACCCAAGATTATTGTGTAATTCAGATCATGAATATTTGAGGTTAATGTGTTTTATTTCAAGTATTCTTGTTGGTATTTGGTTCATAAGTGCAAGTGGTTGATCTTTTTCTGGCTTCCGACTCTGATTTTACTGTGATATGTTGTAAAGAATTCCTGAACAGCTTAAGGATGATTATATTCATTCGCTGGACTTTTGTTACGCGCTCGTATTCCATGTTTTGAGAAGCGGGGCGTGACAGGTACTCTCCGTCATTATCACTCCTAAGAACTTGAATCTGTGATTTATACTGAATCATAACATGCTTTCGAAATTTCTGAAACAATCACTAACTTCACTTTTCGACTTCATCAAACAAATTCAGGTCATACGGGTACAGTCATCAATAAAGGTCACAAACTATTTGGCTCCTCCAAATGTAGTGATTTTGGATGGACCCCAAACATCAGAATGAATAATCATAAAAGGAAGGGAGCTTCTACTTGGACTTGGAGGAAAAGAGACACGATGACCTTTTGCGAGTTCACACACATCACATCGAAAGGCAGATATATCCAACTTTAAAAATAAACTTGGAAATAATTTCTTCAAATAACCAAAAGAAGCATGCCCTAGACGTCGATCTCATAGCCAAATATCTGATTTCTTCTTCTCATCTTCGGATCCTTCCACACCTAGAGCTTGAGTCAACTTACTCGATCTTTCAGATTCTAAATCTAGGTAATAGAGCTTCCCGTGCCTAACCCCATAACCAATCGTCTTGCGATTCCGAATATCCTTAAATACGCAATGAGAAGGCCAAAAGACTACAATACAATGTAAGGCTGTAGTTATTTGAGTAACAGATAATAGGTTGAAATTCAAGGATGGCACAACTAAGGCAGTATCTAAGGTTAGGTTGTTTGTGAGATGTATGGTACCCTCGCCAGTAACAGTGGCAGGGTTACCATTGGCAGTGGACACAGTCGATTTAGTGGATGGTTGAAAATTTTGAATTTGTCTAGAATCAAAAGTCATATGGTCGGTGTTGATTCTTGATTTTGATGATCACAACACACTGCACATGTATCTATGCTATACTTTATAATTGCAGGTGCTATACACAAAGGACTCACTACTATACAGCTGAACAAATGAACAAGCACAAAGCTCCAAATAAAGACAATGGTTAAAGCTTCACTCAAGACTCAAGACTCAAGCTAAGACTCATGCTTAAAGTGTCATTTAATATCATGTCTTGTAAACAAATGTAATCTTGTTGTAATTGAGTCTTAGTATGATGTAAAGCCTTGTCACACACACACACACACTCACTTTTTTACAAATGTGTGTTTTCAAAACATCAAAAAGAGTCAAAACAGTTTGAAATAGTTTAACAGTTGAGTACCAGTCGACTGATACTCATACCAGTCGACTGTCGGTACAAAACTGACTAAACTTATTCAAACTCTGACCAGTCGACTCATTATGGCAACCCAGTCGACTGTTCGAGTGCGTTTGACCGTTTTCTGTTTTTAAAAAGTGTTTTTCAAAATTCAAAGCTGATTAGATCCGTTGGTTGACAGTTGGAATAACTGCTTCCCAACGTCCAGTAATTCTAACTCTATAAATAGAAGTTCAGAATTCACTGTTGAAAGGTCTAATATAATCTAACATTTCCGAGCACTCTTTTGAGAATTTTTAAGTGTTATTTTCCAAGAGACAAAGCTTTCAATTCTCTAAGTTTGGGTTCTCTACATTCAGTCCAGTATAACATCTGACTTCGTTCTGGACTGGATATAGAAGTCAACCTCTTTTAGCCACGTACTACATCACTAATCACATACAAGGCTATAGGTTGATTGTAAACATTTTCTTGTTTTTCTTTTACTCTCGGTTGGAGAGTTAGACTCTAGGGTGTAGAGTCAGTGTTTTCACTCTTGGTGGAAGAGTGGGTTGCTTTCTCTGGTTGAGAGAAAGGACTACGGGTTAGACAAGGTTGTTGTCTGAACGCTGTAGGGTATTCTTGTAAACTTGTTTTCAAGAATAGTGAAAATCTCAAGTGGGTTGCTTGGGGACTAGATGTAGGTCGGAAGGACCGAACCAGGATACATCGTGTGTACTCTGTGGTTGTATCTCTTGAACTTGCACTTACATTTTTCTGTTTGTTTTATTACTGTGAAACTTGTCTAGGACAGTCGACTGACTCCTTTATAAGTCGACTGGTTAGACTTGTACTCTGTAAGTTTATTGTTTAATAAGTAGACTGTTTCTGCTTTAAGTCGACTTCACATATTTATTTGAATTATCTCTTTTTGGGTTAACACAATCGACTGATTTCACTCCTAAGTTGACTGCACCGAAGAAAAATTCTTATTCCGCAATTTTATTTTTAATAAACACTATTCACCCCCCTCTAGTGTTTGTTGCCCTGCCTACAGGATCCAACACTTGGTATCAGAGCAAGGTTAAAGGCTATGGCAACTACTTCAAATGCAAATCAGTACTATGAAGGCCAATCTACACAAAGGCCACCTCTCTTCGATGGAACAAACTACAACTATTGGAAGTGCAGGATGAAGATCTACCTCCAATCCATCAATTATGAAATATGGAACATGACGGAAACGGAATACACTGCTCCTACTATTCCATATGCACAATGGAATGATGATATGAAGAACCAAACTATGAACAATGCAAATGCAATGAATGCATTATTTTGTGCTCTCACAAAGGAGGAGTTCAACCGTGTATCAAATGCAACAACCGCACATCAAATCTGGCATATACTCGAGGTAACTCATGAAGGAACAAACAAAGTGAAAGAATCTAAAATATCTGTTCTTGTTCACAGGTTTGAAATGTTCCGCATGAAGGAAAACGAAAATGTGTCCGAAATGATTACCAGATTTACTGACATTACAAACTCACTTGTGGCACTTGGAAAAACATATACACAAGCAGAGATGGTGAGAAAAGTTCTTCGTGCACTCACTCCGGAATGGGAAAAGAAGACCACTACAATAGATGAAGCAAATGATTTGTCACAACTTTCTCTTGAGAATCTTGTGGGAAATCTAATGGCCTATGAAGTTCAACTCGAAGAACGGAAAAAGGATGCAGAACCACCACAGGCAAAGAAGAAATCATTAGCTTTTAAAGCCATGACAGACTCAGAAGATGAAGAAGAAGATGAAGAGGAGATACCCATGTTCACAGGGAGATTTAAGAAATTTCTAAAGAAAGGTAAGTTCAATTCCAAATTTAGAGATTCTAATGATCCTCCAACTTGTTTCAAGTGTAATAAAACAAGTCACATGAAGAAGGATTGTCCCCTAGAAAATACAAAGAATAAGGGAAAGACCTCCAACTTCAAGAAGGACAAGTACACAAAGAACAAGTTTGCCAAGAACAAGAAGGCTTATCAAGCAACTTGGGATGACAGTGATTCTTCCTCAGAAGAAGAAACTGATGAAACCAACGAAGTTGCAAACATGTGTTTTATGGCTTCACAAGGTCAAGTAAGTAATGATTTTGATTCAGAAGATTTACTTGATGCTTTTAATGAAATCTTTCAAGAGTTGAAAAAGGAAAAGATTAGAGTTAAGAATCTAGAGAAAGTTAATCAAACACTTTCTCAAGAAAATCTTAACGTTGATCATGAAGTGAAATCCTTAAATTCTCGTATTGCAAGCCTAGATACGGATCTTGAATCTCTGAAGAAGAATTATGAAGAGATATCTAAGAATGTATCTAAGTTCAATAAAGGCAAAGAAAATTTAAATGATGTTCTTCATAATCAAGTGAAATCTAGTCAAAAATATGGTCTTGGTTTCAAAAACTCTCTTGTAAAAGAATATTCTTCTAAAAACACTAGCATAAATAAACCTGAATCTATTTCTAGTGTTACACATAAACTATATGAATTCTTTGAAAAGCCTAAGGTTACAAATGTTAGTGATAAAAGCAAGTCTAACATTCGGTTAAGTCGACTGAGTCTATCCACCAGTCGTCTGTCCAGAGGAACTGTGTCTTATTCAACAAGACCATAACCTCATATAAGTCGACCTATCGTATCATCCAGTCGACTGCCGTACAGTAGAAGTCGATTGAAAGATGCTAAAAAGTCGACTGGACAGAACAAATTTGTATGGGTTCCAGTTAACTTGAATTTGAATGATAGAAATGCATATATCAATTCATATATGTTAAATGTATGTAATTCTGTTAATTTTATTCCTGCTTATGAGGAAAATCAAACTCATTATGGGTTTGGTTTTCCCCTAACTCATATGTTTTGGACCCAATGAAAAGGGTACCATATTTACATTGAATATTTTATAGGTACCAAAGAAAGATCGCTGGATACTTGACAGCGGGTGTTCAAAACATATAACTGGTCATGCCAATCTCCTATCCACCATACAAAGCATCGATGGAGGAACAGTAACCTTTGGTGATAACAACAAAGGAAAAGTCATAGGAATCGGCATGGTTGGTAAAAATTCTAATCCCACTATAGAAAATGTACTGTTAGTTAGTGGATTAAAACTTTGTTAAGTATTAGTCAATTGTGTGATAAAGGATATAAAATTGTATTTGAAAAAGATGCTTGTTTAATTTATGATTCTACTATGCAAAATATCATTTTTCAAGGTTTTCGCAAAAATAATATTTATGAATTATGTTTGAATACAAATGAGTTTTCAAATGATTTTTGTTTAATAGCTTCTAATAATGATTCTTGGCTTTGGCATAGACGTTTTGGCCATGTGAATATGAAAAATCTCTCGAAGATATCTAAGTATAACCTAGTTAAAGGACTGCCAAAACTATCCTTTAAAAAGGATAAGTTATGTGATGCATGTCAACTAGGAAAACAAATCAAATCCACTTTTAAAACAAAAGAAGTTATTTTTACTAGTAGGCCGCTCGAATTAATTCATATGGATTTATTTGGCCCTACTAGAGTTGCTTCTTTAAATAAAAGTTGATATATATTTGTTTTAGTAGATGATTTTTCACGATTCACTTGGACATTCTTTTTAAAACATAAATATGATGCGTTTGATGAATTTGCAAATTTTTGTAAACGTATTCAAAATCAAAGATCTCTAACCATAGTCACTATAAGAAGTGATCATGGTGGAGAATTTAAGAATGAAACATTTACAGAATATTGCAACAAGAATGTTATAACACATTCATTTGCATTTCCTAGAGCTTCACCACAAAATGGAGTGGTCGAAAGGAAAAATAGGACTTTGCAAGAATGCGCACGTACCATGCTTGTTGAAAGTAATTTACCAAAGTATTTTTGGGCTGAAGCTGTTGCTACAGCTTGTTATGTTTTAAATAGGATTCTTATAAGACCTAAGCTAAAGAAGACTTGTTATGAATTATTTTTTAATAAACTTCCTAAAGTCTCTTATTTTAAGACATTTGGTTGTAAGTGTTTTATTCTGAACACTAAAGATAATTTAGATAAATTTGATCCTAGATCTAATGAGGGTATCTTTTTGGGATACTCAAATAGGAGTAAAGCATATAGAATCTTCAACAAGTCTATCATGACTATTGAAGAGTCAATGCATGTTACATTCGATGAATCTCTGCCTTCATCAAATTTAATTAAAGATGATAAAACTGATTCATCACCTTTAAATAAAGTGATTACATCTTTAGAACAAACTAGTCTTGCTGATAAGTTGGACTACAAGTCGACTGAAGCAAAGCAGTCGACTGAAGAACCTGTCAAGTCGACTGATCCTATTGTGATGTCTCCAACTTTACCAAAATCATTTGTTGAAGTTAAAGATCATCCTCATGACTTAATAATTGGTGACATCTCCCATGGTATTCAGACATGATCACATATTAATATGATATCTCATACAGCATTCTTGTCGAATTTTGAACCGAAAAATATACAAGAAGCTTGTGAGAATGAATTTTGGATGAATGCCATGCAAGATGAATTAAACCAATTCATAAGAAATGATGTATGAGATTTAGTTCCATGACCTCCTGATCATACTATTATTGGTACCAAATGGGTATTTAAAAATAAGTTAGATGAATCAGGACAAGTTGTAAGGAACAAAGCTAGACTAGTTGCTCAAGGATATAATCAAGAAGAAGGCATAGATTTTGATGAAACATATGCTCCTGTTGCTAGATTAGAATCAATTCGTATTTTATTATCTTTTGCTTGTTTCATGAATTTTATACTTTATCAAATGGATGTTAAAAGTGCTTTTCTTAATGGATTTATTAAAGAAAATGTTTATGTTAAACAACCACCAGGTTTTGAACATGAACAATTCCCAGATCATGTTTATAAATTGAAAAAGACTTTATACGGTCTTAAATAAGCACCTCGTGCTTGGTATGATCGTCTGAAAACTTTTCTTTTAGAAACAGGATTTGAGATAGGTAAAGTAGACACTACATTGTTTATTAAGAGAATTAAGAATGATATCTTAATCATACAAATATATATTGATGATATAATCTTTGGTTCTACTGATAATAATCTATGTCAAGAGTTTGCTAACACCATGAAAAACGAGTTTGAGATGAGTCACATGGGTGAACTCAATTATTTCCTTGGACTTCAAATTAAACAGTCCTCAAATGGCATATTTATTAATCAAGGAAAATATGCAAAGGAATTACTCAAACGGTTTAACATGGATAGTACAAGTAGTAAATCCACACCTATGGCTACTACTACTACCCTTGACAAAGTTGTATTAGGTAAGAGTGTTGATCAAAAATTCTATCGAGGTATGATTGGTTCACTCTTATATATTACCGCAAGTAGACCAGATATTATGTTCAGCATATGTTTGTGTGCTAGATATCAGTCTAGTCCTAAAGAGTCTCATTTAAAAGCTGTGAAATGAATTTTAAGATATATTAAAGGCACATCTGATTATGGTTTATTTTATCCACGCACCGATAATTTCCAACTTTTGTCGTATAGCAATGCTGATTTTGCTGGTAGTAAAACTGATCGCAAGAGCACTAGTGGGACATGTCACTTTTTGGAACATTCACTAGTCTCTTGGTGCAGTAAAAAGCAAAATTCAGTGTCCCTATCTACTACAGAAGCTGAATATATCGCTGCAAGTTTGGCAAGTGCACAAATTTTGTGGATGAAACAAACCTTATTAGATTATGGTATTTCATTTGAAAAACCTTCAATTATGTGTGATAATACCAGTGCAATTAATCTATCTAAAAATCCGGTTCAACATTCACGTACGAAACATATTGATATTCGACATCATTTTCTACGTGTTCATGTTTTAAAAGGAGATATATCTTTAGACTTTATCTCTACTGATAAACAAGTAGCTGATATCTTTACAAAACCCCTTAAAGAAGATACTTTTATTTCCTTAAGAAGAGAACTAGGAATATGTAATTTTATTGATATTTGCTGAAAATATTTCTGTCAAGTCGACTGTGTTTTACTTAAGTCGACTGCCTCGTATTTTCTATATAGTTATTTTCTTCTTTGACCAGTCGACTGAATTTTGCACAAGTCGACTGATCAGTTGATATATAAAAACATACTCTTCTCGACTAAGTCGACTGTTCTATACTATCAGTCGACTGTCGCGAGTTAATCTGTCTTCAGCGTCGACTCATCCCACAGAATTTGAGACAAATGTCTATCCTTTTACTGACCCGTGACCTCTCTATCAGCCGTTGATCTCTTCCCTATTTGATCTCAGCCGTCTGCCTTCAGTTAAAACCCTTCTTCACAGCCTCCATCTTTTTACCCCAAATCAAAAACCCTAAGGAGAGAAGAAGGAGATCAATCCTGAAGAGTCGACTGCCGAATCCTCTCGAGCTGCTGATCCTCGTCCCTCATCTTGCTGTTTGTTTCCCTCTTCCCTGTTGGTAAAATCTCATCCCTTGCATTTCTCTTAATGGCACCTAAAAGATCTAAGCGATCTTATAGTGATGCTAGTTCTTCATCCCTAGATTATTCTAAATACCTTAGAAGTCCTGATCTTTTGGATCAATGGTACCTTATTTGTACCATGGTGATATTTCCAGGACGATTTGTTAATTTCAATGACTTAGATAGGTTCAATCTTGTCCCTATCTTTCAAAACTGTAGTCATTATGAGTATCTATCCTTAGTAAATCAACCCAATTACTATCCTCAACTTATCTACCTCTTTTATACAAACATGAAAGTTGTTCAAAAAGAGGATGGTGAAATTATTATTTTTTCCTCGGTCAAAAATACCAAGATTAAACTCACATCCGAGAGAATTAATCTTATTATGGGTATTGATGACGAAGGACTTGATTTAGGAGAAAAAATTCTAGATGAATCCTCTATTCTTTCCAAAATATTTTTGCCAAATCATGGACCCCCCATGACTAGTAAAAATATTACACCTGTTGCAAAACTAGTTGCAAGAATATTAGCTTATAACATTCTTCCCAAAAGAGGAAGTTATGATCAGTATTTTATGGAATTACAACAAGCAGTTTATGCAATTTTTGGAAAGATTGATATCAATTGGGGTCGTGTCATCTTTCCCAAACTTTCACAGTCTCATACTCATTTCTTACCTTTTGGTGGTCTCCTTACCCGTGTCTTTGCAGCTTATGGTATTGATCTCGACTCAGAGACCAATGTCGTTAAGCAGTATGAGTGCTTCGATCGTGCTAGTTTAGCTCGTATGAAGCTTCTTGACCCTCCACCTAGAACTACCCCTAGATCTCCTCCTCCTTACCAAGTTCCTCTGGCAACTTCTGCTAGACGGTCTTCAGCTTCGAGTTCTTCTCGTCCTCGTGCTGATTTTGATGATCCACAAACTCTATATCAATGTATCAACTATCTAATGGATCATCAAGACAATGTTGATTCTCGTCTTGACTCTCTTGACTCCAAAATCACCAACCTAACTAACCTCTTCACTTCTCAATTTTCCCCACCGTCTCAAGCTGTTGATGAAGACACCGACGACGAAGACTGATGATTTTTTTTAAAATTTATTTCTGTAATTTTTTCTTTTTTAACTACTGTTAGTTTTCCAAAGACTTTGTTATTTCTCTAAGAAAACGTTATTTTCATTGTTATTTTATGTTTTTGTTGATGACAAAGGGGGAGAAATACCTTCTATACTGTGTTTGTGTTTGTATTTATCTACTGTGTGTGTGTTTATTGTGTATTTATCTCTTTGTTCAGTCGACTGATTACATTATAAGTCGACTGATATTGCTGTATGTTGTGTGTGTGTTTATTGTGTATTTATCTCTCTGTTCAGTCGACTGATTACATTATAAGTCGACTGATATTGCTGTATGTACTGTGTTTATTTTTTCTGTTAAGTCGACTGCCTCCATTATAAGTCGACTGATACAGTCTGTTTTATGATACATCTTTATGTATGCATGTTGTGTTTTTCATAGGGGGAGCATATCATTTCTATGCTTGTATTTTTTATATTTTTATCAGCTATTGTGTTGTCATCATCAAAAAGGGGGAGAATGTTGATTCTTGATTTTGATGATTACAACACACTGCACATGTATCTAGGCTATACTTTATAATTGCAGGTGCTATACACAAAGGACTCACTACTATACAGCTGAACAAATGAACAAGCACAAAGCTCCAGATAAAGACAATGGTTAAAGCTTCACTCAAGACTCAAGACTCAAGCCAAGACTCATGCTTAAAGTGTCATTTAATATCATGTCTTGTAAACAAATGTAATCTTGTTGTAATTGAGTCTTAGTATGATGTAAAGCCTTGTCACACACACACACACACACTCACTCTTTTACAAATGTGTGTTTTCAAAACATCAAAAAGAGTCAAAACAGTTTGAAATAGTTTAACAGTTGAGTTCCAGTCGACTGATACTCATACCAGTCGACTGTCGGTACAAAACTGACTAAACTTATTCAAACTCTGACCAGTCGACTCATTATGGCAACCCAGTCGATTGTTCGAGTGCGTTTGACCGTTTTCTGTTTTTAAAAAGTGTTTTTCAAAATTCAAAGCTGATTAGATCTGTTGGTTGACAGTTGGAATAACTGCTTCCCAACGTCCAGTAATTCTAACTCTATAAATAGAAGTTCAGAATTCACTGTTGAAAGGTCTAATATAATCTAACATTTTCGAGCACTCTTTTGAGAATTTTTAAGTGTTATTTTCCAAGAGACAAAGCTTTCAATTCTCTAAGTTTGGGTTCTCTACATTCAGTCCAGTATAACATCTGACTTCGTTCTGGACTGGATATAGAAGTCAACCTCTTTTAGCCACGTACTACATCACTAATCACATACAAGGCTATAGGTTGATTGTAAACATTTTCTTGTTTTTCTTTTACTCTCGGTTGGAGAGTTAGACTCTAGGGTGTAGAGTCAGTGTTTTCACTCTTGGTGGAAGAGTGGGTTGCTTTCTCTGGTTGAGAGAAAGGACTACGGGTTAGACAAGATTGTTGTCTGAACGCCGTAGGGTATTCTTGTAAACTTGTTTTCAAGAATAGTGGAAATCTCAAGTGGATTGCTTGGGGACTGGATGTAGGTCGGAAGGACCGAACCAGGATACATCGTGTATACTCTGTGGTTGTATCTCTTGAACTTGCACTTACATTTTTCTGTTTGTTTTGTTACTGTGAAACTTGTCTGGACAGCTGACTGACTCCTTTATAAGTCGACTGGTCAGACTTGTACTCTGTAAGTTTATTGTTTAATAAGTAGACTGTTTCTGCTTTAAGTCGACTTCACAGATTTATTTGAATTATCTCTTTTTGGGTTAACACAGTCGACTGATTTCACTCCTAAGTCGACTGCACCGAAGAAAAATTCTTATTCCGCAATTTTATTTTTAATAAACACTATTCACCCCCCCTCTATTGTTTATTGCCCTGCCTACAGGATCCAACAGTCGGTAGCACCCGAATCAATTATCCATGCACTATTCATAATAGAAGCAGAAATATTAAATACCTTACCATCATTACCTGCAGCTGTGACTAATGTAGAGGCGAGTCCAATACTCTTCTCAGCTCTATCAGTTTGTCCCATGGTAGCGCCACAAAGGGGAAAAAGAATGAATCTGATCTTCAGCAACCAGCAACACAACTTGGTCAAGAACAGCTCCAAGTCTTCAACAACCGGCAAAACAGCAACAATCCAATACCCAAACATCAACTCCACAGAGGATAAAAATAAAACACCCAACACCGAGATCCAAATACCAAACACAAGATCAAGATCCCCTTCACAAAACACCAAACACCAGCCTAAATCAACCCTTCATCTTCACCCAATAGCAAAGAGAGAGAGAGACAGCAGCAACAGCAAAGAGAGATCTGGTCGGCGGCGGTCGATGACTGACGTCGATGAGAGGCAACATCGTGTCGCTGTCGTTGAGCAGAACAGAGGGGCAGCGGGTTTGGGTAGCTGCGAACGGTGCTGGTCGACGGGTAGAGGAGCAGCACTGGGTTTCGATCTGGTCACTGCTGAAGTTAAGATCAGAGAAGAAGGGCATCGACGATTGGGGGAAGCAATGACAGGGTTTCGATCTGGGGTGGATTTCGATGAGGTAGGTGGCAAGGAGAGGTCGGGGGTTGAGGAGAGGTAGGTTTTGATTTCGACGAGGTAGGGTTCGATCTGGATGAGGAGGTCGGGGCTCAATGGCCGATGGGGGGTCGTCGACGGGGAGCACTAGGAAAGGTCGACGGAGGTCGGGAAGAAGGTAGTGGGTTCTGTGTTGGGGAAGATGAACAGTACGGTAAGTTGGGGAAGATGAACAGGTCGATGAGGTAAGTTGGGGAAGATGAACAGTGCGGAAACGACTGGCAGATTCGGGGATCTGGGTTTGGTCGAGATCGGGATGGAGGCATTAGATCCGATGGCCTCCGTCTCTTCTTCTTCTTCAACTAGCCTAGATCATGTTAGGCTCTGATACCATGAAAAAAATAATTTTGGGGAAAATAATTTTTATTCTTCTTGTTCTTATTTATTCTTCACTGTATGCATCTATATATAAGGATTACATTCTTGGAGAAGAAGAAAAGAGATTGAGAGAAGATTGGAAAGATGAGAGATTTGGGGAATCTGTTTCCTATATTAGGAAACAGAATATACAATTACTATATTTCAACAATTACATCATGGCAGCTAGAGCCGAAAGACCAAAAGACCAAAAACAGTTCTAGAACAAGTATTAATTTATCAAAAGAAAATGAACAATTAGTAATGGTAAGGGTGAGGGTGAAGATAAAGGTAGTTAATATGACTACAAACGGGATTAAATTGGAACCGTTTAAATTGGACACGAATCTTAAATTTTGCAAGGGCAAAACGGTAATTTCACATACAGACGGGTTCGAAATGGGAACCGGGTCTCCTCTCTTGGGCACAATAACCCATGAACGGATCTGTTCAACCGAGAGCGGGTCTCAACCCGTTCAGGACCAGTTCAATAAGATATGAGGAAATCCTGGCTCGTCCTTATCAACTGGTGGTGGTTTTAACCACTTCTATCCAGTCACACCGAGAAGTAGGGATTCGTTCTTATCTCGAAGCAGATCCCCACGGCGACTATAAGTACCCCCTACCTCCTACTGTTACAAGGTGATCACTCTTTGCCTACCTAAACTTCTTTTGATATTCTTTTTCTGAGCATTGACAAGAGCATCGGAGGGTGCATCGCCGAGATCCACCTTGGTGTTTCGTACTTCGAGTAGGTCAGCGGCAGCGCTAAGGAGTCAACCTACCAGCAGCGAAAGAGGTTAGATTTGGTCTGTTCGAGTTCTCGCGAATCCACAAATTTTATCTATTGCCCCCACACATGATTTAGCGGCAACAGATTGGTGCCATCTGTGGGAATATTTGAATAGCTATCTGACCCTCCTCGTTCACCCAAAGGTACTCCTAGCAATGCCTCCCAAGAGGAAGTCCGCGACCTCCAACCGTAGAAAAACCTCTACTCATCCTCCTCTTCCTCCTACGGAGGGTCTCCCTCTGCCCATCTAGCCCTACCGCTTGAACAGCCGATTCTTCAATCTATTCAACAGCCTCTAGGGCCCCAAGCTACTATTGGGGAGCCCTCTCGGCGAAGCCGCCAGAAGCAACCTCTGCATCAAGTTTGGGTCTCCATCCACAATGCCTCAACTGATTCCATGGCCTTCCATAGCCCTCCAACACCGAAGGACCTGCGAGACGCTCTCAACAACTGGCAGAACGATCCAGACCTTTAGATCCACTTGGATGAGAGGCGGACTCATGAAGGGAACCCCCACCGAGAGCATCAGAAGGACCGTTCTCCCCGCAGGACAGACTGCAGAGGGTACAACTCTCCTAGAAGACGGAGAGAGTCGCCCTAACATCGCCAGAGAAGAGGCTGCTCTCCAGCTGGCCATCCTGCACATCGGGCCCAACGGGAGCAGGAGGCCCCCATCACGAGGGCGGAATTCCAACAATTCCAAGAGGCGGTCCTTCGGGCGCTTAACGCCGCCCCCATCAATGCCCAACGAGCTCCTAGTCCTCAGCCAGCTCCCAGCCATCGCCGCGCCTTTCCTAGCCATCGCTGTCGCTCTCTCAATCCTCGTCCAGCTTCGAGCCATCCCTATCGTTCTATCAACCCATGACCTACTCAGAGCTATCGCCGCCGCAGCCCCAGCCCTCCTCTACGTGAGGACAAGTCTCGGGGCTCAGCGAGGTACGACTGAAGGGAGGACTCGGTCTACCGTCGTCTCCACGAGATGGAGAGGCACCTCGACCAGTTGGACAGAGATGAAAAGCAACAGGCGAGGAACCTCCGCCCAAGCAGGCCCCTTTTCTCCCGCACTATCATGGAGGCACTCGTTCCTGATAACTTCAAGCCTCCCCACTTCGAGTCCTACACCGGGGTCGGACCCCGTTGATCACATTGAGAGTTTCAAAACTCTTATGATGATCCATCATTCTTCCAATGTCCTCCTCTGCAAGACCTTCCCGGCCACACTCAAGGGGTCGGCTTGGGAGTGGTATTCCCGACTTGCACCGGCATCCATCTTCTCCTTCGACCAATTCGAAGGCCTCTTCCTCACACATTTCGTGAGCAGTCGTCACTCCGAGGAGACGAGCACCTCACTACTGTTCCTCAGCCAAAAGAAGGGCGAAAGGCTAAGGGGTTATGTCAAGCGGTTCACCACAGAAGCCAGTTCCATTGCCTCCTTAGATCAGTCAGTAGCTTCGGCTGCTTTCCAATCTAATGTCATCAATCCCGACCTCAGGGCATCCCTGGCCAAGAAGCCTCATCGGGACTTCTCCGAGCTCCTCCTCAGGAGCGAGAAGTACATCCGAGCTGAAGAGGCTCTCAATTGACCCACTCTGGAGGGGTCGTCTTTCAGCAATAAATGGAAGACTACTGAGGAAGAAGGAGCTAAGAAGCTCCAAAAGGATAACAGAGGTCAGTAGCGCCCTCTCCCCCGCTTCGAAAAGTTCACTCCACTCAATCCAAATGTCTCCGCATCCTGATGGAGATTGGGAACGAAGGTATCCTGCCACCCCCTCCGAAGATGAACACCTTCGGGAAGAAGAGAAACCGGGATAAGTGGTGTCGCTTCCACCGGGACCATGGGCACGACACAAACGACTATCAGGCCCTGAAGGACGAGATCGAGGCCCTCATCCAGAGGGGGCAGCTCGCTCTGTTCGTAAGAAGGGACAGAGCCGATCTGCCTCCACCGCCCAGGGGGGATAACAAGTGAACAGAACAGCATGCGGAGGCCCCAGTTGTCGAAGCGGAGGCCATCTTGCACCTTATACACGGAGGCCCAATGGGGGGAGATTCTAACTCCTCCCGAAAAGCCTTCGTTAGGAAAGTGAACTTTGTGCAGAGCCATCCTTCCCCCAAGGGCCTCGGAGTCCTAGTCACGTTTTTCGATAGAGACTTGGAGGGTGTCCGCACGCCCCATTGCGACACCCTCGTCATTAACCTCCGAATGGACAACTTTGATGTACATTGGGTCTTGGTGGACAATGGTAGCTCGGTCAACATCCTCTTTTGGAGGCGTTCAAGGGCCTCTAGCTATTAAGGGACCGGCTCAAGCCAGCTGGCTTCACCCTTCATGGATTCACTGAGGTACCAGTGACGATCGAGGGAGTTATAACTCTCGACGTCACCGCTGGAAAAATCCTGGTCACTCGTACGGAGTTGATGGATTTCATGGTGGTGGATTGAAAGCTGCTTATAATGTGATCCTGGGTCAACCAGGCCTCGCCGCACTCCAGGCCATCCCTTTGGCTTGTCACATGAAGATGAAGTTACCCACTCCCGTAGGGGTAGGAGAAGTGAGAAGGAGTCAGGAGGCGGCTCGCAAATGTTATGAATTAAATGGGAGGTCCGGTCCTCTCCCTAGAAGCCCTCGAGCTCCCACCGGAGAGTGACCAGACCATCTCCGAGCCAGTGGACGAACTAGATGAACTGGCCTTCTCGGAGGAAGACGCCACCAAGACATTCCGGGTCAGCAAGGCCCTTTCCCCTCCATCAAGGAAGATATCTCCCAGTGCATAAGGAAGAACCGCGATCTCTTCACCTAGACCGCAGCTAATATACCTGGGATCTTAGAGGAGCTCCTAATGCACCACCTCAGCGTTGCCCCGGAAGTCAAGCCCGTTCAGCAGAAGCGACGCAAGTTCACTCCTGAGCATCAACAGGCGATCAAAGAAGAGGTCAAAAAGCTCTTTAACGCCCAATTTATCCAGGAAGTGAACTACTCCGAGTGGCTATCCAATGTGGTGATGGTCAAGAAAGCCAACGGGAGCTGGAGGATATGCATCGATTTCACCGACCTCAATAAGGAATGCCCGAAGGATCCATTTCCCCTTCCAAGCATCGACACTCTGATCGATGCGACCTCCAGGCACGAGCTCCTTGGCTTCATGGATGCCTTCTCGGGGTACAACCAGATCCGGATGTTCCTTCCCGACATCCCGAAGACATCGTTCGTGACGGATTAGGGCCTGTATTGCTACTGGGTCATGCCGTTCGGCTTGAAGAACGCAGAAGCTACATATCAGCACCTCGTAAACAGGGTCTTCCGAGACCAGATTGGCCGAAACATGGAAGTCTATGTAGACAACATGTTGGTCAAGAGCATCCGAGGGCAGGAGCATGTTCTCGACCTCCAGGAAGCCTTCAGAGTGCTCATGAGGCACAATATGAGGCTGAATCCGAGCAAGTGTGCGTTCGGAGTCTCGTCCGGCAAGTTCTTGGGGTTCATGGCCAGCCAGAGGGGCATAAAGGCCAACTCCGAGAAGATCCAGGCCATTCTCAAAATGGCTCCCCCCTCCAGTGTTAAAGACGTATAGATGCTCCCTGAGTGCCTCGCGGTAATTGGGCGCTTCCTCTCCAAATCCGAGGAGAAGTGCCTCCCGTTCTTCAAGGCCCTCAGGACGGCTAAAGGCTTCGAATGGGGGCAAGCGCAACAAGAGTCCTTCGACAAGCTTAAGACGTACTTGGCCAACCCCCTACTCTTCAGTAAGCCAAGGCCCGGGGAGGTTCTCTACCTATACCTCGCCGCTTCGGAGTAGACCCTTAGTGCTGTCTTAGTAAGAGAGAAAGATAGGATGTAGAGGCCCATCTACTACGTGAGTAAGGTCCTCCGAGACGTGGAGCTCCGTTACCCGAAGCTGGAGAAGATGGCCCTCGCGTTGGTCATGGCAACTAGAAAACTCTGGCCGTACTTTCAGTCTCATTCGGTGGTCGTTCTTACTGACCAACCGCTAAAGCAGGTGCTCCACAAGCCAGAAACATCAGGCCGCTTGATGAAGTGGTCCATAGAGCTGAGCCAGCACGACATCAGCTACCAACCCAAAACCGCTATCAAGGTGCAAGCCCTAGCAGAATTCATTGTGGAGAGCACTATCCCCAACCCCTGCCAGTTTGTTGCCGAACCCCTGTTCTGGACCATTTACGTGGATGGATCCTCTTCTGCTGACGGAAGTGGGGCTGGCATCATCTTGACCGGCCTAGATACTTTCGTCCTGCAATACTCCCTCTGCTTAAACTTCCCTGCATCAAATAACGAAGCTGAGTATGAGGCCCTCATAGCGGGGCTCTGTATGGCTCGCAAGGCAAGAGCCCAGGGGATCAGAATCTTCAGTGATTCCCAGTTGGTCGTCAACCAAGTGTCAGGGGAATATGAAGCAAGGGACGAGCGCATGGCCAAGTACTTAGTTAAGGTTACGGGACTACTAGCCTTATTCGAAGACGTTCAACTCCAGCGGGTCCCTCGAGAGGAAAATGCACAAGCGGATGCCCTCTCCAAGCTCGCCTCCTCGTACCTCCAAGGTTTAGAACGGACCGTCTTGATAGAGGTCCTCCTCAGACCAAGTATCGATGAAGATAGCCCTGAGCCGATAGAAGCCTTACCCTAACACTTTGGGAGAACTGGATGAAGCCCCTCCTCGAGTACCTTAGAGACGGAGTTCTTCTCGAAGACCCAAAAGAGGCGAGGAGGATCAGGACCCGAGCCGAGCGGTACACACTTCTCGATGGAGTCATGTACAAACGCTCATACACTCAGATTGACGACCGACCCTATCTGAGGTGTCTCTCCCCGGAAGAAGTGCTTTATTCCCTGAAGGAGGCCCATGATGGTATGTGTGGCGCGCACTTGGGGGCGAGATCCCTCGCCCGTAAACTCTTAAATTATGGCTACTTCTGGCCTCCACTACAGAGTGACTATGAGGAGTACATTCGCTAATGCGACTCCAGCAAGATATTTGCCCCAATCCGTCGCCTGCCACAAGCCCAGCTCATCTCCTTGGCGAGCCACATCCCTTTCGTAATGTGGGGGATGGACTTACTCAGACCATTTCCTCCAGCACCGGCCCAGCTGAAATTCCTGGTCGTGGTGATAGACTACTTCTCCAAGTGGATTGAGGTCAAACCTCTCGCAACGATCACCGAGAATAAGGTCCAGAAGTTCTTTTGGAAGAACATCGTTTGCCAGTTCGGGGTACCCCGCATCCTCATAACCAATAACGGGACTCAATTTGCAAGAACAACCGTTCGCAACTTCTGTGCCGACCTCGGCATCCAGCAACGGTTCTCCTCGATAGCCCGCCCTCAATCCAATGGCCAAGCGGAGAATGCATATCGACAAATACTCTCCAGCCTGAAGAAGCGGCTTGATAAATCTACCAAGGGGTTGTGGGTCGAATAGCTCCCCAACGTGCATTGGAACTATCGCACCACCAAGAGAACTCCGACAGGGGAGTCCCCCTTCAACCTCACATATGGTTCCGAAGCCCTCATCCCCTTAGAAGTGGGCCTACCTTCACCCCGACTGATAGCCTACAGTGAAGCAAGAAATGCGAACCAGCTTTGCAACTTCTTAGACCTCATAGACGAGGTCTGCAAAAAAGCTGCCATCCGATAAGAGACCTACCGACATAGGATAATGCAATCTTACAACAAAAAGGTCCGCCCCACTAATCTCAAGGAGGAGGACCTAGTACTCCGGAAGTTGTCGATCTCCAATCAGAGCAAAAAGGGCAAGTTGGTACCCAATTGGGAAGGACCGTATAGGGTCTCCAGAGTTATTCGCCTAGGCACATATCAACTCGAAAACCCGGGGGGCAGGAGAATGCCGAGGACATGGAACGCAGAGCATTTGATGAAGTACCAAGAGGGTGTCTAAACACCACTCCAAGCAACTTTCCCAAGAGCACTCCATAAAACATGTCAAGTTTTTTTTTGTATTTTCTTTATCAAAGTGTAAGAGCGGCTCGCAACTTAGAAGCAGCTACCTAATTGTTTTCAATAAAAACAATCTATCCCCGCGAGTTCTCTATTTTTGAGCATGCTAATTGTACTACTTTGGGCGCTTACAAATATTTTTTGCATTAAAATGGCACGCTCGGAGTCCAACACTTGGTTCGATTCCACTTCAACTACTTGCTTTTAAGCGAGTACGAAGTGGTTCACCATTCGGAATTGCTCCCACAGCTGTGGATATTTTCTAAACGACACTCTCGGAGTCCAACACTTAGTTCGATTCTGCTTCAACTACTTGCTTTTAAGCGAGTACGAAGTGGCTCACCATTCGGAATTGCTCCCACAGCTGTTGATAATCTCTAAACGACAAATTCGAAGTCCAACACTTGGTTCGATGCAACTTTTGCTACTTGCGAACGAGTGAGTACAAAGTGGCTCACCATTCGGAATTGCTCCTACAACCGTTGACAATTGTAAACGCTAGCAAAACACACAAGTTCAAGAAACAAGTAATATTTCATTAATGTTTGAGGTACAAGTCTAACTATTGACCAACAACTCATCTTTACATCGAGATATAAAACTTGTGAAATGAAGATTACAAGATTACAGAAAGCTACTCAACCCCTCCTAGGGAGTGGGACACTCCGATTGAGAGATAACCGAGGTTCACGAGTGCCGTGCTGCGGTGGCCTTGCATCCGTGGAGATAGCTAGACTGGCGAACCGAGTGGCATCTTCAGTGCCTAAAAGCCTAAGTGTCTCCCCGGCAGATGCTCTGCTTGACGAACCGGCCACTTCGCTCTGCGCGTCCCCGGGGCACCTCGAGATAGGGGGCGAACGTAATGCCAACTCGTGGAACGACCTTCCCTGGGAGTATTCACCTCGGGGACAAGAGGTGGTTCGGACGTTGCTCCCTTTGGATAGTCGTCGCAGCCGATGGTTCTCTGCCTCTAGCTCCACGACCTGATCCTTCAGCGAGTCGTCCGTCACTCTAATTTTTAGTCGAGGCATTTGGATAGAGTTGCCCTGGGGAGAAGCATCGGTAATAGCCCTCCGAAGGTGCGCCGCTTCCAAGCTCTTCTCGAGCACGACGTTCTTTAACCCATCTTGTTCGGCCCCGACCTCGAACAAGGATTGACGAAGATACTTGAGCCACAGGTCTTAGCTGAAGGCCATTGAGGGACACGTCTCCTCTCCCTTGGGGGGCACTTCGCGAGCCTGCTCTTGTAGACGCTTCAGCTCGGAGTCACGATGAGCTAACGCCAGCTTAAGATGTTTCAGCTCTGACTCGGCTTTGAAAAGCCTCTCTCGAGTCCGAGTGAGGCCCATCCTCGTTACCTCTAGACCAGACCTGAGGCGTGCCTCTTCGGCTGTCTGAGGCACTTCAACAAGTTGTAATGATTCGGCGTTCTAAAAAAAGCCCGAACACGAAGGTGCTAAGTTTAAACGACTCCTACCAAACAACTCGGAACAACTCAGAGATAAGGTTCGAAGCAAACACTTGGTCAAAAAGTTCTCATTTCATTGAATATCAAAATGCGGTGGCCAGTCCGCAACAAGGCAATACAAAATCAAAAGAAAAAAAATGAAGTCAGGGAGGCACCTCGAGGTGCTGCTCCGCACTCTCGCTCGGCATCGTCACGAGCACCCCCTCCAGATTTGCAACCTCCTCATCCACTCCTTCGGCTTCTTCCCCCCTCCTTCAGGCTCGACCTCTGCTAAGGGTATACACTCCTCGTCTTCGACCAGGATGTAGAGGTGATACCCCGAGCTGTCGAAGTCGGGGATACGAGCCGCGACATGCTTGAAGGCCCGAGCGTAGGACTCCTCCATGTGGGCCTCCACCTAAGCTTGGATGGCCGCCTTTGCCTCGGCCACCGCAGCGTCCCGCTCCTTTAGCGCCTCCTCCGAGGCCTTTATGGCCTTCTCCATCTCCACCTCGGCCCGAGTCTTCCCCCTCTCCAACTCATAAGCCCTCGCCCCTTCAGCCACGATGCGCTCGTACGCCTTGGCCAAGGCCGCCTCTAGGATGGCGATCTCGACAGCTCGGGACGCCGAGAGCCATTACTCAGCCTCAAACATCTTCACTGCTTTAACCCGCTCCGCCCGGTCCCTATCGCTCGTCGCCTTCAGCTCCTTCTCTTACTCAGCGAACTGTTACAGCATGTAGCTAAGTGATAGGTGATATGAAAGCCGGAGAGAAAGAGGACGTGAGAATCAAAACCACAAACTTCGAAGTTCCGAAGGGCATAGCGAGAACACTTACTGACATCGTGGCCCGGGCAATCTCCAACGCATCGTCGCCCACAGTACCCGCCTTCAGTGTCGCTCGGTCCTTAGGGGTCGGCAGGTGGCACACGGCCTGCATGCTCATCGCTACATCGCCGAGAAAACTGTCCAGCTTCACACCCTCCAGTCGGGGGCGAAGAGCTTCTTGTGTTCCTCAGTCAGAATGGCCTTGGCTTCGGCGGTGAGGGGCGGCACCTCGAGCGCTAGTGCTGCCTCGACGGAGAACTCCCCGTCGGAAGGCTTGGTAGTCGTGGCCGAGGGAAGTGCCGCTTGGCGAGCCGAAGGGGAGTCAGACACCAAGTCTACAACAGTCACAGGAGCCGAGGGTGTCTGAGCTACTCGGTCGGACAGTGGCCCTGTCGTCATCCTCTTCCTCTTCTTGTTGTCCGGTCCCTTCGCAGCTGTCGCACTCCGCTTTGCCATCAAAGCTTTGAAGTCCATACTAGGGGCCTCAGAAAGACAACAACCGAAAGGAGTTAGCGCCAAAAAAGAACGGCATGAAAAAAGAAAAAGAGAAACAAAATTAGACAGAGCGTATTAGGGTTGATCGGACACAGACCCCCACCGAAGAGGACCCCCTCGGTGATATCTTTCCAACCCAGGATCGGAAGAACAAGGATCTTCGACATGACCTCCTTTTCCTCCTTGGTCAACACTGGCTCAGCCTTCACCCACTTCGGAACATCCTCCTTCCAACTCATCGGAAAGCTCCACAGCTCGGGACTTTGGATCAAGAAATACTTCTCCTTCCAATGCTTGATGGAGTTCGGATTCTCGATTAGCTTGACCCCGTTCCTCAGAGACAGATAGTACTGGTACTCCATCTTGCTTATACGACAGATTCGATAGAGGCTGCGGAGTATGACAAGCTGAGGTTAGATGCCTACGGCCTGACTTTGGAGGATGAAGGTGATGACGTGCCGCCACATGTTTGACATGAACTGCACCGGGCTCAAGCCATACCATTGTGCACTTCGACTACGAATGGTGGCAGAGGCAGCCAAAGGCCGGCGTTGAGTCCGTTGTATGAGAAGACGCAAGTGTCGGGCAACGTCTTCGTGCACACTCGGAAGCTGGGACCGGGGAGGAGCAAGGCATACTCCTTCGGGATCCAGAACCCCTTCCTGATACGGTGAAGATCCGCCTCGGTCAGAATCGAAGGGATTTCATCTACCTCGGAAGATCCAGAACCCCTTCCTTGAATGATTCTCCTCGTAGGCGGCAGACCTCCTGTGTACCACCTTCGACAGAAGGTCTTCGAAGTAATTCCTAACCTTCCCGAGGTTTGATAATGTGGACGGCAGCCGACCCAATGCACCAGCTCCCTTCACATTCTCCACGATGGTCTCAACGATGGCCGACCTTGCTACTCCCTTCCCCTTCCCCACTACCGGGGGGACCACTAAGGGTCGATCGTTCTCTCGGTCCGAGGTGGAGGTCTCACTCCCCGATGACACTCTAGACATCTCTAGATAAAGTTAAGACAATTAATTACCTTGATGTGATGTTCATGGTCGGAATAGTTTGCCAGAGAGGTAACCGCCTGGCCACGAACGCTAGCAGTGCCACTCGAGAGCAAAAATAACTGAGAGAGAAAGTGAAAGTGAGAAATGAAGAAGTGGGTGGAGCGGTGAAAACTTATAGCACAGAGGGGGATTTGGGTGGGCTTTCAGATGCTTTGGGCCCCCACAGAGGCCTACTAGAAGCCTAAACGCCTCTTGCATCGTGATTCACACCTGATCTTTATCAGACGATCCAGATTGTGCCACGTCGCTCGGAACCCAAATCCGAACAACCGAGGCACCGAGCTGCGTATTGGAGAAAAACGACTTTCTCCTCATGATTCGTGTCTGATCTCAATCAAACGTCTCAGATCTTGCTGCGTCGTCAAAAATCACTCTTCTCTCGTGATTCATGCCTCTTGCATCATGATTCACGCCTGATCTTTATCAGACAGCCCAGATTGTGCCACGTCGCTCGGAATCCAAATCCGAGCAACCAAGACACCGAGCTGTGTATTGGTGAAAAATGATTTTCTCCTCATGATTCACGTCTGATCTCAATCAGATGGCTCAGATCTTACCGTGTCGTCAAAAAATCACTCTTCTCTCATGATTCATGCCTTTTGCATCGTGATTCGCACCTGATCTTCATCAGAAGGCCCAAATTGTGCCACGTCGCTCGGAACCAAAATTCGAGAAACCGAGGCACCGAGCTGCGTATTGGAGAAAAACAACTTTCTCCTCGTGATTTGCGCCTGATCTCAATCAGACGGCTCAGATCTCGCCACGTCGACAGAAATCACTTTTCTCTCGTGATTCACGCCTCTTGCATCATGATTTGAGCTTGATCTCCATTAGACGGCCCAGATTGTGCCACGTCGCTCGGAACCCACATCCGAGCAACTGCAGCACAGAGCTGCTCACGCAGAAAAAATACTGCCGAGCAACAAGCACCGTCAGATCACCCTAAAATTTGCGCCACAACCTGATCAACATCCCAGATTCAGCCACGTCGCCAAGCGCTGATCTACCGTCTGATCGTCCAGATATTCGTGCCAATGGCAGATGGACAACCTAGATTTTGCCACGTCGCTCGGAACCCCAATCCGAGCGACCAAAGCACCGAGCTGCTCATATCAGGAAAATACTACCGAGCCACAAGCGCCGTCAAATCACCCCAAAAATTATGCCACAACCTGATCAACGTCCTAGATTCAGCCATGTCGCCAAGCACTGATCTACCGTCTGATCGTCCAGATATTCGCTCCAATGGCAGATGGATGGCCTAGATTTTGCCACGTCGCTCGAAATCCCAATTCGAGCGACCGAGGCACCGAGCTCCTCATATGGCAAAAATACTACCAAGCCACAAGCACCGTCCGATCACCCCCGGATTCGTGCCATGACCTGATCAACGTCCTAGATTCCTCCACGTTGCCAAGTACAGATCTGCCGTGTGATCGTTCAGATTTTCGCACCGACGACTGATGGACGCCTCAGATCATGCCACGTCATAGATGGGGTGATTATTTATTTATTTATTTATTTATTTATTCTGATTATTTATTTAAAAATTACAAGAAAATGATTAAAAATTCAAGAAAAATAATTAAAAATTCTAAAAAATAATTATATATTCGGAAAAACATTTTTGAGCCCCTGGATAAATAATTATTAGTTAGAATAATTAATTAATGCACCCGAAAAGCAAATCATCGTTTTGCAAAATTGAATAAACGAGTCGAAAAATAATGTAAAAATCAAGAAAAATCACCAAAAATCCAGAAGACCCAAAGGGCAAACTTGGGCATGCTACCAGCTCAGGCTGACACCGTTACCCCTTCAACAAGATTCGAACCCCCTTTTAAGAACTCCAATAAAGTCCTATACGCCATGGAAACAACAAAACTACTCCCCAAAGGCTGTAACACATAGTCTTTGGGAGTGGGGGGCTCTTAATATGGCTAAAAATGGGATTAAATCGGAACCGTTCAAATTGGGCATGAATCTTAAATTTTGCAAGGGCAAAACAGAATTTCATCTACAGACGGGTCCGAAATGGGAACCGGGTCTCCTCTCTTGGGCCCAATAATCGGTGAACAGATCTGTTCAACCGAGAGCGGGTCTCAACCCGTTAAGGGCTAGTTCAACAGGATATAAGGAAATCCTGGCCCGTCCTTATCTACTGGAGGTGGTTTTAACCACTTCTATCCAGTCACACCGAAAAGTAGGGATTCGTTCTTATCCCGAAGCAGATCCCCACGGCGACTATAAGTACCCCCTACCTCCTACCATTACAAGGTGATCACTCTTTGCCTACCTAAAGTTCTTTTTATATTCTTTTTCTGAGTATTGACAAGTGTGTCGGAGGGTGCATCGCCGGGATCCATCCCGGTGTTTCGTACTTCGTGCAGGTCAGTGGCAGTGCCAAGGAGTCAACCTACCAGTAGCGGAAGAGGTCAGATTTGGTCCGTTCGAGTTCTCACGAATCCACAAATTCTATCTGTTGCCCCCACACCAAATTCAGCGAGAACAGTGGTCATCATAGATGATTTCAACTTATAGACAAATGGCTCTTTTCAAACCAAAAAAACACAAAATAAAATAAATAAATAAATAAAACACACACACACTCTCTTATAGGCAAATGCCGGTCTTACATTAATCTCGCTTTAATTTATTAGATCTTGCATCTAGCAAAAGAATATATGGATTTAAATTTTTGATTCATAGAACATCAATATTCACAAAAGAAAATTCCTAATCCAGTAATTGCCATATCTGAAAATAAAATATTAGTTGCTAGTAATGTAATACTGACTAAAATTTTAAACGTGCTGTTTTAGATTGACGGAAAAGCAATCCTTAAAAAGTAGAATGGTAATCACTGTAACTTATTATAGTATTTTGTGTGCTTAATGTCCACTGCAGAATCAATATAAATGTATCTCATTTGCTGATGTAATGTAATATACCAATGCTTATATCACAAAATGTGGAACTATTTGGATAAAAAATGAGATCAGTTATTTAAGATCATTATGTGAACAACTTCTTGATAAGTGATTTTACATAGGAAAAAACAAACTAGCAGGAAGATTTGCTAAATTTTAGAATTTAATTTTAGTACTATCTCTTTTGGTTAACAGCTTTGTGGTAGTGATGCGGTTTGTTTTTGGGGAGAGTGTGGATGCACCAGGTGTGAGTTCTACTCGATTTGTATTGGTGGAGGAACCTTTAGCACGGATGGTGGTCCCGACCCTCAGCTGGGGGAACGGCTCAGGAGCAGTCGGCAGTGAGGTGGAGGTTGGATGCTCGGCTCGGATCCGGTGTCCTGTGTACCTGTACACGGTCTAGGAACACCGGGGTTGGTCCCGATGGAAGACCCTCCGACGATCTAGTGAGCTACTGAAGGAGTAACAGTAACTAGGGTTTGAGAGGGAAAAGATTGATTACCTTGGCAAGAGGGGGAGGATCTGGTATTTAAAGGAGAAGCCAACCGGGTCTGGACCCGTTTGGGGCCGGGTCTGGACCCGGTTGCCCGTGGGCCTGGTGTGGCAGAAGCCCAGGCGGTATAGGGCTGGCATAGCGGAGGCCTGGGCGGTTTTTTAGGCTGACGTGGCAGAGGCCTGGGCAGTTTCCAGGCTGACGTGGCAGAGACCTGGGTGGTCTCCACGCTGACGTGGCGGACCCGGATGATCCAGCGGTGCATGCTTTATGAGGAAATCCTGTGGCCCAAGAGGGGCCACGTCATCTGACCCATATCAGGAGCCCCCCACTCCTGGAGGGCTGGGTGGCCCAGCCGTGTAGGAGTGGTTCTTGGCCTCTGTAGGAAGAGCAGGGTGGTGTGTGTGGTGAGGAATAGGATCTGTTCCTTCCAGGAGAGGTCAGGGAGTAGGGTGAAGGGATCCCCTATCGGAGTCATGCAGAGTGTTGGGCGTAGAAGAGCCAGAGCTTGGATTGCCGAGGGTCGAGGGTCGGCAGATGAGCCTCTCGCTGGTTGGAAAAGTGTGGGGAGCGTCGAGATCTGTCGAGTTTGAGCTCGGATTGCCGAGGGTCGGTAGACGAGCCCCTCGCAAGTTGGAAAAGATAGGGTGCATCGAGATCTGTTGAGTTTGAGCTCGGATTGCCCAGTGTCGAAGGTCGGTAGACGATCCCCTCACTGGTTGGAACAGCAAGGGGAGTTTGGGGCTCGTGGTGCGATCTGAGCTCCGAGCCTCTAGTAAAATAAGAGGAGGGTGTTGGGGCTTGATATGGCTAAAAATAGGGTTAAAATCGGAACCGTCCAAATCGGGCACGAATCTTAAAACTCAGGGGTTAAATGGTAATTTCACCTACAAACGGGTCTGAAATGGTTACTGGGTCTTTTCTCCATAAGCCCAATAACCCACGAACGGATCCATCTCAACTAGATGCGGGTCCTAACCTGCAAGGAACCCGGTCCAGCAGGGTAAAATTAGGGTTTATGGCTATACATAATCAATGGCCCTGATTCGCCCTATCCTTTCACTGGGAATTAGGGATCTTATCCCGAAACTGGTCCCTATGGTGGCTATAAATACCCCCCAACCCCCACCATTAATAGGTAATCAATCTTTGGCCAATAAAAGCTCATTCATAATCTTTTCTGATTACTGACTTGAGCGTCGGAGGGTGCGTCGCCAGGACCAACCCCGGTGTATGTCACTTTTTGCAGGTAAACGGAGGAGATCACGGTCAAACTCCGGCGGAAAGATTTCAAGTTTGACTATTCAGCATCCCTAAGAATCCACAAATTCTATCTGTTTGCCCCACACCAGATTTAGCAGTAACAGATTGGCGCCGTCTGTGGGAACCCACGAATAGCAATCCTTCCTCTTCCCCTGGTTAAGATCACCTCCAGCCATGCCTCCCCAAAAATTGAGATCCAGAGGGTCCAACCGTGGACCCACTCCTCCTCAACCACAATAGGAGATCCCTCTCCAAACCATCCAGCAGTAAGGGCAACTCCCTCCCCAGCCTGATCAGCCCCTGTAGTAGGAGCAACCTCCTCTTCAGAACCTTCAATCCCAAATGGCTCTGCTCGGGCCCCAGAATGCCGGCACAGGGGCCTCTTGTCCCAACCCTCAGAAGCAACCTCCTCATCGAGACCACATCTCCGTACACAACCCTTCTACCGATTCAATGGCATCTCACAACCCTCGGCCTTCCGAAGACCTCCGCAATACCCTCCTCAACCGATAGAAAGAAGAGAACCTTCGCCACCGTTTGGATGAAAGGTGGGCCCGTGAGGGAGCCTCCCGCCCGGAATGTTTGAATGAGCGATCTCCTCGTCGCCGTGACCACAGGAGGTCCCCTCCTCACAGGGGGTGGAGAGAGTCCCTTGAGTACCATCGAAGAAGACATCGTTCCCCCACTGGTCGGTAGCCCCCGAGGGATGATAACAGACCTATCACCCGAGCCGAATTCCAAGAGTTCCAGGCTACAATCCTGCAGGCCCTCAACCTTCGGCCGAACAACAACAATGCTCAGAGGGTCCCCACTCCTCCTCTGGTCCAAAGTCCTCGCCATCGATCCCTAACCCCTCCTTAAGCTCCGGGTCACCGCCATTACAGTCCTCGCCATTCCCCTAGTTACCATCGCCGAACTCCGCGCTCCCCTTCTTACGAAGACGAGTCCAGAGACTCGCTTGGCTACCGTCGAAGGGACGATGCGGTCTACTGCCGCCTCCACGAGATGGAGAGGCACCTCGGCCAACTGGATAAAGAAGAAGAGCTGAGAGGAAGGACCTTCCGTCCAAGCCGACCTCCCTTCTCTCGAACAATTATGGAGGCACCCATTCCAATAGGCTTCAAGCCCCCGCAGTTTGAGACTTACTCTGGGGAGTCAGACCCCGTGGACCACATCGAGAGCTTCAAGACCCTCATGATGATCCACCAAGCTTCCGATGCTCTACTATGCAAAAACTTCCCAGCTACTCCAAGGGTCTAGCCCGAGAATGGTACTCTCATCTTGCCCCATCCTCCATATTCTCCTTTGAACAATTTGAGACCCTTTTCGTCACCCACTTCGTGAGTAGCCGCTGCACCGAGAAGACCAGTAATTCGCTACTCTACCTCAGTCAGAAGAAAGGTAAGAAGCTGAGAGATTATGTGAAGCGGTTTACCGTGGAAGATAGGTCTATTGCCTCCCCGACCAATCGGTCGCTGCTGCAGCCTTCCAGTCCAACGTCCTCAACTCAAGCCTTCGGTCCTCCCTAGCCAAGAAGCCCCTGCAGAACTTCTCCGACCTTCTTCTCAGAAGCGAGAAGTATATCCGGGCTGAGGAAGCTGAACATCGCCCCACTTTTAAGGGGTCTTCCTCCGAGACCAAGAAAAAGGTAGCCGAAGAAGAGGGAGCTAAGAAGCTCCAGAAGGACAACGGGGACCAACGCCGCCCGCCTCCCAGATTTGAGAAGTTTACCCCTCTTAACGCCAACATTTCTACCATTCTAATGGAAGTCGAGAAGGAAGGAGTTCTGCGTCCTGCCCCGAAGATGAATACCCCCGGCAAGAAGAAGGACAAGGAAAAGTGGTGCCGATATCATCGAGACCACGACCACGATACCAACGACTGTCGGGCCCTGAAGAATGAGATCGAGGCCCTCATTCAGAGAGGGTAGCTGGCTATGTTTGTGAGAAAGGACCGAATTGATCTTCCTCCTCCCCCCAGGGGGGCTAACAAGCGTCTTAAGAGGCGCGACGAGACTCCCGAGTTTGAAGAGGAACGCGTCTTGCATCTCATCCATGGAGGTCCCATAGGAGGAACCTCCAACTCTTCTCGAAAGGCTTTCATACGAGAAGTCAATTCAGTTCATGGCATACCCCCTCCCAAAGGCCTCGGAGTCCCGGTCACTTTCTCAGATGCAGACTTGGAGGGTGTCCGAACCCCCCACTGCGATGTACTAGTAATCAACCTCCACATGGCTAATTATAAAGTGGACAGGATTCTGGTAGACAATGGTAGCTCTGTCAACATCCTCTTCCTGGCGGCCTTCCGAGGACTCAAGTTATCGCGGGACAGGCTCAAACCCGCCGGCTACACGCTCCATGGGTTCACGGGAGTGCCAGTGACTATCAAAGAGGTAATAACCCTCGACGTAACCGCTGGCAAAACTCCTACTGCCCATACGGAGCCAATGGACTTCATAGTTGTCGACATCCCAACTGCTTACAATGTGATTCTAGGCCGACCTGGCCTAGCTGCTTTAGAGGCCATCCCGTCAGCATATCATCTTAAAATGAAGTTCCCCACCAAGTCAGGTGTAGGGGAAGTAAGGGGTAGTCAAGAGATGGCCCGCAAGTGTTACATGACCTCCACCGGGGGACCTGTCCTCTCCCTCGAAACTCTTGAGATTCCCCAAGGGAACGCCCAACCAATGTCCGAACTAGTAGATGAGCTGGAGAAAGTACTCTTCTCCGAGCAAGATCCGAACTGTAAGTTCTTTATCAGCAAGACCCTCCCCTCTGCCCTATGTTCCGACATAGTCCAATGCATCAGAAAGAACCACGATCTCTTCGATGGTCGGCTGCCGACATGCCAGGAATTTCCGAGGAGCTCCTCGTCCACCGTCTAAGCGTTGCTCCGGGGTCCAAATCAGTCCAACAGAAGAGGCACAAATTTGCTCCTGAGCACCAGCACGCCATAAAGGAAGAAGTGGACAAGCTTCTTAAGGCTCGGTTCATATAAGAAGTCAACTACCCCGAATGGCTCTCTAATGTTGTTATAGTTAAGAAGGCCAATGGGAGCTGAAGAATTTGCATCGACTTCACGGACCTCAACAAAGCATGCCCTAAAGATCCATTCCCTCTCCCCAGCATCGACACCTTGATCGATGCTACTTCGGGTCATGAGCTGCTGAGCTTCATGGACGCCTTCTCAGGATATAATCAAATCAGAATGTTTTCCCCGGATATCCCGAAGACCTCCTTTGTCACCGATCAAGGACTCTATTGCTACAAGGTAATGCCCTTCGGGCTGAAAAATGTCGGTTCCACCTACCAGCACCTCGTCAATAAAGTCTTCCAGAATTAGATCGGCCGAAACATGGAAGTGTATGTTGATGATATGCTAGTCAAAAGCGTCCATGGGACCGACCATGTTGCCAATCTTCAAGAAGTTTTCGATATGCTGAGGAAGCATGATATGAGGCTCAACCCGAACAAGTGTGCGTTCGGAGTCTCGTCAGGAAAGGTCCTAGGCTTCATGGTCAGCCAAAGAGGAATCGAGGCCAACCCCGAGAAGATCAAAGCCATACTGGACATGGCCCCTCCCAAAAGTGTGAAAGAGGTTCAGAAGCTTACTGGTCGCCTCGCAGCCATAGGGCGCTTCCTATCTAAATCAGGGGAGAAGTGTCTTCCTTTTTTCAAAGCCCTCAGGGGAGCTAAGGGCTTCGAGTGGGGTCATTAGCAGCAAGAATCGATCGATCAGCTAAAGGCCTATCTAATCAACCCCCCTCTTCTCAGCAAGCCTATCCCCGGTGAAACACTCTACCTCTACTTAGTTGCCTCCGAGAAAACCCTCAGTGCTGTCCTAGTGAGGGAAGAAGACAAGGCCCAGAAGTCCATCTATTACGTGAGAAAGGTACTTCGGGATGCCGAGCTCCGGTACCCAAGATTGGAGAAGATGGCGTACGCCTTGGTTATGGCAGCTAGGAAGCTCCGCCCTTATTTTCAGTCCCACTCGGTGGTCGTTCTTACCGACCAGTCGCTTAAGCAAGTTCTACACAAACCCGAAACCGTCGGCCGTCTGATGAAGTGGTCGATCGAGCTGAGTCAGCATGACATATCATACCAGCCTCGGACCGCAATCAAGGCTCAAGCCTTAGCTGAATTTATTATTGAGAGCACCATACCAGAGGTCAGTCAAGCAGCAAACAGTCCTCCTATATGGACAGTGTATGTAGATGGGTCCTCTTGCACCGAAGGGAGTGGAGCCGAGGTCATTCTGGCAGGTCTAGATGACTTCGTTCTCCAATACTCCCTTCGCATCAACTTTAAGGCCTCCAACAATGAAGCGGATTATGAAGCCCTTATAGCCGGCCTCGGTATGGCTCGCAAGGCAGGGGCACAACGTCTCCAAATATACAGTGACTCGCAGCTGGTCATGAATCAAGTCTTAGGAAAGTACGAGGTGCGAGTTGGCCGAATGGCTAAGTACCTAGCCAAGGTCCAAAGTCTCATGGCTTCATTCAAAGAGGTATAAATTTAGCGGATCCCAAAAGAAGAAAATTTCCAAGCAGATGCCCTCTCCAAATTGGCCTCCTCCTCCCTTCAAGGTCTCGAGCAGACCGTCCTGATTGAAGTGCTCCTAAGACCGAGCATAGAAGAAGAAGCCCTCGACTCGATAGAGTCGTTGCCCGTCCAGCTTCAGGACAACTAGATGAAACCTTTGATAGAATTCCTCAGGGATGGGCTACTCCCCGAAGACCCTAAAGAAGCTCGTCGAGTCCGAACGAGAGCGGAGCGGTACACCCTTGTTGAAGAAGTCTTGTACAAATGCTCCTACACCCAAGTAGACGGCAGGACCTACTTGAGATGCCTCTCCCCGGAAGAAGCCACTTATGCCTTGCAAGAGCTTCGTGAAGGAATAGGCGGAGCCCATTCAGGGTCAAGATCCCTTGCCAGGAAGGTGTTGAATAACGGATATTTTTGGCCTACCCTACTTCGCGATGCCGAACAGCATGTGCGACAATGCAGCTCCTGTCAGCAGTACTCCAACATTCGTCGCCTACCCCAAGCACAACTCACATATCTATCAAGTCCGATTCCCTTCGCAATGTGGGGGATGGACTTGCTAGGCCCGTTTCCACCAGCTCCCGGTCAGCTCAAGTTCCTAGTCGTGGCAATCGACTATTTTTCCAAGTGGATCGAGGTCGAACCATTGACTACAATTACAGAGAACAAAGTACTGCAGTTCTTCTAGAAAAATGTTATCTGTAGGTTCGGCGTGCCTCGGGTCCTAATAACAGATAATGGAACACAGTTTATAGGGGCCGCATTCCAATCTCTGTGTGAAGACCTCACCATTCAGCAACGCTTCTCCTCTGTCTCTCATCCTCAATCAAATGGCCAAGTGGAAAATGCCAATCGGCAGATCCTCTCCGGTATCAAGAAGAGGCTATATAAGGCGGCCAAAGGCTTATGGGCGGAACAACTTTCCAACGTACCCTGGAACTATCGCACTACAAAATGGACCCCCACAGGTGAGTCGCCATTTAATCTCACCAATGGGTCCGAAGCTGTGATCCCCTTGGAAGTCGGTCTACCATCTCCTCGCCTTATAGCCTATGAAGAAAAGCAGAATGCCAGAGAGCTTCCGGCGAATTTGGACTTAGTTGATGAGCTCCATGAAAGAGCTTTAATCCGCCAGCAAAACTACCGGAGAAGAATCGAACAGGCCTACAACAAAAGAGTTCATCCCACTGACCTCAAAGAAAGGGGACTTGGTCCTCAGAATGCTAGCTATTTCGTTCCCTAGTCAAAAGAGTAAGCTAGCCCCCAATTGGGAAGGACCCTACAAGATCACCAAGGTAGTTCGGCCCGGGACGTACCGTCTTGAAGACCTTGAAGGCAGAGAGATACCCAGGACTTGAAATGCCGATCACCTACTGAAGTACCAAGAGAGCACCTTAACGCCTCTCTAAGTAACTTCAAGTGTCGAGCCATTCCCATCTTCTTACTTGTATTTTGCTTCTTTATTTTGTCATTGTAATAAAGGCTTGCAACTTAGAAGCAGCCGATTAGCAGTTATCAATAAAGATCTTCTTTTCCCCATATTTTCCTTGTTAATTATTTGTATCTCTCTATTTATGGCCTTTAATCGCACTTACTCAAACGACGTGTTTGGAGTCCAAAACTTGGTTCGATTCTGCTTTCCAAGTTCGCTCTTAAGCGAGCTAGAAGTGGTTCGCCATTCGGAATCGCTCCCACAACCGTTGAAACATACTTAAACGACGTGTTTGGAGTCCAAAACTTGGTTCGATTCTGCTTCGCAAGTTCGCTCTTAAGCGAGCTAGAAGTGGTTCGCCATTCGAAATTGCTCCCACAACCGTTGAAACTTACTCAAACGACGTGTTCGGAGTCCAAAACTTGGTTCAATTCTGCTTCGCAAGTTCGCTCTTAAGCGATCTAGAAGTGGTTCGCCATTCGGAATTGCTCCCACAATAGTTGAAACTTACTCAAATGACGTGTTCTTCCCTGACAAGCGAGTTACAAGTGGTACCAAACAAATAACAAGTACTAACAAAACATGCAAACACACAAACGTTAGAGAGTAAAATAAGCCTTCACTTCTATTAAAGTTCAAAGAAACATAGGTTACAAGGCCAAACTACTCTACTACAAGGGACTACAAAGACTCAAAGCGGCATAACTACAACAACTTATTCAGCACTTCTTCGGAACAGGAACGTTTCGGTTCGGAGACACCCGGGGACAGCGTCGTCTTACCTCGGAACTCGTCTCTAGACCAACGAACCGAGACACCTCTTCGGCACTGCCTCTGACCATGGCCCCAACCGAAGCGCCACTAGACGAGGCAGCCACCTCACTTTGAGCATCAGCCGGGCTTCGCCTAACAGCAGGCGAACGAGTCGCAAGCTCATAAAATGAGATTCCCCTCTCGCTCTCTTCACGAGTGCATGATGTACTTCTGACATTAGGCCACACTGGTTGGGGTTTAAGTCGAGCAACTTCCTCCTCGAGCTCAACGATTTGGTCCTTCAAAGATTCATCTTTCACGGCTATCTTAAAGCGAGGAAGCCGAGCAGAGCCTACACCACCAGAACTATCAGGGATGATTCGACGAAGATGGGTGACTTCGATACTTTTATCGACTGTAACCCTCTTCAACCTATCGACCTCTCCCGTCAGCTCGTCGCGCTCGACCATCAACTTACCCACGATCACCGTTAATTCTTCCTCCTCCGCCAAAAGTTCTTCTTCTACTATCTGCAAGTGTCAGATCTCAACTAGTAGTTCGCTTTTCTCCTTCTCAACGTCGAACAACATCTTCCTAAGCAACTCCACCTCTCCTTCAAGACGAACCTTACGAGCTCGCTTTCGTAGTTATTTTAGCTCGGAGAGATACTCTCTCGACGTTGCCTTGAGATCCTCTAGGTCCAACTCACTCTTGAGGAAACACTCTCGGCTACGGGAGAGGGCCCGCTCCGCTGCTTTCAATTCAGTACGAAGACGAGAGGCTTCGGCTGCTGAATTCGACTCGACAACCTGAAAAAGCAGAAGCATGTCAACACGAAGCACAAGAGGTGGTGCCCAACACTTAGCCAAATTTCGAAAAGATTTCGAGTCAAAACTCTTCAACACTTAGTCGAATTTCAGAGAGATTTCAAATGAAAGTTTTATTGATATCAAAAAAGCGGTGGCTAGTCCGCTACAAGGCAGTACAAAAGAAAAAAAAAGAAGGAAAATTTTTTCTTTTGCAAGAGTAATAGGATCAAGGTGCTACCTTGAGCGGTGACTCGGCGATAGGTGCCTCGGTGGATGGCCCCGCGTCCCCCGTCGCTCCGGCTCACGGGTCGGCCACAACCTCGTCATCCCCTTCCTCCACCTCCACTCCGGCTCAGGGGTCGGCTACCACAGTCTCGGGGTCGGTGGGAGCCTCGTTGCCTGGCTACTCATTCTTCTCCTCTTCTTCCTCTTCTGCTTCGTCTTCTTCCTCATCACCAGGCCACAGCCTGTACCCCAGCCTTTCGAAGTCGGGGATTCGAGCCTCGACATAATCGAGCGCTCTAGCGTAAGACAGCTCCATGTTCGCCGCCATGTGCTTCTTGACTTCTGCCTCTATCTCCGTCCTCGCCTTCTCTACGGCCTCGTCCTTGCTACAGCTTCACCGCCTCCAAAGCCTTCGCCGCTGCAGCCTCCTCCTCGGCTGCCTTTGCGACCTCCGAAGCAAGCTTTTCCCTCGCTTGTGCCAAGGCCACCTCGAGGTCGGTGACCTGGGCTGCCAGAGCGTCCGAGCGACGTTGCTCAGCTTCAAGCTGCTTCACAGCCCTCGCCCTCTCTGCTCGGTCCTTGTCGCTGAGGGCCTTCAACTCTCTCTCTTGCTCGGAATACTCCTCGAGAAGATGGCTGAAGTGGCAAGTAGCCTGCACAAAGAAGTAATTAGAACACGACAAAAGCCGAGCTAAAGACTTAGAAAATTTTTGAGAAAAAACTCGGAAAACGGCCAAGAGACTTACCGACATAAGTGACCGAGCAACCTCAAGGGCATCGTCGCCCGTCGTCCTCGCCTTCAGCACGGCTCGGTCCTTCGGGGTCGGTAGGTGTCGTACAGCTTGCATGCTCATCCCCGAGTCACCCAAGAAGCCGTCGTGATTCTTCACCCACCAATTGGGGACGAACAGCTTTTTGTGAGCCTCAGGTCAGGATAACCTCGGCCTGTTCGGTCAGTGGCGGGGCCTCAAGCGCCAGCACCGCCGAGACAGAAAAATCCTCACCTACAGAAGCGGACGGGGTCAGTCGGACAACTACCGCCGAAGACGGTTCCTGAGGAGAAGTGGCGGCGACCGCCGAAGGTGCCTTGGTTGGTCGGCCATACGAGGGGCCCGCACTCGTCCTCTTCCTTTTCTTGCCATCGCCGGCTTTGCTTCGTTCCGCCATCATACCCTTGAAATCCATATTTGGAGCCTCTGTCCAAGTGAAAAGAAGAACAAGTTAAGAAAAAAAATATATGCAACGCATTAAAGAGAAGAAAATCACAAAGTGAGATGTCAGGAGCGAACTCGGGTCGATCAGACTAAGCCCCGACCTGTGCAGAACCTCCTCGGTCATCTCCCTCCAACTCAACATTGGGAGACCGATCAGCTTGGCTGCCACTTCTGCCTCGGCCGGGGTCAACACCGGCTCGGCCTTTGTGAACTTCGGCACCTCTTCCTTCCACCGGGTTGGGAAGTCCCATGCCGAGGGCCCTTTTATCAGGAAAAACTTCCCCTTCCACGACTTTATCGAGTCGAGATTCTCTATCAACTTAACTCCCTTTCAAGGCGACGGGTAGTAGCGAGGCTCGAGCTTGCTTATCCTGTTGATTCGGTATAAACTTCGGAGGATGACAAGCTCTGACTCCACTTTGGCAGTTCGGCATTGAAGTAGAAAGCCGAGCACGCGACACCAAGTGTTCGGCATGAACTGTATGGGGGACAGACTGTACCACCAAATAACTACCGTCACGAAGGGATGAAGGGGGAAGCACAGCCCGGCGTTCAGGGCGTCGTTGGCGAAGATGCATGTGTTCGGGGGGAAGACGGTGTGTACTCCTTGGGGATGGCAAAATCCTTCCTGATCTGAAGTAGATCCCGCTCGGTTAGCACCAAGGGGAGGTCGTCCACTTTGGTGACCTCTCTCAGATCGTTCTCCTCGTAGGTCTTCGCGTGACCAATGACAGCCTTAGTCAACAGCTCACCGCTATACTGCCTTATCCCAGCGAGTCTGGACAGCACGGTCGGCATCCGACCTGACTCGCCCGCTCCTCTCACGGTCTCCACCACCTCCTCGACAACCGAGGACCGAACCACTTCCTTCCCCTTCTCCTTCCTTCATCTCGCCACTTCTCTCTCCTCCTCAGCATTCCGACCTCCCGAGGATGATGCCTTACTACCCGAGGACACTCATGACATCTCTAATAAGCAACTGAAGTTAAATAAACTGAACTTTGATTTGACGTCTACGGTTGGAAAAAGTTCGCCGGAAATTACCTGGCCTTCGCGACAGCTACCACGACCGCCCTTGAGCTTAAATCTCCGCTAGCAGAGCAACTCGAGAGCAAAAGTAAAAACTTGAGACTAAAAGTGAAAGAATGAGCTTTAAGGGGTGGGGGGTGAGAACTTAGAGCTAAAGAGAGGTGACGGTTGGGCTTTTGTAACGTTTGGGGGCCCATTAAGGGCGATAAAATGACAGAATAGAGAAAGCTGCGACGGTTCAGAGGAAGGTCGCGACGGTTTACTTAACATCGCAGTCCGATGACCTGTGACTTGCCGAGCCACCGAGGCACTCTGCCGAGCTACCAGGGCACCGACCTCCACATATGGAGAAAAATGCCGTCGAGCCACTTTCATCGTCAGATTGCCTCAAAGTTCGTGCCCAAATATGATGAAAGGCTCAGATCACGCGACGCCCACAAAACGAAAAGATAACATTTTCTCGTGATCTGAACCTTCAATTTCGAGATCCGCACCATGATGAGCGCTCTAGATTCAACCACGTGGCTCAGCGACTCATAACTTGCCGAGCCACCGAGCCACTCTACCGAGCTACCGGGGCACCGACCTCCACATATGGAGAAAAATGCCACCGAGCCACCTTCACCGTCAGATTGTCTCAAAATTCGTGTACAAACATGATCAGCGGCTCAGATCAAGCCACGCCCATAAAATGACAAGATAACATTTTTTCATGATCTGAACCTCCAATTTCGAGATCCGCACCATGATGAGCGCTCCAGATCTAACCACGTGGCTCGACGACTCATAACTTGCCGAGCTACCAGGGCACCGACCTCCACATATGGAGAAAAATACCGCCGAGCCACTTTCACCGTCAGATTGCCTCAAAGTTCGTGCCCAAATCTGATGAAAGGCTCAGATCACGCAACGCCCACAAAATGACAAGATAACGTTTTCTCGTGATCTGAACCTCTAATTTCAAGATCCGCACCATGATGAGCGCTTCAGATCCAACCACGTGGCTCGGTAACTCGTAACTTGCCGAGCCACCGAGACACTCTGCCGAGCTACCGGGGCACCGACCTCCACATATGGAGAAAAATGCCGCTGAGCTACTTTCACCGTCATATTGTCTCAAAATTCGTGTACAAACATGATCAGCGGCTCAGATCACGCCACACCTACAAAATGACAAGATAACGTTTTCTCGTGATCTGAACCTCCAATTTTGAGATCCGCGCCATGATGAGCGCTCCAGATCCAACCACGTGGCTCGGCGACTCGTAACTTGCCGAGCCACCGAGACACTCTGCCGAGCTACCGGGGCACCGACCTCCACATATGGAGAAAAATGCCGCCGAGCCACTTTCACCATCAGATTGTCTCAAAATTCGTGTCCAAACATGATCAGTGGTTCAGATCACGCGACGCCCACAAAACGACAAGATAACATTTTCTCGTGATCTGAACCTCCAATTTCAAGATCCGTGCCATGATGAGCACTCCAGATCCAACCACATGGCTCGGCGACTCGTAACTTACCGAGCCACCGAGGCACTCTGCCGAGCTACCGGGGCACTGACCTCCACATATGGAGAAAAATGCCACCGAGCCACTTTCACCGTCAGATTGCCTCAAAGTTCATGCCTAAATCTGATGAAAGGCTCAGATCACGCGATGCCCACAAAACGACAAGATAATGTTTTCTCGTGATCTGAACCTCCAATTTCGAGATTCGCACCATGATGAGTGCTCCAGATCCAACCACGTGGCTCGGCGACTCGTAACTTGCCGAGCCACCGAGACACTCTGCCGAGCTACTGGGGCACCGACCTTCAAATATGGAGAAAAATGCCGTCGAGCCACTCTCACCGTCAGATTGTCTCAAAATTCGTGTACAAACATGATCAGCGGCTCAGATCACGCCACACCCACAAAACGACAAGATAACATTTTCGTGATTCGCACCATGATGAACGCCCTAGATAAAGCCACGTGGCCCAACGGCTTGACACGAGCTGCCAAGCCACCGGAGTGCTCAGCCGAGCTACCGAACAGCTTAGCTGAGCGACCGAGCTACTAAGGAGCAGAGGCCGAGCTACCGAGCCACCGGAGAGCTCAGCCGAGCTACCAAACAATTTAGCCGACCCACCGAGCTACTATGGAGCAGAGGCCGAGCTACCAGCCACCGAAGCAATATAGCCTAGCTACCGAGGTACCGACCCTCACATGTGAAAAAAAATGATGCCAAACTACCTCAACCGTTGGATCATTTCAGAAATCACGCCAGAACATGATGGACGGCCCAGATCATGCCACGCCCACAAAACGAAAAGATAGCATTTTTTCGTGATCTGAGCCGCCCCCCTCATGATTCGCACCGTGATGAATGCTTCAGATCTTGCCACGTAGCTCGGCAGCTCATTACGTACCGAGCCACCGAGCTACCGAGGACAGGGTGCGGAGGTGCCAAGGCACCGACCTCCGCATGCGGAGAAAAAGCCTGCCAAGCTACTCCGGTCATCCGACCCTCTAGAAAGTCGCGCCGCAGGCTGATGAAAGGTCCAGATTGCACTGCGTCATAAATCGGATTAAAAAATTAATTTTTATTTATTAAAATTGAATTATTTATCTAAAAAATTGCGAAAAATGATTAAAAAATTGGGAAAATTAATTAAAAATTCTAAAAAATAATTGTAAATTCGGAGAAATATTTTTTAGTCCCTGGGTAAATAATTATTGCTTAGAATGGTTAATTAATATCCCCGAACAACAAATCACCACTTCGCAAAATTAAATAAATAGTCCGAAAAATAGATAAAAATTAAGAAAAATCACCAGAAATCCAGAAGAGCTCAAGAACAACCTTAAGTGCGCAACTAGCTTTGAAAATTACCATAATACCTCATACGAAGATCTGGCACCCCTTGTTTGGACTTCGATACAACTCCGCAAGCCATTAAAACAGTAAAACTACTCCTCAAAGGCTTTAAACTCAGTCTTCGGGAGTGGGGGGCTCGTGATATGGCTAAAAATAGAGTTAAAATTGGAACCGTCCAAATCGGACACGAATCTTAAAGCTCAAGGGTAAAATGGTAATTTCACCTACAAACGATTCTGAAATGGGTACTGGGTCTTTTCTCCATAATTCCAATAACCCACGAACAGATCCATCTCAACTGGGTGCGGGTCCCAACCTGCAAGGAACCCGGTCCAGCAGGGTAAAATTAGGGTTTATGGTTATACATAATCAACGGCCCTGATTTGCCCTATCCTTTCACTGGAAATTAGGGATCTTATCCCGAAACTAGCCCCTATGGCAGTTATAAATACCCCCCAACCCCCACCATTAACAGGTAATCAATATTTTGCCAATAAAGCTCATTCATAGTCGTTTCTGATTACTGACTTGAGCGTTGGAGGGTGCGTCGCCGGGACCAACCCTGGTGTATTGCACTTTTTGCAGGTAAACGGTGGGAGATCATGGTCAAACTCCGGTGGAAAGATTTCAGGTTTGACTATTCAGCGTCCCTAAGAATCCATAAATTCTATCTGTTTGCCCCCACACCAGATTTAGCGGTAACAGGCCTGGCTCATGGTGCAATCCGAGCTCCGAGCCTCTTATGAGAGGGAAGGATGTTGGGGCTCGCAGTACGATCCGAGCTCCGAGTCTCTTGTGTGAAAGAGGAAGGTGTTGGGGCTCGCCGCTCGATCCGAGCTCCGAGCCTCTAGTGAAATAAGAAGAGGGTGCTAGGACTCGCGGTACGATTCGAGCTCCAAGCCTTTTGTGTGAAAGAGGAGGATGTTGGGGCTCGTGGTGTGATCCGAGCTCCGAGCCTCTTGTGAGAAAGAGGAGGATGTTGGGGCTCGCGATACGATCCGAGCTCCGAGCCTCTTGTGAGAAAGAGGAGGATGTTTGGACTCGCGATATGATTCGAGCTCTGAGCCTCTTGTGAGAAAGGAGTTTCTGAGTGGTTTTGCCGTCGGAGGAGTGGTACATCAGTAATGGCAGCCGAATGGAATCTAACGATTTCATTTCATTTAATGCTTTGGATATGGGAGCCTGTGGTTCGTGGTGACCTCCGAGCTCGCGGTGGCATCCGAGCATTGACCCTCCCGTTGAATAGAGGAGGGGATTGTGGTTCGCAGTGCCATCCGAGCGTCGACCCTCCCGGAGAATAGAGGAGGGGTTTGTGGCTCGCGGTGCCATTCGAGCGTCAACCCTCCAGTTGAATAGAGGAGGGGTTTGTGGCTCGCGGGACCATCCGAGTGTCGACCCTCCCATTGAATAGAGGAGGAGATTGGGGCTCGCGGCGCCATCCGAGCGTCGACCCTCTTGTTGAATAGAGGAGGAGATTGGGGCTCGCACTACCATCCGAGCGTCATTCTCCCTGACTTGTTGGAAAAGCCAGTTTGTTGGAAAAAGACCTGGGGGGCATTAGGGTAATTTTGCAAAAATTGCTGACATCATGTGCACAAGAATCGAAGCATCCTTAGATCCTAACGGCCTTTAGATCTTGATGACCAAGATCCAACAGCCAGATCTTTTTACGAAAATCAAGGAGTTCCTTTCTCAGTTATAAATCCCCCCTCCCCACTTTTCTTTCCTTCATTTCTTTACTTGCATTTTTCAACTTTCAAGAAGAGGGTTCTCACTTGCCGTCAGCGACCTTTTTCCGGTGAATGCATGGTCCATATCTCAGGTTAGTATTTTTGATCTTATAATGTTGTGCTCTCAGTCCGGCTCCGAGGCAAGCTCGTCAGGCTGTTCTGGTAAGGAACCGGAGTCCCCGGAGACGTCTTGGGATTTGGGCGACTATAAGGTTAAGGAGGAAGTTCTATCAGACCTAGGGTCGGACGATAGGGGTGATGTGGTCTTCGTTGTGTCACCGTTCAGGTCCCGTAGGCTGGGGAAGGAGCCCGTGGATGAGGGTGAGGAGGAGGAGGAAGAGGAGGACGACGAAGAAGAGCATGATCCCGAGGGAGAGGGGGATGTTGAGGATGATGAGGATGATGAGGATGATGAATGGGATCAGGATCCTGAGGGAGAGGGTGCTGTTGAGGATGATGAGGATGAAGGGGAGCCCGATCGGAACGTCGGTGAGGGCGATGCTCGGGAAGGTGCGGGCGAAGGCCCAGCAGGTCGGGCAGTCGAGGTCGAGGGTGATCTTCCGCCTCTGCCACCTTTGTCGATGCTGTCTCCTAAGAGGAAGGCTCGTCCTCATCGGAGAAGAAAAAGTTAAGCCTTCCGGATAGTCCCCCTCCTCCGGACAAATACGCCCCTAAATCAGGATTCGAATTTCCCCCGGTCTCCTTCAAAAATCTGGGGTCGATCAGGATGTATCCCAATGATGTTAAAGATGTCGATCCTCTTCCTCCCGTGCCGGGCGACGAGAGTCGGGTGAAGATCCGGATGGATGGCATTCAATGTGTCTTGAAGGCGGCCTACCTTCACATCTTGAGGGCTGCCTACTTCATTCCCCGGTAATTCGAAGTTTTGATTCCGAGCCACGGCATTCGCCCAACAACCGCTCTCGCACTGGGTTATTGCATCTTTTCCGAGGACGCCTTTATCTCGGGACTAAGGCTGCCGCAGCACCCTTTCGTTAAGCGAGTTTTGAATTGGGCAAAGTTAAGCCCGATGCAGTACGGCCCCAACTCTTGGAAGCACTTGATCTGCTTCATCTTGAAATGCCAGGAGAAGGGGGTCAAGCCGAGGCTGACGTACTTCTGCACTATTTTAGGGATCAGCTCGCTGGGCGATGCAGAGGGGATCTTCTACTTCTCGCCTAGGCCTCATAAAAAGGTGATGCATGGCTAACCGGACTCCATCAAAGGGTGGAAAGAGAAATATTTCATAGTTTGGAGCGAGAAGTCTTGGGGGATTCTGACCTTCTGGAATTTCTTCAAGCCGAATCACAAGCCCCCAAAGCGTAGTGAGCTGTCGGAGAAGGAGTGGAAGAAGGTGGAGAAAATTGTTGGGGGGCACAACATAGCGTGGCCTCTAGTGATGGAGATGCACCTATCCCGAGCCGAACTGAGCCCCGCCGAACCTAGTATGTTTCCGTTTTGAAATTTTCTATCTTTCTGCCTTCGTGTTAACGTTAGCCCTTCTTCTCTTATTCTTGCAGAGATGATGTCCAAGCAGCACGACGACAGGCAAGCATTGTTAGATGCTGCCGCCAAGAGGAGGGCGGAGAAGGATAAGAAGGTAGAGCAGGAAAGTTGGCGGCTCAGGGCACGGGGTCCAGTAAGGGACCGACCTCAGCGGTCGCGGAGCCGTCACCGAAAAGGACTAAGAGGTAGCACCCTCACACGCTAAAGGCATCTCGGGAGGTGGGGGGAAGTTCTAGTAGCAAGAGGACTACCGAGGTCCCGGAGCAGAGGCTTCTCCCATCTCGGCCCACTGCCGAGCAGATGGTGGGGCAGCAGGGGCTGCGGCCTTCGCTCCCGATTGGTCGATTATACAAGGGGACTCCCTGCTCGAAGGTCCCTATGGCCATCAAGCTCGTCAGAAAAATCGCCACCGAGCAGGATCGGATGGCACTGGCGGTGCAGACGTCTGATCAGGCCTTCCTACGGTGGTCTCAGGCGCAGGTCTCGGTGAGTGTTTGAGACTTTGTATTTGATTTGGATTCTAGGATTTTTCTAACTCTTTCTTCCTCGGACAGGCGATGCTTCATGGGCAGCGCTTTCAGAAGTGCTTGGAGCGGGAGATCATCGTCGAGAGGAGAAACGTGGAGAAGTATCTCTGCGAACTGAATAAGGCGACGGACAAGCTGAAGGAGGCTAAGAGCATGGAAGCCATTCATGAGGCCCAGATGGCCTTGATCTTCGAACACCACAAGAAGGACGTGGATCGCCTTAAGGAAAGATCCAAGAAGAAGCAGAGAAGGGGGCGGAAGGCCTTAGAGTAGGCGGAGATCACCATGGCCAATACCCTGATCCTGCCGCAGGACGAGGCCTACGACCCGGCCAAGGAGCATTTCCGGATGATCTATTTGGACCAAAAGGTCGACCACCTTCACTTCAACTGGCAGCCAGACCTTCTGCTGACTCCTGGTGGCGAGGAGATGAAGGGCAACCCGAGTGACGAAGAGGTGCCACCCCCCCTCAAGCATAGCTTAGATTTTTCTTTCTTTTTGATTGTAGATGCCTCGTACGGACTGGCCACCGCATTTTTGTAGCACAATTTTTTAAAAGTAATGAAAGATAGCTTTTTGGCCGAGGCTTTGTGACTTTGCACAATTTTTAGTCTCTTTTGTGACTAGTTGTTTCTCTCGTCTTTTTGATAGACGCTCGAGGTCTTGGGTGCCAACCCTATTTCTGCTGAGGATTCCCTGGTCTGAGTAGGGAAGGAGGCCATTGAGGCGGTTCTGGCTCGCCAATGAAAACAGGCTCGGGACCGAGCGGCCGCAGTGAATTATTTTACGAATAAGTCTAGGTAGCTTGGTTTGGAGGTCGCTCGTCTGAAGAAAGCCATAGCCGACCTGAACTGGTGGGTAATCAAGACGAACTGGTCGATCTCGGATGCCTCGAGTGGGCGGTCGGCTTCGGAGTCTTTTCTTCGTGAGATCGTTGTTGAGAAGGAGTTGGAGATCTGTAGGCTGAAGCTAGTGTTAGGTGACGGTTTGATCGAGGAGGCAAGCAATTTGATAATAGTGCCGTCTCCGACCTTTTTATTGGAGAGGGTTCAGCCTGATGATATGGGAAGCTCAGTGGCGAGGGTGCCTTCCCCGGTTGGGCCGGCTAAGTGCGAGAAGGAGCCTGAAGGAAGGGCTGAATTCGAGTTTTAAGCCGAGTGTGAGTGATTTGTAAGCTTTCCATTGTATTTGTGCCGCCTTTACTGGCGCGCAATGAATAATAATAAAAAGAACTCCCGACTTCTTTAACCTTGATAATTTCCTTTGGTGAGGATTGCTGTTGGGCTCGGAATGTAGGGGGTCGCCGTCGAGGTGGACAGGTCGCCAAGTGACATGGCGCAGGGGCGCACGAGCAGTGGCGTTTCGCCTTTCAACAATCATTAATGGAGACATTATTCCTTCTGATAAGCATTCATGGCAACATTTCACCTTCCGTTGTTCGGGGTTCCCAGACACAATAATTGCGCTTCTCAGGGGGCTATATAACCCCCAATCCACCTTATTGGTTGTCAAGAACTGAGATTGGCTGATCTGCCTATACTATTTGGGTGCCTGCCGAAGGCAGGCGCCCTAAAATCAGAACTTTAGCTCGAGGGTTCCAGATTGGTGGCGCACCAATCACCCTCGAACAATTCGGAGTTTTGGCCTTGAGGGCTGGGGACTGCCAGTTTCCGGAGGACAAGGTCTCCGAGCTTGATGTCGGTGGGTCGTACCTTCTTGTTGTAGAACCTTTCGATCCTCTGTTGGTAGATGTTCCTCCTAATGGCGGACTTTTCCCTGACCTCGTCTTTGAGGTCCAGGTTCGCCCACAGCTGTGCAGAGTTGCTTGCTTCATCGAAGGCCATGATCCGAGGTGAAGGGATCCCGATTTCCAGTGGAATGATGGCCTCCGTGCCGTAAGTCAGGTTGAATGGTGACTCTCCCGTGGAGATTCTTTTGGTGGTTCGGTGGGCCCAGAGAAAGCTCGGAAGCTCATCGACCCATAACTCCTTAGAGGAGTTATCGAGTCTCTTCTTGAGACCGTCAAGGATTTGGCGGTTTGCATTTTCGGCCTGGCCGTTTGACTACGGGTGGCACACTGAAGAAAAGTGCTGCTGGATCCTGAGATCTTCGCAAAACCTTCGGAAATGTTTACCCGCGAACTGAGTCCCATTGTCAGTAATGAGCACCTGTGGGATCCCGAACCGGCAGACGATGTGTTTCCAGAAAAACTGTTGGGTTTGCTGCTCGGTGATCGTGGCTAATGGCTCGGCCTCGATCCACTTCGTGAAGTAATCGATTGCCACTATGAGAAACTTTCGTTGGCCTGTTGCCTTTGGAAATGGGCCTACCAGATCCATCCCCCACATCACAAAGGGGGTCGGACTAGCCATCGAACGGAGGTTCACTTATGGAGCCCTCTTCATAGGGGAGAACCGTTGACAGGGGCCACACTTCTTCACCAGGATGAGGGCGTCTTGCAGGATCGTGGGCCAGTAGTACCCGTGGTTCAGAGCCTTTCGCGCGAGAGAGTGGCTTCCCATATGGCACCCGTCGATTCCCTCATGTAGCTCCTTGAGAGCATATTTTGCTTCATCGGGAGTTAGGCAGCGGAGGTAGGGTCTTCCGTCCTTTGTTGTGTATGAACTTTTGAAAAGGGTCGCATTGATCACGGCGAACCTTTCTGAATGGACCCTGACCCGCCTTGCTTCGGCCCGGTCTTCGAGGAGCTCTCCCTTGATTAGAAATTTCTTGATAAGAGTGGTCCAGTCGGCGGAAAAAGCTCCGTCTTCAATGTAGAGAGTCTCGGGGAAGTCTGTACTCGACTTTAGGAGAACTTTGATCAGGACGGTCCGATCGAGGCCTTCGAAGGAAGAGGAAGCCAACTTTGACAGAGCGTCAGCCTGGGCATTGTGCTCCCTGGGGATCCTTAAGACCGCCAACTTGTCAAAGGACGTCAATAGCCGTTCGACCATAGCTAGATATTTGATCATCCGATCGTCACGGGCCTCGTACTCTCTGGTGATCTGGTTGACCACAAGCTGAGAGCCACTGAAGGCTCTGATCTGTCTGGCACCGGCCTGATGCGCCAGGGTGAGCCTGGCGATCATGGCCTCGTACTCAGCCTCATTGTTGGAGGTCAAAAAGTTGAGGCGGAGGCAATATTGAAGGAGGAAACCGTCGGAACCCCGCAGAATGATGCCCGCACCACTACCTGCTTCGTGGGAGGAACCATCGATGTAAACTTCCCATGTTTGTTTGGCCTCCTTACTTTTGGGTTGCTCGGAGATGGTACATTCCGTGATGAATTCGGCGAGGGCCTGCCCTTTGATGGCCGTCCTTGGCTGCTAGCCGATGTCGTATTGACTGAGCTCAATCGACCATTTGACTAGTCATCCCGAGCTCTCGAGCTTATAGAGTATGGCCTTCAGAGGCTGGTCCGTGAGCACCTGGACCGAATGCACCTGAAAATAAGGGCCGAGCTTCCTTGCGGCCATGACCAGGGCATATGCTATCTTCTCCATTCTGGAATATCTGATCTCGGTGGCAAGCAGAACCTTGCTCACATAGTACAGAGGCTTTTGGACTCCTTCCTCTTCTCAAACTAGTACGACGCTGAGCATGCTCTCCGAAGCCGAAAGGTAAAGCCAGAGGGGCTCACCTGGTTCGGTCTTGCTGAGAAGAGGAGGGTTGGCAAGGTACTCCTTCAATTGGGCGAATGAATCTTGCTGCTGAGTACCCCCACTCGAATCCCCCGATTCTGCGCAGTGCCTTGAAGAATGGGAGGGACTTCTCTCCTGACTTAGAGAGGAAACGGCCAATGGCCGCCAGTCTTCTCGTTAGTCTCTGGACTTCTTTTATGTTCCTGGGAAGGGCCATGTCGATTATGGTCTGGATTTTTTCGGGGTTCGCCTCGATGCCGTGCTGGCTGACGATGAACCCGAGGAATTTTTCCGAGGAGACGCCGAACGCACACTTCGCTGGATTGAGCCTCATGTTGTGGGTCCGAAGGACCCCAAAGGCCTCTTTCAGGTTAGCGATGTGATTCTGTCCCTGCTGGCTCTTGACGAACATGTCGTCCACATACACCTCCATGTTACGCCCAATTTGATCCTTGAAGACTCGGTTGACGAGCCTCTGATAAGTAGCACCGGTGTTCTTCAGTCCGAAGGGCATAACCCGGTAGCAGTGAAGACCTTGGTCCGTGACGAAAGACGTCTTGGCTATATCGGGAGGGAACATCCAGGATCTGGTTATAGCCTGAGAAGGCATCTATGAAGGAAAGGAGCTTGTGACCCGACGTAGCGTCGATCAGAGCGTCGATGCTGAGGAGAGGGAACGGATCTTTGGGGTATGCCTTGTTGAGGTCTGTGAAGTCTATATAGATCCTCTAGCTCCCGCTCGCCTTTTGACCATCACGACGTTCGCCAACCACTCAGGGTGGCTAACCCCCTATATGAAACGAGCAGACAAGAGCTTGTCCACCTCTGCATTCACCGCCTGTTGCCTCTCTGGGGCGAATTTACGTCGTTTCTGGACGATCGGCTTCGAGCCGAGAATCACGCTGAGTTTGTGCATTATAAGGTCCTCAGAGATACCGGGCATATCGGAGGGCTTCCAGGCGAAGAGGTCGACATTGCAGCGAATGCAGTCGATCAGGGTAGATTTGAGGTTTAGAGTGAGGGAGCAGCTCACTCGGAAACATCTTGATGCATCCCCTGTCTCGAACGAGACATCTTCTAATTCGTCTGTCGGCTCTGGTTCCGGCTAGGGTTCTCTCGGGCTGTAGCTGGACGGCATCCAGGGGAAACACACCACCCCCGATCGCCGTCACATAGCACGAGCGTGCCGCTTCTTGGTTCCCTTGGAAAACTCCGACACCAGACTTGGTGGGGAATTTTAGCTTTTGGTGGTAGGCCTAGGGAACTGCCTGGAGGGAGCAAAGTCCAGGATGGCCGAGGATGGCGTTGTAGGCTGCCTTGACGTTTACAACCATAAAGTCCATCGACTCGGTTCGCCTGTGGGGCGTCGTACTAGCGGTGACGTCCAAGGTCACGATCCCCTCGATGGCCACTAGGACGCCGGAGAATCTATGCAATGTGTACCCGGCTGGCTTCAGCTTATCCCAGGAGAGCTTCAGGTTCTCGAATGCTTCAAGGAAGAGGATGTTTACCGAGCTCCCATTGTCCACGAGGATGCGAAGGACCTCGAAGTTTGCCATGCTGAGGCTGATGACAAGCGCATCGCAGTGCGGGAGCCGAACTCCCTCCAGGTCTTCTGTAGAGAAGGAGACAGGGAGTTGCTGGACCTGAGGGATAAGGGAGCCCTGGACGGCGTTGACCCCACGGACGAATGCCTTGCAGGAAGTGTTGGATTCCCCTCCCATGGGCCCTCCGTAGACGCAATGTAAGATGGCCTGACCCTTGGGTTCTTCATGCTCGGGGTCCCAGTTGGGATGCTGCCTAGGCGCTCAAGGAGGAGGGGAAGGCCTCCTGTTCCTCATGTCCCTCTGGTCCTGAATGTCTTCTCTCTTGAACTCCCAGAGGTACCCTCATTGGCTGAGGGCCTCTATCTCGTCCTTTACGGTGTGACAATGGTCCGTGTCGTGCCCATTGTCCCGGTGGAAGCGGTAGTAGAAACGCTGGTCCCTCTTCTTGTTGTTGTTGGTCGGTTGCGGAGGGTATTGCACGGTGTCCCTATCTTCGATCGTGAAGAGGATGGCTGACATGTTTTGCATCAGCAGAGTGTACCACTCGAAGCGGGGGACAGGAGGGACTCTTTTCGCGACGGCCCCGTCTCTGGGGAACTTCTTTGCTGGCTCCGCCTCATCGGCCTTGAATTTCCCCTTTTCGAGAATCTCCTTGGTGTCCTCTGGATTCAGGGCCTCCTCGGTCCGGATGTACTTTTCGACCTGATTGAGGAGGTCAGGGAAATCGATCAGGGCTTCTTTGCCAGGGATGCCTTTAGCTGGCCGTGCCTGACGTTGTGCCGGAATGCTGCCGAGGCGACCCCTGGGTCCAGCGAGGAGACCGATCTTGCCTCAGTGGTGAACCTTCGGACGAACAGCCAGAGCGACTCCCCTTCCTTCTGTCGGAGGCCCGGTAGGGACGCACTCCTCCTTTTGGCCTTTCGGCTTGTCACGAAGTGGGCGAGGAAGTTGCCCTCCAGTTGGTCGAAAGAGTAGATGGAGCCGGGGGTGAGCTTGGAGAACCATTCCCGAGCTGGGCTCTGGAGGGTGGCGGGGAAGGCGCGACACAGGAGGGGATCCGATGCGCTGTGAATCATCATGAGGGTCTTGAAGCCCTCCATGTGATCAGCAGGATCACCCTCACCGTCATAAGTCTCGAATTGTGGCGGATGGAAATTTCAGAGTATTTCGGCCTGCAAGATGGCAGTGGAGACGGAGGCCCCTGGGCCGGCTTCGGGCCTCCGTCGCCAAAGTGATCGAGGCGTTCTTCCATTTCCTGGAGGTGTTTCAAGACGTCATCATACTCCGGCAGGACGGTCGAGCCATGGGACGCGCTGGCCTCGATGTCCGAGCGTGAGTTAGAGCGGCGGTCCTTCTTGTCGACGGGGACCCCTCGGATGGCCTCCATGATCTCTTTCTGGAAGTCCTGGAAGTCCTGGTGGGTGACCGGGGCTCGTTCAGCCCGGCCATGTTGGACCGGCGGCCTACTGCCGACGCGGCTGAGCACCGGTGCCAGTCCCTAGGGCGGTGGTCTGGGATGGTTCGGGACTGAGTTGGAAGCAGCCCCTCCCCTAGTCCGGCTTTCTTGTCTATTCTGGATGACCCCGCGTAGGTCGGGCACGACTGAACGAGAGGCCACTGACTGGCGTCCGTGGCTGATCCCCGGATTGTTGGATCCATGAGCGTCGGTAGGGTCGTCCAGAGGAGGGACGTCCTGGCGACGCGCAGATATGACAGCTCTCCTGGCCCTGGGCGCCATGTGAGCTCTGGACGGGATACCGTTGATGGCTGAGTTCGGGTCGGCGTCTGCACTAGTGAGTTCCCACAAACGGTGTCATCCTGATGCAGTTTGTTTTTGGGAGGAGTGTGGATGCACCAGGGCGTGAGTTCTACTCAATTTGTATTGGTGGAGGAACCTTTAGCACGGACGGTGGTCCCAACCCTCAGTTGGGGGAACGACTCGGGAGCAGTCGGTAGTGAGGTGGAGGTTAGATGTTCGGCTCGGATCCGGTGTCCTGTGTACGTGCACATGGTCTAGGAACACCGGGGTTAGTCCCGATGGCAGATCCTTCGACGATCTAGTGAGCTACTAAAGGAGTAACAGTAACTAGGGTTTGAGAAGGAAAAGATTGATTACCTTGGCAAGAGGGGGAAGGTCTGGTATTTATAGGAGAAGCCAACCAGGTCTGGACCCGTTTGGGGCGGGTCTGGACCCGGTTGCCCGTGGGCCTGGTGTGGCAGAAGCCCAGGCGGTATAGGGCTAGCATGGCAGAGGCCTAGGCGGTTTTCAGGCTGACGTGGCAGAGGCCTGGGCATTTTCCAGGCTGACGTGGCAGAGACCTGGGTGGTTTCCACGCTGACGTGGCGGACCCGGATGATCCGGCAGTGCACAATTTTATGAGGGGATCCTGTGGCCAAGGAGGGGCCACGTCATCTGACCCATATTAGGTAGCTACATTGATATTACCTACCAAATAGAAGACTTGCTCGGGAAAACAGTTAATTCTTCCTACATAGATTCTTTCTACAGAGAGTTGCTAGGGAGTAAGAGTCCTTTAAGATGCAAATTTGAACTCAGAGATGTGGGCTGACTCGAGGATTGAGAGGAGCAACAGCCTAGAGGTGCCATTTGGGGAGAGAGAGATTATTAAAGCGATCACGGCTCTGGGACAAGATAAGGCACCGGGACCGGATGGATTCCCAAGTTTTTTTTACTCTATATTTGGGCCATTGTAAGAAAGACCTCCTTGATATTTTTCAAGGGGTACGAGGGAGATGCTAAGATAGAAAGATTGAATTATGCTAATGTGGTGCTGATTCCGAAAAAGTCTGGCATTCGTAGGATTAACGATCTGCGACTGATTAGTCTGCTAAATAGCTCTTTCAAAATCATAACCAAAGTGCTGGCTAATAGACTATCTCCGCTATTAAAAGAAATAATTGATTCTTCACAAAGCAGATTTGTTAAGGGGAGAGACATCATGGATAGCATTGCGTCAACCCACGAAGTCGTCTGCAGAGGATGTAAAGAGCGAATCGATGGTTTCCTTCTTAAACTTGACTTCCAAAAAGCCTACGACACTGTCGAGTGGGACTACGTGGATAAGGCACTTGAGCTTAAAGGATTCGGGATAAAATGGAGAAGGTGGATGAACATGTGTCTCAGAAATGGCAAGTCATTCATTCAAATTAATGGGGAGAGAGGAAAAGAAATTAGGTGCAAGAGAGGGCTGAGACAGGGGGACCCATTATCTCTGCTTATCTTCACTATAATTGCAGATGGATTATCTGAAATGAATAAGAAAGGAATAGAGGGAGGTATTATCAAGGGGGTCAAAGTTAAGGGGATCTTCGAACCCCTGTCAATTTTTCAATACGCTGATGATACTCTTTTGTTTGGGGTCTCCCAAATAGCAGAATTATTGGCAGTTAGGATTCTTCTTAGATGTTTCGAGTTCTGGTCAGGACTTAAGGTTAATCTACACAAGATTTGTGTCATCCACCTTAGTAATAACAATGCCAACTCATTGGAGCTTTCCTCTTCGATCCTACAGTGCGTTAAAGGGGATTACCCTCTCTGCTATCACCTCAATTAGACCGGGAAAAATGATCCATGATGATTGGATGCCACTTATTGAGAAAATCGAGAGGAAACTAGCAGGATGGAAAGGAAAATGCCTATCCCTAGAGGGGAAAATTATTCTCATTAACTCAGTGCTGAGTAGCCTACCAACCTATCTGTTGTCGATTTATGATTTGCCTAATTGGGTTATTGAGAGATTCAATAGATGCAGGAGGTGTTTCCTCTGGAAATGAAATCGGGATGATAATAAGGGGTTTCATTTGATGAAATGGGAAAGGGAATCTAAGAAGAAAGAATTTGGGGGTCTAGGGGTCGTTAACTTGCGAGATATGAACAAGGCGTTGCTTTCTAAGTGGTGGTGGAAGATGCACAAGAAACAAAAGGCGTGGAGGAGCAATTCGTTCTTGAAATACCGGAGAAGAAAATTTTCTAGATTCGGGGGTAGTCGAAACCAGGGGAAGGTTTCAATAATATGGAAAGGTATAGCAAAGGTAGGAGATGTTTTCCACGCTAACACGAAATGCTTACTTAGAGACGGTAGAGGTTCTAGATTCTGGAAGGATAAGTGGTGTGGGAAGATCTCCCTACAATCGATGTTCCCACAACTTGCGAAAGAAGTTACTGGGGCAGACGACTTAGTAGTTGACGTTTGGAAGAGGAGAAGACTGAAGTTAAGCTTTACAGGAACGTTATCGACTTCCACAGAGGAACAATTGGGGAACCTGGAAACTTTCCTGAGGTTTATAGGGCACCCTAAATGGGGGGTAGAGGATGAAAGAGTATGGATCAGGGGACCATCGACGGAGTTCTCAGTAGCTTCGATGTATGGATTCCTAAATGATGGGGGTATTAGAAACTCATTGGCGACTACGATCTGGAAGTCTAATGTCCCATACAAGGTGAAGGCGTTCCTTTGGTTGGTTCAACATGATGCTATTTTATCCAAAACGAACCTGAGAAAGAGAAATATTCCTATAGACGTCATATGCTTGCAGTGCAACATTGAAGATGAAGACACAACTCACATATTCTTTAGATGCTCTAAAGCTAGGCTTACTTGGGAAATCTTAGGTATAGGTTTCAACACCTTCCTCACTCCTAGTTGCACAGAGGACATATGGGGAAGTTGGAGATCTATTAACATTTGTAAAGATCATAGATGTTTGTGGGATATCACGTCTAGGGCGGTATTGTGGTCTTTATGGCGGGATAGAAATGACCTTTGTTTTCGCGATTATAGATGTTCATTCAATAGGTCTATGCATAATATATTGGCTCTAATAGAATCTTGGACAGGTAACACAGGCACAAGGAAGAGAATCCTCTTCGAGGGGGCCGAATAAGCCATTGGGATTGGAGAGGAGGTTGCTACTAGAGGATAGGAGGCTTCCACTTCTCAAGGCTGGCGCCGGGGGGTATATTTTGTATGGATTTTATGAGGGACGGTGGTAGATCCCTTTTTTTCTGTTGTTTCTTTCGCTGTGTGTTGTTTTGTACTATTTGGGGTGCGAGCCGGCTGTGCTCGGAGGATCATGAGTATTGTAATATGGATATTTTGTGATTTCGTTAATTTTTCATTAATGAAATCGATGACGTAAGTCACTTTTATCTCCCAAAAAAAAAAAGTTAATTCTCCGGAAAGTTAAAACCAACTAATTGTTTCTGCTTAGGAAGGATCACACACACACAGAAAAAAGATATTGAAAAAGATTACATGACATCAGACATACAAAAAGGTAGAAATAAAAAAAAGAACAAGAAAAATTATGGTACTCGACATGCACTTGATTTCCAAATAAATAGAGGATATCTAGTCATATCCATGATCGGTTGCTTACATGCGTATAACACGTAATAATTCAATATATTATTAATATTCAAACTAAAAGTTTAGGACTTGCTTCTACAATTTTTTGGAAAAAAGAGGTGTGCGTACTTAATACATACATGGCCGGCCCTGCGTCCCGGGGCCCGAGGCGAACTTTCGAAATGGGGCTCCATCCAAAAAATAAATAAATAAATAAATACATGTATACAAAAAAATTGCACATGATTCAAAGGAAAATATGCAAAATCTATATCATTGAATAACAAGTTTACTGATAAGCATCATACATATATGTAAAATTAAGTCAAAATATATAATCAAATATGCAAAATCTCTCAATGGAAAACTTCTTTGGTGAATGAAAAACTCTAATTCTATCTCATTTAATACATGAAGCTGCCTCAACAATTCACCTCCACATCTACATAGATGAAATAAAAATTATGAAACATAAACAAAAAATTATGAAATGAAAATGAAATAGCACATAAGTGAAAAAATGCCACTATTTAAACCTTTCGCTTGACAATTGATTATTGTTTCCTTCTTTCTTGAACAATTTACATAAAAAACAAAACACTTTGTCCAAACCATTTGAATAAACAAACCATCTTCTATCATATTTTTTCCTATTTAACAACAATCGAGTGTAGTGTACACAAAAAAAACGTCTATCTTTTTAGGAAAATCAATAGCAACTTTAATGGGACCTCTTTCAACTAATAAATTCCGAACTTTTTGATCAATCTTCTCACAATTTATTGAATCATAAATATTTATAGCCCTACATTCTTCATTTTGATTTGATTCTGCATTTTCATCACCCACATTCAAATTAACATTCTCACTTAACTCTTAATTTAGTTCTTTATTTCATCATCCACATTCAACTCTTGATGTTCTTGAACTTCTTCTTCATTAGCATTACCACTTGAGATTGGTTTGTTGGTAAGAAATTTATCAAATGCCCCAACTTGAGATTGTATAAATTTATCTTCTTCTTGTTTCTTCTTTCTTTTAACGCTCCAGACACATACTTACGATGCATGATAAAACTGGAATAAGAAATAAAAATTTGAATTAAGCCCTAACATATCAATTTTCAATTTAATTAAGCCCTAATCTATTCAAATTAATTAAACAACTCAATAAGCAGTTATTCAACTTAATTAACATAATTAATATAAAATTAAGCAACTCAATAACTCAATAATCTATTCAACTTTATTAACATAAAATTGAACTCTAAGTCTCTACATTCAACTTATTAAGCCCTAACATAAAATTGAGTACGAAGATATTGATCAATCTTTGAGCTTACGTAGAACTCCAATCAAGAATTCACGGCAACATTAAGTCATAAATTTATTAACTCACCACGCACTTCTTGAAGCCACCCTGCAGCCTGCAGCGACACCAACATGCTCAACTCATCATCCAAAACGGCGAAACCCTAAATCTGTCATCTACCAAAAAAAAAAAAAACCTGAATCAGATATTTGAATAAAAAACCTAACTAATAAAAAACCTCATAATTAAGATTTAATCCTTAATAAATAAGCCCTAAGTCTCTAACATTCAACTAATTATCTAATTAAGTTAAGCCCTAGCAAACCCAAACACCTCCTAATTTTCGAAACTTCTCCACAGCGCGACACCGTTAGGGAGCGACGAGCCGACGAGGACACCGTTGGGCACGATCTCCACGGAACGACACCGTTGGGTTGCGATCTCCTCGAAATTTTTGAAAATAAAGAAAAGGGAAAGAACTAAAGATGCGGCAGCAAAGAGGAATTCTGAAATTTAGAAGTAGGGTAAGGTTGGGTTTTGATCGGGATGGGATTTGAGGAAACGAAAGAAGAGATTTTATTTTAAAAGTGTGTTTGGGTAATCTGGTTTAGGGTAAGGCCCGTAAGGGTTTCGGGTTTAAAATTGAATGTGGGTTTCAGGTTTGAGTTTATATTGATTTAAATGTGAATTAGTTTTAAATCACTAAAATTTAAAGTCTCAAATTCAATTCAAGTCTTCAAGCCTAAACCCAAATAATTTTTTTTTAAATTTAAAGGCTCAAATAACTATTTCGGGGGGACCCTAATAATAGTTTTTACGCGCAAAATACGTGCCTATATTACAAGGGAAGTATAAATTTAGGGACCCCTAAAATCGCAAAAACTCCGGGGGCCTGAGGCGGCCGCCTCACCCGCCTCAAGGGTGGGGCCGGCCCCGAATACATATATCTGGTTGGGGGGCCCTGTGAAAAATCCAAACCATTCATTTGGTTCTACATGCCTATGATAGCCCAAGGGTGTAAAATTAAAATCATGTTATTTGACATTCTTTTGCCCATTCATCATGTAAATAATTTACAAACCTACAATACTGTTATGCCGTAAAACATAAACAAATGAACTTTAAATAACTTGATTTTACACTCTCAGGATGTCTTAGAAATGTAGAACAAGATGAATGGTTTGAACTTTCTTGGAGGCTTTGTATCAATGGAATATATGAGGTCTTAAAACAAGGAGAAAGGTGGGGTCTCACATGATCACCCCACAATATATATATATATATATATATATATATATATATATATATATATATATATATATATATATAGAGAGAGAGAGAGAGAGAGAGAGAGAGAGAGAGAGAGAGAGAGTAATGTTCCGTTGTGCACTAAGCCTCCCGTGTGTACTCATGTGCACTTGGTCTTCCCGCCTTCGTATCGACGATCCGAACTGTTCACATTGATCTACACATCTAAATTAGTCTAAATTTGGTAAATACAATCATTTGAAATTTATTTGCCCATCCATTAAAGTGTTACAAAATTGTATGGCTGAAAATTGTTGTTTTTTATAGTCATGTGATGGATGGGCAAATAAATTTCAAATAATTTGATTTTACATATATAGAAAATTTTCGACGTGTAGATCAATGTGAATGGTTCGGATCGTCGATACGAATGCTAGAAGGCCGAGTGCACACGAGTGCACACGGAGGCCTAGTGCACAACAAAACATTCAATATATAAAGTAATGTTCCGTTGTTCACTAGGCCTCCGTGTGCACTCGTGTGAACTCAGCCTTCCCACCTTCGTATCGAAGATCCGAACCGTTCACATTGATCTACACATCTAAATTAGTCTAAATATGGTAAATCAAATCATTTGAAATTCATTTTACCATCCATTGAAGTGTTACAAAATTGTATGGCTGAAAATCATTGTTTATTATAGTCACGTGATGGATGGACAAATAAATTTCAAATAATTTGATTTTACATATATAGACTAATTTCGACGTGTAGATCAATGTGAATGGTTCGGATCGTCGATACGAATGTGGAAAGGGCGAGTGCACACGAGTGCACACAGAGGCCTAATGCACAACGGAACATTTATATATATAGAGTAATGTTTCGTTGTGCACTAATTCGACGTGTAAAACAATGTGAATAGTTCAGATTATCGATACAAATGCGGGAAGGCCTTGTGCACACGAGTGCACACGGAGGCCTAGTGCACAACGGAATACACACACACACACACACACACACACACACACACACACACACACACACACACACACACATATATATATATATATATATATATATATATACTAGGTATGCCCGTGGCACGTGCCTACGGCACGTATTCGGAACTGCATATAAATTTATTTGGAGTTATTTGGTTGGATGAACTGCATATAAATTTATGCATTATACATGCTAAGATCAAAAGTCATTCACTATACCTCTTTATACATCTTTAACAATTATTCGTTAAATTGTTTCAGTTTTTTAGGAATTTATCTTTATTGCCCTTAAATATCTAAATATTGACTTATCCAATTCTTCAAAAAGCTAGATTTTTTTAAAGAAATGTGAGAACATTAATTAAAAATATGCACTATGACAGGAAAAAAAAAACTGATTGTAAACAAATACAACCACCTTTCAAATACAATCATCAACTATATACAGGCCTCCTTTGAAATTATATTGTTGATTCTCATTTAAGACTTTTGGTGGTTGATTCTCTCCTTTGGTGTGTTGGTGTAGGCAGTGATGCAAAACACTATATGATCTGAATAATTATTTCAAGCTTGTTGTATTTATTCTTGATTATATATCTATCATATCCTAGTTGGCGCGGCACCCCAATGCAGCCCTAGTTATGAATAATGTGTTCTGAGCCTACTAGTTTTTTTTAAATCACATGTTCAGTGTCTGTTGTTCTGAGCTTACAAAATTTGAAACTTCATGTTCAGCTTCTGTTTGTCTTGAGCGTACACAATTTGATACTTCATGTTCAGTTTCTGCTGTTCATTTTCTGTTTGTTCTGAGTTAACAATATTTGATACTTCATGATGTGTTTCTGTTTGTTCTGGGTTTACCAAATTTGATACTATATGCTCTGTTTGTGTTTGTTATGAGCTTACAAAATTTGATACATCAGGCTCTGTTTGTGTTATTTATGAGCTTACAAAATTACACACTTCATACTCTGTTTCTGTTTGTTCTGAGCTAACAAAATTTGACACTACATGCTCTGTTGGTGTTTGTTCTGAGCTTACAAAATTTGATACTTCATGATCTGTTTGTGTTAGTTCTGAGGTTACAAACTTTGACACTTCATGCTCTGTCTCTGTTTGACACTTCATTTGTAAAAAAATATATTAGCCATTTTACATGTCGCTAACCAAATGACCAAGATATAGTTTGGAATCATAATAGATTTTAGGAAATTTTCTGAAAATTTCGACAGACCCTCCCTTAAAATATTAGCCATTTTACAGCAATTCCTTACGGAATTCTGCTCACAATTAAAAATTTATCATCACAGTCAGGAAATATAAATCCTCCCCAGGCCAGTCCAAGCAATATCACATAGACATTATATATATAGGGCTCTGGGAAGAAAAAATCTTCATATGACTAAGATACAAAATAAAAACCAAGATATCGTTTGAAAACTTAATAGATTTTAGAAAATTCAGTAAAAATTTTGACAGAACCTCCCCTAAAATATTAGTCCTTTTACAGAAATTCCTTACGGAATTCTGCTAACAATTAAATATATGACATCACAGGCAATAAATATCAATCCTCCCCAGGCGAAACCGAGCAACATCACACAGGCATCATATATATAAGGCTCTGGGGGGGAAAATCAGAATATAATGCAAGATACAAAATAAAAACCAAAAATTCGTTTGAAAATGTAATGATTTTTTTTGAAAAACCTTCGAAAAACCTTTAAAAAACCAAACACAGAGCCCAATACTCCACAAAATTGCGGGTACGGGTATTAACATAACTATATTATATCATCATTATATACAGATACTTACATAATCTCCCAAATTGCTAAATATTATAACTATTACAACCTTCACCAAAATATACACCAACCAACCAAATGACCAAAAAAAAATTACAGTGTTGTAGAAAAATACAATGCTTCAACTCTTCAAAAATGGGACCAAACAGTGCACCTAAAAAAACAGTAAGAGTTTCGAAACAAATAGTAAGTTTACAATAATCAATCAAAACAATGAGAGTTTTAAAACTAACTAACAACAAACAGCAAACAATAACTAACAATAAACAGCAAACAAAAACCTTTGCATGAAATAATACAAAATGAGTCAACTTTTTGGAACCTCTTCGAAAAAAGGTAAAAAAACACATTCAGTCAGCTCTATTAAGGGTATCTTCATTTATTTCTTTTTGTTCACTTTCCTTTTTTTCAATATTGAGAGGTAAGATGTTTAAACTAAAGATACTGGTGTCTTGTGAGTGGAAAGATATGTGTGTCTTGAAGTTACGTACTTTTGATTGGTTTGATGTGGTTCGAATTTTATGTAAATGCAACAGAGACTTCTTATTTAATTGATCAGTTATGAAAAGATAACACTGACTTTCTTTATCTTATCTTTTTCTCCAAAAAAAAAAGAACTGCAGTGTTTTTTGCTACATGAAGAACAGCTCAATCAGGTTCTAGTTGCATAATATACATTTGAACTAATTTAAAGTGCTTAATTATAAGTTTCAGTTAGATACTTTACGCAAAAAAAATGTACTTATTCAAAACCTTTTAAATGTGCTTAATTATAATGATATTTTAAAACCTGCCACTTGTTGAACCACTACTTTACCTTAGTTTAACTTATATGTGTCTTACTCCTCTTCATGCAGCTGGTGATGCTCCTTTCATGTATAATGGCATTTTTCTTAAACTACACGATATTTTTAAACACTACCCTCAAATCTGCGGAAATCTAAAGGTTTGTTTATCTCATTAGCACCAGCCCATAATTACCTTCCTTCCTTTACGCATACCTTTTTTTCTTCCTTGAAAATGAGAACACTCCTTGCACTTTTGTTTGTGACAGGATTTTGTCATAGTAGGACTCGGTTGGTTGTTGTTTCGAGGGCTTCCTTTTGATTTGGTTAGTCGAATCTTCTTATCATACCTACCAATTTATGTTCTTGTATTTTCTCTCATTGATAATAATGTTTAATTTTTTTATCGTTTTCTTTTTCAGCAAAATATTATAGGGCGGGGGCTTGGTTTTGTGGGGTCCTTTTTATATGCTTGCTGTAAACTCAAAGGTAAGTAGGTACTGATAGATGGAGAGAGGCCATTTAAGTTAGAAGATGAAGACGGAACCAAAGAAATGGGATATGGGCGCAATTTTGTGCATTTGTGGACCATTTTTGGGGTCCATTTTTGCATGCTCTTCATGCTCGTAAATGCAAATATTATTATTTTGGGTTGAAAGTGGGTATTTATTGAGGATCATGAGATTCTTGTTCGACTGATGGTATTGTCTATATCAATTCCTCAACAAACTGGAGCTGAGTTATGAAAGCAAACCAGGGATGGGCTGCAATTTTACTGGTGGCAGATTTGTGTGACAATTTTTTAAAAATTTTCTTTCAGTGCAGTAAATTATTTTTATGATGCTCCTAAACCCGTCCATGAATAGAACACTTCTGTGTGTATCCTTTATTGATCATCCAGCCATAGTTACTTTAATTGTTGATTTGAGTTCATTTATTTATTTGATGTGCTATGATGAATGTTATTTACTGTGACAAAATGAAGTTAAACAATGAATAACAATGTCCTTATTTAAGTTCATATACATACTTCAGCATTTTGCATTCAGAAAAATGCATATTAGGGAAGCTCTCGGATTAGGATATATATGATCCATATCCGAATCCGAATTTTCTGTGAATACAGATATAAAAAATTCGTATCCAGGCAAATACGGATTCAGATATTCAAATCTAAAAAAATTCGAATGTGAATACGGATACAGATAGCACTTTGAAAAGCAGATTCGGATACGGATATCTCTAATCTCTAATATCTAATATCTAATATTATGATCGGAGAATTGAGGTTGTCATTTCTAGACATTTAACTATTTAATCTCAACCATTCCAAATAGATGAATCTCTTATCGTGTAATCTTTTTATTTACAGGGGCAACTGTGCATGTAGTAACTACATTACAGAAAATATCCCAAGTACTCAATCACTGCAAACTGTTCTCAATAATAGAAAAGTTTTCAACCCTAAAACTGTCACAAAACTTGATTGTGCAAGACCTGTAGTATATATACACTAATGTCAATATTACTATCACATTTTGATCTGTTTTAAAGTAATCCATGGCCCATTTCGCAACTGCTCTTCGCAATTTTGATCATTGCTTTCTTGAAGATATTTATCATTTAACAACTCTTCACAGCAGAGAGGTGATTTAAAAAAGTACATCAATCAATTAAGGTGTAACTATGTCATTCAATATCAGTCATCTTCAGTTGCCACACTACTTGTTCTGTCATTTAATTTATTCCCGTGTCACTATTATGAGAGAAATCTATGTTGAAGGATTATCACTCTTTCAACACCTCAACCAAAGTGATATTTTCCAATTAAATAAAATAAGGCTTCTAGCAAAAGATAAATCTTAAATGAGATAAAATAATAATTGTGGGAAAATCACTACCTTAATATCCATAAATCCCATAATAATAATATGCATCATAGATTACCTGCAAGCACATTGCAGCCTCCAACGTGTTCCAAATGCACGTCAGATACAACCTCAGAGTAGTCGTCTACAATTCAACAACCAAAACCCACATAAACAATCAACCAACTAACAGAACCCAAAATAAAATAAAAACCATACAAAGTATTGTACCACATAAACAATCAACCAACTAACAAAACCCAAAATAAAATAAAAACCATAAACAGTACAGTATCAATTCTAGAGTCAGCCTACGCAAGTTTTAGCCAAAGCAGCTACAAACGGTATAAAAAGTCTACCACTAATTAAATCATATAAAATGACATAGATGAACACATTTTTACTTCATTTATTACTTCAGCATTTTAGATCTCCAATCTATTTGATTGTTAATTTTGTTTTCTTTTTGAAGATTATTTATTTACATTGAATTGTCATTCTCATAGCTTTATTGCAAAATATATTCAAACAAACTGAAGCAGTGAAAGCAAGCAAAAATGGACATAGATGGCATCAATAACTTGTATAATGACAAAGTAGAGTATACATGCTATGTCTCAATTTTTGGGTGAATATTAAATACCTTAAAGGTGAGGATAGCGAGATATGATGCTTTGCTCTCTGCAAGCAAGACTCTTCATCTGAAACAAAAGAGATAGATGGCTTTGTGAATTCATGAAATGAATCTAACCAAATCTTTTAAATGTAACAACTTTTATAATTAATACAAATCTTTGTTGATAGTAGCCCCACATGTAAATAATAAGGAGAATTAAAGAACTTATCGATAAGTAAATTAATTGAAACTTGAAATGAAAAAGATATAAAGAGTTACATTTGTAGCAAGCACTACCAATTTATCCTGAATCGACTGGGTATCCCTATGAAATAGTGTACTCAATCGAATGGGTATCCTGAATCGACTGGGTATCCACGATCCATAATAAAATAGTTAATGTAAAGGCTCCTTTTAAAGTAGAAATAAGCATTAGATCTTGACATGAACCAAGTTAAAATTCATAAAATCATCTAGTAAAAAACTTAGCGAGAAAGGACGAAGATTAACATCTCCCAAATTAACAACCCACATGCACAAATTAGTGTGTAAAAATGGAGAAAATAAATAGAGAAAAATGAGAAGCTAACCTTAGAGAACAGATACCTAGCCTTCAATTTCTCCACATTAGCATTGCGAACAACCTTTGTTGTGTAAGCTGAAACAAAACAAATTCAAAACACATTGTTAAAAAAGAACCATACTTCACCATAGAAATAATTAACCTACATAATTAATACAACCATACTTAAGATCCAACAACAATAACATAATTAAGCTCCGACAACAATAACAACAATAACATAAGTGCTCAAAAAGGAAGCTACCAAAAGATAAGCCGAGAGACAAAAACTTTCCTCCAAAAAGGGAAGCTGCTCTGCTTCCTTTTTGCTAAAAGTAATCATGAAATTCATTAAATTTCCTAATTTTTAGTAATTTAGCCATTTGCATACTACAATCATATGATATCTAGTAGCTTACAGATATTGCTCAACTAACATCATATATCATAAACTAATAATCAATAGAGAATTTCAACTAAAACAGCCATCAATAGTGATAGCACTCTCAATGGGCCATCAACAGTGAACAAAAAAGAAGTAGTCTGCCTCTCTGTCAGGTTTCAGGTTACGATTACGATTTTAAGCCTGTTCAGCTTTCAGGTTTAAGAAGTAGTCTGCCTCTCTGTCAAACAATGATTTGTCTGCAAAATTTTAGTAGCCCAATAGATAATAGATGAGAGAGTGAGGGTTGGTTTAAGGTATTTAGAATTTAGTGCATCATTCTCGCCTTGCATTATTTTAGTAGCCCAAATGCATATTGAACCACAACATCATGCTTTCTGACAAAGAAAACAATTTGAATGGAGTTGTGAATAACACAATACCTGAAAAAGAATGATTGGCATACGTTTTAGAAAAATGAAGAATTTAAGTTATTGACATTTGGATATCACTTGCAAGATGCCATAAGTGCTTCCTGTTATGGAAATCCTACCAAGAGATACTCCCCATAAATGAACAGAAGGTTTGACCTTTTCATGAATAAAAATATACTGAAGAATCATTTAACTAAGAGAATTATTGGATTAACTAACTATTGAATTATAGCAGCTATGAACCTATTTACAGAAGCAACTATATACTATGTAGCTAATGGTGGGGGAAAAAATATTTGAAAGAGAACAGTCAATTCCTCAGGCTTACAAAATCAAATGAGGTAACTGTCAAAATTGACACAAAATTAGCAGGCACAGGTATTAGGGGGAGGGGGAATTTGAACCTTCCCTCTCACATAAAATGGAAGGATATGCCATTGTGCCACATGCGCTTTGCAACATCTCCATTTTTAAAAGACTTAAAAATAAGCTAAGGTAAAAATTATTAAAGTAACCAGCCTTCAAGCAATTACTGTCAGCAACCCAGCCACTACACCAAAACCCCAAAGTTTTGGTAAGTTTAGGGCTTTACACATATTCTAACTATAACACCATATAGCTGACTGGTTGATCAATTTTTGAATTATCATGGTCCATCGGTTAGTTGATTAATGGTTTTTTTTTTCTTCCAAAAGAATGAGACTATGTTTTAGTTGGCATTCTTGATCAGCAGATTGCTGCAGTTCTGGTCAAAAAGATATTTTATTTCAACCTTTTTTACATCAAGGTTTTCTTTTTTTTGGTTTTCGGTTTAAGATCAGGTTTCGCATGTGTAAAGGATGATAGTAATTTAAAATGTACTTAAGGCATTAGGATTACTCGTATGCTACAAATCAGTTCTTGTAGTCTGGTGTGTATATTGACTTGAACTAAATCTCTAACTAAATAGGCTTCAGATCAGTTGTTAAATTTCAAACCATTTTGTTTTATAGTTTTTGCAGTAAATTTGATAGATTTCAAGTCAAATTTAGCTCTCTATAATTAGTCTTTCCCATACTCTTCAACAGAATGAATGATGAGAATGAACCAAATTTAAAAGGAAAATGAAAATGAATAAGATAATGAACTAAATCTAACATGACACGGCCCGTAGATAGAAACGTATGTGCTTCAAACTTTCCAAGTATGTTTAAAAGGAAAATGAATAACCATGAAACCCGGTACAGGAAAAAGTGACCTCTAAAGATAATTTTGTGCGTGAACAAAATGGAAAGAACCAAATTTGAAATAGGTAAAGAAAGATTCAGAAGCTCACATTGGAAGGTTTGTCATCGCCACTCTCACTGTTCTTCTTTCCTCCAAATAGACCAAGTACACGAAAAGATGATGTTCTCATTTGGCTCTTTCTGCTACAACGCCATGATAGTGATGGAATGACATTTAGTTGACCTAAAACATGAGCTTGTGATATAAATAAATTTAATCTCACACCGGTTAATGCTAGAACTACAAATAAAGGACCAAGATATAGTATGAAAGATTAATCATTTCCGCTAGAACTACAAATAATGCTAGAACTACAAATAAAGGACCAAGATAAAGTAATAATACACTACCTGTTACACAACAAATAAACACATAATAAATAAAAATCTCAATTTGCTAACAACATGCAAGGAAAATCTGACCTTCAGCTTGTTATTATGAATTTTTCGCTTCCAATTGTCTATTGAAGACATTAAGTCTAACCATCTTCACTTTCAGTTCACTTATATGCACTTCTTTCTCTCTACAAATTACCTCTTTATCTTGCAATTGGCACCTAACAAAGTACAGAATTGTCATACAATATTGCAGTAAAGAGTATACAAAATTACTGAATTAAATTTCATAATTCATGTTTCTTATGGTTACTGAATTAAAATATCAAGAATGCATCAAGCAATCTAACCAGTTTTTGGTGAAGCTTGTACAAAGGAGATGGCGGACGGCGGGAGCGATGGCGACGGGCGACGCGACGCCGGGAGGGGACACGGGCCGAGAGAGGGTGGCGATGTGGCTGTGGTTTCTGCTGTCGACGAAGGAGAAGGGGAGGAGAGGGGTGTGTTGTCGTGGCTGGCGTCGTGGAGGTAGGACGGCAGGGGAGGTCGCGAGCAGGCACCGGCGACGGGGTCACGGCAAGGGAGGTCGGGAGACTGGGTAGGAAGAGAGATGAGAGATGAGAAAGGGGAAAAGATGACGACAGGGTCACGGAATGGGTTCTAGATTTTGAGTGGGAAGAGAGAAAGGGGGGAGAGAGAGAGAGATCGGGAGAAGAGAGAGAGAGAAGCCATAAGAGAGAGAGGGGGGGAGTGATTCTGAGTGGAGAGAGAGAGAGTGATTGGTTTTGGGTTTTGAAATTTTGGGATTTGAAATTTTGGGCGGGAAAATATGTTTTGTGAGGTTTGATCTGGGCCATTGATTTTAGGGGGAGATTGAATATGAGCCACTTGATAGCTTTCTTTGTGTTTTATTATATAGATATGCTATTCCAACAAAGGCAAGACCTTGCTTGGTCTTTGTAAAAAGGAGATTGAAACTCTTTTAGAGAATAAATTAGTAAGGAAATCATACTCTCCTTGGAGCTGCACATCATTCTATGTCAATAATAGTGTAGAACAAAAAACGAGGAGTTCCTTGATTAGTTATTAATTATAAACCCCTCAATAAGGTACTTAAATGGATTAGATATCCAACTCCTAATATAAAGGATTTATAAAATCGTATTTATAATGCAAAAATATTTTCAAATTTTGATTTAAAATCAGGTTATAGGCAAATACAGATCAATAAAAAGGACAAATAAAAAGCAGCTTTTATTGTTCCTTTTGGGCATTATGAATGGAATGTTATGCCATTTGGATTAAAAAATACCCTGTTTGAATGTCAAAATATTATGAATGAAATATTTAATCCTTGTACTACTTTCCTCTTGTCATACATGGATGACATTTTGGTATTCTCGGATAACTTAGAGCAGCATCTTAAGATTCTGAGAAAACTTGTTATACGAAATGGTTTGATTATATCTGAAACAAAAATGAAATTATTCCAGACATTCCTGAAGAAAAGATTGTCCCTATTGATAGAAGTATTGAATTTGCCTCTAAATTCCCTGATGAAATTACCGATAAAAAACAATTACAGAGATTTTTAGGGGATCTTAATTATGTTGGAGACTATTATAAAGATCTTGCAAAAGACACAATTCTACAGTATAATAGAATAAAAAAGTGTCCTACTTCTTGGACTATTCAGCATACTGAAGCAGTCCGAAGAATTAAATCAAATGTCATACATTTGCCATGTACACACTTAGCAAATCCAATGTGGTTTAAATAGTAGAAACCGACTGTTCTAATATCGGTTATGGAAGCATTTTAAAACAAATCAATCCAGAAACTAAGAAAGCAGCATTGGTTAGATTCACATCTGGGAAATGGAATCCAGCCTACTATAATTATTCTACAATAAAGAAAGAAAGTTTTCTATTATTAAATGTTTGCATAAATTCCATGATGATTTTTTAAATCAACAATACTTATTAAGAATTTATTGTAGTTATGCTAAGAGTATTATTGAAAAATATGTCAAAAATCTTACTTCTCAGCATATTTTTGCTAGATGGCAAGCTGAGTTATCAGTTTTTGATTTTACTATTGAGTATAAAAAAAGCAGATCAAGGATTGTAAAACAGAAATATAAAAGAAAACTCACCTTAACTAACAGTTTAGGGCCGCCTCGTTGAAGAATAATTTCTTCAATTTTATTCAGATTTCAAACTATTACAAGCTAGTAGAGGAAGAAATATTACAAATATATTAGAATATAGTGATTTCAGAAAGTTTAATCTACCTGATCTAAAAGATCATTATGGAGAATATCTTTTTGAAAGAGAGAAGAAAGAGAGAGATCCAAGTGATTCCCTAGAGAGGAGAGGGCATTACATATTTATAAAGGAGGAAAAGAGAAGAGATAGGAAATAATTTCTTTTTAGTTGTCCTACCTTTGTGTTGGCTGATAGGTAAGAATCTTTTATTTTGTGTTGGTGTGACTCCCTCAGTTGCTTTATTAAAACATTGCTTTATAAAAGCAAACTCTTTTCCAGATTTCAAATGTGGTCTCTCTACTTCAGTGTTGATACGATGTTAGTAGTAGATGGTTAGATTCTAGAGTATCTCAAAATCTGTAGGGTCTTTTGGGCCTTAGGATTTCGGGGCCTTGGATCCAATAAGTGGAGCCTTTCCCTTTTACTTATTCGCAACTAGGGTTGCTAGATTCGTTTCTTCTTCTTCATTTGGAGCTTGTGTTTCCGGCAGCTGCTCTTCTGGGACAACTGAGTCTTGGACAGAATTCTAAAAATGGTTTGATTGAACTGACATTTTATCAGTTTCGAAGATATTTGAGAATTTTTTGAGCATGTGTTCTTGACATCTCTTCATTATTTCTGCTGCTGATGCCTGATGATACTTTCTTTCTAGCATGCTTTTGAGCTTTAACAACATATTTGTTTCTATCTCCTTTACAAAGGATTGGTCTTGAACCTTCATGTATCTCTGCATAATTTCTTTAATTTTAGATACCTTAGTGTCTATGTCAATAGAAGTCCATTTGATGTGAAATGTTCTTTTTAGAAAAGGTAGATGATATTTATCTCAAGATGCTTCAATATTGTATTTCTAAATCCAGGGAATTTCTGTTTCTGTAAAGAAATGCATAGAACATAATCCTTCAAATTTGTCCTTTTCATCCATCCTACCGATGATTAGATGAGAGTCTACCCATGATTCGTATAACTCAACACGGTAGCAGACGGGCCCAGATTTGAAAATCTGGAAAAGAATTTGCTTTTATAAACCAATAATTTAATAAAGCAACGGAGGGAGTCACGCCAGCACAAAAGAAAATATTCTTACCTATCATTCATCATAAAAGAGGACAACTCAAAAGAAATTCCTTCTGATCTCTTCTCCCTTCCTCCTCTATAAATACGTATTGCTCTCTCCTCTCTAAGGGGATCACTTAAATCTCACTTTCTTCACTCTTACAGAAAGATCTTCAACATATACTGATCTTTTAGATTAGGTAGATTAAACTTTCTGAAATTACTATCTTGTAATATACTTGTAATATTTCTTCCTCTACTAGCTTGCAATAGTTTGAAGTTTGAATAAAATTGAAGAAATTATTCTTCAACGAGGTGGCCTTATACTGTAAGTTAATATGGATTTTCTTTTATGTTTCTATTATACAATCCTTAATAAATATGAGGATTCAGGGTGTCCTATGCCATAAGAGGAAATTGGCGTACTAAAAATCCCTTCTCCGCAATAAAACTTTACGATCTGCACCGTTCAAGTTGATGATCCAAATCATTCACATTGATTAAAATAACTAAATTAGACTCATGATGTATAACTGTCATTTTAAATCTTTTGTCCATGTATCATGTTATTAAAAAAATAACAATATTCAGCAGTATAATTTGAATACTTAAATGTGTGGACAAACGATTCAGCAAATTTACATGATAAATTAAGAGGAAGGACTGGTTCGGACTTTGGACTGAAATTTTGAGTCCAAGCACTAATGATGTTATCATTAATTCATAGGCAGAACTAAAATGGAAGGAGAAGCATGCATTATCTTGTGTCAGCAAAAATAACTTGCATTAAATGCAAGCTTACATGCTTCCTATAGAACCGAGCTGGTGGCATTACAAGTAATTTCACATTCTTAGACCGGATTATATACGACTTGTGTGCGTCCGTACGTCCTACGTATACGAATATCGGATCGACGTGAATCCATTCCATGCAGAGTCAATTTTCAACGTTACAATTGTTGATTCTTGGTTTTGATGACTACAACACAATGCAAAGTTGGGCTACCACCAATATATATTGCAGGATGTATCAAAGACAAATATCATGGTGCAATACACAAAGGCAAAGTTGATCCAATGAAGCTTTCAAGAGAATCGGTCAAACTACAAAGTTCTAAGTTCAAGTCACATTTGATTAAGCAAGCTTCAAGAAATAAAGACAATCGCTCAAGCTCAAGTCAAAGACTCAAGTTCAAGACCAGACTCAAGTGCTTCAAATATTTTGTATAATGTGTCTTGTAACAATTGTAATTTTTATTCTTTGAGTCTTAGGAAATTGTAATAGCCTTGTCACACACACACACTCACACATATCTTTTAATAATTGAGTGTTTTACAAAGTTAAAAGGTCGAAACAAGCTTGAATAAGTTCAGCTATTGAGTACCAATTGACCGTTCTTTGGAACCAGTCGACTGTCTTAATACGAAATTGTCTAAACTCATACAAGCTCTGACCAGTCGACTCATTATGCAACCCAGTCGACTGTTCAAGTCGTTTCGACAGTTTTTTGAAATTAAAACTTGTTTTTCAAATTTAAAATCTTTATTTCCGTTGGTTGACAGTTGGTGCAACTGTTTCTCAACGTCCAGTGATTCTAACAATATAAATAGAGTGTAGAAATTACTTGGTAAAGGTTACTCTCTTCAACAAGCTTTCAAGTCTTTATTTTTCAAAAAGAGAACAAAAGTTTCAAAGCATAAAAATTCTCTAAATCTTGGTTCTCTGAAAATCAGTCTAGTATAACATCGAATTCGTTTTAGACTAATTTCAGAAGTTGACCTATTAGCCACTATAAAAAATCACAAATCACAAACAAGGCTATAGATGATTGTAACTCTTTTTGTTATTGTTTTCACTCTCGGGTTGTGAGAGTGGTCCTCTCGGTTGGAGAGTAGGGCTCTTGGTTGTAGAGTCGGTTTTTCACTCTAGGGTATAGAGTGGGTTTGCTCTCTCTAGTGGTAAGAGAGGTCTACGGGTTTGACATACGGGTTTGACATAGTTGTTGTCAAACGTCGTAGGGTATTCTTGTACTTTTTCAAGAATAGTGAAAAATCTCAAGTGGGTTGCTTGGGGACTGGATATAGGTCGGGAGGACCAACCAGGATACATCGATGTGTTCTTTGTGGTTGACTCTCTCTGTGGTTGTATTTTCTTCACTTGCAATCTCAATTTTGTTGAATTATAGTTCAAAAACTTGTCTGGCAAGTCGACTGGTTTCCGCTATAAGTCCACTGGTCAGACTCGTAACTCTTAGTAAATTACTCTTCCAATCTGACGCTTCAGTCGACTGGATATCTTTTTTCAGTCGACTTAACAGAACGTAAAGTTCAATTTCTTAATTAATTTTTATACAACACTATTCACCCCCCCTCTAGTGTTATTTGCCTTGCCTATAGGATCCAACATTTGGTATCAGAGCCTGGTTGAGTGCAATGGCAACTACTTCTAATGCAAGTCAATACCATGAAGGCCAGTCCACATAAAGGCCACCCCTATTCAGTGAAACCAATTACAACTATTGGAAGTGTAGAATGAAGATCTACCTTCAATCCATCAACTATTAGATTTGGAACATGACGGAGACAGAGTACACTGCTCCTACAATTCCTTATGCACAATGGAACGATAAAATGAAGGGCAATACAATGAACAATGCAAAGGCGATGAATGCTCTATTCTGTGCTCTTACCAAAGAGGAGTTTAATCGTGTGTCTAATGCAACAACGGCGTATCAAATTTGGCAAACACTCGAGGTAACTTATGAAGGTACTAATAAAGTTAAAGAATCTAAGAAATCTGTTCTTGTTCACAGGTTCGAGATGTTCCGCATGAAGAAGAACGAAAATGTGTCAAATATGATCACACGGTTTACGGATATTACAAATTCTCTTGTGGCTTTTGGAAAGACGTACACTCAAGCCAAAATGGTAAGGAAAGTTCTTCATGCCTTAACCCCCGAATGGGAGAAGAAGACCACCGCCATAGAAGAGACCAACGATTTAACAGAACTCTCTCTTGAGAATCTTGTGAGAAATCTTATGGTATATGAAATTCAACTTGAAGAACGTAAGAAGAATCTAGAACCTCAACAATCAAAGAAAAAGACACTCGCTTTCAAGGCCATATCGGACTCCGAAGATGAAGAAGAAATAGCCGTGTTCACTAGAAAGTTCAAGAAGTTTCTAAGGAAAGGTAAATTTAATTTAAAATTGAAAGATACTAATGAACTTTCCACTTGTTTCAAGTGTAACAAAACAGGTCATATGAAGAAGGATTGCCCATTAGAAAATGCGAAATCCAAAAGAAAGGCTCCTAACTTCAAGAAGGACAAGTACACAAAGAACAAGTACATTAAGAACATGAAGGCATATCAAGCAACTTGGGACGATAGCGACTCTTCATCAGAAGAAGAGAATGAAGAGACAAACGAAGTTGCAAATGTATGCTTTATGGCTATACAAAACGAAGTAAGTGATAACTTTGATTCAAATAACTTATTAGATGCTTTTAATGATATTTTTCAAGAATTTAAGAAGAAAAAAATTAAAGTTAAAAACTTAGAGAAAGTATGTCAAACACTTTCTCAAGAGAATCTTGACTTAAATGTTGAAGTCAAATCTTTAAATTCTCGACTTTCTAATTTGGATATAGATCTTGTATCTCTTAAAAAAAATTATGAAGAGATATCCAAGAATATATCTAAATTTAACAAAGAAAAGGAGAATTAAAATAAAGTTCTCCAAAATCAAGTTCAAACTAATAAGAGATTTGGACTTGGTTTTCAAAAGTCTCTTGAAAAACATCATGTCTCTAAGAACACTAGTAGTAATAAGTCTGAATCTATCTCTAGTGTTAATAATAAATTATATGAGTTTTTTGAAAAACCACAAACTGTTGAAGCACTTGCCTTGAACTTTGGCTTCTTGGAGATTCCTCCCTTAGGCCTCAACTTGGACCCCAACTTGGAGATTTCTCCCTTAGGCCCATTGAAATTCTTAAGTTTTTCTCTATGGGAGACTGAAACAAGTGTAGCGGTAGTTATTGGCACTCGCGCTACACCAACGGTCGGCAATTGGGCCGTTTCGGGCACTACAACATTCTCCGATGCAATTTTCATTTTGAGTCTGAAAACACAGAGCATAAGTGTAAATTTCCAGATTAAAAAGAAAATAAAAAGAGTGCCTCAAAATGATAGAAGTAAAATGAAAAAAAAAAATCGGTTTTAAGTTTGTTGTAAAAATGTTCAGAAAAAAAAACAACTTTTGATTAAGAGGCACAAAACCAGAGAAGGAGAAGGAGAAGAAAAAAACTGAACCAATTGAAAACTGTGCAAATGTAAAGAAAAATAATTGAACAAAAAATGAAACCGAACAAAGTCATGTGTATCACACTGTCCTTAAAACAGATTCACCACCTCACCGGTACTAAAGCAGCATAGTGGCATCTGTCTCCTAGGATGAAACAGTCGTCGAGTGTCAACAGCAGCACAACGTTATACTCCCTAACAGATTAATGTGTTGAAAACTATCACCGACAGAAGAACAGAGAAGGACAGGGAGGAAGAGAGCATCTGGTGTGAAGAATGAGGGGAGAAAGGCCCTCTATATTTAGGGCCTGCAGGGGGTGGGGTTCAGTTGGTCCGACATTCGTGTCCGCAAGACGTGTGGGCACACACAAGCCGCATGTAATCCAATCCACTTCCTGTGCGCGCTAGAGATATCATTCTCGCTTGCTTTCTTACAATGCCAAGAAAGGGTTTATTATATACACCCTTCTAATTATTATGACTTTTTCCGATATGGGACTAAAGTCCCTCAACTCATTTTCAAACATCAAGTATCTCACTTTGGGAGATAATTTCTCATTCACCCCATAAATGTTGAGCAAGTAAATATGTGATTTTGATGTACTCACGAAGGAGAACACAAAACCATAAAGATCTTTCACTAATTCATAATGGATATTACTCAAAAAGTATCTTCAAAACTGGTTCGTAAAATGGTGTTAAAACATCCATTTTCAACACTTGCTCCTCTTGAAGTTGAACAATGATAACGGCTTATCTTGATCAATACTTGATAACACTAGAGTTCACATCTACTGCTATATATGTCTCCCCCGAGTAAACCTTAAAAGATAAACACAAATACAACTTATTGGACCTTAAACCCGAAAGCCCAAATAACATACAACAGCTGTCAGTCGAGCACCAAGTTGCGGTCGACTGTGCTTGGTCTTGCAAACACCCGAAGCGTAACCTGTCAACTGCACGGTCGATTGTTCCGCTCTCTACTAAACCCTGTACTCACGAAGAATGCTAGTAGCCTTTTTGCGGTTAGGTGGTCGGTCGGGTGTTTGGTCAACTGTACCCCAGGAAAGTTAACCGCAACTCCTCCATCTATACTTCTTCTAGCTGTTGTTGCCTTCTCTTGTTTTCTTTGTCTTCTCCTCTTCTTTTCAAACTTCAAGCACTCATGTGCCTACGTATATTTGAGGCTACTATCCTAACACCATGCGTTAAGAAAAACAATAGCCGCCCCTTATTTGTTCATAAGCAAAACCCTAATTCCGTATTCTAAATCTAACATCTGACTACTTAATATATCATGCCTAAGTTATCTATCACTAGATAATTGAGTGTGACACAGATGGAAGCACAAACAATATAACATCTTTATCATTTGCAAGATGCAACCAAGTCGTCCACAATCGCCACAGCCCCTGCATGTGTGATACCACAATACACAATCCTAACAGCCACAACCCTAGTTCGGTAGTTATAATAGTAAAGACAAATTAAAAGTGAGGAAAATATTAAACTTCGGGGGGGGGGGGGGGGGGGGGGGGGGGGGGAATATATCACTATATCAGGCAGGCATATGACCATTAGTATGGACCAGACATGGAATAATAGAACGATTGTTCCTATATACAAGACAAGGCAAATGTGGGTGAGGGAATGGATTACCAGTACTCATTCCAATGACCACACATGAGAAAAGAATTTAATAGGCATGAAGTAGCAATTTTTGCTATAAAGAGATACAATTTTTCATTATGCATACTTTTAAGCCAATCTGGAACACATCCTCCACAATAGCTTAGAGATACGCAATTACCTGAGATGCTACATGTCATTGAATTATGCATTTAATCTCAGGGTCCCCACCAAAAGCTCTGCAACCCCAGTTGCCGAACACAATCCCAACACTTTCTTGATAACTTTCCTTTAAAGCAAGCAGATTGCATGCTGAGGAATCAGCAGTATTGTCTATAGAAGGATGAGAACTGTTAGAACTCTCAGCTTGTGCAGAAGTACTAGCCTGGACCTGGTCAACAAAGAGGCACAATCAACATCACCAAAATGCATTAAGGGAGAAAGGGAGAATGCTCAATGCAATAAACCAAACAATTTTGAACCTACTTAAATAATATTGTTAGATATTATGAGATATTAGTTTAGTCCCATATAAATTATGTATCAGTTTTAGTATTTGCTTCTCTCCTATATATAGAAGATATTGTACTCAGTTATAATTAATTCAATAATCCAATAACATTTTTCTATTCTCTCTGTTAACCTTAACATGGTATCAGAGCAATAATCTCTAAAAAAATTCCTCACTAACCTCTAACCCTAATTACTCAAATCTCTTCTTTTCCCTTGCTGACTTCAACAAGCAGCAAGAACAACCGGCATCAACAGTAACAACAACAACAACCACCGACGTCCTCCAAAGTGTACGGATCCATCCATCAGCCTTTCTATCTCCACAGTGCTGACCTGCACTTTCAACCTAGTTCACTGACCTCACGAGTCTTATTTGGCTCTATATTGTCCACCAAGGAAACTCCAAACAACTCCACTACGACCAAGTAATCTCATTGCTTAATTCTTACACCTCTTCGGCGACTCCAGCAACTCCGGCGACCCATCTCCTTCAAATTCCTAACTTCAGCACACCTATCTTCTTGATCAACTCTTCAAACCCATCTCCCCTCACCGTTTGAACCTAAATCCCCGACCATCGGGTGACCCAAACCCATCAAAACCTAACACCTATCTCCAACCTCCCTCGTCCCACCGCCACCTTACTCAAAATCCTAACCCTAATCCCTGAAATCCCAATAGCCACCACCCACCAATTCCACATCCCCCGAAACCCTAACCCAAAACTCTACACTGTTATCTCTCTTATCCTATATCTGACGGTAAACCTGTATACCCATATCCCCTACTCAACTCTTAACCTTATACCCGTATATTTTGCCACACACAAAAAAAAACCGAACCCAAACCCAAATCCAACCCAGTTCCGAAATCCAAACCCATTACAAACCCAACCCCAAAATCCTAACCCTAACCCTACCTCTCCCTAGCTCATCTGTTGCCGCTGCTTATCATCGCCACCGCTGCCACCACCGTTCGTCGTCCTAAAAAAATCAAGTGCTAGTACTCTCTAATGGAACAACAGTTTCACCAGCACCTGCACCAAAGCCTCCTCACCGAGCGCCCCAACCTTCGTCACACCTGAAGCTAACCCTGACGCCACCACTGCTGCACCTTGTCTTCATCACCGAGCTCCACCCACTGCCTCACCCCGAAGCACCCGACACCCACTGCTGCCACCACTAACCGCAGCCACCGCTTGCATCGTCCCCGGCGTCTCCACTATTGCTCCTAACAACTCCACCCACAACACCGATCATCACTGCACCCCCCTCGCTGAACACTCGAAGCTCTCCATGCCACAATCACTCCAACTCCTTCCTTGCTGCCCCGATCAGCACTCCCACTCCACCACCTAGCTGTCCGCACCCAATGCTCCTCCACTGCAATAGCAGCCGGCAAGCCAACACCACCACCCCGTAGATAGCCACCACCAATGTTGCACCTCAACCCCATGACCACCATACTGCCATTCATGCGCAAAACTGCCTCTCCTTGCTTGCTGCCATTTCTTGTCGTTGTGCTCCATTCTTGTTGTTTTCGTTGTCATAACTACATCATCGTTGCGCCTATTTTTTGTCATCATCTTTGCTTCTTGTTGTTGTGTTGTTCTCACTCTTGTTGCTGCCACTCTTGTTGTTGTTGCCAATAGTTGGCAAGTCACTGTCGTCATTGTCGTTGTTGCTGCGACTTCCCCCGTCATTCACCTACACTCATTATCGTCACATTATAAGGCAAGCATCTCTTGAACCTCATTTATTGTTTATGTTCAAGAAAATATTTATTGAATTCTTGCAAGTTATTCTTGTTGTTTATCGTTTCATCGAATTATATTCTTCACTTTTCGTTGAGTTCATTCTCAACTTCTAACCTTGATTCATCGGAGAATCTAATTCATAGTTTATTTATCGTGCCATGTTATTAATTCAAGTCTTGAACCGTTAATTCACCATGCTACCGTATATTCAGACTTATGCCCTGCTACTCAAACTTGTACTGAGATTTTGACCTAGTTTAATGCATTATAATTTAGAACCCTGTACATGAAAGTTATAGCCCCCTATGTCAAGAATCCAGAACAACTAACGGATCTGAAATCCGACTTGTATAGTGCAAGATATCCTAATTTTTGTACTATAACATTTTAATTCTATATTATTGTTTAGAAGTATATTGTCATGATTATCTCATTAAAATAATATGTTATCATGGAATCATGACCTGAGATTAACCAGGATGTTATTGAACATGATAAGAACTAAATTTATGATTTTTATAAGATTTTTTAATGAATTTTCAGTCTCGTTATATGCACAAGATCTTGACCCTGACCTTCTGCCTGAACACTAGACCAGTAAATAACCGGCCATTAGACGTAGCTACTATAATTGGAATGTCATGTGAATATGCGTTGGAACCAGCATATAGTATTTTCTGGAACCCCTGACGGAAGTTGATTCCCTTTCATGTAATAACGGAAAAGTGAATTTTAGTGCAATGGTATAGTGTTGTCCAGAATCTGTATCTTATGTATTAAATATAAAAATGTTTTCTCGCATTTTATGAATTTAACTAATATATCATGCATTGTTTAAACTCCGTCTTTGCCTGTCCCAAGCCAGAAATCCGACCACAAACCGGGTAAGGAGGGTTGCGATAGGCAGTTGACAGCTAGCATAATATTTTGTCAAATCTTATGAACATGAATCCTAATAATATACGTGCAAATGCTAGAGCATTCTCTGGAAGAAATGCAATGTGCCTGCCTCCGGGTGCTTCAAAAAATGTGCAAGGGGCGTCGCACCGGCGCCCGGGTGTGATGAAAAATTGGCAAGGATTCCTGCACCAATCTTGTAATGCCCCGATTTCCGGTAACTGGAAAACCGTGACATAAGCCAGAATCTTTCCTTCAATTAGCCACAATACACAGAAAAACAGGAAAATTTAAAACTTTTTATTCAACACCAATGTATTACAAGTCCGAATGTTACAAATTGCAATACATTATAACAGTGTTACAATAATACATTTACAATCCCAAGTGTTACAACTTTCAACAAATTGCATTAGAGTACAATGAATAAAGGAAAACACTTGGTATTTCAATTGGATGCTTCCCCAACAGTAAACAAATTACAACAATGAATAAATTACAATAATTGTTACAAAAGAAATTACAACATATAGTAAACAATATAAATTACAGCGGAAATAAAATCGACTCTTGCTTCTCTCGCCATGAGTCCTCCTAAATCTTATACTTGTACTTCTGCAATCCAGTACCTATTGAAATGGGGACGTGAGTACATATACTGACGCTTTAAGACTGATGACTATTAGCAATTCTCCACTTAAAGCAAATAGATTGATGAAGAGAGAAACGTGTATATATAGTTGATGTGTCAGTGTATGCTATGACTTAGACTCTAATGCAAGACTTATTAATGCAAGATGCTCTTACTCTAATGCAAGCAAGACTCTAGGATAGTATGCAGCCCATACTACATACGCCCCATATCAAGCCGTTTCTTCATATATAGGGATTTGAACCCGCGCCATGAATTCTACTCTTGTACTCGACTTGTTTCTGAAGATTAGATATGACTGATGAGGTTGCTCTGAAATGGTCAAACCCCGCCATTCACAATCATATAGTGGTGTCCCTATTTTCCACTATTGCCCGATCGCACCGGACACCACTCAAATATCTGACGAATCCTTGGAATTTCCGCGGACGCAGTTTAGCTCGAAGCATCCCCTGCTACCCCCTAGCCAGACCGTAGTCTATGGCTTCTCTCCCTTAGTACAAGACAAGACGGAGTTCCGGGGGGTTCATCCCCCCTAGCTCCGACAGGAATCACTCCCGCTTATCAAGGTACTTCAGAAATTAACAGACGAAATTCGGATCCCGTGCTCCCAACTCGTGAGAAGGCACAGACCGTATCCCTTTGACAAGAAGGGTACAACCCAATAACACCGCCTAGTGTCGACCTATAGGACAGGTCAGATCATAAGGTATCACCCTTAACACCAACTCTTTCCCTTCGGCGAGAAATAATAATAACTATAGGTTAAGTAGTAATAGCCATAAGTTATTATCCTAACAATGTCACTAACCCTAAACAAACTAAGGGATGACAACAGAACTTACACAACATGCTAAGTCTTAAGTTAGAATTTTCAAGATAACTCTACAAGTCTGCTCATCCTAGACTTATCGGAATCCCTAAGGATCTGGTTCATAGCCTATTGATCCAAGACCTCGGCAATACGAATGTATTCGCATGCTACTACCCTGAACTTGGATTTCGTCATACTCCGGTCCGCAATCAACCAACTCGGTTAAGGTCTGACGGTACACGCAAGATGACTCATCCACAGTCCCTTAGGAATAAGGTAAACACACATCTTGATGACCGATAGCCCCTAGGGCAATGATATCACCCTAGACGAGCACAACGAATTGCATATTAGCTAATAAGCTACATATGAGTAACCAATGACACATACAAGCTAAACAAGCTACGTATGAAACCAACAACTACATAGAGCCAGGCGGGCTACTTATGAAGCAACAACATACATATGAGCCAAATAAGCTACGTATGAGACCACAGCTACATACGGACCAGTCGAGCTGCGTATGAGACAACAACATATGTACGAGCCACATAAGCTACGTATGAGACTAACAGCTATACGGGCCAAGCGAGCCACGTATGAGCAAAACCACACATAAAAACAACCATACATGTAATCAACCTAGAAGCAACCAAACGTGCTTCAAGTAAAACTTGATCTACTATAATTAGAAGCAATAGAAGAATCTACAAACAGTCTAAGAAGCAAACAGCAAGTATCCAGTCAAGACAGCCAGTTGTTGTACTTTGCAAACAGTATAACTCCTACTCTGCTTATCAGAATCTAGCCCGAGAGGCCAATTCGAAAAAGGAAAGGTGTCTACTACAACTCTCTAGTTGGCCCGAACCTCAAATTCTACAGGTAAGACACTCTAAAACACCCAAGAAGTTAAATAGCAAGCACACTCAGCTCAAAGTTGGCTGCTGCAGCTTCCAAATACCATAACTCCTACTCTGTTTATCGGAATCTAGCTCGAAAAGGTCAATTCGGAAAGGGGAAGGTGTCTACTACAACTCTCTAGTTGGCTCGAACCACAAATTCTACAGGTAAGACACTCTAAAACACCAAAGAAGTCAAACAGCAAGCACACTCAGCTCAAAGCTAGCTGCTGCATCTTCCAAATACCATAACTCCTACTATACTTATTGGAATCTAGCTCGGATGGCCAATTCGGAAAGGAAAAGGTGTCTACTACAACTCTCTAGTCGGCCCGAACCTCAGATTCTACCAGTAAAAGGCTCAAAAATGACTACCAAACAGAACAGTGAGCTTCTCAGCCGGCTCGCTATTCTGATTTTGTAACGGCCATAACAGTGAGCTTATCGGATTTTAACCCGAAAAGCCAATTCGGAAAGGGGAGAATGTCTACTACAACTTCCTAGTTGGTTCGAACCTCTAATTTCGAGAGGAATCCTAAGTTTTATTCCCTTGAACCTACTGCGACGCTAACCCGAAAATACAGACTTCACTATTTTACCCTAAAGCTAGCTGTTTTGAGGGAAATAATCGTTTCACTCCTCAAACAGCCCCGAAAAATCTACCAAAATTCTAGCATCGTAATAACACCCCTAAGAACGTCTCATATTAATTTCGGGTCAAAATTCTACTTTTAACACATATAAACATATCTAACCCTACAACTATTTAAGCATGGATACAACATAAGCATGGGCTCCTTCTACAATCCCTACAACAATTTAAGCATGAGTTTCTTACTAAAACAAAGCATGGTTTCTTTACTAGAATACTACAATTAGAACATGATTCTACTACTAAGCATGAATATCTACTACTATTTTAAGCATGGATATTTACCACCACTTAAGCATGAATAATTACTATACTTAAGCATAGATATCTAGTACCCTTTAAGCATGAATTTTTCTACATATTACAAAAATCTACCTTTCTTTTTCTTTAACCTCTTAGTTCCTACATACATCAAGTCTACCCTTTTATGAACTAAGAGTTAGCAAGAATTAATACTTAACAAGTAGAGAGCAATAAGCAAAATAAAAGGCTTATTCTTTATAGTTGTCAAGTTCCACAACCAAAAATGGGTATTTAAACAAATCTTCATATGCTTATGTCAAATAGTCCAAGTTGAGTTCTACAACCCAAAGATGGGTGTGTACACAATCTTCATATGCTTATGCTCATGAGTCCAAGTTAAGTTCTACAACCTAAGGATGGATATGTACACAATCTCCATGTGCTTATGTCCATTAGTCCAAATTGAGTTAACAAAAAAAAACAATAATAAGAACAATAGGCTAAGGATTCAATCTTTATGTTTATTTATTTAAGTTCTACCATTCATATTTCCATGGGATCGTTTTGATCCCTACCACCATGTTTATGCTTAGGAATTTAGTCCAAGTGGTTATTTAAGAACACACATACACAACAACACATCATAAAGATGGATTTTTTTTATCCTACAACAAACAACCATCAAAGATGGGTTCTTTTCCACATACAATCAAAATAAAATGAAACAAGCCAAAAAAGAACAAGAAATCATATGAAGGAGAAGTAGAGAACCCCCACCTTGTAGTTTCTTTGTAGAAAGAACTAGCCTAGTAACCTTCTCCTTCCTCCTAGCTTCTACTACAACCTACAATGAAGAACTCTCAAATTAGAGTTTTTGTTCTCACTTTCTTTTCCTCTATTTTTTTTCTTCTTGTAAAATGAGACAAGAGAATAGAGGGGGGGGGGGGTATTCATAGGGTGAATGAAAGGGGGAGAGTGCAAAATGCACCAAGGGAGTTTTCAAAAATCCCCTTGAGCAATTCATGGACCGGCCAAGCTTGGGAATGGGGAGTGGTGAGGTGGAGGAGGAGCTTCTAGAAGAACACTTAAACTCTTATGTATCTTTAATCCTAGGTTTAATCTTCCAAACAAAATCTAGCCATGCAAAATGATTTATTATGACTAAAGAGATATTTTTTGTCCAAAAATACACACAACACAATTTGTACAACATACGAATCGATACAATACGCATGCGTATGCATATATATGTATACCGATAGTTTTCGTTTGTTAAACCGCATAATCCGTATAAAAATAAATAAATTCCAAAAATAATAATAAAATAATTTTATTATCAGCTCGGAAGATTACTGTACCAATTTGATACCACACAGGTGTATACAGACTGGTATATATATACAGATAATGTTTATTAACAAAATCGGGTGATATCCACCAAAAATATTAGAAATAGAAATGAGTAGGAATTTTAGTAGATAAGAAATTCAAAAGAGATATAGTAGGTGTTCATATGAAAGGGGATAGAATAATACAAATTAAGCTTGTATTAGGGGGAAATATAATTAATATCATTAGTTCTTATGCACCCAAATAGGATTAGATGCACAAACTAAAAATAATTTTTGGGAAGATATGGTTGATATAATTCAAGGAATACCCTTAGGTGAGAAACCATTTATAGAAGGAGATTTCAATGGACATGTAGGAGAAGATAACATGGGATATGAGATGGTGCATAGAGGACATGGATTTAGAAATAAGAACGATGGTGGAGAAACTCTATTAGATTCTGCGGCTTCGTATGATCATATACTAGCAAATATTTATTTTAAGAAGTCGGAGGAACATTTAATAACCTTTAAAAGTAGGGCAAATAGGAGTCAGATTGATTTTTTTTATCACTAAAAAGGTAGATCGTTTGACATGTAAAGATTATAAAGTTATACTGGAAGAGTGTTTAACTTCACAACATAAATTAATGGTATTGGATATTAAGATTAGGAAACACATATGTGCAAGGAACGAGACTAGGAACCCAAGAATTAAGTGGTAGAACTTGAAGGGAGATAAACTAGCAGTTTTTAGAGATAAAGTCCTTAAAGGAGCATCATAGAATTAGGAAAGGGAGACAAATATGATGTGGACTAAAATGACTATGTACATAAGAGAAATTTCAAAGAAGGTACTTAGAGAATCTAAAAGTAGAAGGTGGCTAAATAAAGAAACATGGTGGTGGTAAGAAGAACTCCAAAATATTATGAGAGAAAAAGGATCAACCTTCAAAATATGGCAAAAGAATAGAAATGAAGAGGATTTGGAGAGATATAAGACTGTTAGAAAAGAAGTTAAAAAAGTGGTAAGAGGCAAAAGAAAAAGCTTATGATGATTTATACACAAAATTAGAAATAAAATAAGGAGAAAATAATATTTATAAGCTTGCTAAATAAATGGATAGAAAAATAAAAGATCTAGATATAATTAGGTGTATTACGAGCGAATATTCAAGAGTCTTAGTAAAAGATGAGGAAATTAAGGAAAGATGGCGCAATTACTTTGAGAATTTATTAAATGAAAAGGTTGTGGGAAACTTAAATATAGAGGACTCGAGGGAGAGTCAAGAGCATATTTTTTTTGTAGAATTAGGACCTCGGAGGTTCGAAATGCTCTTGGAAGAATGAAAATAGGAAAAGCTTTAGGACCGCATGATATACCCATTGATGTTTGAAATGTCTTGGGGATGTAAGAGTGGGTTGGCTAACAAAATTATTTAATAAAATTTTGAGGACTAAGAAGATACCCGATAAATTGAGAAATAGTATTTTAGTACCTATATATAAAAATAAAGGAGATATACAAAGTTGCTTAAACTACCGAGGAATTAAATTAATGAGTATATGATGAAAATTTGGAAGAGAGTGATCGAACATAGACTGAAACTAGAAACTACAGTGTCTGAGAATCAGTTTGGGTTTATGCATGGGAGGTCAACAATGGAACCAATTTATGTACTGAGAAGACTTATGAAAAAATATAGGGAGAATAAGAAAGATCTACATATAGTTTTTATATATCTAGAAAAAGCATATGATAAAGTCCCTAGAGACATAGTATGGTGGGTGTTAAATAATAAAATAGTAATTATTTGGTATATTGAGGTAATTAAGGATATGTATGAAGGAGCTACGACCACAATCAGAACAACCACAAGAGAGACCAGCGATTTTCCTATTACAGTAGGTTTACACCAAGATTCGGCCTGAAGCCCCTACCTCTTTACTTTGATTATGGATGAATTGACACGAGGAATACTTGATGGGGTGCCTTGGTGTATTCTTTTATGCTGATGACATCGTCATAGTGGACGAGACTGTAGCAGGAGTTAATGCTAAATTAGAATTGTGGAGAGAAACTTTGGAAGCTAGAGGCTTTAGGATAAGAAGAACTAAAACAAAGTATATGGAGTGTAATTTTAGTGATATTCAGAACACAATTGAGGAAGTAGCAAAGCTTGATAACAAAGAGATACCTAAGAGAGAGACCATTTCCGATATTTAGGCTCAATTATACAAAGAGATGGAGAGATATGCAAATATGTTATACATAGGATTTAAGCAAGGTGACTTAAGTGGAGAAGTGACAGTGGTATTTTGTGTGACAAACGTATACCTTCAAAGTTGAAGGGAAGATTTTATAGGACGGCTGTTAGACCAGCAATGATGTATGGAGCAGAATGTTGGAAAATATAGAAACAACATGTCCAAAAAATGAGTGTAGTGGAGATGAAGATGCTAAGATAGATGTGTTGTAAAATAAGGAATGATAGAATTAGAAACGAGCATATACGAGACATGCTAAAGGTAGTTCAAATCCAAGATAAGTTAAGAGAGAATCACCTCAGGTAGTTTGGACATGTCACATGTAGATCTAGTAGTACCCCCGTTACTAGGAGTGATCTGATAAGTATTGATGGTAGAGTTAGGGGTAGAGGAAGACCTAAACTAACGTGGTTGGAAACGGTGAAAAAAGATATGATAGCTTGTGACCTTACAGAAGATATTGCGCTTAACCGAGCAAAATGGAAAACCAGGATTCATGTAGCCAACCCCAACTAGTTGGGAAAAAGGCTTTGTTGTTGTTGTTTTTGTTGTATCATGCATTGTCTAACTCCTATTGTCTCGACACCTATCTCTATTGGTTGCATGTTCATGATTAATTGTTGTAATAGAATAACAAGTTGGGGTAATAAGGGTAAGACCTAGTAGTGGACAATATAGGAGAGTGCACTCGGAAGGGGGTCCGTGTATCTCGTAATAGTAACTCATGTTTACAAGTTTACATATTTCATGCTTACAAGTTATATGGAATTAAGTGTCATGTAGAACTAAGTGCCACGTTGTAAAACTGACGGGGCCACCTCTAGAATCTGTAGGGGCCACCTTTAGAATCCATCACATGATTACATGATTTCCTATTATATTTTCTTGTTTACATGATATAAGACCCAACTACATAATCATGTAGAAATCACCACTATGGTATAAATGTTCACATGATTGTATGCACCCGAACCTGTGGTATGGAACGCATGATTGTATACATTAGATGAGATTAATAAACAATAGATAGACATAACATTAACACTGAGCATATACATGTTCCTGTTTACAACTTTACATGATTCATGTTTACACGTTACATGTTTCTCGTTTACAAGTTTACATGATTCATGTTTACGCATTTGCATGTTTCCCGTTTACATTACATGTTTCCCATTACATGATTCCTTCTTACCGATTGATTATATATTGAAGTCATGTTTACATGTTTCTCGTTTTCAGTTTACACGTGTTCTTGTAACATACTTGATCATATTGTTTATTGTTCCTTATTATATCATACTTTCTTATTTCATTGTTTGTTGCTATTTACTGTCGGAAGCTTGCTCTGATAGACACCCTATAATACCCTAAACTTTCATTTTAATAAAAATATTGATTTTCACGTATTGTGCACATGCAAATTTCATGTGTATATTTATTTATTTATTTTTATGTATATAATTTTATTTTTATAGTATGAACAATTATTTTTTTCTTTCCTTCATTTTTCTAAAAGCCTATTTTAAAGCCTAAAACACTATTTTCTTAGTTTGAGCCCACTTTAATAATTCTTTATTTTATTATTCTTTTGGCCCACAAGCCTAAGCCCACTAATTGTGAAGCCCACAAATTTAATTAATCAATTAAATGGTCACACTTATCATGTAGACACAAAATGTGAACAAATGATTAATTAAAAATTGTACAAACTTCAAATAGGGGGTACTAGGGGGCACGTGCATGCACGTAGTGTGCAATGCACACCATTGGTAGGCCAGGTATGCATGGGATCATGGAGAGTAGGTGTGTGTATGCATGGGTAGTTTATTTGAGTGTGGGTGGTTGCTACAACTTCCCTTCCTATCATAGCCATCCGTCCTTTAACTATCTAATGAATCCTAGCCCTCCAATCCATCCTAGAATTAATATAAATACCCCCCCCCCCCCCCCATCTACATGTATTCTACACTAAGAAATCATTGAAAGAAGAAACTATATAGGAGATATATATTAGTGTGAGTGTGAGTAGTGTGTGTCCCTACCATTGGAGGCCGGCCATCATTCCCCACACAAGTAGCTCTCGGTTTGGCAAGGAAGTAAGGAGAAGGAGGTTCTTTTGCACCGCAATCTAGGAGGAGAAGGCACTCTCTCGCATTCTAGGGGACTCTAGGGGCTTTAATTGGTTTTTCTTCAAAGAGGTGGGTGTTTCTCATGACTTCTAAGGTAGAAATCATGTTAGGAATGAATTGAATTGTTATTAGAAAGTAACTAGTTGAAATGAAATTCATGCTTGCCTAATTAGAGGAGAATTGATAAACTAGTAGATGTATGTTAATTTGATTGCTAGATTTATTTATTATGAGTAAAAGTGAATGTTCTCATTGCTTCTAATGATAGTATGCATGCTAGGTATGTTTTAATGCAATTATGTGAATTCACTAGTAATAGATTAGAACCATGTTTGTTGATTAAAGTATTAAAGTAGAACGATATATTAGAGATGAATTGATGGAATAATTTATTAAGAGATGATTGTTAATTGTTGTAGTAGAATTCTCCATTGTTATATGTGCCATATGAGTATTAGAATGAATGAAAAGAATGTATTTTTGCAAACAAATGATTGAATGCATCATGTGTAAATTAGTGGATAAAAATATAAGTTTTATTCATTAAGAAAGATGATTTTGTGTTCTAAAAACATTATGAGAAAGAAAACATTTTTGTAGTGATTTTGTGAGAAACTATCTTTAATTTTGAAGAAGTATGCTTGGTTTTCGAATGTCGAAAGTATGATTATAAAATATAAACTAGGGCAAAAATATATGTTTTAAAGAGTTAAAAATACCCTTAAAAATACTGATTACTGTATATTTGAATGTAGTTTTATTCTGGAAATTTTTGTTTTCAAAAGAGGAGAGAAAGAGACAATTTTGTTTTGAAAATTTTTGAATCATAGTTATGAACAGAGAGTAAGATCAAAACTCAGTTCAATTATTTTCAAATTGATATGTCCACTTAGACCAACTGGTCGGAAGAGCTTTGGTCGCTACAGTTGTCGAAGGTCTCGGGTTCGATACTGTGGCTTTGTTTTAATTTTTTTGTTAAAAACCCAACTTGCCGAGAATGAATACATAGGGATTATAACCCTTAGTTATATCGATTGGCGGCTTTGGCGTGTTGGTCTTGTGCGCTGTCTGTTTCACCGCTGGTTGTGGGTTCGAATCCGGTTGGGGGTTTGAGTTTAAAAAATGCTTTTTTCTGTGGATTTTTGAATTAATTGAGTTTCAAAAATAAATAAAAATTGGAAAAAATATAGATTTTACTGAAAATTATTAGAACTTTATTAGAAAAATTTATATAACTTTTGATAAAGTGTGATTAAGAAATTGGGGTTTTTGCAAGAAAGGACTTCTTTTTGAAATTCAATTGTCTTTTTAAATAAAGGAAAAATAAATGAGAAGTTTTTTGAGTTATAAAAGATGAAAAATTAGTAATGAGGAATTTTTGAAAGTGTGCTTGATGCGATTAATTGGACTTCTATTTTTATGCTTGTAGTAAGATTTGGAAATGAAAATAATAGCCTTGTGGAATACATGAATTATTGATTACTACTAGTTGAAATTTATTCTTACCTTTAAATTGCACGTGAAATTGAATTATTGTTTGTGATGAGTTATGAAAGATGTGAATACATGAATACTATGCTTATGAAATATGAATTGTGATTAATCATGAAAAGCTCGATATTGTAATTATGAGTTGAAATTGAGAATTAGGGTATAGCCAAGCCTTATATCGGCAATAAAGGAAATGTGGAAATGATATTTTGAAATGAGAAGACCAAGATTTGGGTCATGTGAATTAAATGAATATGACCGGTATAGTGGAAGTGCTACACTCTAAGGGTTGATTTTATTCATGATTCAATTAAACTAAGGATTAGATACATAGTGAAGATGTGATGAAAGTAAGAGAAAAATATTGAGTATGAGGGCCATTGGATTGGCGGCGTGAGAGTATTCACAGGATGTCCCATGATGAGTCATGATAGGGCATGGATACTGCTCCAGAATACCATCCCGGTGGCAACGCTCGTGGAGTGTTTGACGACTGCGGGTGGTGTCATGTCTATGGTAGGAGCTGAATTACCACAGGATGCCTGCATAATGAGTTATGTGACAGTGCATTGGGATTCCCTCCAGGGCGCCTAGACATGTGTTCGTAGGTCAAAAAATATCTAGGATACTTACCGTAGTTACAGTAGTAGATTAAGTCATGACGAGGGATTGAAGCCTACAAGATGAAGAACGGTTAAGGGCTTGCACTCGGACCTATGTAGTATAAGCTGCATAGACTCTGAACAAGTGTGCATTAGTGTCATATAATACAATGATTGCATTAAGGACTAAGTGCACATTCACAACACGACATCAATAGGATAGTCCCTTTAGCTTTGTTTGTGACAGGTTTGTGGTTTGTTAAGTATTGAAAATCGTTATACTGTTTCCGGCATAAAGAGGATGGCCGTGTATAATATTTTGTCAGTTGAATGAACTGACGCACCCACAGTTTTATATGCAGGGTAAAGATGCTTGACACAATTGAAGTATACATACTGCTCAAGATTGATTTAAATGTTGTTTCATGTAAATTATTGTAAATTTGCTTCCGCTGTGACAATGTACAAGTGTAATGTAACTCTGATGAAAGAAAAGTTTTTATTTCCTTGTAAAATTGTACGAAAGAAGTGTAAAGATCCTGTGGAACTTCGGATTCAGTTGTATTTTGGAATTCGAGGTGTTACACACCCCCCATTTCTTTTTAGTTAATGTTTATACAGGTAAAAACAATGAGATACCGAAGGAACATGATTGTCGGACTTTTTAGACTACCGTAATGGAATTACTACTGCTATTACTCTACTTTTCTGTCACTACTAGTTGTAGCGAACCGTTTATTGCATTGTATATTCTCGAACATTTTGACCAGAAGTTCTTGTATTTCAGGTATTAGTTATTGATTCTATTATTGTTCATGTGATTATTATTATTATCTGTGTTGTTGAGCGTACTAGATTATGTACAGCTTATGGATAATATGAGTTGGCATACTTATATCATTCGTTGGATCTTAGTTGCGTGCCCAAATTTCCGTATTTTGGGAAGCGCGGCGTGACATACTCATAGTGGAACCTCTCTTGACATCCAGCTCTAAATTGTTTCAAGTAGAACAATGATTCTTGAAATAAGCCTATATTTCTTGAAGCAGAGTCCCAACAAGTACAATATTATCTACGTCTTAGACGGGAAAGAACCAGAATGAAGGTAAAGCCTTTTCAAACCCAGGGTGGACAGAAATATCAGAGTGAAGCCCAGCAGACATCGCGTAGCCCTGTTGTGTGCCTACATTCCTGTGTCAGAAACTGCGCCCCAACTAGGTCAAATTTAATAACATCAACAACCTCCAACATGGGATTTAAGCATTCTAACTACAGAGGTTTTATATCCATGTTTATACTCTTCTAGCTTTCAACAACAAGCATTGTTCCTGCATATAAAAAAAAATTCTATATAAGTAATCAGAACTGCGTGCTTGTGCATAGTCCAATGTCCAACCAAAATCAACTACAAAAAACTGATAGGTATTGTACTATAAAACCATAGATCATTTCTACAAGGTTACATTTGGTTGAAATTATCACACACAAAAGAAATCGGTGCAAGTAAACCAATTTCAATTATGGCTAAGTGGTTAACATTAAGTGTCATGTTTTGGGGACAAAATTAGGGATAACTAGAGTTCTCTTTTAAGTGGAGGTACATCTATGCTAACTTTGGTTTTCATATCTCTACCTCCAATCAGGTGTTTTGGCACTCGGTAGGTGGTAGGTTTAAATAACGGTAGTTATCTCAAACTCCAAAAATGGTCCCAAAGAGCCTAATGATAATCTAGGTTAAGAGTTCACTTCCCTCATCATCCTATTACAGATAAGAAAACCGATTCTACGAGAAAGTAGCATGTCAACAAAGTTCAACATGCACCATGGAAACACAAACTAAATAAACCTTCGAGCCAAAAATAATACATTTCACATTTCCAATTATGATAAGAGTACATCAGAGCTTGCAAAGTAACATAACCCTACATAGATAGTATATACTAAATTATTCAAAAGATATTTACTTCAAGTGATTGGATTATCAGACTGTGGGTTTGCGATGGAAACTTTGGCCTGGGAGATCATCACCGTCAGCAGCAGCAGCAACAGGAAGAGCATTGACAGCAGTGACCGTAGTAGATGGTGGGCCCACCCTGCAGCGCTTCTCGACTGATATAGCTAAAAATGGGATTAAATCGGAACCGTTCACATTGGGCACGAATCTTAAAGTTGTAGGGACAAGATGATAATTTCACCTACGGACGGGTCCGAATTGGGAACCGGGTCTCTCCTCTCGGACCCGCTTACCCATGAACGGATCTGTTCAAACTGAGAACGGATCACAACCAGTTAAGGACCAGTTCAACGGGATATGAGGAAATCCTGGTTCGTCCTTAACTACTGGAGGTAGTTTTAACCACTTCTATCCAGTCACACCGGAATGTAGGGGTTCATTCTTATCCCGAAGCAGGTCCCCACGGCGACTATAAATACCTCCCTACCTCCAACCATTACAAGGTGATCACTCTTTGTCCACCTAAAGCTCTTTCCTTTCCTTTTCTGAGTATTGACTGGAGTGTCAGAGGATTCATCACCGAGATCCATCTCGGTGTTTCAAACGTTTGTGCAGGTCCACGGGAGCTCCAAGGATTCAGCCTTTCAACAAGGGAAGAGGTTAGGTTTGCCCTATTTGAGTTCTCGCGAATCTACGAGTTCATCTGATTGCCCCCACACCGAAATCAGCGGCAACAGATTGGCACCGTCTGTGGGAACACTCAAATAGCTATCCGACCTTCCTCCTTCAACAAAAGCTACTCCTAGACATGCCTCCCAAAAGGAAGTCCGCACACTCCAACCACAGAACAACCTCTTCTCATCCTCCTCCTCCGGAAGATCTCCCTCCACCCGTCCAACCGGCCCTACAGCTCGAACAGCAGATCCCTCAATCTATTCAGCAGCCTATAGGGCCCCAGGTAACTATTGGGGAGCCCTCATGGCGGAGCTGACAGAAGCAACCTATGCACCAAGTTTGGGTTTCCATCCACAATGCCTCCATAGATTCCATGGCATCACATAGCCCTCCAGCACCGAAGGATCTGCGAGATGTGCTTAACAACCGGCAGAACGAGCCCGGGCCCGACCTCGGATCCATCTAGACGAGAGGCGGACCAGCGAGGCGAACCCTCGCCGGGAGCACCCGAGGGATCGGTCACCCCGCCGAACTGACCGCAGAGGGTCCAACTCTCCTCGGAGGCAGAGAGCGTCACCCCAGCATCACCCAAGATGAAGTCGCTCCCTGGCAGGCCGTCCTGCAGCTCGAGCCCATCGGGATCAGGAGGCCTCCGTCACAAGGGCAGAATTTCAACAATTTCAGGAGGCGGTCCTTCGGGCGCTCAATGTCGCCCCCAACAACGGTCATAGGGCTCCTAGCCCTTAGCCATCTCCTCGTCATCATCGCCGCTCCCTTAGTCCTTGGCCGGTTCCCAGCCATCGTCGCCGTTCTCTAAGTCCTAGGCCGGCTCCGAGCCATCGCCACCCATCTCCCAGTCCTCGGCCAACTCAAAGCTACCACCGTAACTTCAGCACAAAGACGAGTCTTGAGGTTCAGCGAGGCAGGACCGAAGGGAGGACTCCTGTCTACCCCAGTATCCATGAGATGGAGAGGCGCCTAGCCAGCTCGACCGAGATGAAGAGCAATAGGGCGAGGAACCTCCGCCCGAGCAGGCCCCCATTCTCCCGCACTATCATGGAAGCCCCTGTCCCAGACAACTTCAAGCCTCCACACTTCAAGTCTTACATTGGAGAGTCGGACCCCGTGGATCACATTGAGAGTTTCAAAACTCTCATGATGATCCATCATGCTTCCGACGCCCTCCTCTGCAAGACCTTCCCGGCCACCCTCAAAGGTCCCGCTCGGGAGTGGTATTCGAGGCTCGCTCCAGCCTCTATTTTCTCCTTCAATCAGTTTGAAGGCCTCTTCCTCACCCATTTCGTGAGAAGCCGACGCTCCGAGAAGACTAGCACCTCTTTACTCTTCCTTAGCCAACAAAAGGGCAAACGACTGAGGGATTAAGTCAAGCGATTCACCGCGGAGGCCCGGTCTATCGCTTCCCTAGATCAGTCAGTGGCTTCGGCCGCTTTCCAATCCAATGTAATCAACCCTGATCTCAGGGCGTCCTTGGCCAAGAAGCCTCCACAGGGACTGCTCCGAGCTCCTTCTCAGGAGTGAGAAGTACATCCGAGCTGAAGAGGCTCTCAATCGCCCCTACTCTGGAGGGGTCATCTTCCGGGAACAAACGAAAGACTGCTAAAGAAGCAGTTAAGAAGCTCCAAAAGGACGATGGGGGTCAGCATCGCCCTCTCCCCCGTTTTGAGAAATTCACTCTGCTCAATGTGAGTGTATCCGCCATCTTGATGGAGATCGGGAACGAGGGTCTCCTACCCCCGCCTCCAAAGATGAACACTCCGGGGAAGAAGAGAAACCGGGATAAGTGGTGTCATTTCTACCGGGACCATGGGCACGACACAGACGAATGTTAAGCCCTGAAGGACGAGATTGAAGCCCTCATCTAGAGAGGGCAGCTTACTCGCTTCGTCTGGAGGGACAGGGTTTATCAACCTCCACCCCCTAGGGGGCTAACAGACGAACCGAGCAACAAGTGGAGACTCAGGAGGACGAAGCAGTGGCCGTCCTACACCTAATACATAGAGGCCCGATAGGGGGAGATTCTAACTCCTCCCAAAAGCCTTCATTCGGGAAGTGAACTCTGTCCAGAGCTGTCCTCCTCTGAAGGGCCTTAGGGTCCCAGTCACGTTCTCCAATAGAGATCTGGAGGGCGTCCGCAGGCCCCATTGCAACGCCCTTCGTTATTAATCTCCGAATGGCCAACTTCGATGTTCGTCGGGTCTTGGTAGATAATGGCAGCTCGGTAAATATCCTTTTCTTGGAGGCATTGAAGGGCCTCCAGCTATCGAGGGATCAGCTTAAGCCCGTGGGCTACACTCTTCATGGGTTCACTGGGGTCCCGGTGACGATCGAGGGAGTTATAACCCTCGACGTAACTGCTGGAAAGGTCTCGGTGACTCACACAGAGCCGATAGACTTTATGGTGGTGGATATCAAGGCTGCCTATAATGTTATCCTAGGTCGACCAGGTTTGGCTGCACTCCAAGCTATCCCTTCGGCCTACCACATGAAGATGAACTGGAGGAAGTGGTCGTTTCAGGTCACTCCAAGCTATCCGAAGAAGACGCCACCAAGACGTTTCGGGTCAGCAAGGCTCTTTCCCCTCCATCAAGGAAGGCATCTCCCAGTGCATAAGGGAGACCAGTGATCTCTTCGCCTGGATCGCGGTAGATATGCCTGGGATCTCAGAGGAGCTCCTAATGCACCACAATGTTGCCCCGGGAATCAAGCCCGTTCAGCAGAAGCGACGCAAGTTCGCTCTCGAGCGACAACAGGAGATCAAAGAAGAGGTCGAAAAGCTCCTCAACGCCCAATTTATCCAGGAGGTGAACTACCCCTAGTGGCTATCCAATGTGGTGATGGTCAAGAAAGTCATCGGGGGCTGGAGGATATGCATCGACTTCACCGATCTCAACAAGGCATGCCCGGAGGATCCATTTCCCCTTCCAAGCATCGATGCTCTGATCGATGTGACCTCCAGACACGAGCTCATCAGCTTCATGGATGCCTTCTCGGGGTATAACCAAATCCGGATGTTCCCTCCTGACATCCCGAAGACCTCGTTCGTAATAGATCATGGCATGTATTGCTACCGAGTTATGTCGTTCGGCTTGAAGAACGCAGGAGCTACATATTGGTGCCTCGTGAACAGGGTCTTTCGAGACCAAATTGGCCGAAACATGGAAGTCTACGTAGACGACATGTTGGTCAAGAGCATTCGAGGGCAGGAGCATGTTCTCGACCTCCAGGAAGCCTTCGAGGTGCTCAGGAGGCACAATATTAGACTAAAAGCAAGAAAGTGTGCGTTCGGAGTCTCATCCGGCAAGTTCTTGGGGTTCATGGTCAGCCAGAGGGGCATAGAGGCCAACCCCGGGAAGATCCAGGCCATTCTCAAAATGGCTCCCCCTTCCAGTGTTAAAGATGTACAGAGGCTTACTAGGCGCCTCGCGGCAATTAGGTGATTCCTCTCCAAGTCCGGAAAGAAGTGCCTCCCCTTCTTCAAGGCCCTCAAGGGGGCTAAAGGCTTCGAATGGGGCAACAGCAACAAGATTCCTTCAACCAGCTCAAGACATACTTAGCTAACACCCCACTCTTGAGCAAGCCAATGCCTGGGGAGGTCTCTACCTATATCTTGCTGCTTCGGAGCAGACCCTCAGCACTGTCCTTGTGAGAGAAGAGGATAGAACACAGAGGCCAATCTATTATGTGAGTAAGGTCCTTCGAAATGCTGAACTCCATTACCCGAAGCTAGAGAAGATGGCTCTCGCCTTGGTCATGGTAGCCCGAAAGCTCCGCCCCTACTTCTAGTCTCATTTGGTGGTCGTTCTTACCGACCAGCCACTCTAACAAGTTCTCCACAAGCCCGAGACCTCCGAGCGCCTTATGAAGTTGTCCATCGAGCTAAGCCAACATAACATCAGCTACCAACCAAGAACAGCAATCAAGGCCCAAGCTCTGGCAAAATTCATTGTGGATAGCACCATCCCCGACCCTTGCAGATCATCTGCTGACCCCCTGGTCTGGACCGTTTAGGTGGATGAATCTTCTTGCACCGATGGAAGTGGGGCCGGCGTCATCTTGACTGGCCCAGATGCTTTCGTCCTCTAATACTCCCTCTACCTAAACTTCTCGACATCAAACAACAAAGCAGAATATGAGGCCCTCATAGCGGGCTCTGTATGGCTCGCAAAGCTGGGGCTAAGCGTGTCTGAGTCTTCAGTGATTCGCAGTTGGTCGTAAACCAAGTGGCAGGGGAATACGAGGCAAGGGACGAGCAAATGGCCAAGTACTTGGCAAAGGTTAAAGAGCTACTAGCCTTATTCGAAGATGTTCAACTCCAGCGGGTTCCCCATGAGGAAAATGCACAGGCGGATGCTCTCTCAAAGCTAGCCTCCTCATCCCTCCAAGGTCTAGAACGAACCGTCTTGATAGAGGTCCTCCTCAGACCAAGTATTGATGAAGATAGCCCGGAGCCAATGGAAGCCTACTCCCTAACAGTTGGAGAAAACTGGATGAAGCCCCTCCTTGAGTACCTCAGAGACGGAGTCCTTTCCGAAGACCCAAAAAGAGGCAAGGAGGATCAGGACACGAGCCGAACGGTATGCACTCCTTGACGGAGTCATGTGTTGGATCCTGTAGGCGAGGCAACAAACACTAGAGGGGGGGTGAATAGTGTTTATTAAAATAAAATTGCGGAATAAAAGAAATTTTTCTTCTGAGCAGTCGACTTAGGAGTGAACCAGTCGACTGAGTTAACTCAATAAGAGATAATTTAAATAAATCTGTAAAGTCGACTTAAAACAGAAACAGTCGACTTATTAAACAATAAACTTACAGAGTACAAGTCTGATCCGTCGACTTATAAAGGAGTCAGTCGACTGTCCAGACAAGTTTCACAGTAATAAAACAAACAGAAAAAATGTAAGTGCAAGTTCAAGAGATACAACCACAGAGAACACACGATGTATCCTAGTTCGGTCCTTCCGACCTACATCCAGTCCCCAAGCAACCCACTGATCACTATTCTTGAAAACAAGTTTACAAGAATACCCTACGGCGTTCAGACAACAACCTTGTCTAACCCGTAGTCCTTTCTCTCAACCAGAGAAAGCACCCCACTCTTCCACCAAGAGTGAAAACACTGACTTTACACCCTAGAGTCTAACTCTCCAACCGAGAGAAAAAGAAAAACAAGAAAATGTTTACAATCAACCTATAGCCTTGTATGTGATTTAGTGATGTAGTACGTGGCTAAAAGAGGTTGACTTCTATATCCAGTCCAGAACGAAATCAGATGTTATACTGGACTGAATGTAGAGAACCCAAACTTAGAGAATTGAAAGCTTTGTCTCTTGGAAAATAACACTTAAAAAAATCTCAAAAGAGTGCTCGGAATTGTTAGATTATGTTAGACCTTTCAACAGTGAATTCTGAACTCTATTTATAGATTTAGAATTACTGGACGTTGGGAAGCAGTTATTCCAACTGTCAACCAACGGATCTAATCAGCTTTGAATTTGAAAAACACTTTTAAAAACAGAAAACGGTCAAACGCATTTGAACAGTCGACTGGGTTGCCATAATGAGTCGACTGGTCAGAGTTTGAATAAGTTTAGTCAGTTTTGTACCGACAGTCGACTGGTATGAGTATCAGTCGACTGGTACTCAATAGTTAAACTATTTCAAACTGTTCTGACTCTTTGATGTTTTGAAAAACACACATTTGTAAAAGAGTGAGTGTATGTGTGTGTGACAAGGCTTTACATCATACTAGGACTCAATTAAAACAAGATTACATTTGTTTACAAGACATAATGTCTTGGCTTGAGTCTTGAATCTTGAGTGAAGCTTTAACCATTGTCTTTATCTGGAGCTTTTGTGCTTGTTCATTTGTTCAGCTGTATAGTAATGAATCCTTTGTGTATAGCATCTGCAATTATAAAGTATAGCATAGATACATGTGCAGTGTGTTGTGATCATCAAAATCAAGAATCAACATCATATACAAACGCTCTTACACTCAGATTGACGGCCGACCCTATCTGAGGTGCCTCTCCCTGGAGGAAGCGCTCTATGCCCTAAAGGAGGCTCATGACGGTCTGTGTGATGCACACTTGGGAACGAGATCCCCTGCCCGTAAAATCTTAAATTACGGCTACTTCTGGTCCACACTACTGAGTGACTCCGAGGAGTACGTCCGCCAGTGCGATTCTTGCTAGAAATTTGCCCTGATCCATTGCTTGCCTCAAGCACAACTCACCTCCTTGGCGAGTCTAATCCCTTTTGTAATGTGAGGGATGGATTTGCTTAGACCCTTCCCTTTAGCGCCGGGTCAGCTGAGGTTCTTAGTCATGGCGATAGACTACTTCTCAAAATGGATAGAGGCTGAACCACTTTCGAGGATTACCGAGTACAAGATCCAGAAGTTCTTTTGGAAGAACATCATTTGCCGGTTCGGGGTACCCGCATCCTCGTAACCGACAACGGGACTCAATTCACGGGAGCAACCTTTTGCAACTTCTGCGCCGACCTCGGCATCCAGCAGCGGTTCTCCTCGATAGCCCACCCTCAGTCCAATGGCCAAGCGGAGAACGACAATCGACAGATACCCTCCGGTCTGAAGAAGAGGCTCGACAAGTCCACCAAGGGGTTGTGGGCCGAGCAGCTTCCCAACGTGCTTTGGAACTATCGCACCACCAAGAGAGCTCCGATAGGGAAGTCCCCCTTCAACCTCACCTATGGTGATGAAGCCCTCATCCCCTTAGAAGTGGGCCTGCCTTCACCCCGACTGATAGCCTACAGTGAAGCACAGAATGCGAACCAACTTCGTAACTACTTAGACCTCATAAACGAGGTCCGTGAGAGAGCTGCCATTCGATAAAAGACCTACCACCGTAGGATCACTCAGTCTTACAACAAGAAGGTATGGCCAGCTAATATTAAAGAGGGAGACCTAGTACTCCGGAAGTTGTCGATCTCCAATCCGAGCAAAAAGGGCAAGTTGGCACCCAATTGGGAAGGACCGTATAGGGTCTCCAGAGTTATTCGCCCAGGCACTTATCAACTGGAAGACCCGGGGGGCAGGAGAATACCGAGGACATGGAATGTAGAGCACTTGATGAAGTACCAAGAGGGTGTCTAAACACCGCTCCAAGCAACTTTCCCAAGAGCGCTCCATAAAACATATCAAAAGATTTATTTTGTATTTTCTTTATCAAAGTGTAAGAGCGGCTCACAACTTAGAAGTGGCCGCCTAATTATTTTCAATAAAAGCCATCTTTTCATGCAAGTTCTCTATTTTTGAGCAGTCTAATTGTACTTACAAAAAAAATTTGCATTAAACGGCAGGCTCGAACTCTAACACCTGGTTTGACTCCACTTCAACTACTTGCTTCTAAGCGAGTGCGAAGCAGATCACCATTCGGAATTGCTCCTACAGCTTTTGATATTTTCTAAACGACGTGCATGGAGTCTAACACTTTGTTCGAATCCGCTTCAACTACTTGCTTCTAAGCGAGTACGAAGTGGATCACCATTCGGAATTGCTCCTACAGCTGTTGATATTTTCTAAACGACGCGCTTGGAGTCCAACACTTGGTTCGACTCCACTTCAAATATTTGCTTTTAAGCGAGTACGAAGTGGTTCACCATTCAGAATTGCTTCTACAACTGTTGACAATTGCAAACGCTATCAAAACACAAAAGTTCATGAAACAAGTACTATTTCATTGAAGTTTGAGATACAAGTCTAATTACAGACCAACGACTCATCTTTACATCGAGATACAAAACTTGTGAAACCAAGATTACAAGATTATAGAAAGCTACTTCAGCCCCTCCTAGGGGCGGGGATACTTCTGTTAAGAGACACACGTAGGCGACGAATGTCGTGCTGCCGACGCCCTACTTCGACGGACATCCTAGGGCCGGCGAGCCGAGAAGCATCGTCCGCACCCGATCTAACGGTGGCCCCAATAGATGCTCCGCTCGACGAAGCTGCCACCCCACTTTGCGCATCTCCGGGATTTTGATGTATAGGAGGTGAGCAAAGCGTGAGCTCGCAGAACGTTATCCCCCTATCATACTCCTCTCGAGAGCAAAAGGTAGTTCTGATAGTGCTTCCCCCAGATCGCAGTCAAAGACGAGCGTTCTCCACCTCAAGCTCAAAAATTCTCTCTAAGCGAGTCGTCCATCACAGTTATCTTCAAATGCGGCAATCGCATCGAGCCTGCACCACGAGAGACATCGGTAATTGTCTGCCGAAGATAAGCAACCTCCATGCTCTTATCGAGAGCTACCTTCTTCAGTTCATCCCACTCCACTGTCACCTCAGACAGAAAGCGATGAAGGTTCTTAAGTCTCAAGCCGAGGCTGACAGACATCGATGGACACACCTCATCGCCCTCGGGGGTCATCTCATTAATCCTCTCTTCTAATCGCCTCCTTTCTATGTCGCGACGAACTAAGATCAATCTCAGATGACTCAGCTCCCACTCAACTTTACGAAGCCGCTCTTGGTTCCTAGTGAGCCCCAACTTAGCGACGCCGAGCTCTGCACGAAGACGGGTGGCGCTGCTATCCTGAAGGAGGTGAACAAAAGAGGCAAATGTCTTAGGACCAAAAAGCAAGTCCACGAAGATAACCAAAACTACGAGGCAACCCAAAAACGAGACAAACATGGTTTTGAAAATTCAATAACACTTGTTCAAAAAGATTCTTTCATTAAGTAATCAAAGAGTATAAGCGGTGGCCAATCCGCGGTTTAGCACTACATAGTCGAAAAACAGAAAAGAAGTAAAATACAAGACAAATCAAGGGTCGGCCTTTTTCGTGCGATCCAACGCTGAAGATGCCTCCTCAGGGACCACGTTAGCCAGAGGTGTATCCTCCGACGGAGCGCCATCCTCAGTTTCGGCGACTCTACCTCGACCTCCTCGTCCTTTTCTTCTTCTTCTCCTTCGCCCTCCTCGTCCCCTTCAGAGATGTCGAACCCGAGGACGGGGTCCGAAAAGAGAAGCTAGCCGATGCAGTCCGCTTCAGGGAAATTCTCCCTCACCTGATCGATAGCTCGAGCATACGCCTTTTCCATGTTCACAATGAGGAACCCCTGTTCCTTCTCCATGGCCTGCTCCTTGGCCATCTTCGCCGCCTCTAGCTTCGCTGTGGCCACTACATCCGCCTTGTCCTTAGCTGCCTCCTCGGTAGCCTTAAGGAGCCGAGCATTGTCAGCCTCCAACTTGGTGACCACGGCTTGGAGGTGCCCCAATCTCGAGTTCTTCGACTCGGCTTCAAACCTCGCCTGCTCGAGGTCCTTGGCGACCTGGATGTTCTTTGCTTGAGCCTTGTCTACCTCCCGCTTCAGCAACTTCTCTTACTCGGCCATCTTCTCCGTCAGATGACCGAAGTGGAAAGTAATCTGAGGGAAGTAGAACCTGAGTTATAAACAAAAAAAAAGGGGTGGGGGGGGAGAGATCAAGTGCTCAACAGAAAAAACTGTCTTCAAAACTCACCGACATCGCCGAACGAGCGACCTCAAGCGCATCGTCTCCCACGCTCTCCGCCTCCATGGCTGCTTTGTCCTTCGACATTGCAAGATGTCAAATTGCTTGCATGCACGTCGACGAGTCTCCTAGGAACCCGTCAAGCTTGCGGACCTGCCAGTCTGGGACGAATATCTTCTTGTGTTCCTCGGTTAGGAACACCTCGGCGTCGGCGGTTAGCAGTGGGGCCTCCAGACCTAAGGCTGCCGATAGAGGAAGACCCCCGTGTCGGTAGTGGCCGATGCCACCACTAGGGTATATGGCTTCAGAGCCAATGGCTGCCTTGCCATCTGCTCCGCAACGGTACGATGCGCATTTACCCCCGGCGAGGTTGCCTTCGAAGTAACTCTCTTCCTCTTCTTCGGGGCTTTGCTGCCCAGGGCACTCCTCATCGCCAACAAGTCGTCGAAGTCCATAGACTCTGCAAAAAAAATTTAGAAAATATGGCCTACTTTGCAACTAGCGCCGATCAAAAAAAAAAGACAAATATAGCAAAACCATACTGGGGTTTATCGAGTAAGCCCCCCTTCCCCCCCCCCGGGGAAGAGCACCTCCTCGGTCAGGTCCCTCCAATTAAACTTTGGGCGATCGAGTAGCATCCGAACCATGTCCTCTTCCTCAGAACCTAGTGTCGGACACTCCTTGAATCTCTTTGAGACCGCCTCTACCCAAGTCGTAGGGATCTCCCAAGGGCACGGACTTCGGATTAAGAAGTATTTATCCCTCTTATAATATCCTAGTCGGATATTATATTTGTATTTTTATTATTTTTAAAATTAAAATATTTTATGGAAATTTCTTCGGTTTTCTAAATAAAAGCTTACCTGTGAATATATACTAGTAAGTATATACAGGTATTGTATCGGTTTTGTGGACTTGTACAAAATCCTGTAAAACGCATTTTTGAGAAAATATCTAGAAAATTCCGGGCATATATTAGAAATTATTATTTATATTTTAATTTTATTTTTATACGAATTATGCGGTTTAACAAACGAAAATTATCAGTATACATATATATGTATATGTATGTGTATTTTATCGATTTCATACATTTGTACAAATCATGTAGTGTGTATTTTGGACAAAAATATCTCTTTTTGTCATGATTAATCAAATTTTGATGACTAAGACTTGTTTGAAGGATTAAACCTAGGATTAATTAGATACATAAGAGTTTAGGGGGTTTCTTCTAGAAGTCTCTCTCCTCCACCTCATCCCTCCACCTCATCCCTCCACCATACCTCCACCTCACCCCCCCATCCCTAAGCATGGCTAGCCCATCCCTTACCAAGGGATTTTGTGCAAATGTGTTGGTGTATTTTGCACTCTCCACTAGGGGTGGAAAACTATTATCTGAACCGACCAATTCGAACCAATCCAACTCGAACCGAACGGTTTTTAACCGAACCAATTGGGGGTTTGAATTGGCTCGGTTCTTGATCTTCAATAACCAACTGGACCGGTTCGGTTGTTGGAAGGGACTTTCAAATAACCGATGAAACCGAACCGACTGTACCTCTATGCATAAGTCCATAAAAAATATAGTTCTCCTTTAATTTTTTGAATAATAAAATAGTCATTTCTCATTTTTTTTGGAGATACAAATAGTCTTCTTTAATTTCTTTAATACAAACTGAGCAATTGTTCTACCAATATTTTGATTTCCCATAATCTTGTGTGTTATGTTGTTGAGAAATACTTGATTTACAGTCTGGCTAAACTTAATAGAATCATGAAGTTGATAAAATATTTAGTAGTTACTTTAATCAAGTCAAGTAGAAATTGTAATCTAAATTTTTTTTAGTGTACGTGAAATTCAATTAGCTATGCATGGTTATTTAATATTTCTTTTATGATAATAAACTAAGATTACAGAAGTATGCAAGTGAAAAAGTAGTTTATCTCACCCATTTAAACGTCATAATCTCAAACAATTAGTGCAAAATTTATTAACAACTTGTGGTTTTATGAATCTTCATTTTAAATTTATTTCTGAATAACAAATAGCAGATTGTTTCTTAAGTTTGATTGAAGTTGATCTTTTAAATTTTAACTAAATTATGAATGATGTTGAAGGTAAAAAGTAGCACGCCAAACCGACCATCCAATCCAATCCAAACTGAGCTTAATCGGCTTGGATGGAAACTGATCCAATTAAGGTTCGGATTGGTTGCAGATGAGAAAATTAAAAAACCAATCTTCTTTGGATCGGTGGTGGATGGTCCATATTAGGTCGGATACCGACCGATGCCCACCCCTACTCTCCACCTTCTCTTCCACCCTATAAATACCCCCCTCCCCCCCCCCCCCCCCCCTTCACCTCTTGTCTCATTTTACAAAGACAAAAAAAAAGAGGAAAAGAAGGAGAGAACAAAAACCCTAATTTAAGAGTTCTTCATTGTAGGTTGTAGTAGAAGCTAGGAGGAAGGAGAAGGTTACTAGGCTAGTTCTTCCTACAAAGAAACTAAAAGGTGAGGGTTCTCTACTTCTCTTTTTATGGTTTGTTTTTCTTTATTTTTGTGTGTAGAAAAGAACCCAGCTTTAGGGTTAGTTTTAGTTGTATGTGAAAAAGAACCCATCTTATGATGTGGGTTTGTTGTAGATTAAAAAGAACTCATCTTTATGATGAGTGGTTGTGTATTTTGTTGTATGTGTATGTTTTATAACCACTTGGACTAAATCCTAAGCATATAAATGGTTGTAGGTTAAAAAGAACTCATCTTTATGATGTGTGGTTGTGTATGTGTGTTCCTAAATAACTTGGACTAAATTCCTAAGCATAAACAAAGTTGTAGGGATCAAAATGATCCCATGAAAGTATTGATGGTAGAACTCGAGACAAATGGCATAAGAATTGAGTCTTTGAGACTTGTTGTAGTTATTTTGCTAAAATAACAACTTGGACTAAATTGTATGTGCATATGAGTAGTGTGAGTCCAACAGGACCACATGAAGAGTTTTGATTGAAGAACTTGAATAAAACACATAAAGGTTGAATCTTTAACCTTGTTATGACTATTGTTTTTATTATTGTTGTTTTGTTGAACACAAAACTACAACTTGGACTATAACTATGAACACATAGAGTAAGAACACTTACATACCCATTTTGGGGTTGTAGAACTCAGCTAGCCTAATAAAAGATAAGTCTTTTATTGTATGTTACTCTCTACCTTGTTAAAAATCAATTTTTTACTACCCCTAGTTCATAAAAAGTGAGCTTTTTGTATGTTGTTTTCCTACCATGTTATAGATATAGTCCTTACTAATTCTAGTTCATAAAAGATAAATCTTTTTAGTAGTTGTGGTATGTTTGCTTTCATACTTGTTAAAAATCTTGTCCTTGGTGAATCTAGTTCATGAAAGATTAAGCTTCCATTTTGCTTCTATAATGGTAAAAGATTAATCATTTTATGTTTATTAACTTCTATGGTAGAAAAGACTAGTTCTTTTGTAGCATGTCTATTTTGCTTTTATGATAGAAGGATTACTTCTTCCTTGTTGTATGTAGGAACTTGTAGGATTGAAAAAAAGTGGGGTTTGTAGTATGTAGGAAGTTATAGATTAAATAAAAGTAGTTTTTGTAATATGTGGATAGTTGTAACTCATAAAACAAGTAGTTTTTGTAATATGTAAGAAATTATAATTCTATAAGTAGTAGAAGTTGTAAATTTTAGTATATAAAAAGTAGGACTTGTAATTCATAAAAGAGATAGTTTATGTAATAATCTAGATAAGTCCTTAGTAGCTTTATGAGTTTACTATCATTCTTGAGTTGTTGTAGTGTTTAGGAAAGAAACCCATGCTAAGTTGTTGTAGGTTATTATACTAAAGAAACCCATCATGCTAATGTAGTAAAGTTTCATGCTTAAGTAGTAGTAAATATCCATGCTTAAGTAGTAGTAAAAGAATCATGCTTAAGATAGTAAAAGAATCATGCTTAAGTAGTAGTAAAGATCCATGCTTAAGTAGTAGTAAATATCCATGTTTAACTAGTAGTAAAAGAATCATGCTTAAGTAGTAGTAAAAGATCATGCTTAAGATGTGTAGTAAAGAAACCCATCATGCATGAGTTGTATATGCTAAAAGAAAACCATGCCTAAGTTGTAGTAGATATTCATGCTTAAGTTGTAATAAAAGAATCATGTTTTCTAATTGTAGTATTCTAGTAAAGAACCCATCATGTTCTAATTGTGGTATTCTAGTAAAGAAACCATGCTTTGTTTTAGTAAGAAACCCATGCTTATGTTGTATGCCATACTTGAGTTGTTGTAGGTTGATGTAGTAAAGAAACTCATACTTAAGTTGTATACCATTCTTGAGTTGTTGTAGGTTATTGCAGTAAGAATCATGCTTAAGTTGTATACCATGCTTAAGTTGTTGCTAAATAACCCATGCTTGAGTTAGTATAGTTGTTGTGGTAAGAACACATGCATCAGATGTGTAGTTGTTCTAGATTTAAAAGAATCTATGCTTGGGTCGTATGGTTGTTTTAAATTCAAAAGAACCCATGCATGTTTAAGTTATATGTTGTAGTGGTGTTAGTTAAACTCTAAAAGGAAACCATGAGTTTAGCTTGCATGCTAATCTAATTAAATTATTGAAATGAACCCATGTTCCATAGTTGTTCTAGTTCGATTTTTAAGAAGAAACCTATGAAACTAGCTCCATGATAGTTCTAGCTCGAATTGGCGAGGAAACCATGCATTTAGGTTCTAGGTGGTTCTAGCTCAACCTTGAGAAAGAACCCATGAACCTAGTCGCATGTTGTCCTAGTTCAATTTGGGAAAAAGAACCCATGAGTTCTAGTTGTATGCGGTTCTAATTGAAATTGGACCGGATTTTGGATTCCTTATGGAGTCTAAAAAAAGTGTTCCACTGGGGAGTTGTGGAAGATGTTCTTACTTTTCTAAAAAGTATATTTCTGTTGAATTCCGATAACGTAGCACTGATTGCTTCTAGGCTGTCGAAAGGGTTTTATGTCGCTTTTGGGCTTCTCATTGGTATTATCCCTATTTTAGACTATTAATAGGTTCTTTTGTTGTTTCTAATTATAGAAGATCAAGTTTTGCTAGTAAGCACGTTTGGTTGCTTCTAGGTTGTTAGAATACCTGTATGGTTGTTTTTATATGTGGTTTTGCTCATACGCGGCTCGCCTGGCCCATATGTAGTTGTTGGGTTCATACGTAGCTTATTTAGCTCGTATGTGTTTTGTTTACTCGTATGTAGATTATTAGCTAGTACGCAGTCTGTTGTGCTCATCTAGGGGGATATCGTTGCCCTAGGGGCTATCGACCATCAAGACGTGTGTTTACCTTATTCCTAAGGGACTGTGGACGAGTCACTTCGCATGTACCGTCAGATCTTAACCGAGTTGGTCGATCACGGACCAGAGTGTTGACAAAATCCAAGTTCAGGGTAGTAGCATGCGAATACGTTCGTATTGCCGGGGTCTTTGATTGATAGGCCATGAACCAGGTCCTTAAGGATTCTGGTAAGTCTAGGTTGAGCAGCCTAATAGAGTTATCTTGCAAATTCTAACTTAAGACCTAGCATGTTGTATTAATATTATTGTGATCCCTAGGATTGTTCAGGGTTAGTGACATTATTAGGATAGTAACTTATGGCTATTACTACTTAACATTTACTTATTATCATTTTCACCGAAGAGAAAGAGTTGGTGTTAAGGGTGATACCTTATGATTCGACCTGTCCTATAGGCTGACACTAGGCAGTGTCAAAGGGATACGGTCTGTGCCTTCCCACAAGTTGGGAGCACGGGATCCGTATCTCGTCTGTTAATTTCTGAAGTACCTTGGTAAGCGGGAGAGATTCCTGTCGGAGCTAGGGGATGAACCTCCGGAACTCCATCTTGTCTTATATCTAAGGGCGAGAAGCCATAGACTACAGCCTAGCTAGGGGGCGACAAGGGATGCTTCGAGCTAACCTGCGACTGCGGAAACTTTAAGGATTCGTCAGATATTTGAGTGAGGTTCGGTGCGCCTAGCAGGATTGGACCGTTTCAGGACAACCTCATCGGTCATGTCGTATCTTCATAAACAAGTTGAGTGCAAGAGTAGAATTCATGGTGCGGTTTCAAATCGCTATATTTGAAGAAATGGCTTGAGATGAAGCGTATGTAGTATGGGATGCATACTGTTCTGGAGACTTGTTTGCATTAGAATAAGAGCATCATTGCATTAGTTAATCTGGCATTAAAGTCTAAGTCATAGCATACACTGACACATCAACTAAATGCACGTTTCTCTTTTCATCAATCTGTTTGCTTAAAGTGGAAAATTGCTGCTAGTCATCAGCCTTAAAGCGTCAGTATATGTACTGACGTCCCCATTTCAATAGGTACTGGATTGCAGAAGTATAGGTACATGATTCAGGAGGACTCAAGGCGAAAGAAGCAAGAGTTGATTTTATTTCCGCTGTAATATATATTGTTTACTATTGTTCCATTGTAACAATTGTTTTAAATTATTTATTTGTTGGGAAGCATCCAAGTGAAGTACCAAGTGTTATTCTTTATTCATTATACTCTGATATAAATTTGTTGAAAGTTGTAACACTTGGACTTTTAAAGATATTATTATAACACTGATGTAATGTATTGCAGTTTTATAATATTCGGGCTTGTAATACATTTGTGTTGAATAAAAAGTTTAAATTTCCCTATTTTTCTGTGTATTGTGGCTAATTGAAGGAAAGATTCGGGCTTATGTCATGGTTTTCCAGTATATGGAAATCGGGGCGTTACACCTCCAATTTTTTATTGGGTCCGGACAGGCTTACCAGCTTCGCCCCATACCTCGGAGCAAGGTAGAAACGATACTCCGTCTTGTGTTGTTGGCGAATCCGGGACACTGTCTGGAGAACGCTCAACCTCAGCGCAAAGCCGGCCGCTTGGCAATGCAGATAAATCCATTGATCAGTCGCCACACGTTCGGCATATACTGAACGGGAAGGAGGCAGAACCACCTCAGCACTCCGACGACGAAGGGGTGGAGTGGGAGCCGAACCCCTGCCAAGAATGCGTCGACAAGCCAGAAGCACATGTCAACTGGCATCGGCGAGTTGGCCCTCACTCCCGACCCAGGGAGCATGAGGGCAAACTCTTTCGGAATTTGGAAGCTTACCCGAATCCGTCCCAAGTCCTCCTCGATGAGGATAGAAACTGTTTCATCTGCCTCCGTCGTCTCCCTAGCTTCATTTTCCTCGAAACTACGACCCATCCCGTACATAATCCGCTCCACCTGGTCCTCCGAAATTTCCCGAACCCTCTGCAGTCCGGTCAGCACCCCTGGCAACCTTCTGAACTCTCCCATTCTCCGCTCCTCCTTAACCCTCGTCTCCACAATTACCGAAGCAGGCTCTACTACGTTCTTGCCCTTATCTTTTGGGAGGACCTGACTAGAAGAGCCCTCGCGGCGAGAGGAAGGAAGAGCTCCTGCCTTACAGAGTTGATAGACATTCTCTAAAGGAAGGAAATAAGCTAAGTATAAAATTACCTTGAATTGACAGCAACGGTCGGAAAACACACCGGAGCACTGTAAAAACTCGTGAGAAGCTCTCGCTAGTGAAAAGTCTCGCCTAAGTAAAAAACGAGAATAGAGGGCAAATGAGAATAGGGGTGGAGACTTATAGAGAGTGGGGTAGTTGGCACACTTCCCAAGGATAAAAGGCTCCCAACAGTGCAAAGGCCTGGCCCATTTAGCAGAAACGACAAAAATATATCTGAGCAACTCAAGAGACGTACGAAATGGCCACGTGTCGCTCTCTCATTCATTCCCGAAGTCGTTTGCCACCGACATCCACACGCAAACAATTGCGTTGACTGGTCAACGGTGACAGGGACCCACTGGCCACGTGTTGCTCTCTCATTCATCCCCAAAGTAGTTTGTCGCCGACGTCCACACGCAAACAATTGCGTTGACTGGTCACCAGTGATGGGGACCCACTGGCCACGTGTCGCTCTCCCATTCGTTCCCGAAGTCGTTTGTCACCGACGTCCACACGCAAACAATTGCGTTGACTGGTCAACGGTGACGGGAACCCACCGGCCACGTGTCGCTCTCCCATTCGTCCCCAAAGTTGTTTGCCACCGACGTCCACACGCAAACAATTGCATTGACTGGTCAATGGTGAAAGGGACCCACTGGCCACGTGTCGCTCTCCCATTCATCCCCGAAATCGTTTGCCACTGACGTCCACACGCAAACAACTGCATTGACTAGTCAACGGTGAAAGGGACCTACTGGCCACATGTTGCTCTCCCATTCGTCCCCGAAGTCGTTTGCCACCGACGTCCACACGCAAACAATTGCGTTGACTGGTCAACGGTGAAAGGGACCCACTGGTCACATGTCGCTCTCACATTCGTCCCCGAAGTCGTTTGCTACCGACGTCCACATGCAAACAATTGCATTGACTGGTCAACGGTGACAGGGACCCACTGGCCACATGTCGCTCTCCCATTCGTCCCCGAAGTTGTTTGCCACCGACGTCCACACGTAAACAATTGCATTGACTGGTCAACAGTGAAAGGGACCCACTGGCCACGTGTCACTCCCTTACTCGTCCCCGAGGTCGATTGCCACCGACGGCCAAATGTGAAGAAATCGGAGCCCACATGCCACGTGTCGATCCCCTAGACTTCGGCAAGCTTTCCGAAGCCGTTTGCCACCGACGTCCAAAATGCGAAGAAACAAGAGCCCACATGCCACGTGTCTCTCCCCTAGATTTCGGCAAGCGTCCCGAGGTCTGTCGCCAACGACCTTCCAACGGGCAAAATTTGCCCTCTTCACAGTCATCGGATCACTCCAAAAAGCACGCCACTGTATGATCAATGTCTCAGATTGCGCCACGTCGACTTTATTTGATAAATCCTTTTATTTTAATTATAAATTCGAATTAATTATTTAAAAATAGCAAAAAAATAATTTAAAATTCAGGAAAATTAATTAAAAATTCTAAAAACAAATAATAAATTTGGGAAAAATATTTTGGAGCTCCTGAGTAAGTAATTATTTATTAGATTAATTAATTGATATTTCTTGGAGACAAATTGTTACTTCACAAAATTAAATAACTGATCCGAAAAATAATTAAATTTTTTTGGAAAAATCACTAAAAATCCTGCAGAGCCCAAGGACGATTCTGAGCACACTACCAACTTAGAAAAGCATTTTTGCACCTCAAGGAAGACCCTGAAACCCCCTTTTGAACTCCAATAAAACCACGTACGTCATTAAAACAATAAAACTACTCCTCAAAAGCTGATTAAATTCAGTCTTCGAGAGTGGGGGCTCGTGATATGGCTAAAAATGGGGCTAAATCGGTACCATTCAGATTGGGAACGAATCTTAAAGTTACAGGGGCAAGATGGTAATTTCACATATGGACGGGTCCGAATTAGAAACCGGGTCTTTCCTCTCGGACCCACTTACCCGTGAACGAATTTGTTCAAACTGAGAACGGGTCACAACCCGTTAAGGACCAGTTCAACGGGATATAAGGAAATCCTGGTTCGTCCTTATCTACTAGAGGTGGTTTTAACCACTTCTATCCAGTCACACCTGGAAGTAGGGATTCATTCTTATTCCGAAGTAGGTTCCCACAGCGACTATAAATATCCTCCTACCTCCTACCATTACAATGTGATCACTCTTTGTCCACCTAAATCTCTTTCCTTTCCTTTTCTAAGTATTGACTAGAGCGTCGGAGGGTTCGTCGCCTGGATCCACCTAGTGTTTCAAACGTTTGTACAGGTCGGTGGAAGCACCAAGGAGTCAGCTTTTCAATAAGGGAAGAGGTCAGGTTTGCCCTATTCGAGTTCTCACGAATCTACAAGTTCATCTGATTGCCCCCACACCGAAATCAGTGGCAACATTGACCATATCAGTAACAACATCAGGATCCCTGAAGAATACGGACTCGACGGAGCTGTCTCTTCGGTTGCAAACCCAACTGTTGAGGCCGAGCTTATGGGATGCCTCGACGGTCCAGTCACGAAAGAATACGCCTTGGACTCGGCCCTTTATCACAACCTTCAACTGCATCCAATTCAAGAAACCAAAAAATAATTTCAAAAATAAATAAATAATTGAGGAGAGAAAGCGAGAGAGGGAGTACAGTTTTGGTTGGTGGGGGGTTGGAGGAGGTGGTGGTGGTGGTGGTGGACATTGAAGAAGAAGGGATGGGAGAGAGTTTGTGGGGTTTGAGACGGAGGAAGAAGGAAGGGGTGGTTCAGTCGATTTAATGGATGCGAACATTTGGAAGAGAAGTGAGAGCAAGTGCAGAAGAAATCCTAAATCCGTGATCATGGTTCCAGAAATAAGGTTGTTTTTTATAAAGCTAGTTACCAGGATGGTGCACTTTTTTAAGCTAATTTCCGAAATAGCCTAGTTTCAAAACTAATTTTCAATGAGGCCTTGTTCTCAAACAAAACTCTATACTTTGTATTTTATAATATTTTCTATAGGATATGTGATCTTTCTGCAATTAAATTATTATTTTTTTGTAATATTTTCTATTTAATTAATTTTTAAACTACTTATACTATATATTAATAATTATTAAATATTTTCAGAAAATAGGTAATTGCTACTTACTTTTTAAACAAATCTCTAATTCCAACTACTTGATTGCGAGGTGTGACTGTGCTTGAAACGAGTTGAAAGACCTGTGATTGTCTGCAGTAGAGAACAGAAGAGTATCATAACTTTAAAATTAATATTCTTGAAAATAACATACATTATCATTCTCCCCAAATATTAAAACAAACAAGTATATTTCTAAAGAAATTTAAACTCATAAAAATCACCTGGGCTAGTAAAATTTTGAGGAAACATCAAAAACCCACATTCTATCATTTCCACGACAGTTAGTCATTAATTCTTGAATTATCTCATGATTAAAACTATTATTTTCCATTCTTTTTTTTAATGATTCTGATGAATTTAAATGTCACGCCCCGCTTCCCAAAATACGGGAATACGAGCACATAACTAAGACCTAGCGAATGATGTGTACATCATCCATAAGTTGTAACAGATTAACTCAACAATATAAAATATGAACACAACCACGCATGAATAAATAATCACATAAACAATGAATAAACTTCAATAATCCATGCAATAAATCCATAAAATAATATCCAACATCTGGGAGAAAATAAACTTCGGGTCAAAATACCCTGAATACAAAGTATGACAATAATAACAATGCTTGAAAGAAAATAACATGAACAAAATAATTATTGTAGACTACTAATTCAGCTCCATTCTCTAGAAAATATTCTCACCAAGTCCTTCTGTAATACCCCGATTTTCATTTATGAAAATTATTAATTTTTTTGCACATAGTGTGCACGTGCAATTTTTGTAGTATGAAATCTTACAATTATTTTCATTATGGATGATGAGTATATGTATATATATATATGTATATGTGTTCTTTAATTATTTTTATAAAGGCCCGTTTTTCTTCAAATAAATATAAGCCTTTATTTTTAGCCCAAATCTAATTTATTTTTATAAAACTATTATTTGGCCCATTAATTAAAGCCCATGAGTTATTTCTCTTTTAAATATAACTTGTAATGTAGGATATTGTTATAAGATTATTTTTATAGAAAATATAATGTACAAATTTTTTTAAATGGAGAACTAATGAATGCACGTGCATTGCACATACAAGTGCAAAAAGCACACAAAGTGGCCGGTTTTGGATTGGAGGGAAAAAGAAAAAAAAGAGTGGAGTTATGGGTGGTAGTTGCTTGATCATGGTTGGTTACTACAACTCCCCCTTGAATCCTAGCCTTTTATTTTTAACTCCTAGATTGATCCTAACCCTTCATTTGCTCCCAATTTTAGTATAAATACCCCCCCCCCCCAGCCTAGTTATTTTTGTACTCTTCATTTCTCCAAAACCTATAGTAGAAAATACAAATTGTTAGTAGTATAGTAAGTGAGATAAAAAGATTGAGAGTTGTGTGTGAGTTTGTTTGCACCAAGGGAAAGTCGGCATCATCATCAAGGAGCTCTCGGGTTGGCATCTTTGAGGCTTGGTTGTGCGCATCAAGGAGGAGGAGGAACGCGCTTTTGGCAAGGACTCTTGTGTTTAGGAGGTGTTGCAATTTTATTCTCTCCAAATAAGGTGGGTTATTTTCCATGTTTCTAATTAGATAGCATGCTAAAATTGAATTGAAATGATAATGCATGAAAAAGATTAATAAGAGTACATTTAATTTGGAAAATAGCTTATTAGTTGATTGGAATGTTGCTAAATAGATTGTATGTGATTCCATCATCGAACTTAAGTTGTGTGTGAATTATTTATAACTATGGATTGCTTGAAGTAAAATTTGTTGTTAGCATCAAAAACTAAATGCAAATGTTAGTAGATGAAAATGTTGTTTTATGTGCTTGAATGAACCTTTTTGTGATAATGTTGTAACGAATAACTTAAAATATAATTTGTGGGTTTGTCAAAGGAATATAAACAGGGAATTGATATAGGGAATATTGATGTTAAGTTGGATAAGAAATACCGAAATGAGATGTGGTAGTAGTAGTATACAAATTAAACTAATTGTATGAAAAATATGCATTTAATTACTGGAAAAATTATTTTTAAATTACTGGAGTATCAAATATTATTTGAATAATTATTCTAGAGATTTACAGTAAATTTAATAAAAGCAAAACTCAAATGAGAGCTTTTGAAACATCGAAATGTTCGACTAAACAGAGAATTGATTTAACTAAAATATAAGTTGTATTCATGACAACTTGAGCCTATAGCTCAGGTTGGTCAGGAGACCTTTAAATGCTACAATGTGTGCGGTTGGGTTCTCACAGATCGATGGTTCGAAACTTGATGACACCATTTTGTGTGCGTTTAAAAAATTAAATCAAGTTCAGTCCGAGAGTATATAACTCTCCAATCCTTCTTTATACCGATGAGCACAAGTGGCCAAGTGGTTAGTGTGTGCGGTTGGGTTCTCTTTGGTCGCTGGTTCGAATCCTGGTCTCGGCCAGAATTAAACTTTGTGGAAAAATAATTTTTTTTTGTGGATTTTGATGTCTAAAAATTATGAAAAAAAATACTATTATTATTCTAAAATTATGTGTGACTTATGAAAAAATAAATTGGGAGTTATTGAAATGAAATAGAGTATATTTTGGGAATAAAAGTGTAGTTAGAACTATGGTTCTACACTTGTATATTTTTGTGAAAAATGTGTTTTGCAAGAGAATTGAAATAAGTGCTAGAAAAGAAAAATAACAAAGAAAGGAAATATATAAGGTAAAGTGATGTGAATTATTCTTGTTAAAGAATAGTGTGACAATAATGAGTTGTGAATATTCATTTTGACCATATACTTGGTGATATGATTTTTAATGTGAAAATAAATATTGGATGAAATACATGATGAATAATTGAACTCCATGTATGGTTATTGACTCATGAATAATTTTGAAATCATGTGATTGGAAAAGAGAAATGTTATTGAGTATGAAAACTCAAATATGTGAATTTGTGAATTGAAATTGAAAATTAGGATGTAGCCAAAACTCATACCGGCAAGTGAAAGTGATGAATTATGATTATTGACATTGAAAAGACCAGTTTGGGTCATTGTGAAATGAAAGAAATAGGACCGGTAGTAGTGAGAGGGCTAACTCTAAGAGATTGATTTTGTTCATGATTTCATTAAATTAAGAATTAGTACATAGTGAAGAGGTGATGAAAGTGAGAGAAAAACACAAGTATGAGGGCCTCGAGTCTACGATGTGAGAGTGATCCACAGAATGCATGCTTGATGCGTCAGGACATGGCATGGGCACTACTCCAGAATTATCGGGATCTTGGCGACGCTTGTGGGATGTTTGGTGACTACAAGAGGATCGTGTGCCATGAAGGAGGATGAATTGCCACAGAATGCATGCTTGATGCGTCAGGACATGGCGTGGGATTCCCCTCCAGGTTTTCTGTACATGAGCTTGTACTCATAGATCATCTAGGATACTTACCGTAGTTACAGTAGTAGATTAAGTCATGACGAGGGTTTGAATCCTACAAGATGAAGAACGATTAAGAGGCTTGCCCTCGGACCTATGGAGTATGAGATGCATAGAATCGGAACAAGTGTGCATTAGTGTCATGCAATATAAATAATTGCATTAAGAACTAAGTGCACAATCACAACACGACATCAATAGGGTATTCCCTTTGGTTTGATATGTGACAAGTTTGTAATTATTAAATATGGAAAAAATTAGTTATACTATTTCCGGCATAGAGAGGATGGCCGTGTATAATGTTCGTCAGTTGAATAAACTGACGTACCCACAGTTTTGTATGCAGGGTAAATGACATGATAAAGATTAAAGAAGCACAGATGCTTAGAGATTATTCAAATGTTGATGTACATTTATTTAAATGTTGTAAATTTGCTTCCGCTGTAAAATGTAAAGTGGAAAGTTTTCATGTAACTCTGATGTAAAGTGAAAAGTTTTAAATTCTTTGTAAAATTGTACGAAAGAAGTGTAAAGATCCTGTGGAATCTCGGATTCAGTGTATTTTTGGAATTCGGGGCGTGACAGAGTGGTATCAGAGCCACGCTTCACACTAGTACAAATTTATAAGGAACGACATCCTAGAAGTGGACATTAGAGTGTGTGTTTGAGTCTCGAGATTTAAATGTAAGTTACATACATTTGTGTTGCTCTATGATTTATGCTTCTTCTCCCTATTTCTAAGATGGCTGATCACTTCGACCCTGCTGGAGACGACAATTGGCATATCATCGAGGAAGATTATTATCCTGGACAAGCAGATTTCGAGGAAGAGTACTACCCAGGGCATGCTGACTCTGACGGAGAATAATGGCCTGAATCCCGAGAGATCACCCCACCTCCGGATTCATCTGATGACTCTTCTGACGAAGAAGAAGTACCAGTTTCAAGTAGTCTTGTGATATCTCTTCAGAGGCAGGTAGAAACACTGCGGGAGAGAGTCGATTATTGGAGGCTCAGTTGGCAAAGCACAAGGATGATTTCGCAGTTCTCAGTCATCATGTATGGGAACTCGAGAAGAGGAAAAATATGACCGATGTGCTGAAGGAAGAAGTTGATGAACTACGGGAAGAACTTCGTGAAGCAAAGAGGAACCGTAGGAGTTAGACTGTTGTAGCTTCTACTGTTTTCATTCTGATGTCAAGAAATGTTTTCAATTCGAATGTATAAAGTGTGAAATTCAATGAAATGCAAAGTTGATTTAAAATTCATGTCTTATACTTCGAATTTAACGGATCATTTGCATCAGAATATGGAATGAAAGATGTTGTTTTGTTTGATACTGGATCCTCTCATACTTTTGTGTCTCCTAAATTTGTTTAAGTGTTGGGAGTTAAACCGAAGATTTTTCCAAGCAAGATCTTAGCAGTAGCTACTCCATCATGGAGACTTTAACCACTAATCGGTACTATGCTGATTGCGAGATTGTGATTGGGGACAAAATTTTCGGGATTGATCTAATCGAGCTGACTATCTTGGGAGTCGATGTTATCATTGGCATTGATTGGATGTCGGTGTACAGTGCAAGCATCGAGTGCAAGACCAAGACAGTAATAGTGAAGGCTCCAGGTGGACCGGAAGTCACTTTCCAAGGAAAGAAGAAGTGTTCTAAGCTGGTGGCAGCTATCCGTACGGAAGAGATTCCTGTGGAAGTGCAAAGGATTCCTGTGGTTCGAGGACTATCCGACTGTGTTCTTGGATGATTTTCCTGGGTTACCCCCGCAACGTGATGTAGAGTTCAGCATCACCCTTCAACCGGGAAGTGCACCCATTTCTAAGGCACCATATAGGATGGCTCCAGTGGAACAGGATGAGGTGAAACGACAAATTGAGGAACTGTTGGAGAAAGGCTTTATTCAACCTAGTGCATCACCTTGGGGAGCACCAGTGCTTTTGGTAAAGAAGAAGGATGGATCGATGAGAATGTGTATCGATTACCGAGAGCTGAATAAGGTCACTGTTCAGAATAAGTATCCTATTCCCCGAATTGATGACTTGTTCGATCGTCTACAAAGAGCAGTTATTTTCTCCAAAATAGATCTTCGATCAGGATATCACCAAGTTTGAGTGAAAGCTGAAGATGTGCACAAAACTGCATTTAGAACTCGACATGGGCATTACGAATTCTTAGTTATGCCATTTGGAGTGACGAATGCACCCGCAATCTTCATGGATTTGATGAACAGAATTCTGAGGTCGTTCATTGATTTTTTCGTCGTGGTGTTTATCGACGATATCCTCGTGTACTCCAAGTCAGAAGAGGAGCACACCGAGCATCTGGCAGCAGTTTTGAGGAAGCTGGAAGAGCAGGAGTTGTATGCCAAGCTATCCAGGTGCGATTTCTGGAAATCTGAAGTGGCATTCCTAGGTCACATCCTTTCTAAGGAGGGAGTGGCAACTGACCCTCAGAAGATAGAGGCAGTGAGAGATTGGGCTAGGCCTACTACAGTGAAGGAAGTCAGAAGTTTTCTTGGATTAACTGAATACTACAGGAGATTCATTCAAGGTTATGCTCAGTTAGCTGTGCCGCTTACTAGTTTGACCAGGAAGAATGTGGACTTCAAGTGGACTGAGCAATGTGATGCGAGCTTTCAGGAGTTGAAAGAGAAACTGACTACTGCACCTATTTTGGCTTTGCCTAGAACAGGTATTGAGTATGATATTTACAGTGATGCTTCACATTGTGGGCTTGGTTGTGTCTTAATGCAAGAAGGAAGAGTAATCGCTTATGAGTCTAGGCAACTACAACCGCATGAGAAGAATTACCCAACTCATGATCTGGAGTTGGCTGCAATTATCTTTGCCCTGAAGCAATGGAGGCACTACGTGTACGGTGAGAAATTGAACATGTACATGGACCACAAGAGTTTGAAGTAAATATATCAGCAGAAGGATCTGAATTTGAGGCAGCGGAGATGGTTGGAAGTGCTTGAGGACATGCGACCTGAGATCAAGTATCATCCTGGGAAAGCTAATGTTGTTGCTGATGCACATAGTCACAAGAGCAGTTTATCCAGTTTGATTATAACTCAGAAGCATCTGATGGAAGAATTGGATCGAACAGGTATTAAAGTTGTCTTGCAAGGATTGGGAGCATCTTTAGCTCAGTTGAGGCTTCAGCCTACTTTTAATGGAAGGATCATTGCAAGTCAGGAGGTTGATGCTGATATCTTGGAGATGAAGGAGCAGGTTGGTGCTGGCAGGTTGCCCGGATTTCAAATCAGGGATGGAGTGCTGTGGTTCGGAGATAGACTATGCGTTCCAAATCAGGCGGACCTGAAAGAGAGTATTCTTCTGGAGACGCATGCTACTCTTTTGTCGGTACATCCTGGAAATACTAAGATGTACAAAGACATCAAACCGCATTTCTGGTGGTTAGGTTTGAAGCGGGATGTGGCTAAATTTGTGACGAAGTGTGAGATTTGTCAGCAAGTCAAAACCGAGAATCAGAGACCCGGAGGTCTATTACAGCCGTTACCTATTCCGGAATGGAAGTGGGATAACATCAGTATGGATTTCATTATGGGATTGCCCAAGAGTCCTAAAGGCAATGATGTGATTTGAGTTATAGTCGATCGACTAACCAAGTCCGCTCACTTCTTGGCGATGAAACTCACTGCTTCGATGGACAAGTTAGCTGAGTTGTATGTTGGCGAGATCGTCAGGCTTCATGGTGTTCCGTCAACTATTGTGTCTGATCGAGATGCGCGGTTTACTTCGCATTTCTGGATGAGTCTTCAGACAGCTTTGGGTACCGAGATGGATTTCAGCACTACTTTTCATCCGCAAACGGATGGGCAGACCGAGAGAGTCAACCGTATTCTTGAGGATATGCTTCGGTGTTGTATACTAGACTTTGGAGGCAGTTGGGAAAGGCATTTACCTTTGGTAGAGTTTGCCTACAACAACAGTTTTCAGACTAGCATCAGGATGGCGCCGTACGAAGCTTTGTATGGCAGGAAGTGCAGAACACCTATTTGTTGGTTTGAAGTTGGGGAGCGTCAATTGTTTGGGCCTGAGCTTGTGTAGCAAACCTCTGAAAAGATTGATCTGATCAGGAAAAGGCTGGTAGAAGCTCAGAGCAGGCAGAAAAATTATGCAGACAACCGGAGAAGGGACCTTGAGTTTGAGGAAGGTGACTTCGTCTTTCTGAAAGTATCGCTGAGTAAAGGTGTGATTCGATTTGGCAAAGGTGGGAAGTTAGCCCCGAGGTTTATAGGTCCGTACAAGATATTGAACAGGATCGGGAAAACTGCTTACCAGCTTGAGTTACCGGAAGAGTTATCTCAGGTGCACAATGTCTTTCATGTGTCTATGCTGAGAGGTTATATTCCAGATCCGAGTCATCATTTGCATGAAGTGCCGGAAGGTTTGCATTTGGATCTCAATTACATCGAGTCTCCTGTCGAGATTGTTGATCGTCGAGAAAAAGTCTTGAGGAATAAGACGATACCGATGGTCAAGGTAGTCTGGAGAAACCATTTGGTTGAAGAGGCTACTTGGGAGTCTGAGGAGAGGATGTTGAAGGATTATCTTGAGCTTTTTGCTTGATTTGTATTTTGTATTTTTTTTCTTGTGCTTGTTGTGAGTGTTTTGTTCTTGCTCTTGGATGTAGTTCCGGGGACGGAACTATTCTAAGGAGGGAGTGCTGTAATACCCCGATTTTCATTTATGAAAATTATTAATTTTTTTGCACATAGTGTGCACGTGCAATTTTTGTAGTATGAAATCTCACAATTATTTTCATTATGGATAATGAGTATATGTATATATATATATATATATATATATATATATATATATATATATATATATATATATGTGTGTGTGTTCTTTAATTATTTTTATAAAGGATCATTTTTCTTCAAATAAACATAAGCCTTTCTTTTTAGCCCAAATCTAATTTATTTTTATAAAACTATTATTTGGCCCATTAATTAAAGCCCATGAGTTATTTCTCTTTTAATTACAACTTGTAATGTAGGATATTATTATAAGATTATTTTTATAGAAAATATAATGTACAACTTTTTTTTAAATGGAGAACTAATGAATGCACGTGCATTGCACGTACACGTGCAAAAAGCACACAAAGTGGCCGGTTTTGGATTGGAGGGAAAAAGAAAAGAAAAGAGTGGAGTTATGGGTGGTAGTTGCTTGATCATGGTTGGTTACTACAACTCCCCCTTGAATCCTAGCCTTTTATTTTTAACTCCTAGATTGATCCTAACCGTTCATTTGCTCCCAATTTTAGTATAAATACCCCCCCCCCCCTAGCCTAGTTATTTTTGTACTCTTCATTTCTCTAAAACCTATAGTACAAAATACAAATTGTTAGTAGTATAGTAAGTGAGATAAATAGATTGAGAGTTGTATGTGAGTGTGTTTGCACCAAGGGAAGGTCGGCATCATCATCAAGGAGCTATCGGGTTGGCATCTTTGAGGCTCGGTTGTGCGTATCAAGGAGGAGGAGGAACGCTTTTTTGGCAAGGACTCTTGTGTTTAGGAGGTGTTGCAATTTATTCTTTCCAAATAAGGTGGGTAATTTTCCATGTTTCTAATTAGATAGCATGCTAAAATTGAATTGAAATGATAATGCATGAAAAAGATTAATAAGGGTACATTTAATTGGAAAAATGGCTTATTAGTTGATTGGAATGTTGCTAAATAGATTGTATGTGATTCCATCATCGAACTTAAGTTGTGTGTGAATTATTTATAGCTATGGATTGCTTGAAGTAAAATTCATTGTTAGCATAAAAAACTAAATGCAAATGTTAGTAGATGAAAATGTTGTTTTATGGGCTTGAATGAACTTTTTTGTGATAATGTTGTAACGAATAAGTTAAAATATAATTTGTGGGTTTGTGAAAGGAATATAAACTGGGAATTGATATAGGGAATATTGATGTTAAGTTGGATAAGAAATACCGAAATGAGATGTGGTAGTAGTAGTATAAAAATTAAACTAACTGTATGAAAAATATGCGTTTAATTACTGGAAAAATTATTTTTAAATTACTGGAGTATCAAATATTATTTGAATAATTATTCTAGAGATTTACAGTAAATTTAGTAAAAGCAAAACTCAAATGAGAGCTTTTGAAACATCGAAATGTTCGATTAAACAGAGAATTGATTTAACTAAAATATAAGTTGTATTCATGACAACTTGAGCCTATAGCTCAAGTAGTCGGGAGACCTTTAAAGGCTACAATGTGTGCGGTTGGGTTCTCACAGATCGATGGTTCGAAACTTGATGACACCATATTTTTGTGTGCGTTTAAAAAATTAAATCAAGTTCAGTCCGAGAGTATATAACTCTCCAATCCTTCTTTATACCGATGAGCACAAGTGGCCAAGTGGTTAGTGTGTGCAGTTGGGTTCTCTTTGGTTGCTGGTTCGAATCCTGGTCTCGGCCAGAATTAAACTTTGTGGAAAAATGATTTTTTTTTGGTGGATTTTGATGTCTAAAAATTATGAAAAAAAAAACTATTATTATTCTAAAATTATGTGTGGCTTATGAAAAAATAAATTGGGAATTATTGAAATGAAATAGAGTATATTTTGGGAATAAAAGTGTAGTTAGAACTATGGTTCTACACTTGTATATTTTTGTGAAAAATGTGTTTTGCAAGAGAATTGAAATAAGTGCTAAAAAAGAAAAATAACAAAGAAAGGAAATATATAAGGTAAAGTGATGTGAATTATTCTTGTTAAAGAATAGTGTGACAATAATGAGTTGTGAATATTCATTTTGACCATATACTTGGTGATATGATTTTTAATGTGGAAATAAATATTGGATGAAATACATGATGAATAATTGAACTCCATGTATGGTTATTGACTCGTGAATAATTTTGAAATCATGTGATTGGAAAAGAGAAATGTTATTGAGTATGAAAACTGAAATATGTGAATATGTGAATTGAAATTGAAAATTAGGGTGTAGCCAAAACTCATACCGGCAAGTGAAAGTGATGAATTATGATTATTGACATTGAAAAGACCAGTTTCGGTCATTGTGAAATGAAAGAAATAAGACCGCTGGTAGTGAGAGGGCTAACTCTAAGAGATTGATTTTGTTCATGATTTCATTAAATTAAGAATTAGTACATAGTGAAGAGGTGATGAAAGTGAGAGAAAAACACAAGTATGAGGGCCTCGAGTCTACGATGTGAGAGTGATCCACAGAATGCATGCTTGATGCGTCAGGACATGGCATGGGCACTACTCCAGAATTATCGGGATCTTGGCGACGCTTGTGGGATGTTTGGTGACTACAAGAGGATCGTGTGCCATGAAGGAGGCTGAATTGCCACAGAATGCATGCTTGATGCATCAGGACATGGCATGGGATTTCCCTCCAGGTTTTCTGTACATGAGCTTGTACTCATAGATCATCTAGGATACTTACCGTAGTTACAGTAGTAGATTAAGTCATAACGAGGGATTGAACCCTACAAGATGAAGAACGATTAAGAGGCTTGCCCTCGGACCTATGTAGTATGAGATGCATAGAATCCGAACAAGTGTGCATTAGTATCATGCAATATAAATAATTGCATTGAGAACTAAGTGCACAATCACAACACGATATCAATAGGGTATTCCCTTTGGTTTGATATGTGACAAGTTTGTAATTGTTAAATATGGAAAAAATTAGTTATACTATTTCCGGCATAGAGAGGATGGCCGTGTATAATGTTCGTCAGTTGAATAAACTGACGTACCCACAGTTTTGTATGCAGGGTAAATGACATGATAAAGATTAAAGAAGCACAGATGCTTAGAGATTATTCAAATGTTGATGTACATTTATTTAAATGTTGTAAATTTGCTTCCGCTGTAAAATGTAAAGTGTAAAGTTTTCATGTAACTCTGATGTAAAGTGAAAAGTTTTAAATTCCTTGTACGAAAGAAATGTAAAAATCTTGTGGAATCTCGAATTCAGTGTATTTTTAGAATTCGGGGCGTTACACCTTCAGTCAAATCTCCTCGTGTACCTGTGTAATACCCTGAATTTTTATTAAATGAGAAATTGTTGATTTTACGTGTTGTGCACGTACAAATTTTTGTATATATGTTTTCTTATAAAATTATCTTTTATAATATGAACAAACAATTGTTTTCTCTCTTTCTCTTTATTTTCTAGAAGCCTATTTTAAAAGCCTAAGCTTGTTTTTTCTAATTTAAGCCCAACCTAATTAATTAAATATTTTATTTTGATCCATGAGTCTAAAAGCCCACTATTTTGAAGCCCACAAATTAATTACCCTTTTAATTGTCATAACTTGTAGTGTAGACACAATTAGTAGACAATAAATAATTTAATAATGTACAACTTATTAATGGGGGACACTAGTTGGGGCATGTGCATGCACTAGTGTGTGCATTGCACACCCTAGGGGGTGGCCGGATTATGGCTAGAGAAGAGAGGGAGAGTGGAGTTGAGTTGAGGGGTGGTTATGAAATCATGGAAGTTACTACAATTCCCATTTCATCTTGATCCTTGATCTCCATCTCCTTGATTAAATCCTAACCATCTATTCTCATCCTAAAAGTGTATAAATACCCCTAGTTTTCTTCTCATTAGTATACTAAACAATTTATTAACTGAAGAAAAGACTAAGTGAGCAAAAGATTGAGAAGTATTAGTGAGTAAAAGATTAGAGTGCGCATTGTGTGTGTGTGTGTTCCTACCAGTAGAGGCCGGCCATCATCAAAGGAGCAAAGGAGAGGCTCAGGTTCCAATCAAGCACAAAGAGGAGACATTTTGGCAACCCAATCTAGGAGGAGAATGCCACTTTCTTGCATTCTAGGAGATTCTAGGAGCTTTCATTTTATTTTCTCCAATAGGTGGGTATTTCTCATGCTTCTAAATCTAGATACCATGCTAGGAATGATTTGATAAAATTACTAAGGAACAACTAAGTGAAATTGGACTCATGTTTGCTTAATTAGAGATGAAATGGTAATTTAGAGAATGATTGATAAAATGATTGGTAGTTGATAAATTGTGACTAAAGTGCTAGAATCTTTCATGTTGTCATGCTATGTGTTTGTGAATTATGCTTTATGGAGAAATTTATGTTTATGAGACAAAGTGTGATTAAATGCATCATGAAAATGTTGATTTCTTAAATTAGAGTAACACTATTGCAGAAAAGATAGAAATTTGTGTTCTAAAATATTGTAGATTGTTAATAAGTGGGAGAATAAAGAAATAAAGTATTTTCGTAGAAATGTAGATTGTAAATCGTGTACAAATGTGATTTGTTCTCAGTGTCATAATTATGGACATAGAACATAAAATAAGATCAAAAATGCATGTTTTATAAGCAAATAATGATTATAAAAATACTGGTTTACTGTAATTTCTTATAGATTAAAATCTGGAAAGTTTTGATTCAAAAAGAGAAGAAAACGAACTAAAAACATTTTGAGAATTTTGAAAACTAGAGAAATGAACAGAGAATGGGATCAAAACCAATCCAATATTCTTTGGAACAATCTGGCCCCTTAGACCATGTGGTCGCGGTTGCTTTGGGCGCTACTGTAGCGTGCGGGTGACTCTAGTGGTCTCGGGTTCGAAACGTAGGCTCTGCCTTTTATTTTCATTTTTGAATAAAACCCAAAACCCGAAACCCAAAACACTTACCTATTAAATCCTTTCACTTACCGCATGTGCACGCTCAGTTAGCTGTCGATTAGTCCCAGGTCGCAGGTTCGAAACCTGGCTTCAGTAGGTTTGAATTATTTGATTTTTTGGAGTTTTTAAATGGAATTCTTGGCTTTTTAAAAATCCAAAAAAAAAATACTAAAATTATTCTAAAAAAGTGTAGATCCTATGAAAAATATTTGTGTACTATTTGGCTAAAATAAAAGTGAGTTAGAAGTGAAATTTGTGTAGAATTCTATAGAAATTTACTTTTGGAGAATTATAAAAGTGATCTATTTGTATGAGAAAATTATGCTAAGTGATAAAGGAGAATTTTTGAATGAAAGAAAATTTAAATGTGCTATCTATGGACTCTCATTGTTAAATTGAGTATTGTTTATGAATGAAAATACGACTTTGTGACCTTTTGAATTAAATAAATGAAATGAACATTAGTATGAGAATCAAATAAAATTAGTATTGATTAAAATAAGATTAAGAGAATTATATGGAAAGAATAAACTATTGAATATGACAAGTTGAATTTATTTGTTTATGCATGATATTGTACATGAAATTGAAATTGAATGACTTGATGAATATGAAAGAATATGAATATACAAATGCTATGAACATGAAATGAAAATTATTGTTAATCATGAAAAAGACTTTATGATTATGAAAAACTCGATGTTGTGATTATGAGTTGAAATTAAGAACTAGGGTGTAGCTAAGCCTCATACCAGCAATGAAAGAAATGTTGAGATGATATTTGAAATGGAAAGACCAAGATTTGGGTCATGTGAAATGAATGAATAAGACCGGTATAGTGGGAATGCTAATCCTAAGGGATTGATTTTGTTCATGATTAATTAAATTAAGGACTAGATACATAGTGAAGATGTGATGAAAGTAAGAGAAAAACATAAGTATGAGGGCCATTGGATTGGCAGCGTGAGAGTATTCACAGGATGTCCCATGATGAGTCATGAGTAGGACGTGGATACTTTTCCAGAGTACCTGTCCCGGTGGCGACGCTTATGGGGTGTTTTGTGATTGCGGGTGGTGTCATCTATGGTAGGAGGTGAATTACCACAGGATGCCTGCATGATGAGTCATGTGTCAGTGCGTTGGGATTCTCTCCAGGGTGCCTAGACGTAAGTTCGTAGCTTATAGAACATCTAGGATACTTCCGTAGTTACAGTAGTAGATTAAGTCATGGCGAGGGATTGAACCCTACAAGATGAAGAGCGGTTAAGGACTTGCCCTCGGACCTATGTAGTATGGGCTGCATAGACTCTGAATAAGTGCACATTAGTGTCATATAATAAATAATTTCATTAAGGACTAAGTGCACATTCACAACACGATATCAATAGGATAGTCCCCTTAGCTTTGTTTTGTGATCAAGTTTGTGGTTTGTTTAAGTATTTGAGAATCATTATACTGTTCCGGCATAGAGAGGATGGCCGTGTATAATATTTCGTCAGTTGAATAAACTGACGTGCCCGCAGTTTTCTATGCACGGTTAAGTACATGAAAAAGACTAAGGAGGAATTGATGCTTAAAGATTATTCAAGTGTTGTTGTATTTCATTCATTGTTGTAAAATTGCTTCCGTTGTATGTGTTAATGTAAATGTAACTTTGATGTAAAGTAAAGTTTTAATTTCCTTGTAAAATTATACGAAGTGAAGTGAAAAGATCCTGTGGAACTCGAATTCAGTCTTATTTGGAATTCGGGGTGTTACAACCTGCAAGCTAGATGTCCGTTAGAGCAAGCTACAGCAAGTAGTCAAAGCAAAGAACAAGTGAACATGTTGTATGAAGGAATAATGTACTAGAGGAACTTACCTATTAAAGAGCAAGTAGTTCAAGAGGAACTTGCCTTATATAATGATGATTACTATGATGGGAAAGCGGTAGCGAAAACCACGAGTAGAGCAACAACACCAACGAGACCAACGAACAACAATGACAATTCATGACAGCGACAAAATGGGTTCGAGACTGCGGTGGTTGCAACTACGAATAGTGGAGGGAGGAAGCTCAGATTTCGAGATGGTGCTCAGCGGATGAGGGGTGGCTACGATTACCTACTGGATGGTGGTGTTAGGTTTCGATTGTACTCTCAGATCAAATACACAGCAGAAAAATTACAAAGAAATATCGAAACCTAGCCATGGATCCATGCAAAAACCATAAATCGTGTTTAGGAGTTATACCTTGAAGATGGATCTGTTGTCTCCAATTAATGTCAATCACAACACTACAATATTTTTGTGCCTCTACGGTATCCACACGAACGGATCAAATATTATTGTGCTAGCTGCGGGAAGGAGATGTTCCTCACGATCTCTCTCTCTCATAATTTATGTGATGGCTAGAATTTTTTCATGTAATACTTTTCCACAGATACGTATCATATATATAGCTGCAAAAAACTAACCCTAAGAGAGTAATGAGGCTGTTGGACTCATAATCTGACCTGGTTCAGATTCCTGTGTGGGCCTTTGAAATTTAGTCAGCTCATTTAATCTAATTAAATGTCCATCCAACGTCAGGAGTCCAAGTCTTGGATCCCCAATTAAATTCATCTTATGAATTTAAATTCCAATTTTGATCCATTCTAAGTGTGTGACTGTATAGGTTCTCATTACGTTGACAGTAATACTGAAATCATATTCTAGTATTACAAACAGTGAGTGATACTAGCAATACATCACTGCTACTCAAGTAATGGGAATGTCAGTGATTAGAAATAACCTATTCATTACCAATGTTACCATGTAGTCTAATCCCTTTGTCCAGATATCTTAATTGACCACAAGGCATAGAGCGTGTCACCCTTGTATAGTTCAATCTTTGGTTTCTTGATATCCGAGTAGACTTACTAAAATAAATGAGCTCAATATCTCATATTGACTCATTTGAGCATGGCCATGCATTTTGTAGTCTCACTCAATCAAGGGGCCCATAGATATCGCTCATGTTATGTAAGAGAAACAAATCCTATCTAAGTCACTCGCATCCTTCCGCATGATTTGTAGTTTGTAATATATATATATGTATATATATATATATATATATATATATATATATATATATATATATATATATATATATATATATATGTATATATATATATATATATATATATGTTGTAGTGTTGATTTGATTGTATATATATATGTTTGATATTGGAGTGCGTCTTGGTTTGCGAGGCGGTTCGTGTAGGTGGTTGCATTCTTGACAATGTGTGAGAATGAGACGGACCGATACTAGTACGTGCACTAGTTTTGAGTGCGGTACGTATACAAATGTGCAATTGTATGAAGCGACAATGGGTATACTGTGCATAAACTTAAATCTAACCTCTCATGTCTCATTTAGGGCTTGATCAAGACCAAATAATTTCAGCCCAAAGCTCCAACTCAAAACCATGAGCTAGACATTGGTTTTTGCAAAACCAGCTAACCTACCCCCCTACCCCCTACCCCATGGGCCGGCCTACATCCACCCCCCCCCCCCCTCCCTTTCTCTCTTTCCCCCCTCTTTCCTCATTCCCCTTCTCATTAAAACCACTTCTTTTTCCCTCCGAAGCTCTGGAATTTTCATAAGGAAAAGAAAGGAAAAAAGTGAATGAGAATGAGAGAAAGAAAGGAGCCAAAGTGAAGAGGAGTTCTCAACTTGGAGTACTTTTTTTAGAGGAGCAAGCTCAAGACAACCACCACCTCTCAAGCCAACTCAGGGTGGGGAGTTATCTAATCTTGTCTTGTTCATTCTTGTTGATTTTCTTGCATGCATGAGTAGTAGTTGAGAAATGTATGTTTAAGTGTAGATAGTTAGTAATCTGGAACTAGAACAGCAACCATGATCTGCATGTCATTTTCTAGATTTTCTCGAGAAAAAACTACTTGGAATTTGATGATGAAACTTTCATAGATTGATTTAATACATGTCTAGTAGATGCATGAATTAGTTCGGAATTTTCTGATAATGTTTGATATTTTAATAAAATCCCTTTTGTGGACAGAGTCATAGGGCAGGAACAAGATCTGTTTATTATGATAACTGAGCTTGTGGAAATTGTTATAATTAATTGGCACATGATGTATGGCTGAAACTTTTACCATGATTCCTTGCATGCAACTAGACTACATGGAAAAATCATGAAATCATTTGGATGAATTTTTATGCATGCTCCAAAATTAATCTATCAACAGTAGTTAAGACTGTAACTGAAGAACAGCACGATCTTTATGCTTGTTTAAAACAGATAGAACTCAGTGAATACTTGGAATTAGGATATGAATATTTTTGCATGTTGTTCATAATGTTGTCTAGTTTCGTTAATGCAAATTGGTGACCATTTGATCAGTATGTGATTTATGATGGATTTTTTAGCATGTACTGTGCTTAATTCAATCAGGATGGACACTTTGATAAGATGGTACTGTTGAGGCTCTGTAAGAGCAGATTTTGAGAAAGTGTTCTTTTAGAAAATTGCAGTAGACATCTAGAGCTTTCCAAAAAGACCTATTTAAGGAAATTCCTGTGAGTGGATCATTTAATATGATTTTTACAAGACTGAACATCTAGAGCTGAAGGCTCTGTTTGAGTAAGACTTAGTGTGTGGTTCTGTACACCTGAGAATAATGTCTGTTTTAGGGTGATCAAATGACACAATTTGAATTTGTGATCAACTAGGAAGTTGTAGAGGACATTCACACCTTTCCGCAGAATCTACATTGGTAGCATTCCAATCAGTAGGTAGGATCTTATGCTATCGGTAAGGTACAGCCAGTTTACAGGAAGTACACAGGCTGAGACTTGTCAGGCAAATTTAAGGATTTAGATGACTGAATCTGAGGTGATGATCAACTAGAGGGTTGTAGCCTAGGTCTTTACCTTTTCAGATTGGGCTTGAACACCTAAATCTGAGTTGTATTGTGGGAGTTATGATCTTTTTAAGTTTCAAGCAGAATACCATTAGTTGGGTTTAGTCATGGTTTTGGCTAAGTTTTGGTAGAACCATTCCCCTTGTGTACCTTAGAGTTGATAACTCACTATTTAGGGATGAATAGTGTCTTTTGCTAGTCTTGTTGATGTTTGACTCCTGTTGAGATTCGTTGTGACCCAAGTTAGTCACTAGGGTAGAGTGATGCCCTACGCCTATCGACCACAGATGTAAACTTCCACCGAGGTGTTGAACATCCTAGTTGGTGCCATCAAGTCGAATTTCATGCCAGTTAAGGATGAACGCGGACTATGATGAGGGATGATTCCAAGCTAGGGGAAATGGTATGCGGGTCTTACGTTGTTGGGTTCATTGGTCGACAGGTAGAGTTTTGGAGGCAATCATCTTTTATCTAAATGGATATAGTGAGTCTTGGACTAGAGGTATGTATTAGGAATTGTACATTGCATTAGTACTAGCAAACCATAATCGGGTGTTGTACTTTTCCTATCGGAGGTATACGAATTCGGTTCTCATGTTTTGAGTGCTCGGCCTCGCATCTCGATCTGTTAATTCCCAAAGAGCCGGAGTAAGGAACGAGAGGTGCTCCTGTCGGATAGGGGGATTTGACCCTCGAAGCTGTCATGTTCCTATGCACGTGGGTTTATTCTATCATTGACGTCATTAGGTGCATGGCCTATACCGGAAGGTTATTGGGTACATGGTTTTGTACCGGAAAGTTTTCACAGCTTTTTGAGTGAGGTCTGTACACGGGTACTAAGTGGAAAACAGGACCACCACTTTAGGGAATGCAATGCGGAACTAGACTGAATGACTGCAACCTCCTCAGACACAGAAATCTATTGGGAATGGGTTGAGTACAAGAGTAGGATGCATGGAAAGGGATTGAACCCTACAATCAGAAAAGGTGAACTCTTTGGAAAGTATGTAGTATGGGATGCATACGTTTCTATTGAAGTTGATTTTGGGGAAAGTATGTAGTATGGGATGCATACGTTCCCAGATGAATTGCATTAGAGTAGGCGCATCGTGTGCATTCTTTGGTTTGTGCATTAGATTAGGCCATGCTTGATTCTGGAACGTGTGTAATATGGGATGCATGCAGATCCAGAGTCCCAAGTCTTGCTTGCATTAGAATAAGGCTTGTGCCTGGTTCATTTAGTTGTTAGATCATGGCATACACGAATACCAGGGAATTAGGATGCACATTTCTTTTTCCATTCAAGATGGTTTGTGGTTTCCAGTTTGGAGATCGTTGTTTCTTATTAGCATTACGTCAGTCAAATTACTGATGTTTCCCACCTTTTAGGTACCGGTCCTACCCTTCGAGCAGGTACAGAAATATCAGAGTCGCGCAGCAGAAGACTCAAGCCGAGGAGCAAGCCCTAGGGAAGCAGATTGACCATTCAGCGGAGTTTCGACAGTGATCCGTCGACTGCCATTCCGGGAGACAGCTATTAACTTTACAAGAGGAGTTGATATATATTTTGTAATAAGATGTAATGAGTTAATGTAATTTATATTCTTGTTTAAGAAAAAGATATTGGTTGCCAAGTCTACACATGAGTTTCAACAGGGCTTCATTCTGCCAGTTTGCACTAAAATAATGCCTTCGAGACTTCAAACCTCTCATGCCTAGCTTGCTCTTGATAGAGCCTCTTGAGGTGTACGATCATATCGTAGGCATCCATGTTCTCATGTTGCTTCTGAAGCTCAGAGTTCATGGTGGCTAGCATGAGACACCCAACGTCCAAGACCTCATCTTGACGCTTCTTATGAGCATCCTTTTCGGTGCGAGGGGCACTTGTAGCAGGTGGATCAGGAATTGGCTGCTCTAGAACATACAACTTTTTCTCATACCTGAGGACTATCCTCAGATTCTTGTACCAGTCCAGAAAATTTTTTCTAGACAGTTTATCCTTCTCAAGGACAGATCGCAATGATAGGTTATTTGATGTGTTGGATGCCATGGTAATCTATCAACATAAATATGCAAAGTAAATATCATTTCACAGAAATATACAAAGAAAAAATATTTAACCATCAACAGAAATATGCAGAGTATGTATCATGACATTGAAATATTTAATAAGGTCTTTTATTAAATGTGACTCCTACTAATTTTTATTCAAATCAACGACCCTCATCATTGACTCGGAAAATCTCATTGTAAGATTTGCTAGTAGGCCAAGATCCATATTTCACCTAGTTTTGAGTCAGCTTTGGTTGATCACCCAAAATTCAGTTATTTAGGTAGAGAACATTTCTTAATTACATTATATACAACTCTTGGATAGTTGGGTGAGTAACACTTACTCTAATCTATCTCATAGACTAAAGCCCAACTCAGTGCCTCTAAACCTTCAATCCTATTGAAATAGTCTAGTTAAGTCAGACCCAAAGGTTGGCAATTGAATATTACTTTTATCCCATCGCGTCTCACTAGGATAAATAAAGATACTCTGCTTTGGTCGATCTACACTTAATCGATCCTAGCCTAGATGAGTGTCATGCATTGGAAGGCATCTTATTGCTACTTAATATTTACTTTGAGGAATTTTGTTATTTTATTAATTGATCTCACCATTCATCATCCATTAGCATACAACAATGCATCTCATACAAAATTAAAAGCATAAAATTTATGTGATATGGTTGTGGCCTTAACACACTGATTCTCTCAAGCCAATGAGAGTATCAAAAACTGAACAAAGGGGTTATACCGTCTTCTCTAAGCAGCTTACCAATCTTGTCCTTGTATGGTTGCCAATTTTTTGCCTCCAGAGTGAGATTACATTTACATATAAAGAAAGAATGTTCAATTGGAGTTCAGAGAGAAAGGATTACATTGAAATGCAGAGAAAAATGTACGTTATGCAGGCCGTATTCAAAATATCAAAATATAAACAGCACATCACAAAACATAAAGCATGCATCACACAATTAAGGCCACAACCATGCACCATGCATCACAAAACATAATAATCAAAGAATATGATGTTATAATTTTATTTAGTTTATTTAAGAAAATATTGGTTTTAGGGAATCATTATTGTCCTACGATGAGCTGACACGGGGGTCCCGCTGCCTGGTCAGTGGGTGGGGGTCAGGGGGAGGCTGCCTCTTGCGGGCTGCGGGGCAGCGCCCCGGCCCAAAAATTTTCCCTCATCATCCCCTACCACCGCCAAAGCATGAACCATTCATGTTTTAAGATATCCTAACGCCACTACACACAACGCATGTGCATAAACTATTCATGATTTAAGAAACTCTAACGTCATTGCAAATCACATCTTTCCAGGGTTTTCAATGGTTCCAAACCGATCGCTACCCTAGTGTGGCATTTGTGTTAACAACCAACACATAAACGAATTCTTATATTGCAACTATTGCAAAAATTATATCGCCTATGAATCTTTCTACCAAAAGTGTGAACATATCATAAATAGTCACATATCATTCATAACCGAATTATGATTTCGCAAGTGGCTCTGATACCACTGTAGGTTTCGATGGTAGTCTCAGATCAAATACACAGCGAAAAAATTCAAAAAAAAATATTGAAACCTAGTCACGGATCCATGCGAAAACCATAAATCTTATTTAGGAGTTATGCCTTGAAGATGGATCTGTTGTCTCCAATTAGTGTCGATCACAACACTACAATATTGATGTGCCTCTCGGTATCCACACGAACGGATCAAATCAAGCATTCCCTTACGCCGCGGTGCTAGCTGCGGGAAGGGGATGTTCCTCACGATCTCTATCTCTCACAATTTCTGTGACGGCTAGGGTTTTCTCATGTAACACTTTTCCACAGATATGTATCATATATATAGTTGCAGAAAATTAACCTTAAGAGAATAATGAGGCTGTTGGACTCACAGTCTGACCTGGTTTAGATTCGTATTTGGGCCTTTGAACTTTAGCCTGCCCATTTAATCTAATTAAATATCCAACCAATGTCAGGAGTCCAAGTCTTACTTGGATCCCCAATTAAATTCATCTTTTGAATTTAAATTCCAATTTTGATTCATTCTAAGTGTGTGGCCATGTAGGTTCTCGTTATGTTGACTGTAATACTAAAATCATATTCTAGTATTACAAATAGTGAGCGGTATCTAGCAATACATCACTGCTACTCAAGTAACGGGAATGTCAATGATTAGACATAACATATTCGTGACCAATATTACCATGTAGTCTAGTCTCTTTGTCCAGATATCTTAATTGACCACAAGACATAGAGCGTGTCACCCTTGTATAATTCAATCTTTGGTTTCTTGATATCCTAATGGACTTATTAAAACAAATGAGCTCAATATCTCGGATTTGCTCATTTGAGCATGGCCATGCATTTTGTAGTCTCACTCAATCAGGGGCCCATAGATATCACTCATATTATGTATAAGGGATAAATCATATCTAAGGCACTTACAAGTGGTAGCAACGCAGGCAGTTAGAAGGAGACATTCGGGCAGCGAACAGGTGGAGAGGGTGAAGTGGAGCCTGACTTGGATGTAAGGATGATCGGGTCTGACTATGGTGGGTTTCTCGGTGATGCTAGTGGTGGTTGGCAACAAGCGGCTGGGAGCAATGGCGGCTGCAATGGAAGTGGAGACTCGGGACCTGGAGGATTAGTTGGGTTCGAATGAAGCTAGGAGTGTGGTGCTGGGGGGAAGGAGGTGATGGAATTCGGAAGGACCAGAATTGGGTTTGGGGAGCTTCGGGTGGTGGCGGGAATGGAAGAAGGGTGCGGCAGAAAGAGGGGGTGGAGACGGGGCTGAGTGTGAGGGCAGAGGTGACAATGGAGGAGGTTGTAGGGTGGCAATGGTGGTTGGAGGGGCGATGGGGGGGGGAAAGGAGCAACAGTCGATTTCGGAAGAGAGGATAGCGACTGATAAGGATAGATTAGGTTAATTAATTAGGGTTAGGAATTAATATGGTATTATATAGGGGATTAAGCTTAACGGGTTTGGATTAGGGTTAACGGATTTTGGGTTAGGATCCAACAAAAAACAAATAATAATAATAATAATATTGAGATTATATAATAAAATAGGATTTAGGTTTAACACATATATTACTAAATAATCCAATAATAATATTATAGAATGAGCTAAGTTGGGCTTGTACATTATTTAAATGACTAATAGTAAACATTAAATAATTAAATAAAACAAAACAGAGTATATGGTTTCACACTTAATAATTAATCAAATAAGGAAAATAAGTAAACCTATTGAATAGAATAATATTTGTGTTAAAATATATAACCATTTGAAAATGGCTACAAACACAATTTATGATTAAAGGGGACTTTAATAGAAGGTCCAACAATAAATTTTAAAACAAAAAGAATTTAAGAGCGGAAAATAATTTATAAGGAAATCGAAACACAGAAAATATGTATAAGAGAAAACGGGGGTTATATTAAAGTTTGAAACAATAATTATAAAAATCAATAGTAGGGAGAGGTTTCTAAGGATGCCATAAAAATCAAACAAAATGGCCCAACATGCTTCCGACTTAGCTGAGCCTCTTTGAGTTGTTCTGTACTGGTTACTACCAGTGGATAAAATACATCTAGTATGCACCCTGATTTCAGTGCTCCTTTTACGTTCCTCCCATCCCATGACTACCATGCTCTTCAAGAGAGCTTCATCTAAGGGATAGGCCTGGAACAACTTAGTAACACTTCAATACAGTAACCACAAACTAGCTCGTTTTCTACCGATTCAACTATATAAGGCTGTAAATTGGTCTTTTTATAACATCTTTCAGGTAGATCCTTAAAAATTCTTCATAAGGGAAAGATATTAGTTAGTCATACCTTATATTGCACAAGAACTGATTGAAATATAATCTTTATTGATTCCAGACTTCTTATAGATCAAACTTTTCCTACAAGATTATATGGATTATCTCTCCTAGATTGTCTGCCATATTTTCTGTAGTTTCATGCTGATTTATGTGCTGGTAGAACATACTTTAAGTCCAGATATTTGTAATTGTAGTTGATTAAATATTGCATTTATCTGTTTCACATTTTTCATAAGGAAATTTATGTTCTCTTCTATTAATACCACTGAAAACCTATCACGTCCCGCTTCCCAAAATATGGGAATACGAGCACATAACAAAGGTCCAGCGAATGATGTGAGCATCATCCATAAGCTGTAACAGATTAACGCAAAATATACAAAGATCACAACCACGCAAGAAACAATAACCACATAAATAATGAATAAACTCCAAAATATCCATGAAATAAATTCATAAAATAATATCCAACATCTCGGAGAAAAACAAACTCCAGGTCATAAAATGCCCGGAAAAACAATGTATAAAGATAGCAGTAGCTACTAGGAAGGTTCGAAACAAGAAACTAAATGCATGCAAAAAAAGAGGAATCCGGCTTCATCATCTAAAACATTTGTTCACCAAATCCTTCAGCCAATTCATCTCGAGTACCTGTAAATTAAACACTAGAGTTTGGGGGAAAAATGTCTGTTAGAGCAAGCAGCGGACGGCAAGTAGCAACAAGCGGTGAACAAGAAAACTCTAATTTCCATTCTGTAGAAATAAAACGGTTAACTCGATGGAAAATTAGCTAAATCATTATTTCTTTCTTTTATATTTTCTACTATAAAATCATAATGTGCTAGTTCCATTTGCCATCCTATCAATATTATTTTGTTATAGTTGGATCTATTATTTTGTTAATCTAAGTTTTTGCTTATGCATTATCTGTTTTTACTATGAATTTTGTATGTATTATGAATAACTTAATTTTTTTATTGCTTTTCAGATTGCTAATTATTCTTTTTCATTTATGTGGTAATTTTATTGTGTTTGTGTTAATGAGCCATTAGTGTATCTAGCTACTCTTTCTTTTTCGTCTTTTTCTATAAATTTTAATATTGCGCCCTTATTTTCACTTGCATTGTTTTTATATTACCCATGTGCATTCTTTAACAGGTAATCTAAAATTAATATTTATTATGAAGTTTGTTGTTTCCAAAAATAAGTTTTTCTTCATCCTCTGTGATCCATTCCCATTTCTTAAACTTTTTCAGTTTTTGTTGTAGCCAATTTATTTTTGCTGATAAATTTGATATATATCCTCTTGTTTAATTTAGTAATCCAATTGTGGCTTGTACTTCTCTTTTTTCTTTTAAAACATTTGAAAATGTCTTTATCTTTTCTACTATATGTGGTTCTAGTTATATTCCTTCATGCAATAATTTTATTCCTAAGAATTATATCTTTGTTTTGAACATTTCCATTTTCTTTTTTGATAATATAATTCCTATATTTTTTACTATTTCTATGAATTTTACTAAATGTTCTTTATGTTGTTCTTCATTTTTGGATCCTATTAGAAATCATCTACATATATTAGTATAAAATTATTGTGTTTTTCAAATATCTTATCCATATATTCTTGAAATACTCCTGGACTATTTTTATATTTGAAAGGTAATACGTTCCATTCATAAAATTCTTGTGGTGTACTAAATGTTATTAATTGTTTTGATTCTTCCGTTAGTTTACGTGGTAAAATCCTGATTTGCAATCGAATTTTGAATATATTTTTCTTGTTCTTACTGTGTTTAATAGTATCTGAATGTCTGGTAAAGGATATCCAAATATTTTATGGGACGTTTGGTACGTGGGAATGTGCAAGGGAATCCCAAATTTTTTCTTAGATTACCTTGTTTGGTATGTGGCAAGCATAGTTTGGAAGGAATGATGGATTCTCAAGGGAATCAAAATCCTTTGTTGGGAAGGATTTCCATTCACCCCAAAATTCATGGTATTTGAAGATTCTCATGAGATTCCCATAACAGACAATAAAATAACCCAACAAACTAGAATAAAAAAATATATTCCCTCCTAAAATCATGAGATTTGAGGATTCCTATGAGATTTTTATAACAAATAATAAAATAACCCAAAAAACTAGAATAAAAAATACAATAATTAAGGATCCCCGGTAATGCTATGTACTATACCAAATGCAATAATGCAAATTTTCGGGAATATTCATTCCCATCCTCACATTCCCGGGAATCCTCTCATTCCTCAGAATCTTCCAAAACGTGTACCAAACGCCCCCTTAGTATTTGTATTTAAGTTCTTATAATTTACTACTATTCTGGATTTACCTCTTTTTTTTAGTGTTTTCTTACTATGAATGTTGGTGATGAATGTGGGCTTTGTAATTTTCTTATGTAATTGTTTTCCATTATTTTTCATTAGTTCTTTTATATATATTTTGAATTCTTCTAAATTTGTTAGAGTATGTCTTGTAGGCTTAATTTGTATCATTTTGTCTTTATGTATTAGCTCTATATGAGCTGCGGATTTACTTAGGTGCCATTTTGCTAAAGGGTCTTCTCCATAAATATATTCTAATTGTTTTTCTAAAATTTCTTGTGTAATTGTTTCTTAGACTTATTTTATTCTAGTTTTATTTGGTAGACTCTGACACCATGCTGGATTGAAGAAACTCTGGTATGTGGTAAGTCTGTCATAGAATAAGGTTGTGTTATTCTAATTGTTATTGCTTGGTGTTTATAATGTGTTGTAAATATAATTGTTCTGTGTGATATACTCATAGGATAGTATTGTTGCAAAAATTCATTTCCTAATAAGAAATCATTATTCATATCATCAAATTGGTATATTATTGGTACTTTTAGGATGTAATTTTCTATTTTTATCGTAACATTTTGTTGATATTCGTCAAGTATAATGGTTTGTCCTGTCCATCTTGTTTTTGCTTTTTTTATTATTTCCATATTGTTTCCATTTTGGTAGTATATTTTCGTGGTATAAGCTTATGTCTGTTCCAATGTCTATTAGACTGTGATAGTTCCTTGATTTGTATCTCTCATATACAAATTCTGTTAGTATATATAATGTAATTCTTGTTACTCTTAATGGATTCATTTAGACAATATTCTATTTATTACTATGCTTTCATTATTTACTGTTATTGTTATTTTTTCTTCTTATATTAAGCATGGTTATACTGCTGTTAGGAAATCACTTCGTAATAACATTTTATTAACATTGTGTACTGGGTCTACGTGCAGGTATAATAGTATTTCATTTCTATTATTTATTCTTAGTAGTAATACTATTTTATGGATAATTAGATGTCTATTGTTGTAGTAGTCCAAATAGTAATATGGGTTTTATAATGGTATTAACTCCGTTGTTTTATATTTGTTTGTTTAATATGTGAATTAGTAGCTCATGTAACTACAAGGGCTATTTGTTTGTTCCATTTACCATTATCATAATAATCTATTTCTATCTTAAATTGATTATTATTTTGGTTATCTAATGTATTTATTATTGGTATTAGTTCCAATGCCCGTTGTTTGTTTCTTATTGGTAGTGAGCTTTTTCCAAACATTATTTGTGGTGTTTTTCCTTTTGCAAATTTTTTGCTTTGTTAAAATCAAATTCTATATATTTGGTATGGTTATTTCAGGGTTTTCTCTAACTAGTTTGTATCTTATAATTTTCTGGAATAGTAGTTCTATTTTAAAGTTATCAGTATTTCGGTTTTTTACTTTATGCTTACTAATAAAAGCATAAATATTTCTTATTTGTGTACTCATAACCTTACTCTTTTATATCATTTCTAATCTTGATAATTTGTGACACATGATTAAACTTTTGTTATTATTTTATTTTTCCATACTTATAGAGAAATTAGGTATTATATTATTCTATCATCCATTAAGTATATTTCTAAAGGTGTATTTATTCATTCCTTAAAAAAAGCTTTTATTATTATTTATACTGCTCTAAATGTATGTGTCTTAATGTCTTTCTGATTTTCTCACTTATTTTTTATTATTTTTTGTCTTATTATTCTTTCTATTATTGATGGAATTATAGTTTTTCCATAAGCTTGTTCAATGTTTATAAAATTGTTCATTATTTCTGGCTATTATTATGGTACTCCTTTTTCTTTCAAATATTGGAAGTTGAAATATTTTTTCCGGCTTTATGTTTGGTTGCTCTTATTTTATCGTATTTTTTTTATGTCAAAACCCATTTTTTCTCTTACTTCTTCATTATTTTCTTCTTTATCTAATTGTTCTCTTATTGCTGTTATTTCCGTTATCATATTTATTTCATATTCTTCTATTTCATTCTCACTACTTCCATTATATTTCTCCATTACCATTATTTCATCATCTTCACTTATTTCTGACCATTCTTTATCATATTCTATGAATTCATGATTTATGTTATACATTTCTTCAATTTCTTCTATGTATTTTATATTTTCTTTTTTCATTCTTTTAGGACAGTATGGTGATATATGTCCTGCTTTTCCACATATATAACAATTACATTTCTTTGGGTTTTTTCTGGTATTGTTTGTTTTTATTTTTTTTTTAAATATTTTTTGTAGGGTTTTTATATCTCTTAAAAGTTTTTCTATATTTTGGTTTATATTTTTACTTTTTTTGCGTACTTTTATGTAATTATATTTATTATTACATCCCCCAATTATTTGGGTTTGCTTCTTCACAACAAATTCTCTATTTATATGTTCTATACTATTTTTTTTATAGTTGATCTAGCTTCTTGGCACACTTTATCTCTATGATCTTCTATAAATTATGTTCTTTATCCTAAAGTGTATGTTTCTGAAGGTGGTTGCATGTCAAAATTAACCAAGAAAGTTTGAGAAAAAATTGTCAGATATGGAAAAAGGTAAAATTTGAGGCTGTCAATTGGCTCATGGTGAAACCAATCGAGAATTGGGCACTTTCTGCAGATGGAAGACATCGATATGGAATGATGACTACAAATTTATCGAAAAATTTTAATTTTTTTTTAAGGGTGTAATTTGCTCGCGACAGTAATTGTGGAGATGATATCTATCATCTTAATTCTTACTTTACTAAACATCGTCAATCGGCATAGAACTTATAAGAGAATGGCAGATTTGGACTCCAAGAGTTCAAGAAATTATCGATATACGACGCAAGAGAGCTAATATGCATGATGCTATAATGTTTCATCATAATCCTTATGTATTTTGAATAAAAATATGTATTAGAGTAGTTGGTGGGCACCGAAAGGGTGGAAAATCGGAGATTGTTGACTTGGGAATGTGCACTTGTACCTGTCATAAATTCCAGCTCTACCACCTTCCATATTTCCATGTATTGGTGGCATGCAGCTTAGGCTATTGATTACCGACCTTATGTTGATCCATTTAATTTTATGAACTCCTTAGCACTTACTTGGGCACCCACCTTCTGTCCTATGCAAGACCAATCATATTTCCTATCCAAAGTGGTTTGAATCTCATAGCTGATATAGGTCTTAAAAGATGTAGGAAAGGTCGGCCCAGGACTACGCACATTCGCAATGACATTGATGTCACAGATGGCTCGAGTACGGGAAAATCTTGTTCAAAATGTGATCTAATAGGACACAACAAGAGTAACAAGCATCGTTGTCGGGGCAACAACATTGGTTGATTATATAGTCATACTATACGTTGCATTAATTCATTATACTATTTTTTTTAAAATGGATAAAATAAACTACTTTATTAATTGACTAATATTTTCAATCTTTATATGCCATATACCATCTTATTTGTCTATTCATTAATCGACTAATATTTTTAATTGTAACCCCCATTCCCGCCAATATGTATTTTCTGTGTATTTTCAGTATTTCGATATTTGTAAATTATTTTTCCACTCTCAAATTCTTTTTGTTAAAATGTATTGTTAGATCTTCTATTAAAGTCTATTTTTAATCAATAATTTTATTTGTAACTAGTTTCCAATAATTTTTATATTGTAATACAAATATTATTATTATTATTATTATTATTATTATTATTATTATTATTATTATTATTATTATTACTATTATTATTATTATTATTATTATTATTATTATTTGTATTTGTATTTGTATTATTATGGTTACTATTATTATTATTGTTATTAAAATTATTGTATATTAATTTGTAAAACCCATAGATCTTAAAATATGCTTTTATTATTATTATTGGGTACGAATTCTATGTAAACTATTTGATTTATTGGTACTATGGTATTATTATGGATTTATTATTTACTATTTTAATCTAAACCCAAACCCTATAGCTCTCTTATTGGATTTTAAACCCAAAACCCTTTAGCCCAATCTCATATTGGATTCCAACCCAAAACCCGCAACCCGCTACTCCATAACCCACATCCTATTATCCCCATACATATACACTTAAGAACCCTAACCCTAGCCCCCTACTGTTTTGACCTAATACCCTAACCGCCTACTGTATAAACCCCCTGCTTCCCCTGTTCTCTCTCTCCTTCTTCATCGCCATTGCTTCGAAACCCATTCCGCGAGAACCCATCTCACCGCCTGCTCCCCCTATTGCTCCTTCGACACCCCTGCTGCCTCTCACCTCGAGCCCTTCGCTATCGCAGTCCCATCTCCTCACCATCCTACCACTCCTGTCTCCACCTCCCCAGCCAGCCTCGGCATTGCCTCTCTACGACCTTGCTACTCCGGCCCTAGTCGCCAACAGCCCCACCACAAACGCCTGTAGATCCCTCCAGTCGAACCACCGCTGCCCTCGACTGCAGTCGCCACGACCGCCATTGCCGCCTTCTCTCCTCTGTTTTACCCATCAAAGCAAAACACCCCCGCCATTGCCGCTCGAGCACCTAAGCGCCACCAGCGATCACCCCGACCTCCTACCTTTCCTTCGACCCATCACCCCAACTCACCTCCGTCGACCCGACTCCTCGACTGCATCTCCCTGAACCACCATCACTTCGACCATTCCCCTGCACCCCGTCGAGCCCGCCTGCAACCCCCATCACCGAAACCATCCTTCCATCTTCTCTCCCCGCTCAAAACCCACCTCCGTCAACCACCATTCCACCGCCTGCCTCATTGCTACAGTCGATCCCTGGCACCATCGGGTTGCGGTGTACCCCTCTCGCTGTTGTTGTCGGGCATTGCTTGCACGTGGTTGGCACATGCTGTTGAGATCCATTGCTATTTGGCCATCTTGCTACTGGTTGAGTTGTGCACGTGTTTTCGTGGTGGTGTTGCTCGAACGTAACGTGCACGTGCTCTCGCGGATTCGTATTCACGGATTTTTCTTTGTTCTACAATCCAATCAAGGCAAGTATTCTCTTGTACAAATTTTATTGTATCCCGTACAAGCAATTGAAAATTTGCAAGTAGGTTCATCGTATTTCAATTTCGATCTCATGTTGTTTGTGGTGAAATGTTTTGATCCACCGATATTTCGTTTCGATTCGATCCTATCATTCCGTATTATAAAAATAGCATGATTAGCCTCATCATTGCATGCATGACACGACACATGACAAACAATACTATATATATATGAACTATTAGGAGTGAATCGTATAACTTGGTTGTATGTGTTTGTGTAGAATATTGAAACATGATAGCGTAGCCATAATAGCAATTTCTCCATCTTGATAATGTTGAAATCATGCTTGAGTTGCTGATGTGATAATTCAATTATTTCTAATTAAGATTTTATAATTGTTTGAATAAAAATCAAGTTATTACGAATATTTTAGTTCTGGAATATTGCTGTCCTGACCTTGCTTGAGGGTTTCGACCCTGTTAATGACAAAATATTGAGTTGGCTTCTGAATATGAATTGTAGCCCCATGTATCTAGTTTTTAGAACATCTACCAGAATCGAATTTTGATTTATATTCTGTGAGATATTGCTATTTTAGTACTACTGAGTCTGGATTTCCAGATTCACAATTTCACTTTATCACCCTGTCTTGCAATTTAATTTGAACATGTTATCAGTAATGTAATAATATGAAATTTATCTTTTTGAGACTAGACATGCTAAGGAATCTTTCTTAATTTTCCTGGATTTATTTGATGAGCTTTCAAACCTGATTCATGCACGTAAACATAACATTAAGATTCTGCCTGTACATGAAAATTTGTGTAGAATGTTGATTTGAACCCAGTTTCTGTAACTTTTATATATCGTGTGTATATGTGCTGGATTCGGCAGAGAGTCTAGTTTCTAGAACTTCTGACGGGTCTATATTTGCATTCCTATAGCAACGGAAATTTTAGTTTTGGTACAGCAACATCCTGTTGTCCATAATTGGAGTTCTTGTTGTTTCTAATAATTATAAGTTGTTTTGACATCCGAATATATTTTCTACCCAACCGAACCTATTTCCTGCTTCCTATCATATTTACTTGCCCTGTTTGTGTACTTTCATGCCTGTTTGATAATAATAACAAGTAACAAGCTGGAGTTTAAGGAAAATGTTTAATAGTGGACAATATAGGCAAGTGTACTCTGAAGGGGGACCGTGTTTCCCACATGTTACTTGATTCATGAACTAGTTATATTATTACCGACTCATGAACCTATTATGTTACTGTTGATTCATGAACTAGTTATATTATTATTGATTCATGAACCTGTTATGTTACTATTGATTCATGAACTAGTTATATTATTATTGATTCATGAACCTATTATATTACTACTCGATTCATGAACCTATTTATATGAGTACCTAACTCATGAACCTGCTTGCCTGTTTACATGATACCTAAGTACACGGCCCTATAGAATTCACTACGTAATCTAAACGTTCACTTGATTGTATGCATCAAACATGTGGTATATATATGGGATGCATGAGTGGTGTATTAGATAGGATTAAATAATAGACTTAAGAATTACATGTTTTACCTGTACACACCTGCTACTTGTCTCACATGCTCTTGATATCTGCTGCAAATTACATGTTCACTTGTCACATGATCCTGTTACCTGACCCAGTTTACTTGCCTGCTAGCTTCATTAGACTCTATTACCTGTTGCATTACTGCAATGATATGTTTTATGTTCTTGTTTCCAGTTTCTTGATTTTTGTTCTCATGTGCTTGTTCTTGTACCCTTTTGCTTGTACTACTTGCGGTTCGTAGCTTGCACTAACGGGCACATTCTTTTTTGTTTCTCTATTTCTTCCAAATGATAAATATATAGGTTTTGGAGATCAGTTGCCTGACAGAGTGAGTGACCAAGTATTTTGAGCTTGGGCTGGATCATTTTATGCTTTAATTTATTTTATGTTTTGAGTTTATCAATTCCTTGTTTCTACTTGAACTTGTATTAGGCATGTTGTCCCTGAGTTTTATTTCTTTCCAGATCTTATTTCTATTTCAAGATTATGTAATTGTTTTCAAATATTCTGTTGATTATGAGTTTTGTTTCATGCATGCATGGTTGTATATTTCTTGTATATTCCTGTTGTACTGTTGAGTTGATCCTTACAGCTTATAAATGATAAAAATCATTCGTTGGGCTTTATCACGTACTCGTATTCCGTATTCTTTTGGGAAGCGGGGCATGACAAGTTTTCTGTGGTATCAGAGCTAAGATTTGGCTAGTGTGTTAGTCATGTTTGATTAATATGTTAGTCAAGTTTGGCTTAGCAAGATTTAACTATACAATAAGCAGGTCATGCAAATCACATAAACAGCTGATAATCAACTTGATTTGGATACTAATCTTGTTCCATTCATTCTGATCCCTTCATATTCAATTCCTTGTTTCCTCCTATCTTTTACAGTCTCCCCCATTGATTGATTCCTTATTGGGTATAATTCATTCTATCCGTACCTATATTATCTTTAATTTTGGTGCTATTATTCTGTTATTCTTGCTTGGTTCGTCCATCGGTATCACTTGATCAGCTACGACATGTCAGCAACTTGGATCATCACCAGGAGAGGAACTGTCGCCTTTTGCTCCAAGATGTGCATGCAGAGTCCCAGGATCTCAGGAAGTGTTCGAAATCTAAAGTGGTCAGGAGTTCGAACTTCATGCTAGAGAAATGTCGTTTGGAGGTGTTAAGGATATGGTGAGCCACGAGGCAGATTGCTGGAACTAGTGGACGCTATTGATGGAGTCTTCCCGATCAGAGTAGCGCAACGGAAGCGTGGTGGACCCATAACCCACAGGTCCCAAGATTTCTTGTTGCTTCTCCTTCCTTGCATTGTTCGCTTCCTTCCATTTCTTGCATTCGTCCTCATCTGTGGACTCATTATTTAGTTTAACTCTTTCCTGTCCATTCTCTCTTGGATTCTAGTTGTACCTGCTCCTACTTCCTCTTACTTCATTATCTCACAAGTCTTGTGTTGTTTCTTTCCTTCTTATACCGTTTACTTCTTTTATTGCATTCAATTCGTCATCATGCATCAATACATTATTTGACCCCAATTCTTATCCATGTTCTTTCCCATTCCGGGGCTATCACTATTTCATTCCTCTCCCTCTAATTCTCTGTTTTGTTACCCCACAAGTTTGCTCTTGCTTTGTCTTACGTTCCGCCTAAATTGAATTTCGAGGATGAAATTCTTTTTGTAAGGTGGGTAGGATTGTAACCTCCGTTCCAGCTAATATGTATTTTCTGTGTATTTTCGGTATTTCAATATTTGTAAATAATTTTTCCACTTTCAAATTCTTTTGTTAAAATGTATTGTTGGATCTTCTTTTAAAATCTATTTTCAATAATTTTATTTGTAACTAGTTTCTCATGATTAGTATATTGTAATACAAAATCTTATTATTATTATTATTATTATTATTATTATTATTATTATTATTATTATTATTATTATTATTATTATTATTATTATTATTATTATTATTATGGTTACTATTATTATTATTGTTATTATATTTATTGGTTATTAATTTGTAAAACTCATACATATTAACATATATTTTTATTATTATTATTGGGTACGAATTTTATGTACACTATTTGATTTATTGGTACTATGATATTATTATGGATTTATTATTTACTATTTTAATCTAAACCCAAACCCTATAGCTCTCTTATTGGATTTTAAACCTAAAACCCTTTAGCCCAATCTCTTATTGGATTCCAACCCAAAACCCTGCAACCCGCTACCCTATAACCCACATCCTATTATCCCCATATATATACACTTAAGAACCCTAATCCTAGCCCCTTACTGTTTTGACCTAATACCCAAGCCGCCTATTGTATAAACCCCCTGTTTCCCCTGTTCTCTCTCTCCTTCTTCATCGCCATTACTTCGAAACCCATTCCGCAAGAACCCATCTCACCGCCTGCTCCTCCCTTCTTTGCTCCGTCGACGCCCTTACTGCCTCCCGCCTCGAGCCCTTCGCTATAGCAGTCCCATCTCCTCGCCATCCCACCATTACCTATCTCCATCTTCGCAACCAGCTTCGCCATTGCCTCTCCCCGGCCTTGCTGCTCTGACCCTTGTCGCCAACAGCCCCACCATCAACGCCTGCAAATCCCTCCAGTCGAACCACTGTTGCCCTCGACTGCAGTTGCCACGACCGCCAATGCCGCCCTCTCTCTTCTGTTTTACCCATCAAGGCAGAGCACCCTCGCCATTGCTACTCGAGCCCTGAGAGCCACCTGCGATCACCCTGACCTCCTGCCTTTCCGTCGACCCATCACCCCTACTCACCTTCGTCGACACGAATCTTCGACTGCATCTCCTTGAACCACCATCACTTTGACTATTCCCCTGCACCCCATCGAGCCCGCCTGCAACCCCCATCACCGAAACCATCCCTCCATCTTCTCTCCCCGCTCAAAACCCACCTCCGTCAACCACCATTCCACCGCCTGCCTCGTTGCTGCCATCGATCCCCAGCACCGTCATGTTGTAGTGTACCCCTCTCGCTATTGTTGTTTGGCTTTGCTTGCATGTGGTTGGCACGTGCTGTTGAGATCCGTTTGCTATTTGGCCATCTTGCTGTTGGTTGAGTTGTGCACGTGTTGCACGTGTTTTTGTGGTGGTGTTGCTCACACGTAACGTGCATGTGCTCTCGCAGATTCGTATTCGAAATTTTTCGTCGTTCTACTATCCAATCAAGGCAAGTATTCACTTGTACGAATTTTATTGTATCCCATACAAGCAATTTCTTGAAAATCCGCAAGTAGGTTCATCGTAGTTCAATTCCGATCTCATGTTGTTTGTGGTGAAATATTTTGATCCACCGATATTTCATTTTGATTCGATCCTATCATTCCGTATTGTAAAAATACCATGATTAGCCTCATCATTGCATGCATGACACGACACATGATAAATAATACTATATATAAAAACTATTAGGAGTGAATCATATAACTTGGTTGTATATGTTTGTGTGAAATATTGAAACATAATAGCATAGCCATAATAGTAATTTCCCTATCTTGATAATGTTGAAATAATGCTTGAGTTGCTGATGTTATAATTCAATTATCTCTAGTTAAGATTTTATAATTGTTTGAATAAAAATCAAGTTATTATGAATATTTTACTTCTGGAATATTGCTGTCCGACCTTGCTTGATGGTTTCGACCCTATTAATAAAAATAAATTGAGTTGGTTTCTGAATATGAATTGTAGCCCAATGTGTCTAGTTTTTAGAACATCTGACGGAATCAAATTCCGAGTTATATTCTGTGAGATATTGTTGTTTTAGTACTGCTGGGTCTGGATTTTCATATTCACAATTTAACTGTGTCACCCTGCCTTGCAATTTAATTTGAACATGTTATCAGTAATATAAGAATATGAAATTTATCTTGCTGAGACTAGACATGCTAGGGAATCACTCTTAATTTTCCTGGATTTATTTGATGAGCTTTCAGACCTGTTTCATGCACGTAAACATAACTTTAAGATTCTGCCTGTACATGAAAATCTATGTAGAATGTTGATTTGAACCCAGTTGCTGTAACTTTTATATATCATGTGTATATGCGCTAGATCGGGCAGAGAGTCTAGTTTCTAGAACTTCTGATAGATCTAAATTTTCATTCCTGTAGCAATGGGAATTCCAGTTTTGGTGCAGCAACGTCCTGCTGTCCAGAATTGGAGTTTCTTGTTGTTTCTAATAATTATAAGTTGTTTTGACATCCGAATATGCTTTCTACCCAACCCGAACCTATTTCTTATTTCCTATCATGTTTACTCACCCTGTTTGTGCACTTTCATGCCTGTTTTATAATAATAAGTAACAATTGTTACTTGATTCGTGAACTAGTTATATTATTACTAATTCATGAACTTGTTATGTTACTATTGATTCATGAACTAGTTATATTACTATTGATTCATGAACCTGTTATGTTACTATTGATTCATAAACTAGTTATATTATTATTGATTCATAAACCTGTTATATTACTACTCAATTCATGAACATGTTTATATGAGTACCTGATTCATGAACTTTATTGCCTGTTTACATGATGCCTGAGTACACGGTCCTATAGAATCCACTACGAAATCTAAACGTTCACTTGATTATCAAACATGTGGTATATATATGGGATGCATGAGTGGTGCATTGATAGGATTAAATAATAGACTTAAGAATAACATGTTGTACCTGTACACACCTACTCTCGCATGCTACTTGATATCTGCTGCAAATTACATGTTCACTTATCGCATGATCCTGTTACCTGACCCAGTTTACTTGCCTGCTAGCTTCATTAGACTCTATTACCTATTGCATTCCTACCATAATATATTTTATGTTCTTGTTTCCAGTTTCCTGATTTGTATTCTCATGTGTTTGTTCTTGTACCCTTTTTCTTGTACTACTTGCGGCCCGTAGCTTGCACTAACGGGCACATTTTTTTTGCTTCTCTATTTCTTCCAAATGATAAATATACAGGTTTTGGAGATTAGTTGCCTGACGGAGTGAGTGACCAAGTATTTTGAGCTTGGGCTGGATCATTTTATGCTTTAATTTATTTCATGTTTTGAGTTTATCAATTCCTCGTTGCTACTTGAACTTGTATTGGGCATGTTGTCCTGGAGTTTTGTTTCTTTCCAGATCTTATTTCTATTTCAGGATTATGTAATTGTTTTCAAATATTTTATTCATTATGAGTTTTGTTTCATGCATGTGTGATTGTATATTTCTTGTATATTCCTGTTGTACTGTTGAGTTGATCCTTATAGCTTATGAATGATGAAAATCATTCGTTGGGCTTTGTCACGTACTTGTATTCCATATCTTTTGGGAAGTGGGGCTTGACATTAATATTACTTTGCAGGGTCATCATCACACTAATGGCATGAATGCGCCGTAATGCAAAACCCTCGAGTAGTACTAGCGGGCCCCAGGTAAGTAGTATGCATTGGGATGTTTATTTAATATGTTTATTTTCATACATTTAACAAAAAATATTTATTTATGTAGAATGATACGAATGAAGGAGCTAGTATAAGTGGTCGGGGATGGGAACCACGAACACGTAGTGAACAACCCCTGAGTAGTTATAGTGAGCCTTCTACTAGTCGTGGATGAGGAAACACATGTACATGTAGGATGAACTGATGTATATTTTATTTTTGAATTTGTATATATAATGTTCTAGCTAATATAACAAATCTTCCATGCTGGTGTAGGTTGAAGCTGATCCACCTCTCACATCTACCGATATTTGCCAAACATCTTCGTTTTTTGTTGCACCTGGAGGTCCAAGTATACTAGACCTAACAATGTTGATGTTGCAACAAAGTCACATATCTCAGTCCGTGTGGAATGGTGCATCCAAGGAGTGTACGTTCTGTATGCACACGAGATTAAGAATGCACCCCATGTACACACTACTTGTTGGTCGAAGTTGGTTTCAATGGAGTAGGATTGATGGGGTCTATGAAGCTGGATCGTGCTATCCTTACAGCTCTTCTCGAAAGATAACGACAAGAGACACATTTGTCCATCTACCCGTAGGAGAGATGACCATCACACATCTGGATATTACGGCCATTTCAGGACTTCCTATGGATGGGCTAGCTATAACTGGCAGTATGGGGGTTGATAGGGAGCAGTTGGTTACAGATATCGTCGGTGTTGAGCCAGGTGAGATGACTTTTGTTGGTCAGTTTATTAGACTCTCCTAACTTAAGACAATGTTCTACAACTTCTTGAATGAAGATCCGAACATGTTTCATGTTGAATGATACACCATGGATTACCTACTGACACTATTGGAGGAGTTCTTTTCCGAACTCCTCCGGTGATACCGTGCTGCCGATGTACCTACCATTGATTATAAACATTTGGAAAGTTGGCCGGTACAGTTGGGGTAGTGCGGCATTAGCATCCTTATATAGGAGTTTGTATGGAGGAGCCTTGAATGTGATACATATGATGGGGCTAATGGCAATACTACAGGTGTGGAGCTGGGAGAGTTTACATGTCAGTCAACCCCGCATTAGTACGCAATCACAAAGGTGGATGGAAAATGCAAAGGATGAGGTCTTGTTGGCTCCCATTTGTGTGTACTGGGCTGGGGCACACATGTAGAAAGATAACCCACGTGAAGTTTTGACATATCATATAGACGAGCTTAAGCAATTACGGGAGGAGTTCGCAATGGGAGCCTTATACGACCGAGATATTGGAGAGACTATCATCTGCCTGCACATCGAGCAGAGAGCTATGGTTGACGAGAGCACCACTCATCAACTTTAATGTTGTAGAGTTTTATTTTTCGGACTTAGTGTTTGGACAGTTTAGACTCTAGCAAAGCATCCTGATCGCACGATCGTATGACACTGCCCTGCAAGGTATCAAAGGGATGGGTCGACTGTCTGATCATGATTGAGCCAAATGTGAATGGGCGCTAGTTCGAGATGATCGTTGCAAGAATTCCTTTATATGATGGATCATTGCACGGTGTGTATATGTCATCGTATCTGAGGATTACACGGTTGTATATTGCTCCTCCTTCCACTGTACCAGTAGGCCAACTACCAGTTCCGAGGAAAGAGACAGAACCCAAGTATTCCTCTTTATAACTCATGTATCTACTGAAGGCGTCGACATCTCGATCCATTGTAAGAAATAGTTTTTATTGTCATTTCATATATATTTATTTCCCATTTGAATCAAAATTATTATTTCATACTGCAATATATGATACATTCTAATTTGTTGAAGATTGAAGATGCATTGGATATTGCACCAAAATGCCTCGTGCCTTGTCGAGTAATGTGACCGATGTCGTCAAGGAGAATGCACGAGAAATTCTTAAACTGTGCAGGTCACAACTTGAACAGGTTGGCAAGGGAGCCACACTACATGTTATGTTGAAAGCTCCGGTTCATCATACGATGAGACAAAAGAAGGTCATTAGGAGGCCCAGGTCGTAGCCACGATGGGAGGAACAACAACAAGAAGATGTGCCAACACAAACTGAACAACAAGAAGAGGAGCCAACATGTGAAGAAGAGCAAGTTGATGATCTGAATATGCCTATCTCAAAAGTGACATAAGTAGGTGTTGGTCCGTCAAAGTCCGTTCGAAAGAGAAAGAATACCAGATTTTATACACCGAGTTAGATTTGAATTTTTTTAGGTATAACTTTTTCATATATTTCTCTTTAAACTTTTTTGTATAATTTTTAGTAACTTGTGGTGTTTAAATGTGGTTGAACTTGTGATATTTCTTGCTTTCCGATTGGACTTTTTCTTTTTGATTTTATTTATATGTGTTTGAATATGTGCTTGAAGTATAGCTATGTTTGAATGCGTTTGAATATGTTTGAATATGTTTCATTTATATACGAGCTAGCGACAACCATTTGTTGTATTTTGATTTCAATTGTTGAGCTCGTTGCAGCTATTTTGGATTAGTGATATTTGTTGTGCATATTTTGAGTTGTAAACTTGGAAACAGTAATATCTGAAATATTTCAACAGAAGCTGTGTAAGTGAAGCCATAGTTCTTGTTTCTGCTAATTTTTATGCGGGAGCCAATAGATGATGTGAATTCTTTTAAAAACAATAAAAACCTGACCTTTTTAACTTTCGCCAATGTTGACTGTTTCCAACTTATGTTCATTTATGAATCTGACTCGTTTGCACCGTTGGATCTAATCTGGATGGTAACGATTGCTCCGATTGACCTGCAAAAGTTTGAAACACCAGGGTTGACCCCGGCAACAAACCCTCTGACGCTCAAGTCAGTAAACTGAAAGATTATGAAAGAACTTTTTTTGGAGAAAAATACTGATTATCTGGTTCTTATGGAGGTATGGGGTATTTATAATCACCTTTGGGGTCAGTTTCAAGATAATGGTTTATCTCTACTTCCCTGTGTTTTTGGATTGAATAAGTTATCTCTTTTGCATGAAGAGATAAGAATAGTTTGAGAGATTGAGTTAAAACTCTTCTCTTGATAAGAGGTATGGTTTTTGAACAGTCGCTTTTAGATAATAATGAGTTTAAACCATAGTTAAATAATGTTGACTCATTTATATTGAGCTGTTATGACAACCCAGTAAGAGAGATCTGTTTTGGGATATTGGGCTTGAGAGATGCCCAATTTTCCTTCACAAACTCGTTTCTAGTGAAATTTATCATTTTACCCCTGAGAGCTTTAATATTTGTGCTCAATTAGAATGTTCCTGATTTAGTTCTATTTTTACCCATATCACAAGCCCCCTAGTCCCCAAGACTGAGTTTCACAGCCTTTGAGTAGTTCGCTTTTTTTTAATGGCTTACAGAATTTATCGGAGTTCTCGGAAAAGTTTGGATCTTGCTCGAAGTATAACAATTGTATTTTGGGCTTATAAAATACCCAAAACTATTTTTAGAATTTTGTGAACTATTTATAATTTTTTCAAATTTTTCTGAATTTTTCCAATTTTTAATCATTTTTTAAACTTTTTATTCAATTTCCAAATTTTAATATTTAATTTTCAAAAATTTTAATTAATTATTCTAAATTAATAATTATTATTTTTGAGATTTAAAACTATCTTTCAAATTAATAATTATATTTAGAATTTTTAATTATTTTTTTACAATTTTTAATTATTCTTTGAATTTTAAAATAAATAATTTGATTTAATAATTAAATAAAAGAATTATTTAAATACCTGAAGACGTGGTAATTTCTGGATCGTTAATCGCATAGGGCTCGCATGCTGAGGAAATCCAGTGGTCCAGTTATCCATTTTCGATCTTGGGAACGGGGTACGCTTTTGAGACAATCTAAGCGCTCCATCATAGCGAATCACGAAGATCTGAGAGATTGTGCGGTCCACATGGCTCATTTTCCCCAAGTTACCCGGTTTAGACTGAGTAAGCTGACACATGGTGTATTCTGGTAGTGCCACGTCATCACTAACTGGTCAACTCAGACTTGGTCAACGTTGACTTTTGACTTTTCCCCTTGGCGTAGCTGCATTGTAACTACTCTTGCGGAGCTACAGAGGTCCGATCGGAGTGTATGTCCACTCATTTTGAAGAGGACTCGAAGATCTACAACTTCAGTTGAAAATGTGTTTAAAGAATCTTTAAATTTTTGGGTTAAAACCGGCCCACAATGTCTGTGCTTATGGAGAGTTAAGATGATTTTTTAGGGTGAAAACCGGCCCACAATGTCTCTGCCTATGGAGAGTTAAGATGATGATCTCTACAGTAATTTGAATATTCCCGGTGCTTTAAAAATCTAATTGGAGCGTGTGACCCCTCGTTTCGAATGTGACTTGAAGATACACAATTTCTCTTCATAAGTCAGCTGAAGAATTATCCGTCTTTAAGGTCAAAATAAGCCCATAATATATTTACCTCCGTGAAGTTGGGATTCATTTTTCGGTATCTGGGATCTACGAAGAGGAGTTTCGACCCTAGGGAGCTACTAAGAAGATTTTCATGAGCCTCTTGTGGACAGTTGTTCAGGAGGCAAGTTTGAGGAGAAACTCTAAGAGTTAGTTGAGCTCCGAACTCATTTGGAAGAAGGCCGCTCGGGAGGCGAGCGGGATGAAGATCATCACTAGGCTCTAGGAGAGAACCGTTTGGGAGGCGATTTTGAGGAGCAACTCTAGGGGTGAGTTGAGCTCTGAACTCGTTTGGGAGAAAACCTCTCGGGAGGCGAGCGAGATGAAGAGTATCGCCGGGCTCTAGGATAAAGCTGTTCGGGAGGCGTGTTTGAGGAGCAATTCTAAGGTTAAGTTGAGCTCATGTCACACCCCTCTTCCCATTATACGAAAATACAGACACGCAACTAAGGCCCAGTGAATGATATAAGTATGCTAACTCATATCATTCATAAGATGTACAATACCAGTAAGCCCAACAATACAATAATAATTACATAAACAATAATATAATATAATAATCAATATCTGGGATACAAAAACTTATAAAAAGTAGTTCGAGAATATACAGTGCAGTAATAGTTCGCCAAGATCCTTCATTATCTCATCATTTGTACCTGTATAACATTAACTTAAGAGAAACATGGAGGGTACCCGTTAGAGCAAGCTACGGGCTACAGTAGTACAAGTAAAATGGAAATAAGAACAAGGATATAATAGGGAACAAGGAATCATGTATGCAGAAAACATGTCATGTAATGGAATAGAAATGCAACATATAAACGGGGATCACGTAAACTTGACTTATAAGTCATGTAACTTGTAAACTAAAACTTGAGACAGGTAAACAAGACTTCAATATACATTCAATCGATAACAAGGAATCATGTAAAGGGAACATGTCATGTAAGTAGGAATCATGTAACTTATAAACGGAAATTATGTGACTTGTAAACATGAATCATATAACTTGTAACAGAATTCATGCACGTGCAGTGTTAATCTTATGTCTATCATTCTTTTATCAATCCTATCTAATGCATGAAATCCAGCGTCCTATACCACAGGTTCGGGTACATACATTCAAATAACGTTTAGACTCTAGTGGTGAATTATACAGAATGCACTCGGAAAATTATGTAAACAGCAATCATGTAGTCAAGTGGTGGATTCTAGAGGTGGCTCTCATATATTCTAGAGGTGGCCCCCGTCATCCCCCGACGTGCACTTAGTTCCATGTGACTTATAAACATATAACATATAACATATAACAGGAACGTATAATCAAGTAATGGACTCTAGAGGTGGCCCTCGCAGATTCTATAGGTAGCCCTCGTCATCCCACAACGTGACACTTAGTTCTCCGTGACACTTACTTTCATGTAATATGTAACGGAAATCATCATTTTTGGAAACACGGGCCATCTTCTGAGTACAATCTCCTATATCGCCCACTACTAGGTCCTACCCTTATTACCCCGACTTGTTATTCTTTTATAATAATTAAACATGAACATGAAATAATGATAACAAGTATCAGGACATGATCAAAGAGGTATCAAGGGCTATGCAATGCATGTAATATATTTTAGTTCATAAATGCAAAGAACAAACATATTCATATTTAAAAACATGAAGATACAATTATGGATAGCAAGATGTTGTACAAAAACTAACTTTCCCGCTACTACGGAAAAGCGAACCAGGTTCCGTCCGGGGTTCCAGAAACTAAACTCCCTTCTAATATCAATGCATATTCACACGATACATTATAGATACAATATCTAGGTCAACCAGACAGTTCTCTACTGGTCTGCTATTCAGGCAGCAACTAAGTTCAAGGTTTTTATATATATAAATCAACTGTAAACTCATTTAAAAATCTTATAAAATTATAAAGTGACTCCTAATCATGTCTAGGAAGATTCTGGTTAATATCAAGTCTTTATTCTAATGTTAGCATGATATTTTAATTAGTTAATCATGCCGATATGCTACTAAACAGTAATTTGTAAATTAGAAACCAAACTGCACTAAAAATATGATAACTTGCAATCTACAAATCAGAATCTAGATCCGTAAGAATTTCTACAAACTAGATTCATAGGGCTACAAATTTTATTTATCAAGTTTTAATTTATATTATGTGTAACTGGGATAAAATCTCATCACAATCTTGGGTAGACAGCATGCAGGATTACAACATTTGAAATATATAACGATTGAAATCCTAATAATATATAGTCATTTGATTAGAATTCAATAAGCATCCACATGCAGTAGTTAGGATGAATTCTACTATTTTCATAACAAGAATCTCTATTTCTACGATATTAAACATAAAATTAATATTTACATTATTATATCATTATACGATCAAATAGCATCAATTATTAATATGTATTCATAAACTATGCCTCTTTATCTTGTGTCTGTGTAATGCATGTAATAACGAGGAATATTCAAGATCATATTACGAGTATGAGATTAACAAGAATCAAGTAGGCTAGTATATACTAGCGGATCACGATCAATCAACACGTGAAGGGAAGGAACGAGATTATAACACGATGAATCAACCAAAGACTACTTGTAGGATTCAAAGCAAAGCATGTACGGGAACAAAAAAGAGTGTACAAGAGATACTTGCTTTAACCGGTGATATGAACGAGTAGAATTCCCAAAGGTGGCACAGTAAGCAAGGCAAAAACACACGATGGCGATAACATGTATAACGGTAGCAAGTGCTTTGGCGGTGGATGGACGAAGGCAGCAACAAGGCGGCTCAGGTTGCGGTACTGGCTGGTCGGGAAGGCAGCAGGAGGTGGCTCGAGTTTGCTTCAAGCTCAGGTGTTAGAGGGCAACAAGGCAGCAAGTAAGGAGGCAGTGGTGGAGCAATAGTAGCAAAGGTGGGAGTGGTAGTAATGGTGGAGCAGTGGGTGGTCTCGCGAGGGAGGAGCTCGTCGTCGAGGGTAATGACGATGGTGGTTGCGGTGGAGAAAGGGGCAGCATCGGGGTTCGGTCGTGGCGAGGAGAGGGCTGACGAGAAGATGCGGGAGGCGCAAATGGTGGAAGGAGGCAGCAACGATGAGGACTGCAAGGCGAAGGTGAAGACAGTTCGCGGTGGAGACTGGAGGGCGACGAGGAGCCTGCAGTGTGGAACGCAGTCGAGGTGGAAGGCAAAAGCACAGGCGGTAGGGCAGAGACGTGCAGGATGAGCAGGGGCTCGGGGCTGAGGTGTGGTGGAAGTAGCGAGCAGCGTCGGGGAAGGGAGTTCGGTGGTGGAGAGGGCTGGTCGACCATGGCGGCGACTATAGGTGGCTGCAGGGAGTCGGCTGGTGGAAGCAGGGGTGGCGAGCGGTTGTTAGGTTCGGGATCAAAGCAAAGTAAGGAGAAGGGAGATGAGAGAGAGAGGTTAGGTGGTTGTAGATTAATAGGGATTTCAATTAATGAGTAAGATGGATGGTTTACTGGGTAGTTAGCATATAATAGGAGGGTTAGTGGGGATTAGTGGCTAAGAGTAAATTAGGGGAGAGATTAATTAGGTTAATTAAGAGATAGTGAGGGTTAGGATTATAAGAGTGATTAGTAGGGAATAGTTATTAGGTAGTAAATAGGAGAGAAAGTGGGGATTCGGTTATGAGAGATGAGTGAGGATGTTGGCTATTATTTATTTTTTGGTTTTGGGCTTAGAGTTTGGGCTTCATAATATAACAAAGAATTAAGTAATTTGTAGGGTGGCTAAGATGGAAATAATAGTAATTAGAATGAAATGGGCTTACATAATAAATAGTTAAACAAATTATAGAATGGATTGGGCTTCTTTCAATAATAAAATAATTATAGCATGAACTAGGGTTTTAGGCAAAAAATAAAAGAATAATTCTAGAATGAATTAGGAATTAAATATGGGCTTAGAAAAATAAATAATTAAATAAACAAATTGTAAATTGATTAGGAGTTTAGGTTTCACAATATAAATGTATTATAGCATAATAAAAGGATATGATTTGGGTTAAAATATATAATCATTTGAAATAGCTACAAATATAATTGATAATTAGAAAAGACTTTAATAAGAGATCAAAAATGAATTTAAAAGCAAAAAATAATTTATAAAGAATCAAAATACAGAAAATATGTATTGGCGGAAATGGGGATGACTGCTTCGAACTCGTTTGGGAGAAGACCGCTCGAGAGGTGAGAAAGATAAAAAGCATCGCCAGGCTATAGGAGAGAGCCGTTTGGGAGGTGAGTTTGAGGAGCAACTACTCTAAGGGTCTGAACTCGTTTGGACGAAGGCCGCTCGGGAGGGAAGCGGGATTAAGCACATCACCAGGCTCTTGGAGAGAGCTATTCGGGAGGCGAGTTTGAGGAGCAACTCTAGGGGTGAGTTGAGCTCCGAACTCATTTGGAAGAAGGCTGCTTGGGAGGCGAGCAGGATGAAGATCATCACCGAGTCAAGGGAAGAGCCGTTCGGGAGATAAATTTGAAGAGCAACACTACAGGAGAGTTGGATGTCGAACTTGCCGTTTGAGCCTGATAAATTTGTAAAGGTGACCCGAGGAAGGAGATGGATGTCAAACTTGTTTAAGCCCGAGAAGTTTGTAGAGGCGAACCGAGGTGGGAGATGGCGCCGACCTTACTGTTTGAGCCTGGCATGCTTGTAGAAGTAACCTAGTGAGGGGGTTAATGCTGACCTTACCGTTTGGACCCAGAAGGTTTGTAGAGGCAACCCGATGAGGGGGTTGATGCCGACCTACCGTTTGGACCCGACAGGTTTATAGAGGCAACCCGAGGTGGGAGATTGATGCCTAATTTGTTGTTTGAGCCTGACAAGTATGTAGAGGCGGCTCGGGGAGGGAGATGGATGCCGAACTTGTCATTTGGACCCTACAGGATAGTAGAAGCAACTCATGGAGGGAGTTAGCACCGACCTTGCCATTTGCACTGGAAGGTTTGCAAAAGCGACCTGAGGAGGGGTTTGGCGCCGCCCATGCCATTTGGACTCGGCAGGCTTATTGAGGCGACTCAAGGACTGAGTTGGATGTCATGTCTGATGCTTGAAAGTGAACTAGTTGCGAGAGAAGCTCTACAAACGAGCTGGGCTCCAGCACCATCTCATGGAGTTAAGGAGTTACTGGTGTGGCTCGGAAGAGGAGCTGAGAACGGAGCTCACTGTTGAGGGTTGCCGAACTGCAGGAGAAGCTCTAAAGGAGAGCTAGGCCCTAGATTCAATATGATTGAGTCAAGTTTTGGGGATAACCCTAGGAAATAGCTAGTTTCTGAACATGCTTGTTGGAAAATCAACCAGTTTTGGGAGTAATTCGAATGGTCATTTCGAGCCCCGAACCCGCATTCTTGCAAGTTGTGAGGGAGATTTCAAGCCATGATTGTGAATTCCGAACCAGTTGTTTAAGAGTCATCAACGAGTTGTAGGAGCAATTCTGAATGGTGGGCCACTCCGCACTTTCTTGTTCGCAAGTGACTAAAGTAGCATCGAACCAAGTGTTGAACTCCAAATTTGTTGTTGGGATGTTTCAACTAGTTGCAGGAGCAATTCTAAATGGTGAGCCACTCCGCACTTGCTTGTTTGCAAGTGACTAAAGCGGCGTCGAATCAATTGTTAGACTTCGAACTTATTGTTTGGATGCTAGCCAGTTGTGGGAGCAACCCTTGGAGAGAAGCTTGACTCTGAACTAGCTATGTAGTTGAGCCACAGTCGTGACTCAAGTGGACATGTATGAGGCCAATACAATGATCTTTATAAGAAAAAAGCTAAGTTTTATTGAAACAAACTAGGTGGCCGCCTCGTGGGAGGCAATCCATTATTACATACTTTGGTCGTATCGCAAGTGGGGGCCTTATTGCAAGCTGAAAACCTACTTCTATGAGAGGGAGTTAGGCACCCTTGTGGTACTTTATTTGATGCTCTGTATTCCAAGTCTGCCTTCCCAGAAGAGGGGGATCTCCTTGAGTTCATCAACTAGTTCAGGAAGGACTTGTCTGTTCCATTGTAGGAGCTCTAATGCTTCAAGTGAGAGGACCAAGCTCCCCATTGTAGTGGTGTAACATCTCTGAGCGGGCTCTTGGCTTCCTTTGACTTCTACTCCTGCAGAGGTCGGAAACTTCATTTTCATGTGAAAGGCTGAGGGTACAGTATGAAGTACTTCTAGGTCTAGTCGACCCAGAATGGTATTGTAAGCGGCCTTCACATCGACGACCATGAAGTCCATTGCCTCTGCCCGGGTTGTTGGGGATTTTTCTGCGGTCACATCAAAAGTAACTATTCCTTCGATTGAGACTGGAACCCTAGAAAACCCGTGGAGTGTGTACCCGACAGGCTTGAGACGATCTTGAGAAAGTTTGAGGCCTTGAAGGGCTTCCAGGAAGAGAATATTGACAAAGCTACCATTGTCGACTAGGATTTGGCACACCTCGTAGTTGGCCATGTGGAGACTAATTACGAGCGCGTCACAGTAGGGCATTCGGACGCCTTATAAGTCTCTGTCTGAGAATGTCACTAGGACTCTGAAACTCTTGGGTGGAGGGAGGTTCTGTTTTGAATTTACTTCTCGGATGAAGGCCTTTCGGGAGGAGTTTGATTCTCCCCCATGGGCCCTCCATGGATCGAGTGGAGGACTACTCCTGGTTCTAAGTCTTGAGACTCAGAGGGCTTCTCGGGGTGGTGGAAGATTGGCTTTGTCTCTTCGGACGAATTTGGATAGGTGCCCCCGCTGTATGAGCTATTTGATCTCTTCCTTAAGGGCCTGGCAATCATCGGTGTTGTCGTCATGGTCCCTGTGAAAGCGGAACCACTTGTCTCTATCTCTCTCTTCGTTGGGGTATTCATTCTAGGGGGAGCACGAAGTAGCCCTTCTTTGTCCACCTTCATGAGAACTGCTGATATACTGGCATTGAGGGTAGTGAACTTCTCAAAACGAGGAGGAGGGCAGTGTAGACCATTGTCGTCTTTCTGGAATTTTTGAGATCCTTCTTCGTTTTGCCCTTCCATTTATTTCCGAATGAGGGCTCCTTCTGATCATTGGATTGGAGAGCCTCTTCAGCTCAGATTTACTTCTCACTCCTCAGCAGGAGTTCTGAAAAGTCCTGAGAAGGCTTCTTGGCGAGGGATGCTTTCAGTTCAGCATGATTGACATTGTGTCTGAATGTCACAGCAGCTACTGAGTGGTCGAGGGAAGCGATAGACCGTGCTTCTATGGTGAAGCGCCAAACATAGTCCCTTAGGTGTTCTCCTTTCCTCTGACTTAGGGCTAGCAAGGATGCACTTGTCTTCTTGGCTCAGCAGCTGCTAACGAAGTGGGTGAGGAAGAGCTCCTCAAACTGGTCAAATGAGAAGATGGAGGCTGGGGATAAATAGGAGTACCATTCTTTCGCTAGTCTCTTCAATGTTGTTGGGAAGGTCTTGCAGAGGAGAACGTCTGAGGCTTGATGGATCATCATGAGAGTTTTAAAACTCTCAGTATGATCAACCGAGTGAGACTCCCCGTTATAGAACTCGAAGTGAGGCGGCTTGAAAGTCTTAGGGGCAGGGGCTTTCATGATTGACTTGGAGAAGGGAGGTCTACTCGGACAAAAGATTTTGGCGTATTGGTCTTCCTTCGAGGTTGATCTTGCTGAGGTGCCTCTCCATCTCTCGAAGGCGGCGGTGAACTGAGTCGTCCCTCTGACCGGATCTAATCGACCCTCGAGACTCTCCTTCATGAGTGGTGGCATGGCGAGGGCTGTATACTTTTTGGTCATGATTTAGAGCGATGTTAAGGGCTTGTAGGAGGACATCTTTGAAATTTCGGAATCCTGCCTGGGTGATCGGTGCCCCTCCATCCTGGTGAACCCTTGGCACTAATCGGCTCGCATCAGTGTGGCTTCTTCACTGTCGGCGGGGAGGAGACCCACTTCACCCCCTTAGGGTGGCGGGCCTTCTGGATCTCGGCCTCCGGGGAGAATGGCTCCTCTGACTTCTCTAGTGTTCTGGATAAGGGACCTCATCACGGGCTCGTCTCTCATTCAAGCGGGTTCAGAGGTCGATCCTTTGTTGGTGGTTGATGATGATTTGACAGAGGTCTCTTGACCCTTGAGGACCTTGTGAAGCCATCGAATCGGTGGAAGGATTGTGGACCGAGACATGGTCATGGAGAGGATGATGTTCTTGATGGCTTCAACAGGGGCCCCCGGCGCAGCCCCTCTGGACATGGGGCGAGCCTGTTGGGGAGGCGACTTTCCAGGTTAAGGCTGCTGAACTTGTTGATATTATTGAGGGGGAACATCCTCCAGTGGAAGAGGTGGAGGAAGATGGGTGGCTGTTCGGCTTGACGTCGTCGCCTTCCCTTTTCCCTTTGGAGGCATGGCTGAAAATTGCTTTTACATGTAAGTATGGACGGATTGCTTTTTCTGATTCCCACAGACAGCGTCAATCTATTGTTGCTAATTTTGGTATGGGAGCAAACAAATGGTTTGTGAATTCTTCTAGAACCAATAAAAGCTAACTTTTTTACTACATGTCGATGTTGACTATTTCCAACTGATGTTGACTTTTGAATCTGACTCGTTTGCATCGTTAGATTTGACCTGGATGGTGACGATTGTTCTAACTGACCTGCAAAATTCTGAAACACCGGATTCTGGCGACAGACCCTCCGACACTCAAGTCAGTAATCTGAAAGATTATGAAAGAGCTTTTTTGGAGAAAAAAACTGATTACCTAGTTCTTGTGGAGGTAGGGACGTATTTATAGTCGCCTTGGGGGTCCGTTTGAAGATAATGATTTATCTCTATTTTCCCGGTATTTTTGGATTGAATCAATTATCTCTTTTGCATGAAGAGATAAGAGTAGTTGGAGAAATTGAGTTGAAACTCTTCTCATGATAAGAAATATAGTTTTTGAACCGTCTCTTTTGGATAATTATGAGTTTAAATCGTATTTAAATAATGTGAACTCATTTATATTCGGTTGTTATGACAACCAAGTAAGACATATCCATTTTGGGTTATTGGACTTGAGAGATGCCCAATTTTCCTTCATAGACCCGTTTCTAGTGAAATTTATTATTTTACTCCTTAGAGCTTTAAGATTCGTGCCCGATTAGAATGGTCCCGATTTGGTTCTATTTTTATCCATATAATTTCTCAACTGTGGTTTAGTGTGTATGAATTTTGTCTTGCTCTTTGATTCAAAGAGAAAATATTTTGAAGTATAGTGTAGGTCGCAGCTGGAAATAGTGCGGCCTATACATAGAGAGGGCCGCAGCTGAGAACTGCGGCCTCTCTTCAAACAATTTCAACTAGATAGCACTTACTCTCTAGTCTAAGTGTTGTCTTTGCGTCTCAAAACTCACTTTGCTAACTGCGGCCTCTATTTACACTGTTGCCACAGTTGGCAACAATAGTGATAAATAAAATTTTCTTGAAGAAGCCACAATTAGGACTGCGATCCATAACAAAAGAATAACCGATCCATAATAAAAGAATAACGGATTTTCTCTCTTAAAGATGGGGAATGTCCAGAATATTACACATTTATATTATTATAAGAGCATAACAACAACTAGCTCACCCAAGGAGTAAGTATGAATTGTGCCCCCCAATGGTTTCAAAAACAGGCTTATTTTGAAGGGGGAAAAAAATCCAACCATTTGCTGAATATTCCGCACTTCGTTGTTGCGTGGATTTGTAAATTGTAATAATGTTCCAGTAATCAAAAGAGGTAATAATGCTTTGTCCATTCATCCCAACCTCACAAACTCAACAAAGAGGCACTACCTACATTCCTCCGTGACAATTGCCGGTCGTGCCAAGAAATATATTTTCTATGCAAACAAATAACTAGAACAGGCATCTCACAAGAAGTATTCTATGGGATGAAAGAACTACTCTTACGCCTAAACCTTGCTCCGCATACTATAAATCATGGTACAATAACAGCATGTTAATTGAATTATTGCCATTAGTGCCCACAAAATGTAACATACACAGTCACGAACACAGCCACATCACCACAAACAGTGTTCTACTTGTTTCTGTACAGTGTCTTCATCAATACTGGCCTGCAGTTTTAAGGTCAAAACCATATGGCTAGGAGTTGCTCACCCAAAAAAAGAAGAAACATGCACCACCAGAATTCACTCATACAAAAAACCTGTCGGGCAGTTTTAGGAACTAATTCATCCTCATCTCCAACAGAATTCACTACGCTCTATGAAAGAAAAAAAGAAAATTTTAAACCAAAAAGAGAACGAAATAGAGCAACAAATTTATAGAGAACCAACAATCACATATCACAATAAAACAAACCCCTATCTGGAAGGTCAAATAGATAAAGAGTTCACATACCACAAAAGTCAAATACCGTTATCTAACTAAGCCCATCTAAAATTCCCATTACAACCTCTAACTAAAAGTCTAAAACATAAAAACAAAGAAAAAAGGGAAGAGGGGTAGGGAAACACAAATGACAAGACATAATAAACAAACTGGAACAATGGAAATTGGTATCACTGGCCCTCTCCAGATTCACGTTTTGGGGCGGCTTCTTTGATCTCATCCCCAGCATCTTCCTATAATCACAACACATACAAAATGATGAGTATGAATGAGATTATGAAGTAACCAAAGAAACTCAGAGTAAAACGAAGGATGATAGACTAAAAGTAAACAATATTCTATAGAAGTGGAAGAATGAAAAGATACAGTGATATCCGATGTCCAAAGAGTCAAGTTGTCACGGAGAAGCTGCATGATCAAAGTGCTGTCTTTGTATGATTCCTCACCAAGTGAGTCAAGCTCTGAAATAGCCTCATCAAACGCCTGCACAGACATTTAATTGAAGACCCGTAAGAAAATAAAAGTAGAAATAAACACAAATTGCTTCCAAAAATAAAATGCAGCTTTTTTATCATACAAACCCTCAGTTGACAATAAATGTGCAACTAAAGACAGGAAGAAACATACAAGAAACAGTGATATAACCATCATAAGTTATTATTTGTCCAGCACTTAATATTAATCTTCTTCCTGAGTACAAAATTTCATTTGCTTTACTACAGAATACAAGTCTTGTCATAAATCACTTGAAAAGTAGATATAGTCGACTGCGAAGGATACGCACTAATTTGCTGCCTCCAGTTCATGTCTTCTAATTGTGATGGATTACACGTTCACAGCTAAAGAACATAAAGGATGCAAAAGCTTATTTGATATCATATATGATAGAAAAGATTGGTGTAGAATTTAATTTTTTGGAAAGTGCAAACTGTTAGTTGAGGGTTGAGCATTTCAGATTGAAATCATGATATAAGCAGATATCCCTTCAGACACAATTAGTTTTTCCAATAAACACAGAAGACACAGAACAGTGTCAGATCATAGGTTCTAATGGATAGGTGGCAAAATCAAACGATAGCAATAATAGAGATGCTAAAGGGTTTTTTCCATAATGGCACCAGAAAGATTTGATATTTCCAAAATAGCACCTGTAAGAGCATCTGTAGTGATTGGCTATATATCCAAAAAATGGATATTTTGGAAAAAAAACCATCAATAGTCGTCGTCTATATAGCCATTTTTTGGATTTCGAATGAACAGGAGACGGCTATATTTGGCAACGGAAATGGCTTTATCCATAATTTAGAAATCAGAAGATGACTTGCTGTCTTAGTCGGACGGTATATGAATTGTTGTCTGAGCAAATTTTTTAACTACGAAACGATCGGACGGCATATGATCTGCCGTTTGAAATAATAATAAATAAATAAAAACGGAAATAGGAAGATGATCTTCCGTTTGGGGAAGAGAGAAAATTGGCATTTTGTGTGTTTGTGTTGGACGGCACATGACATGTGCCGTCCTTCACCTTTTTTTCTTTTTTTATAATTACGGGACGGTAGATCATCTGTCGTCCTTCACATTATTTTAAAAAAAAAACGCAGATCTTCAAACGGTATATGATCTTCCGTTTCGTCCAAAAAAAGTCATTTTTTGAGTATAGACGACTGCAGTGTTTCAGCTATTTGCTATTTCCAAAATATCCATATACCCATTTTTTAACTTAAACGACTACAGATGCTCTAAGAGCTTATGTGGTTGTTGGCTTAAAAGTCAAATTTTGCCAAATTTGAGTAAAAAAGCACCGCAATCGTTGGCCAAATACCCAAAATTTGGTTATGAGAGGAACAATAGTCTACTATATTTGGGAAGCGAAATAGAAATTTGGAAATTATAGCTAACGAAATATGAAATTTCTTCCGTTCACAAAATGCGCGCTAAAATGTATTGGACGAAAGATGAAATATCGTCCAATTTTTTTAAATTTATTAGATCGGACGGAAGTTCATCTCCCGTTCGTTCATCTGATTTTCAAAAGGATAGGGACTCATCCCTTTCCAAAATTCAAAAAATTAATATATTTATTGAAAGACGATTAACCTCTGTCAATCCCAATGTTCACAAATAGACTTCAACGGCTATAATTCATTTGCACAATGGCTAGAAATTTCATGTTGCTATATATATACACTCAAATCATATCCAAGCACAACATATTTCATTACAATATGTTCATCTCCCGTTCGTTCATCTGATTTTCAAAAGGATAGGGACTCATCCCTTTCCAAAATTAAAAAAATTAATATATTTATTGAAAGACGAAATTATCCTCCATCAATCCCAATGTTCACAAATAGACTTCAACAGCTATAATTCATTTGCACAATGGCTAGAAATTTCATGTTGCTATATATATACACTCAAATCATATCCAAGCACAACATATTTCATTACAATATGTTCTTCCCCAATTTTTATAATTATCTCTCTTTCTCATATTCAGTGTTTGTTAATCGATACAATAGCGAATCGTCCTAATAAAGGTAAGACATCCACAACTATTGAAGATGTTACTATATCCCAAAGCTGGGATGCTACAACTCAAGATCCGTTGATCGGTAGCGATCAATCTGGGATACAGTATTTGGGATCGCGTTTATCTTAAATTTGTTAGTCTATTCACTACAACCGACAGAACGGCCAGCTCCTTCTCAAGTCGATTCTCAACAATTTCAAAAGAAGTTGCTCTGTGCAGTGCGAAGTTGGGCAGCATAACAAATAGAGCAGCAAGCAGAACAACTGAGGCGAATAAAGTGTGTATAATTTATGTGGTTTATGCGAATTTATTGTTTTAAAGAAAAATTACTCAATTATAACCTGTGCTTTTGTAACTTTGATAGGTACGCGATGCAAGAATGAAATACATGCAAACTGTCGGGAAAGCCTTCAAATTTGAAGAATGTTACGAAATACTTAAAGATCAGCAGAAATTTTCTTTGCGTAACAACCCATGGTTTGGACTCTGTCCCGAGTTCTCGATTCGAGGAAGGTGGAAGTACCACACGTTCACCCACAACCATCGACTGAGATTTAGATATACCGGTTGACGTGGATTCCCCTACACCCCTCCTCCGACCACTTGGCCGAAAAGTAGAGAAGAAAAAAGAAAAACGGATGGTTGAATCATCTGATTTTGCTGCAATGGTTGAAAAGACCCAAAATTGTACCTCTTTTTAAAATGAGACGCGGGAAAGGAGAATGACGATGAAACAAAAAAAACTACGAACTGAAAGAACGAATGGAAGATCGCATAATGAGTATGGATCTCACTAAATTACCTAATACTCGACGTTATTATTTTATGTGTAGACAAAATAAAATTATGCAAAAACGAGATTACTGATATGGCTAAAAATGGGATTAAATTGAGACCATTCAAACCGGACACGAATCTTAAAGCTCTCAGGGGTAAAATGGTAATTTCAACCACAAACGGATCTGGATTGGAAACTGGGCCTTTCTTAAAAGCCCAATAACCCAAAAAAGGATCTGTCCTATTAGGTATGGGTAGCAACCCGTTACAAACCAATTCAGATATTTAAAGAGTAATTCAAATTCGTGATTATCTGTAAAAGGCGGTTTTAACCAACTCTCTTATCATAAAATGAGTTTAAACTCTACATCTTATCCAAAAACACCGGGATATAGGGATAAATGATTATCTCTAAACTGTCTCTTAAGGCGACTATAAATACTCCTCTCCCCCCCCCACAATAACAAGGTAATCAATATTTTTCCACGTAAACGTTCTTTCATAATCTTCCTGATTATTGACTTGAGTGTCGGAGGGTTCGTCGCCGGAATCCATCCCGGTGTATCGAACTTTTTGCAGGTCGACGGCAGCGGCAAGAAACCAGTCAAACACCGGTGAAAGTCAACAGGTTTGCCTTATTTGTTTCCAAAAGAATCTACAAATTCATCTGTTTGCTCCCACACCAAAATCAGCAGCAACAGATTGGCGCCATCTGTGGGAACAAAAAGCATTCCAGCCTTACTGCACCGGTGAAGTTGTTTACCAAGCTATGCCTCCGATGAAGGGGAAGGCACCGGTCTCCAGCCGCAGAGCCACTCCCGTTCCTTCTCCACTTCATGATGTCCTCCCTCAACCTGTCCAGCAAGTCCAGCAACCGCAGCCTGGACAACCTCTCCCTCAACCTATCCAGCAACCGCAGCCTGGACAGCCTCTTCCTCAACAATCTCACCCCCAGCAAACCCCTCAAGGGCCTCAAAGGGCGGCCCTGGGGGGCTCCCGTCAATGTCGTCAAAGGCAACCTCCTCTTCACGACCATGTCTCAGTACATAACCCTTATCCGACTCCATGGCCTCTCACAATCCTCCTTCGCTAAAGGATCTCTGACACGTTATTGTCAATCAGCAACAATGGATAGATCTTCGGACCCGCCTAAACGAGAGGCGGACCCATGACGAAATCCCTCGCCGTGAACATCAAAGGGGTCCTGCGATTCGGTCCCCTAGAGCCCGATTCCCCCATAGGCCAGACCGCAGAAGATCGAACTCTCAGGAGGCGGAGGGAGTCACCCTCGCACCGTCAGAGGAGGAGCTGCACCCCGACCGGTCGATCCGCCCCAAGGGACCACCGAGATCGGGAGGCACCTATCACAATGGCGGGGTTCCAGGATTTTTAAGAAGTCGTTCTGCGGGCCCTCAATGTTGCTCCTAACCCCGATCAACGGGCGCCTACTCAACCTGCCCCAAGTCATCACCATCGCACTCCCAGTTCTCTTCCGCATGAGGATGAGTCCAGGGGATCAGCAAGATTTGACCAGAGAAAGGACTCGGTCTACCACCGTCTCCACAAGATGGAGAGGTGCCTTGGCAGACTTGACAAAGAAGAGGAACAACGGGCGAGGAATTTTCGGCCAAGCAGGCCTCCGTTTTCCCGAACTATCATGGAAGCCCCTCACTTTGAGTCATATAACGGGGAATCAGACCCTGCTGACCACATCGAGAGTTTTAAAACTCTCATGATGATCCACCAGGCTTCGGATGCGCTTCTTTGCAAAACTTTTCCGACCACGCTAAAGGGCCTGCGAGAGAATGGTATTTCCGACTCGCCCCTACCTCCATCTTCTCCTTCGATCAGTTAGAGTGGCTCTTCCTTACCCATTTCGTTAGCAGCCGTCGCGCCGAAAAGACAAGCACATCTTTGCTGGCAATCGGCCAAAGGAAGGGCGAGCGGTTAAGGAACTATGTCAAGCATTTCACCACCGAGTCCCGGTCAATCGCCTCCCTAGACCAGTCGGTAGTCTCTGCTGCCTTCCGACACAACATCAACCATACCGACTTAAAGTCATCCCTCGCTAAAAAACTGCATCGAGACTTCTCGGAACTCCTACTGAGGAGCGAGAAATATATTAGGGCAGAGGAGGCCCTCCTCCCACTTGATCAATAACAGCTCATGTCCGGGAACAAACGGAAGGGCGCTGAAGAAGGGGCTAAGAAGCTTCAGAAAGACAATGGTGGTCAGCACCGCCCTCCTTCCTGTTTTAAGAAGTTTACTCCACTTAATGATAGTGTTTCAGCCATCTTGATGGAGGTCGGGAACGAAGGTCTACTGCCACCACCTCCGAAGATGAATACAACAGGCAAAAAGAAAAACAGGGACAAATGGTGCCGCTTCCATAGGTATCACGGCCACGACACGGATGATTGTCGGGCCCTCAAAGACGAGATTGAAGCCCTCATTCAGAGGTTTATAGGTTTGTAAGAAAGGACAGGGTAGATCCTCCACCTCCCAGAGGGGCTAATAAGCTAACTGAGCGACCTGTCGAGACCCCAGATTCCAAGCCTGAAGCTGTCCTACACCTTATTCACGGAGGCCCAATAGGAGGAGATTCGAACTCCTCCCGAAAAGCCTTTGTCCGAGAGGTGAACTCGGTACAGAACCATCCTCCCCTCAAGGGCCTTGGAGTTCCTGTTACCTTTTCTGACAAGGATTTGGAAGGCGTCCAAACGCCTCATTGTGATGCTCTTGTGATAAACCTCCATATGGCCAATTTCGAAGTATGTCGAGTCCTAGTCGACAACGGCAGTTCGGTTAACATTCTTTTTCTGGAAGCCTTCCAGGGTCTCAAGTTGTCTAAGGGATTGACTCAAGCCCGCCGGCTACACTCTCCACGAGTTCTCCGGGGTGCCAGTGACGATCGAATGAGTGATTACTCTCGACGTAACCGCTGGCAAAACCCCGATCACCCGAATCAAACGGATGGATTTCATGGTAGTAGACGTGAAGGCCGCTTACAATGTCATTATGGGCCGACCCGGCCTAGTTACTCTCCAGGCTGTACCCTCAGCCTACCATATGAAGATGAAATTCCCCGCCACAGCAGGATTGGGAGAAGTGAGAGGGAGCCAGGAGACGGCCCGCAAATGTTACATGACTTCGGTGGGAGGGCCGGTCCTCTCCCTTGAAGCCCTTGAACTCCCACAGAGGAGTAGTCAAGCCCTCTCAGAGCCGGTCGACGAGTTGGAAGTAGCCTTCTCAGAAGGAGATCCGACCAGGACGTTCCAAATTAGTAAGGTCCTTCCCCCTCCCATCAAAACCGGCATTATCCAATGTATACGGGGAAATCGTGATCTATTCACTTGGACCGTAACCGACATGCCTGGAATCTCCGAAAAGCTTCTCATGCATCACCTTAGTGTTGCTCCTGGGACCAAACCTGTCCAGCAGAAGCGACGCAAGTTCGCTCCCGAGCGCCAGTAGGCAATCAAAGAAATAGAGAAACTCTTGAATGCTCGGTTCATTCAGGAGGTCAACTATCCCAAATGGCTGTCCAATGTTGATATGGTCAAAAGGGCCAACGGGAGCTGGAGAATTTACATTGATTTCACGGATCTGAACAAAGTTTGCCCGAAAGATTCATTCCCGCTCCCGAGCATTGATGCCCTGATTGATGCAACCTTCGGACACGAACTCTTGAGTTTCATGGATGCCTTTGCCGGGTACAACCATATCAGGATGTTCCCTCCCGATGTTCCAAAGACATCGTTTGTAACCGACCAGGATCTATACTGCTACCGGGTCATGCCCTTCGGTCTAAAAAACGCCAGTGCAACTTATCAGCGCATTGTCAACAAGGTCTTCAGAAAACAGATCGGCCGGAACATGGAGGTCTACGTAGACGACATGTTGGTAAAAAGCATCAGCAAATTGAATCATGTTTCCAATCTTCAAGAGGCCTTTGATGTGTTGAGGAGACACAACATGAGACTAAACCCAAACAAGTGAGCCTTCGGCGTCTCATCCAACAAATTCCTTGGGTTCATGGTTAGCCAAAGAAGCATAGAAGCCAACCCGGAAAAGATTCAGGCCATACTGAACATGGCTCCCCCTTCCAATGTCAAAGACGTACAGAGACTCACAGGACGCCTTGCGGCCAAAAGGCGTTTTCTCTCCAAGTCAGGAGAAAAATGTCTCCCGTTCTTCAAGGTCCTTAGAGAGGCGAAAGGCTTTGAGTGGGGGCAACAGCAGCAGGAGCCCTTCGATTAACTCAAAGCCTATCTAGTCAACCCCCCACAAGCCAAAGCCCGAGGAAGTCCTCTATATATATCTCGCTACCTCAGAACAGACTCTCAGCGCCGTCCTGATAAGAAAAGAAGATAAGATGCAAAAGCCAATCTACTTCGTGAGCAAGGTCCTTAGGGATGCCGAACTCCGTTATCCCAAGGTAGAAAAGATGGCCTATGCGTTAGTCATGGCAGCCCGAAAGCTCCGCCCTACTTCCAGTCCCACTCGGTGATCGTTCTTACCGACCAGCCACTCAAGTAAGTTCTCTACACGCCTGAAACTTCGGGGCACCTTATAAAGTGGTTTATAGAGCTGAGTCAACATGATATCAACTATCAGCCCCGAACCACTATCAAGGCACAAGCCCTGGCGGAAATTATAGTAGAAAGCATTATCCCCAACCCCAGCAAGGCAATAGAGGAACCCCCGATCTGGATCGTCTATGTTGATGGGTCCTCATGCGCTGACAGGAGTGAAGCTGGGGTCTTCTTGACCGGCCCCGATGACTTCGTTCTTCAATACTCACTCCGCATTAATTTTCGGGCATTAAACAACGAGATTGAATATGAGGTCTCATAGCCGGTCTGTGTATGGCACGCAAGGCCAGGGCCCAGCGCGTTAAAATATTCAGTGACTCACAGCTGGTAGTGAACCAGGTATCGGGGGAGTATAAGGCAAGAGATGGTCGCATGGCCAAATATTTGGCCAAGGTCAAAGGGCTGCTGGCCTCTTTCGAAGATGCACAACTCCAGTGAATTCCCCTAGAGGAGAATGCACAGACAGATGCCCACTCGAAGCTGGCCTCTTCTTCCCTCCAGGGGTTAGAACAAACCGTCTTGATAGAAGTCCTCTTGAGACCTAGCATCAAGGAAGAAGGTCCCGAACTGATGGAGACGCTGCCCCTAGCACTCGGGGAGAATTGGATGAGGCCCTTGCTCGAATTTCTCAAAGATGGAATCCTCCCTCCAGACCCTAAGGGGGCGTTTGGTACGCGGTAATGTATAAGGGAATCTAAGATTACCCTCTTGATTACCTGGTTTGGTAAGACATAGGTATAGTTTTGTAAATAATTTTAAATTCCCATGGTTATCAAAATAATTAGTTTGGAAGGATAAACATTCCCTTTGAAAAGGGTGGGATTTGTGGATTCCTCCACCTAAAAACGGAGTAAGAATATTGCATACCCAAAACAACCTCCAGATTTCTAGCTTATCATATAACTCGCTCTTATTCCCTTCAACCAAATTCTACCGCTCAAATTTTTGGCATTTCCTACTATCTTATATTACCTTTCCTAATATAATATACCTACTAATCCTACCAAATACTACACCATTCAATCCGTGAGCATCATCCCCTCATTTCTTTCCTTGTTTAATCAACTACCGAACCTAGGTTGCATGCACACCCAACCCGTGCATGCATACCCGGTTGATATCGTGTCGCCCCCTTTTTGCTACCAAACCCTATTCTCACTATATATATATGCTTTTGTTTACTTGTTCCACCCGGAAAAAAAAGATTCTTTTTTTTTCCAAACCTTTGAGAGTTTTGATTTATTAAAACTTTTAAAATATCTCAATTACTTGATTTTGTTTATTCTGATTCTTTGTTAGGAGGCAGTGTTTCCATCTTGTTCATAGTGTTTTTGAGATCCAACGTCATGGCTTGTATGTAAATGATTTTGTATTAGCTAATGAAACTAGAAAGATGATAGAGTCAGATAAAATGCATATTACTAAATTACTAAATGTACATATTACAGATAAGATGATAGAGTAAGATATATATCAGTATTGCTTTTGCACATGCATGCATATACATCAATTACTAAATTAGATAACTTTTATATTTATTTATTTTTAAATAAAGCCAAAATGGTATTTTCGGTAATGTCTACTATAGAGATAGATTGATGGAAATAAATTGTTCTATACCAAACACGGTAATAAAGTATTCACAGGCATGTAATGTATACCAAACACAGTATTACAACATTCCCGGGAATCTTCATTCCCACCCTCATATTCCTGGGAATCCACCAATTCCTGGGAATTCTCCAATCCGCGTACCAAACGCCCCCTAAAGAGGCTAGAGGAATCAGAACCAGAACCGAGCGATACACGCTCATCGAAAGGGTCATGTACAAGCGCTCTTACACTCAAGTGGACGGCAGACCTTACTTGAGATGCCTCTCCCCCGAGGCGGCCCAGTATGCTCTAAAGGAGACCCATGAAGGGTTGTGCGACGCTCATTTGGGAGCAAGATCCCTCATCCGCAAAATCTTAAATTCCGGATACTTGTGGCCCACACTCCTTAGCGACACCAAACAGCACGTTCACCAATGCGCCCCTGCCAAAAGTTCTCAACAATTCGGTGCTTACCACAAGCCTAGCTCTCCTCCTTATCCAGTCCGACCCCTTTTGCAATGTGGGGGATGGACTTGCTCGGGTCGTTCCCTCCAGCGCCAGGCCAGCTGAAGTTCCTTATCATTGCAATCGACTACATCTCCAAATGGATCGAAGCCGAGTCTAGCGACGATCACTGAGAACAGAGTCCAGCGGTTCTTTTGGAAGAACATCGTCTACAGATTCGGCGTACCTTGAATCTTGGTAACGGACAATGGGACCCAATTTACGGGAGCAGCCTTTCGCAATTTTTGTATAGATCTCGGTATCCAACAACGATTCTCCTCAATATCCCACCCGCAATCCAACGGTCAAGCAGAGAACGCCAATCGGCAAATTCTCTCCGGCCTAAAAAAGAGGCTGGACAAGTATGCGAAGCGATTATGGGTCGAGCAGCTCCCCAATGTGTTGTGAACTATCGCACTACTAAGAGGACCCCCACAAGAGAATCTCCCTTCAATCTCACTTACGGCTCCGAAGCCGTCATCCCACTGGAAATTGGCCTACCTTCGCCCCGCTTGATTGCCTTCAAAGAAGAGCAAAATTTGAACCAGCTTCGGAGCAACTTGGACCTCATCGATGAGATTCAAGAAAGATCCTCCATCCGTCAAGAGATTTATCGACGTAGGATTGAGCAGTCCTACAACAAGAAGGTCCGCCCCACTAATCTCAAAGAAGGAGATTTGGTGCTTAGAAAGCTATCGATTTCTTTCCCGAGCAAGAAAGGCAAGCTATCACCTAATTGGGAAGGGTTGTATAGGATCTCCAAAGTTGTCCGCCCTGGCGCTTATCAACTTGAAGACCCGGGGGGCAAGAGTACCAAGAACATGGAATGCGAAACACTTATTGAAGTACCAAGGGGATGTTTGAACACCGCTCCAAGCAACTTCTAATCCTAGAGCATTTCTAAGTTTGTCTTGCTTCTTATTTAGTTGATTTTTTTTCAAATGTAATAATGGCTTGCAACTCAAAAACAGTCACTTAGTCATCTTTAATAAAAGCAATTTACTTTCTCGGAAAACCTATTGTCTAAATTTTCTGGTTGTCTTACCCTGAAGTGTACACTAAGTATAAAAACTCTCTTAATAACAAGTTCGGAATCCAACACTTGGTTCGATGTCACTTTAGATACTTGAGAACAAGCAATTACGAAGTGGCTCACCATTCGAAATTGCTCCCACAACTGTTGAAACTCTCCTAACAACAAGTTCAGATTCCAACACTTGGTTCGATGCCACTTTAACTACTTGCGAACAAGCAAGTACGAAATGGCTCACCATTCGAAATTGCTCCCACAACTGTTGAAACTCTCTTAACAACAAGTTCTGAGTCCAACACTTGGTTCGATGCTACTTTAGCTACTTGCGAACAAGCAAGTACGAAGTGGCTCACCATTCAAAATTGCTCCCACAACTGTTGAAAGCTCCTTAACACAATGTCATTAGGTGAAAGAAGCTCGTTCGACTAAAAATATTGCGCGAACACCACAAATAATTTTATTCCATTAAAAGTCAAGATACAAGTCTTATTCAAAGACTGCTACAAACATTTTGTTCCGCCAAATATGGAGAAACAAGTCTTATTCAAGACCACAGAACCCCTCCTAGGAAGTGGTACACTTCTATTAAGGGATACGTAAGGACGACGTGCACCATACCGCTCCCTCGTGGCCTCCGAAGGAACATCCAAGCCTGCGAGTGGGGTGGTGCCATCAGGGCCCAAAGACCTAGCCACCGCACCAATAGATGCTCCGCTCAACGAGCCGGCCACCCCGCTTTGAGCATCCCCAGGATTACGCAAAAAAGGAAGCGAGCGAAGCGCTAACTCGTGAAACGATCTCCCTGAGGCATACTCATCTCGAGGGCAAGTGCTTCTAACATTGCTCCCCTCAGAAAACCGTTGCAAGCAAAGATTCTCAGCCTCTAACTCAACGACCGGCTCTTTAAGAGAGTCATTCGTCACTCTGAGCTTCAAGCGAGGCATTCGGCCCGAACCAACCCCCCCGCGTGACATCGAAGATAGTCCTCTGAAGATGAGTCGCTTCATGACTCTTCTCGAGTACCATGTTCTTTAATTCGTCCCTCTCGGATCTCACTTCGAATAAAAAGTGGCGAAGGAACTTGAGCCTTAAGCCTTGGCCGACAGCCATCGAAAGGCAGGTCTCCTCACCTTCAGGGGGCACTTCGTGAATCCTCTCTTCGAGACGCCTCATCTCAATATCTCGGCGAGCCAGAGTCAGCCTCAAATGACTCAACTCCCGCTCCGCTTTAAAAAGCATCTCCCGAGACCGAGCAAAGCCCTAACTCAGTAACGCCTAGCTTAGAGCAGCGATATGATACCTCGTTACCCTGGAAAAGTCAACCAAAGAGAAGCGAAAATCACCAAGTCTAAACGGGACTATTAGATGGTTCTACGACTAAATAAAGTTACTCCAAGGTGATTCTAATGTAGGGATACAGGAAGTCTCATCGGTTGCCACAAAAGTCACTTTTCATGAAAATACAAAAAGTGGTGGTCAGTCCGCTATTAGGCTTCAATACAAAGAACCTCGACTAAAGAGGAAATGAAAGTACAACTGAGTCAGACGTCGATCTCTTTCGAATGATCCTCAGTCGCAGGATATTCGGCACTTCGTGCCTCGGCAACAGTCGCGAGGGGCATGACCCTTGGGCTTGCGTCTGCCTCTATCTCTTCGACCGCGACCTCGACCTCCTCCGCTTCCTCGTTCTCTTCGCCTTCCTCAAAGACATCGTCAAAACCCGAGACAGGGTCCGGGAACAGACGCCATCCAGCACAGTCGACGTCAGGGAATTTATCCCGAAATTAGTCAATAGCGCGGACATAGGCCTTTGCCATGTTCGCATAGAGGAACCCTTTGGCCTTCTCCATCGCTTGCTCTTCAGCCTCCTTTGCCGCCGCTATCCTCGCAGAAGCGACAACCTCCTCCTTGTCCTTTGCGACGCACTCTTGCTCCTTCAATAACCGAGCTTTGTCCGCCTCTAACTTGGCAATAGTGGCCTCGAGGTACTCCACCCTTGACCCCTTCGGCTCGGCTTGAATCCTCGATTGCTCGAGGTCCTTCGCCATCCTAGCTCTGTCGGACCGGGCCTTCTCGGTCTTGAGCTTCAACTCCTTCTCCAGTTTGGTCATCTTCTCCATCAGATGCCCAAAGTGGCAAGTAATCTGCATAAAAAGAGGAACTCAATCGTGTCAAAAAAAACAAAAGGAAGATTCCAAGAAGTTATAAGACTAACCGATAGCAGCTCGAGCAATCTCGAGCGCGTCATCGCCAACCGTCCCTGCCTCCAGGACGGCCTTGTCCTTCGGAGTAGCAAGATGCCAAACCGCCTGCATACAGGAGGACGAATTGCCGAGGAATCCGTCTAGCTTCCTGACTTGCCAGTCGGGGTCGAATATTTTCTTATGTTCCTCGGTCAGGAATTCCTCGACCTCAACAGTTAAGGGAGGCGCCACCAAGCCCAAAGCTGCCGAAATAGGGAAGGCCCCCGTATCCGTAGAGACCGACAGTCCCACCGAAGCCTCTCACTGCTGAACCACCGCAATCGCCTTCGAGGACTGCTCCACGGCGGCGACAAAAGACTTCGGCTTCGGCGAAGAAACCTTGCTGGCCACTCTCTTCCTCTTCTTAGGGGCCTTGCTACCCAGAATGCCGTGCCCTGCAAGCAGCTCTTCGAAATCCATCGATTCTGCAACGGAGGAAATTGTCGAGGTTAAGGGCAAATAAAATTCGACAGTTAAAAAATATATATATATGAGTTATGCCGAGCTAAAATGATAAAAAGCATACTGGGGTTTATATGGCTGAGACCCCCCTGAAGAGCGCCTCCTCAGTCAAGTCCTTCCAATCAAACTTCGATCGATCAAGGAGCGTCTGGACCATCTCATCTTCCTCGGGGCTAAGGAGTGGACTCTCCTTCACCCTCTTTGAAATTTCCTCGACCCAAGCCGTCGGGATGACCCAAGGTTCTCGACTTCGAATAAGGAAGTACTTATCCCTCCAATTTTTGATCGAGTCAAAACAGCTGACGAGCTTTGCACCATGCCTCGGAGCCAAGTAGAACCTAAACTCCGACTTGTGCTGCTGGTGAACCCGGTAGACAGTTCGCAGCACACTCAACCGAGGCTCGAAACCCGCGGCTTAGCAGTGAAGGATGAACCCATTGATTAGCCTCCATACGTTCGGCATATACTGAACCGGGCTGATCCTATACCATCACAGGACTTCAACAATAAAGGGATGAAGAGGCAATCGAACACCGGCTAAGAAGGCGTCAACAGGCCAAAAACACATGTCTACTGGCATCGGGGAGTTGGCCCTCACACCAAATCCTGGCAACATCAGGTCGAATTCACTCAAAATTTGAAAGTAGTCCCTGATCATTATAAAGTCCATTTCAGAGAGAATAGAGACGGTGTCATCGGCCTCCGAAGTCTCTCGAGCCTCGTTCTCCTCGAAGCTCCGTCCCAGACCGTACATTATACGCTCTGCCATGTCACCAAGAAGATCCCTAACTCTATGGAGTCCAGTAAGGGGCCCGGGCAACCTGCCAAACTCTCCCAATCTCCGCTCTGTCTCGACAATAGTCTCCACTACTGCCGAAGCGGACCCTACCACGGCTTTTCCCTTGTCGATTGCGGGAACTTGACTAAAGGTCGCCTTAAGGTCGACAATGGGGGAGGTCTTCTGCCTCGAGGGGATAATAGACAATTCTCTAAAAAGTAAGATAAGTTATCTAAAAATTACCTTGATTTGACGGCAACGGCCGGAAAAGATTACCGGTGACAGAATATTTCACTGGAAGCTCCCGTTAGACAGTATAAAATCGCTGAGTAAAAATTTAGAGAATGAGCAAATGAGGGGTGGGGGTGGAAATTTATAGAGAAATAAGTCATTGGCACATTCACTAGGTTAAAGAGCCCCCATTAGCGCAAAAGCCAGGCCCATTTACCGCAAGACGACAAGATGAGCAAAGCAAACCAAGTTACTTGACTAGTCAACGGCCAACGGTCAACGGTCAACGAGGCCACGTGTCGCCGTCTCGAAGTCCTCCTAAACTTCGGCAACATGTGCCAAGCACTCTTGCCACCGATGTCAAAATGCGAGAAATGGCGTTGACTAGTCAACGGTCAACGACACTACATGTCGCCCTCTCGAAGTCTTCCTAGACTTCGGCAACATGTGCCGAGCAGTCTTGCCACCGATGTCTAAACGCAAGATATGGCGTTGACTGGTCAACGGTCAACGAGGCCACATGTCGTCATCTCAAAATCGTCCTAGACTTCGGCAACATGCGCCGAGCACTCTTGCCATCGACGTCAAAATGCAAGAAATGGCGTTGACTGGTCAACAGTCAACAGTCAACGATGCCCCATGTCACCATCTCGAAGTCCTCCTAGACTTCGGCAACATGTGCCGAGCATTCTTGCCACCAACGTCAAAATACGAAAAATGGCGTTGACTGGTCAACAGTCAACGATGCCACGTGTTGCCGTCTCGAAGTCCTCCTAGACTTCGGCAACATGTGCCAAGCATTCTTGCCACTGACGTCAAAACGCAAGAAATTGTGTTGACTGGCCAACGCAAGAAATGGCGTTGACTGGTCAACGGTCAACGATGCCACGTGTCGCCCTTTCGAAGTCTTCCTAAACCGGCAACATGCGCCAAGCATTCTTGCCACCGACGTCAAAATGCAAGAAATGGCGTTGACTGGTAAACGGTCAACAGTCAACGATGCCACGTGTCGCCCTCTCGAAGTCTTCCTAGACTTCGGCAACATGCACCGAGCATTCTTGCCACTGGCGTCAAAATGCCAAAAATAGCGTTGACTGGTCAACGATGCCACATGTCGCCGTCTCGAAGTCCTAGACTTCGGCAACATGCATCGAGCATTCTTGCGACCGATGTCAAAATGCAAGAAATCGCATTGACTGGTCAACGGTCAATGGTCAACGATGCCACGTGTCGCCGTTTCAAAGTCCTATACTTCGGCAACATGCGCCGAGCACTCTTGCCACCGACGTCAAAATGCGAGAAATGGCATTGACTGGTCAACGGTCAGCGACACCACGTGTCGCCCTCTCGAAGTATTTCTAGACTTCGACAACATGTACCGAGCATTCTTGCCACCGACGTCAAAATGCAAGAAATGGCGTTGACTGATCAACGGTCAACGACGCCACGTATCGCCCTCTCGAAGTCTTCCTCAATTTCGGCAACGTGCCGAGCATTCTTGCCACTGACGTCAAAACGCAAATGGCGTTGACTGGTCAACGGTCAACGGTCAACGATGTCACATGTCGCCCTCTCGAAGTCTTCCTAGACTTCAGCAACATGTGCCGAGCATTCTTACCACCGATGTCAAAATGCGAGAAATGACATTGACTGGTCAATGGTCAACGACGCCACGTGCGCCCTCTTGAAGTCTTTCAAGACTTCGGCAACATGTGCTGAGCACTCTTGCCACCGACGTCAAAATGCGAGAAATGACGTTGACTGGTCAACGGTCAACGACGCCACATGTCGCTTCCTCGAAGTCCTAATGAACTTCGGCAGCTCTCGTCGAGCCTCCTCGACTTCGACCACCACCACGACACATGTCAGCCTGTCGAGATACCCAGGGGGTTCGGCAACTTGCGCCGAGTGCTCTTGCCACCGACCCCCACGTGAAGGAAAAACGTTTGCCTCCCGATGCGCGCCCACAATCAGAGCGCTCAGATCGAGCCACGGCAGCTGATACCAGATCAACCATTTGATCGTTCAGAAAATCGCACCGCTGACGTGATCGACGCTCCAGATTGCGCCACGTCGATATTTACTTGATTAGTTCTTTTATTTTTCGAATTAAGTATTTAAAAATTGCGATAAATAATTAAAAATTAATTATAAATTCTAAAAAATAATTATAAATTCGGGAAAAATATTTTTGAACTCCTGAAAAAATAATTATTAATTGGAGTGATTAATTGAGGCTTTCTGAAAATAGATTGTTGCTTCGCAAAATTGAATGAATAATTCAAAAAAATAATTTAAAATTAGAAAAAATCACTGAAAAATCCTGAAGATCCCACCAACATGTTTGAATACGAGGCGGGCTCAATTAAACGTTGTTAAGCCCCGTGAGCAATTCTAAAGCTCCAAAAGAACTCTGATAAAATCCCGTACGCCATTAAAAGAAGAAAACTACTCCCCAAAGGCTGTTAAACTCAGTCTTCGGGAGTGGGGGGCTCGTGATATGGCTAAAAATGGGATTAAATTCAGACCGTTCAAACCGGAGACGAATCTAAAAGCCCTCAGGGGTAAAACAGTAATTTCCACCACAAACGGGTCTGGATTGGGAAACTGGGTTTTTCTTCAAAGCCCAATAACCCAAAAACGAATCTATCCTATTGGGTATGGGTAGCAATCCGTTACAAACCAATTCAGATATTTAAAGAGCAATTCAACTTCGTGATTATCTCTAAGAGGCGGTTTTAACCAACTCTCTTATCATGAAACGAGTTTAAACTCTACATCTTATCCAAAAACACCGGAAAATAGGGATAAATGATTATCTCTAAACTGTCTCTTAAGGCGACTATAAATACCCCTCTCCCCCCACCATAACAAGGTAATCAATATTTTTCCATGCAGTGTAGTTAAAGGCGTAAGGCGCAACGCAATTTTACTACCCCGTACATAGCCTGAGGCGCAAGGCGCAATTTGAGGCGTAAGCCTCACTTAACCGAGGTGCACTACTACTTTTTTGGGTTTTAAAATTTATAAATAAGATTATATAAACAAGATCACATAATAGCACCAAAATTTATCATACAATGACCAAGATAACTGTGTAAGTTACACTGTTTTAAATTTCCTCCGATACGGCCAAAATTTCGTTTCGGCTAGCTTGCCGATACGAAATCACATATTTTATACTCTACATCATTTTAGACCGAAATGTGTAGATTTCAACCGAAATTACCAAAATATTGGCCGAAATATTGCCGAAATTGGCAAAATATCAGCCGAAATAGACACAAATGTTATTGTGAATATATATAAAAAAAAAATTTACTTTTTGCATGTCTTTCAATATAGGATCTTAAGCTGAAACAATGTGAGGATTTTGTATCGCTATTGTTTGTATATATATGCAAAGTCAAGTAAGTTTATTAACTGATACATTTTTCTAATCAATGCAAATTTAATTTAGTTATATACTTATATTACATTCTCTTCTATATTATTGTTAAATTATGCGAAGATTTACCGTAATTGATTCATGTCATTAGTTACATTATACAGTAATTTATATAATAAATGACATGTGGGACATATAATATCTTCTTTAGTAACAAAAAAATATTTATTGAGTACAGGAAATGAACATCCGATATGATAACATTTTCCCGAGATCTCCGATCCGATCCGAGTCCGAAATCCGAGATTTAAAACCATGGTAAGTTATCATTTTTGTAAAACTACAATGTGTTCCTCTGTAATGTATAACTATAATGTATTTCTTTTTTTTTAAGAGACTACTACGTTATAATGTATAACTACAATGTGTTTCTTGTCCCAAAGAAAAAGTGATACAATTTATTCCTCTATAAGACTACAATAATATTGTGTTAACCTTCAATTCATAGTTTCATACAGTAATGAGCATATTGTATTACAGTAATACAGTAATGAAGATACTTGTCATACAGCATACAATATTACAGTATTACAGTTTTAAGCATACAGTAAAACTACAATAGTATCAAATTAAATATTACAGTAATGAGCCTACAGTATTACAATATTACAGTCTTAGTAAATGGTAAGGTAGTTTAAAATATTACAGCAATAACATAAAATTAGCCGACCATAAAATTTGGTCATGCTCTACAGTGAGAAAAGATGCAATTGTTTGAAAAAGGCATGGTTTTATGATTATAGTAAATTATGGAATGAACTAGCTTCACAATTTTGTTTCAAAGTAACTTTGCAAAAATATCATAAGCAAAGATAGACGAACACCCAAGAAAGAAACCATACAAGTGTAAAATCAGAAAGGAAAGAAACCAGAATAGGAGTGGAGAGTCTAGAGGCTGAGGAGTAGGAGTGTCGCCGGTGCAGCTGATTTGCTTCCAATGTAGCCACCGATCTGCTGTATGTTGTCATGTTGCCGCCTAACTAATTCATTGTCACCGCCAGTGCTGTTGAAAGGGGGGATGAAAAGGAGTGCATATTGAGGGGTTAGAGAGGTGAAGATTGAGGTTACAGTTTGAAATTTGGGATGAGAAGTTGAGAGAGAATTGGAGTTATGGGATTTGAGAATGGTTGAAAGTGGGTCGGATTGTAAAGACGGGTTGGGTTGGGTCGGGTCTGTTCAGGCGTGCCTTTTGCTTGAGGTGCAAGGCTCGAGCCTTTGCTAAGGCTCGTCCAGGCGCAAGCCTGAGTAAAGCTTCAAACAAAGGGGAGCCCTAACTGAGACTTGAGGCTTAAACTACTTTTAAGCCTGAGCCATGAGCCTGAGGCCGAGACTGAGGCAAGCCTTCAACTACACTGTTTTCACGTAAACGCTCTTTCATAATCTTCCTGATTACTAACTTGAGCGTCGGAGGGTTCATCGCCGGGATCCATCCCGGTGTATCGAACTTTTTGCACGTCAACGACAGCGGCAAGAAACTAGTCAAACGCCAGTAAAAGTCAACAGGTTTGCCGTATTTGTTTCCAAAAGAATCCACAAATTCATCTGTTTGCTCCCACACCAAAATCAGCAACAACAATTACCATTCGGGGTAACGTAACATCTATTTTCATATATATGTTGCATTGTCGGCTGTATCATGCTCATTGTTTCTGAATGTTGTATTTTATTATAATAAATAGGAATACCAAATATTGCAACATAACTTATTTATAAAAACAACATTATGAATTAAAAGTATTAACATGATCGCTTAAATCGATATCTGGAGTATCTGATTCAGCTTCTATTCTTGTGTTGCCATGATCCGAACTGGCTTGACTTTTCTATTTGATCATACCAATAAATATTCAGATCGACATGGCATTTTGGAGTGAATATTCCGGACAAGGAATTGAGATGAGGGAATAAAATTTTCAAGTTAGAGGAGTGAAGTCAGATGAGTGCAGAGTGAGATAGTATGTAAAACGAATGTTGAAACTAGTATGAATATATAGGTTGAGAGTGAGATAAAGTGTGAAGGGCAAATTAGGGAGAAAAAAATACAAAAGAGAGTCCCTTCAATTTTTTTTTAAAGGATAAAATATGATGCAAATGATCCACTCTTTTGGCCCACAATTGTCGTCTGAGATATCATCTTCCGTCCGACAATTGATTAAAAAAATAAAAATAAACGGGACGAAACATGATCTATTGTACGTCTCTTTTTTTAAAGCCAAATTTTAGGTTCAATGACTACATCTACAACCCCGAATTTCTATTTCTAAATGCCAAATACCCAAATTTTGAGTTGGAACGACTACAGATGCTCTAACCTTCATATTTCCAAACTAGCAGCTGTAAGTATTTATGTATGTTCCAAAAAATCATCCGACATTACTAGATCCATTAAGTTAATGGAATATTCCTAAAATATGCTTCTTATTAGGTTTAAACCCACTAAGTAGTTTCTAAACCAACAAAAATACCCTCTTTCTTTTTAAATGTTTCTCTTCTCATCCCAATCTTATTTACTCTTCTACATTTCCTCAATAAAACCTAAACTTAAATTCATCCAATCTACTAATCTTCTCACCTAACCCACTTCATCTTGTTCTTCTCCTCCTTGAAAATCTTTTTTAAAACCCTAAACCTACCTAAAGAGAAGGGAAAGAAAAGAGTTAGCAAAAAAGTGAAAAGATAAGGGCAAAATAGTCATTTTAACCCATTTCTGTCCAAAATTTAACACCAAGTAATGTTAGGTGGTTTTTTCGATATATCTTACACAGGCTATTTTGGAAATATGAAAACTACATGTGCTATTTCGGAAATATCAAATCTTTCAATGGAAAAAAACCCTGTACATTTTAACTTTTTTGGGTAGTGCAAACTGTTGGTTGAGGGTTGCGCATTTCAGATTTGAAATCATGATATAAGCAGATATCCCTTAAGAAACAGTTATAGTTTTTCCAATATACACAAAGTGACAGAACGGTGTCAGATCTTAGGTTCTAATGGAAAGGTGGCAGAATCAAATGATGGCAATAATAGAGATGCTAAACGGATAAAATTCAGATACTAAACCTACAATTCAATCAAATAAAAAATTTATATTATTCACCAGCTTAAATTTACAAGTGTTCAACATTGTAGATGATTCAAATAAAATATGCAAAAGTCAGCATTAGTGAAGAACTTCAATTATTCACAAGTTCTGTTAGCATATACGTCTTATATAAATGCATTTTTCAGGTTCTGTTAGCATATACATCTTATATAAATGCATTTTTCAGGTTTCATCTATTATGTAAAACAAGCTCTTAAATAATATAATGTAAAATTGATGTTAATTGATGTTAGTTTAGAGATGAATTTTCGGCAGAATCTCAGGTATTAGTTGAAGAAAGCAACAAGCATATAAGGCAGGAAGCAAAACCAAAATAGAAGTTAAAAGGAAATTATTCCCTACTGGAAAAGGAGATATCTATCTTTCAAAGACAACTACCTATTAATTGTAGTAAATAGCAGTGTGTGGCAGGGTAAATGATTACATGCAAATACCACCAACTCACATCAGCATCAATGCATTTCAGCGAACCTCCATAATACACATACCATTTTCATGACTAGCAAAATATTGCTTTTTTAATCATCACTATGTAGCATATCCAATCTACTTCACAAGACGCACTATTTGATGTGATTGCAGCGAGAATATAATTGATTCAGCATACATAATGTACTAAACGTCCAGTGATAACAACACAGTTTCATGCATATCAATCTTTAAATACATTAACAGAAAACAATAAGCAAAATAAGTTGAAAGAACAAACCTGTTTCGCAAGATTGCAAGCACGATCTGGTGAGTTCAGGATCTCATAATAAAAGACCGAAAAGTTAAGTGCCAGTCCCAGCCTTATGGGATGGGTTGGGGTCAATTCAGCTAGAGCAATATCCTACACATTATGACAACCAGATGAATCAAGCTGAGACAAGAACAGCATAGGAAAAGTGAACCTTATTCACTGAAGGGGGAACAACGAAGGAGATCCATCACGAATATGAGTAATAACGATAGTCAATTAAATGAGCAAGGCAACTACCTGTGCAGATTTGTACGCAAGCAGCGTACTCTCAGCAGCCTCTTTCCTCTCTGCCCCGGTCTTAAACTCCGCAAGGTACCTTTTCACAAATTACTCAATGGTTCAAAATACTATTTTCCAACTTGTAAAATCGGTACTTGTAAAATCGGTAACAATTTCTTGTAAATCTACGTCACAAACCTGTGGTAATCACCCTTCATCTTGAGATAGAACACCTTAGACTCGGCAGCAGTAGAGGATGGGACAAGGTGTGAGTCAAGCAATTTCAAGATTCCAACACATATCTTGCTCAGCTCAGCCTCGATTTTGCCGCGGTACTCCTTGATCATGGATACATGATCCTCGTTACCCCGACTTTCCTCCTTCTGCTCAATGGAAGAGATGATCCTCCACGAAGCACGACGGGCACCAATCACATTCTTGTAAGCCACTGAAAGGAGGTTCCGCTCTTCAACTGTGAGCTCTTCAGTATGAACTGTTTTTGCCACCTTCTCCATGAACTCGACCATCTCCTCGTATCGCTCAGCTTGCTCAGCAAGTTTTGCCATGTACACATTTTCCTCGCGAGTTGACTCAACTGCCATCTTTGCCCAAACTAGTCTGTATATTTCTGTAAGCAAATCAGACGCACATCAAACTACTAAAAGTTTTCAATTTTGGTAAGACAGACAAGAAAGTTAAAGAATACAACAACAACAACAACAACAAAGCCTTTTTCCCAACTAGTTGGGATCAGCTACATGAATCCTCGTTTTCCATTCTGCTCGGTTTAGCGCAATATCTTCTGTAAGATCACAAGCTATCATATCTTTTATCACCGTTCCAACCCAAGTTTGTTTAGATCTTCCACTACCCCTAACTCTACCCTCAATACTTATCAAATCTCTCTCTAACGGGGGCACTACTAGGTCTACGTATGACATATCCAAACCAAGACAATTCTCTCTTAACTTATCTTGGATTGGAGCTACCTTTAGCTTGTCTCGTATATGCTCGTTTCTAATTCTATCCTTCATTGTTTTACCACACATCATCTGAGCATCCCCATCTCCACTACACTCATTTTTTGGACATGTTTCTTTGTTGCCCAACACTCTGCTCCATACATCATTGCTGGTCTAATAGCCGTCCTATAAAATTTAACCTTCAACTTCAAAGATATACGTTTGTCACATAAAACACCACTGGTACTTCTCCACTTAGGCCACCCTGCTTGGATCCTATGTATAACATCTTCACAAATCTCTCCATCTATTTGTATAATTGAGCCTAAATTCGAAAACGGTCTCTCTTAGGTATCTTTTGACCATCAAGCTTTACTATTTCCTCAGTTGTGTTCCGAATATCACTAAATTTACACTCCATATACTCTGTTTTAGTTCTGCTTATCCTAAAGCCTCTAGCTTCCTAAGGTTTCTCTTCACAATTCTAATTTAGCATTAACTCATGCTCTAGTCTCGTCCACTCAGACGACGTCATCGGCAAAAAGCATACACCAAAGCACCTCATCTTGTATTTCTCGCATCAATTCATCCATAACCGAAATAAAGAGATATCCTTAATTACATAAATATACTGAATAGTTACTCTTTTATTATTTAACACCTACCATACTAATCTTTATGGACTTTAATATATGCTTTTTCTAGATCTATAAAAATCATATGTAGATCTTTCTTATTCTCCCTATATTTTTTCATAAGTCTCCTCAGTATATAAATTGCTTCCATTGTTGACCTCCTAAGCATAAATCCAAACTGATTCTCAAGACACTGTAGACTGTAGTTTATAGTCTCAGTCCATATTTGATCACTCTCCCCCAAATTTTCATCGTATGACCCATTAATTTAATCCCTCGGTAGTTGGGGCAACTTTGTAAATCTCCTTTATTTTTATATATAGCTACTAAAATACCTTTTCTTCATTCATCGGGTATCTTCTTAGTTCTCAAATGATTTTGTTAGCCAACTCACTCCTACATCCCCAAGACACTTCCAACTTCAATGGGTATATCATCTGATCCTAAAGTTTTTCCTATTTTCATCCTTCCTAGAGCATTTCAAACCTCTGAGGTCCTAATTCTACGAAAAATTATATGCTCTCGACCAGAAAATTAAAGAATGTAAGAAGAATACAGCAAAGAGTTGGGAAATATTTAGAAATTTGAATTTTTCAAATTTTCAGAATAAATGGAAGTTACTTATAACCAGAATAATAACAAAATCTTTACCCCGGATCTTTGATTTTTTTTTGAAATGCTAAACTTTCAAATTAATTAGAGAACTATACCTGGTCACAAAAATAATTTGATTTTTTTTACTGTGACCATCCTTTGACTCTCAAACGCCGGGAAACGAAACGGTTTGTCTCCAATTAGTCCTTCACATCTTCTCTATTTTGTAAACTTGGCTCTTATTTTGATAGCAACATCACCTCCTTTGTTCTATCTTCTCATTTTAGTACTTCAGATTGTTTGTATTTTTAAGTTGGTCCCATGTTTTACTTTTATATTTTTAATAAGCTGGTCCAATATTTTGCGTTAACTATGACTAACATCAACAAAATTTTCATGCAAAATCATAATTTATAGAATATTAGATAGTGTTGCCAATCATATTGCAAAATAATATGGCCATTCTTTCAATCAATTTTTCTTTAGCATATCTAATAAATTTTAGAAATTTCATTGACAACAAAATAATAATTTTTAATTCTATGATCTATCTTTTAAAAGTAATAATTTTACGTTAACAGACAATTCTCAAATCTCAATTATTTTCAATATAAATGATATCTTTATATAAAACAAAAAAAGTTGAACAATAGAAACCACACTAGTCTTCGCCAATAGTGATACAAATAATTCTTAGCATAATTATCTCAATGACTATATTTGATTTTTCCCTCCGCACCTACATTTGATATAAACAAATCCTCAAATACAAATATCTGCCAATTGTTAGTCAATTATTATTAAGCAATACTAATAATTTGTAAGAAAATAAGTAAAAGATTTATTTTTATTTAAATACAATTCTAAAGTTGCATTAATGGTTAATAAAAAATATGCATATCTTTGGAGCAAATGGTAGCCACATACTCTCCATCTCATATACATATGTCAGTCGAGATAAAAATACTGCCAGCGGGATCTCCCGGCCTCTAGCTCACAAGACTAAAGTGATGTTTCATGCTATATCTAAATGGCACTCGCATTGATCGAAAATATTTGTCCAAATATATAACTAAAGAAAATTACAAGACCCAGTAAACTTTTTAGTATCAAACCCAAATATACAAATGCATGCATACACAAAGAGCAGAATGAATAAAGTATATGTATCTATGTATCTAGTTGTGAATCTATGAGTAGTTTTTCTACTCAACATGTTGTCCTCACAATCAAGAGCATTCATGCAACTATGTAAAATATGAGGTACTTATAAGAAAATTATTCTTTTTTATGTTAGCTCAAAAAGAGTAAAATAGGAATTGTTACATTATATATATGTATAAGTTATAAGGGGGTTCATTTGCAAAAGGTGCCTTCTCTATGGCTCATGTGTTGTTGAAATTTTAAAGGTAAGAGAGATTGTTTACTAAATATTAATAGGTTTTAGGGCTTTATATGTCAACTTTTTTTTCCTTTCCACCAATCTAGCATTGTGTTAGGCGCTTACAAGTGTTTATAGTCAGAACTTTAATATTTTTGAAATTGAACATATTTCTCAAATTAATTTGAAAAGGAGCCATATATATCCAAAAACTTCCAGATCTTTGAGGTTGAGTACATAAGGCTTTTCCTCCATTTACATATTATAAGGGTCATCAGACTCATCACCTTTGCCAAATCGGGCCCTCTTTGGAAATGAGGTTAAGTTTAGAGAACTAGAGCTTCATACCATATATTTCCTAACTGTTCGAAACTCTAGTTATCCAAACACATAACCTCATTCCAGAATAGGGCGTTAACAATTGTTATATACAACATAAATAACTCGACGATCCAAGTTTATCAGTCCTACTCCTAGTCCTCACTGGACAGTTAGCTATAATTATGTGTTGCTTCCTAACATGCACCAACAAAATTGCTCACTTTAGCAAACATCTCAACCAACTATAGACTTTACAGAAAATTTAAGGCCTTAAATCTTTACATATAAGTGCCCCGCAAGTTGAGCAATTTCATAAACAATCCAATCCTCCCCTTCCAATTTCTTATAAAGCCACTATCCTCTCTTCATACAAACACAGAAGATCGAGTTAATGAACATAAAAAGATTATCATATATAATTAAAGCCATAAACATTCAGATCTCAATGGTTTTGTACAAATTTAGTAATATTACAAAATATTTTTAAGGGTTTTCAATCAAAATCTTAAACTTACACTTGATCTAACTTCCATCTCGATCTAGGCTCTAATCTATCATAAATCTAACATGTATTGCAAACACAATAAAATCACACATACCAGATTTAAAGGCTCTATTAAGAAAAATACGAAAAATCCTAGATCAGGAAAAAGGGCAACGCTTTCACGCTTATTACAGTAAGAGGTAACCGACCTACGAATATGTTGTAGAAAAAATTTTAATTAACGTAAGAAATGAGGGGGAAATTAGGGAAGTTTTTCGTACCTTAAAAAAGGGGGAATTTGGGAGCGTACGAAACCCTAATTTCTCTTCCTCTTCTTTTTTGCTGTGTCGATGGTTTTGTTGGTCGACTCGGCGCTTTGCATTCTCCGTTACTAGTAATTTAGACGTACAATAATTTCAAAAAATAAAATGGAAACTCCGACGTAGGGAGGATTTATACCGAAAACCTCTTTTATATTAGTTATGTACGTGCATTGCATATGTTGATAAAATAACAAATAACATTAAGGTCTTCTTCAATGATAATATTAGAGATTAGAGATTAGAGATATTAGAGATTAGAGATTAGAAATTATAGATTAGAGATTTAGATATTAGGTCGCATTAAAGTTTTCGGGTTTACTGAGTATTGCAGATTTATGAGCCGACGGCCCAACAAATGTTAATTTGTGGTTCGGACCGAGCTCGATCTAGTTATTATCTAATTGGCTCCGAACTCTAAAACCAAATATTTGATGTCCTACTCCTAAATTCCTAAAACTAATAATTTACACGTGTGATGCCCATCTTAATAAATATAGTTCTTTTTTAAAATAAAAATTCAGACGTATTCTAGATTTGAACCTAAGATCTCCTTTATAATAGTTATGCACGTGTATTGCACGCGTTGGTAGATACTAAGGTCTTCTCTAATTATAATATTAGAGATTTACACGTGCAATGCACGCCTTAATAAATATAGTTTTTTTTTAAGTAAAAATTCAGAAGTACTCTAGGTTTGAACCTGAGAACACCTTTATAATAGTTATGCACGTGCATTGCACGCATTGATAGATTGACAAATGACACTAAGGCCTTCTCCCATTATTAGATTAGATATTAGAGATATTTTCAAGCACATGTAATGCATGTAGTATAATTTAAGGGTTTTTTATCTTTGGCAGAACACTGGTGCAACATAAGCTACGTTCTTCAACTCTAGCATTGCAATGACGTCGACAGGTAGGAGTTCAACATGGTTATCATGGACCTGGAGCTCGTTGACATTTTGATCTCATATAGCCTATTTACTTGGTCCAATATGCAAGCAACCCCTAGAATGCTAGTTTCATTTGATTGGGAGACCAATTTTCCCTTAGCCTGCTTCGAATTCCTTCCGAAACCAGCATCAGACCATGTTCTCTTCGTCATTTCCACTAGTGAACAGAACGCTACGAAGCTGGCTAAATTCAGGTTTGAGAAGGCCTGACTTGAAGTTCAAGGATTTCACCACATGGTTATGGAAAATTGAACTCTCCCTATCCAGGGAACAAAAGCGGCAGCTGTTTATGATGAAAAAATATGTAAACTTTGGTCCAAACTAAGGAAATGGAATCACAGTAGATTTATGACTATCTAGAGAACCAAATAGACTCTTCAGGAGGGCATTGACGTACTTGGAAGACTATAGGAGATTAGGGACCTCACATAAATCAAATGGAATCGGTTACTAAGCGTAAGGGAGGATATTGCCCAGTTGTACAAGGTAGAACAAATTAAATGGTAGCAAAGATCTAGAATTTCGCAATTCAAAGAGGAAGATGCGAACATAGCCTTTTTTCATCGGGCAGCTGGTGCACGCCGGAGATCCAACCTTATCTAGTTGGTTTAGATAGATGTCAACAATATACAAGAAGAGGAGGAAGTAATACAAATCTTCCATAACCACTACAAAACCCTCTTCGGACATAAAAGAGAGTTTATATCTCCACTAAGAGATGATTTTTGGTAGGAAAGGTCAGAAGATCTGGATCACGCCCGGGTGGCCATTGAAACTCCATGGAAGAGGAGGTGAAGAAGGTCGTCTCCCATATGGGTAGAGAGAAAGTACCAGGACCAGATGGGTTCCTGATACTATTTTACCATATCTTTTGGGCAGAAATTAAAGATGGCATTATGACAGTTTTGGCAGAATTTTATGACTATAAACTAAAACTAGGCAGACTAAACTTTGCAGATGTATTCCTCATGCCAAAGAAGTAAGACTCATGTAGAGTAAGTGACTTCCGCCACATAAGTCTTCTCAACTGCTCGGTCAAAATCATTACTAAGATCCTTGCTAACTAATTAGGAGGGATGATAAATAGATTGATTAGTAAAGAACATACCGGCTTTATTAAAGGGTGATTCATTTTAAACTGCGTAGCTACAGCAGAAGAAACCATTCACCAATGCCACACTTCACAAAAGTTGCCTTCTGAATCTAAACCTCGGGAAAGCATATGATTCAGTTGAGTGAGATTATCTGTTGGAAGCACTTAACGGCAGAGGGTTCGGAGACAGGTGGATCAGATGGATCTGTCACTACCTCACTACTAGTAGGATGTCTATCATGATGAATGGAACGACTAGTCAACAATTTTCTTGTAAGACGAGGACTAATACAAGAGGACCCTCTTTCCCCCTCTTATTCACGATCGTTGTGGATGTCCTTAAGTCCATGATGGACAATTGCAAGGATGAGTGATGGGTCTCCCCAATAGCCCGGGGGGGGGAGGAGCGGGGGAATTGCCAAGGATGTACTATATTGCAATACGTCAATGATACGTTACTATTTGGAAATGGCGATTCGGGGGAAACGATAACATTCAAAGGTGCTCTATTCATTTTCGAGGCTTGGTCGTGGCTACGGGTCAACTTCCACAAGACTGCTCTAGTACCTATTGCCATGTGTGAGGAGGAGGCAAAGGAGCATGCTGTCATCGTAAACTGCCATATTGACAACTTCCTTATCTAATATCTTGGGCTTCAAGTTAGACCAAGTAGACTAAAAAAGTCAGACTGGTAATCGATTATTGACTAGGAGGAAGATAGGTTTACAGGGTAGAAAGGTAAATCCCTTTCTCTGGGGCATAGAGTGACTCTTATGAACTCTGTACTTTCCAACCCTTTAACTTATTACTTGTCTTTTGAAATGCCATGATGGATTATTCAAAGGATTGACTGAATTTGAAAACGATTTCTATGGAAAGGGGCAGACGCCAATATGGGTAGTTATCACCTTATTAAGTGGGAAAATGCATGCATGAGGAAGCCGCACATAGGACTAGACATCATTGATCTGAGAGACATGAACTTGGCTCTTCTTGGAAAGTAATGGTGGAAAGCATTATACTTGAATGGAGAAGGTTGGCAAGAATTTATTCATTCATATCTCCGTGAGAAGGGCACACGATCTCTAGGCTTCCGTGTTGGCTCGACAGTCATGATCTGGAGAGGAGTTTCCAAAGCCTATAAGTCGTTTAACAGCTGTGTAACATCTTTCATCGGTAACGATCTTTCGACCAAGTTTTGGTGGGATAAATGGTGTGGAGCACACGCCTCAAAGAGTGGTTCTTAGATCTATATATATGAGCATTCAACCCAACCATACATCACAGTTGCTAAAACATGGCAAAGAGGAACATGGAGACAACCTTTCAGATCTCGCCTCAACCAGGAACTCTAACTTAAGTTGGAGGAACTTCAACTACATATAGCGCAATCAGGGGTGAAGTGCTCCCAAGGCTCATATAAGAGATCATGGGAGTTTGAGAAGAATGGAACTTTGGTGTGCCCATCTATAACTGTATTCACTTTAAAGGATGTTGACCGAGATGGTCATCAATAATCTACATGGCCAAAGCTCCTCTCTAAGTAAGGGTTTTCTTGAGGTTCTCAACGATGCGATACTCACATGGAAAACCTCGTTAAAAGACAACTTGGCATCATTACCAACTGTTGGTTATGCAATACGCCTGTTGAGTTTAGAGACCACTTGTTCCTAGAGTGTCATAGGAGTAATGTGATTTTGTTCGAGCTCCTGAGGGTCATCGAAACAAATGACTACACCATGACGTATGATGACTTGCGGGTGAGTCCTAAGTTTGCTAATGTCCGACAAGAGACGAAGGAAGCATGGTATATCACCACCGTCGCAACAACCTGTATTTTATGACTTGATAAAAATAACTTTTACATTCGTGGGACTTGTAATAATATATTCTGGTATATTAACTCAAATCATGTATTTTATTTCTTTCTGAGGGAGGGAGATCGCCAGAGCTTTCCAGGTGGATGTGTACGAAGACGGGGAGATAGAGATTGGGTCGACACTTGATTAAGAATCCCACTATCCAAGGATGTTGTTAGAGGAATCTCCTGTTTGTTTTCATGCACTCTAGACATTACTTTTCTTGGTTGGATTTGTCTCATCCTCACAGAACTGTTGGATGTTTTAATGTTTCACTTATGTCTGTTTCTTTTCTTTTCTTTCTTGTACAATTGTCCAGTTCTCAGGATTTTTCCGCTATCATTTTATTAATGAAACATGGTGGGTATGCTCCACATTTTCCTTTTTTTGTAAAAAGAAGAAAAAAAAAGACAAGACGTTAGCTTTGCAATATAGATTAGTCCATATTAGATTATTAAATTGAAGATCATATATAGGTTTAGGTTTAGACTAATACATGAAAAAGAAAATACTACAAACTATTTAATCCAAACCGATTCACTAAAATGTTGCTAATCTTACTCCATCGGTCTTGTGGCTTCGAAATATACTCAGTTTCTCTTCGTGAATATCACATATACCTCTCTCAAATGTATATTTTTACATTTGCCTCTAACAATGTGCGCCTCATCTCATAGTTACCCTTCTAGCTAAGATTATCTAAAAGACATCAAAATAGTAGAAAATGTTTAATTTTCTTTAATAGACTTAATAAAACTGTCACACTCTGCTTCCCAAAAACATGGAATACGAGCGCGTGACGAAGCCCAACGAATGATTTTAACATCATCCATAAGTTGTAGGATCGACTTAGCATCATAACAAGAATATAACAAGATTTATATATAACCAAGCATGCATGAATAATTTATTAAGCAAAAGAAAACAATTGAAACAATAATAATATTCAAATAGTTTTCAAGTCTAGAACAAAAGGAAAAAACTCGGGAACATCAGCCTGTTACAAGTTCTTAAGCAGAAAGAATAAATAATTCAAGAAAAACAAATCTTCTAAGCAAGTCTTTTCTCCACTTGAAGACTAAAATCTCTGCTCACCAATTCCAGCAGGTAGCTGGTCACCAAAGTCTGCTTAATAAATATAAAAAGGGAAAAATAGAGAAAACAAGAGAAAATGCCCTTAGTGCAAGTTAGGACCACAAATAGTAAAAACGAGTACAAGTAATGTGGAACAAGAATTAGAATCAAGAATGTAACAGGGATACAACAAATAGTGGAAATCTAAGAACTAGCTAGCAAGAAGGACAACTCGAGTAAACAGACTGGATACAAATGCTAATAGTGGAACAAGTGACAAGTGAATATGTAGGGATATCTAACTTCAAGTGACAGGCATCAAGTACAAGTGTCAGGTAACAAGTCTCAAGTCTATTGTCAAGTTGTCAAGTTGTCAAGTACAAGTATCAAGTTGCAAGTGTCAAGTACTATATTCAAGTATCAAGTCTCATGTAACATGTCATCAAGTATCAAGTAAACATATATCAAGTTCAAGTTTCATGTTTCAAGTCTCATATATCATGTAATCAAGTAACGTGTAAGCATGTATCATGTTCAAGTATTGTAGTTATTACTATCTAGGTAGCACTTTATGCATCCATACTTTTACTACATGGTTGCTACAGTCAATACAATTTCATTTAGGCCTAGTAATGGAGTTTATAGGGCGGTGTACTCAGGTATCAAGTATCAAGCAGGTACGGTTCATGAAGACGAAAATAAATAACAGGTTCACGAAGCAAGTTCGTGGATACTAACAGGTTTAAGACCCACACCGTGGGTTCATAAATACAACAGGTTCATGAGCCAAGTAACTGGCTCCATGAATACATCAAGGTGCAACAGGTTCATGAACCGAGTACTGGGAAACACAGGCCCCCTTCCGAGTATACTTACCTATATTGTCCACTACTATGGTCTTTCCCTTAAACCCCGGCTTGAAACTTTTATTAATTTTTATCAGGCAAGCATGCAAGTATGCGAAACAAGTCAAGGAAACATAATCATGGACATGGGACAAGTTTGAGATAATTATACAGCATATCCGAGGGTCAACACGAATAAGAATATTACGAACAACGAAAATCTCAAATCTGGACAGCACGACGTTGCTGTACCAAAACTGTGATTCTCGTTGCTATGAGATAGCGAATGTGAATCCGTCAGGAGATCTAGAAACTAGACTCCTGCTTGGTTCCAATGCATATAATTAAGGTACGTAAAAGTTATGGAAACATGTATCAAAATAGCGAACTACACTGCTAATGTGTTTAGGCAGAATTTGTGTATTTGAGTATATACATGTGAAACATGGTAGAAATATTGTTAATTAATTCTAAGAAAATTTGAGAAGGTTCTCTAGGGTGTCCAGCAATATTATATAAAATTTCAAGTCAAACGCTTACTGTTAACATAATTAAATTAATTTGCAAACTAAAGATGTGCAGCAGTTTTGTGAATCTGTGACTACCGACACAGCTGTAGTAAAACTGCGATATCTCCTAGATCGTAACTCGGAATTCAAAAATTCTGGATGCTATATATATCTAGACATCTAGAGCTACATTTACTGTTCAGGGCTCGGGTTCAGATTCTAACCTTAAAGGGGTCAAAACAGCAAGTAAAGTTCAGGACAGCAACATGAGGGAATGTCTTACACGTATAGGTTGCATGATAATTGGTTGTTAGGCGTCTAGATTAATATGTGATACATATACGGGATAATGGTTATAAAAACAGCAAGTAGCATTTATTTATCAACTCAAATGGGTGCAAGTTCATCGCATACAAGATATAACACATATCTACAAATCTAGGGTTCCTTAATTTCATATGTTCAAGTATCTAGGTGATAAAATGAGTCCAAGTAGTTGTAATATAATACAATGAAATTGTTGTGACTCTTAAGATTATGAAATTGATGAAGATTAATATTTTATCAACAATGACGAGTCAAAGAGGAGTCACAACTTCTAACCATCTGCGGTATTTTCAAATTAACGCTTATACTAGAACAAAAATATGTACAAGATGAATACTTGCCTTGAATTGACGACGATTAGATCTGCTAACTAAGGAAAACGGGATCGAAAAACCCTGGGCGAAATCTCCCAAAAGAACGTGCAAAGCACGTGCAAAGATTAACAGTAAGGAGTGAATTCCCCACACCAGATCTGGCCAGAACAGGGGACAGCTGTAACGCCCCGCCCCAATACTCAGACAAATTATAAATACTATGTAGTACAACTGCCCACCACAGGCTGCCTCCCAAAAGGTGGTTAACTGGATTGGTGACTCTTGATCATTAGCTAATAGTATTTATACTCAAATTATCATATCAAACCTCCCATGTGGGACTAACTTTCTCAATCTCAATCTCAAATCACGCGCACACCAGTCGACTGATCTACCCACCAGTCGACTGTTCGCTCGAGATCTGGGGTATTACATACACCCCCCCTTAGGAATCAGCGTCCTCGCTGAGTACAGGGCACACATCTAGTGTAGGACCGCCCTTTCTAGGCGATGTAGTATAGTCCCTTATCCCGGAGATCAGTCATTCTCAACACCGCAGATCGGATACCACACTCAACACCGATCCCGGAGATCAATGACTCTCAGCACCGCAGATCGTAGGCCTCTCCTACACCCGGTGTCGAAAATCGGCTCTGATACCATTTGTAACGCCCCGCCCCAATACTCAGACAAATTATAAATTCTATGTAGTACAACTGCCCACCACAGGCTGCCTCTCAAAAGGTGGTTAACCGGATTGGTGACTCTTGATCATTGGCTAATAGTATTTATACTCAAATTATCATATCAAACCTCCCATGTGGGACTAACTTTTTCAATCTCAATCTCAAATCCCGCGCATACCAGTCGACTGATCTACCCACCAGTCGACTGTTCGCTCGAGATCTGGGGTATTATATACACCTCCCCTTAGGAATCAGCGTTCTCGCTGAGTACATGGCACACATCTAGTGTAGGACCGCCCTTTCTAGCTGATGTAGTATAGTCCCTTATCCCGGAGATCAGTCATTCTCAACACCGCAGATCGGATACCACACTCAACACCGATCCCGGAGATCAATGACTCTCAGCACCGCAGATCGTAGGCCTCTCCTACACCCGGTGTCGAAAGTCGGCTCTGATACCATTTGTAACGCCCTGCCCCAATACTCAGACAAATTATAAATACTATGTAGTACAACTGCCCACCACAGGCTGCCTCTCAAAAGGTGGTTAACCGGATTGGTGACTCTTGATCATTGGCTAATAGTATTTATACTCAAATTATCATATCAAACCTCCCATGTGGGACTAACTTTCTCAATCTCAATCTCAAATCCCGCGCATACCAGTCGACTGATCTACCCACCAGTCGACTGTTCGCTCGAGATCTGGGGTATTACAACAGCGGTTCGGATCCCCTACGCCCAAACACAGAACAGCCAACGATCCAATGGGACGCCTCCTACACAGCAGATCGGGCTGAACAGGAAATGACCTCTTCGGATTTGTTGTGGGTGAACACAGGACAGCCAAACGAACCAATGGATGGCCGTCTTCTTACTCACGATAGCAGCGAGCGGGAGAGGGAGTAGCGCCGGCACCGGCGACACCACGGCGACTTCACGACTGCGGAGGCACAGTGGGAGGCGGTTGCGTCGATGACTGGTGGCTGGTGACGGCTTCGACGGTGCTGGCGACTCTGTTCGTGGGTTGAAACAGAGTGGGGAAATGGGGAATTGGGTTCACAGTGTCGAGGCGAGGATGGTGGAGGCAATCGGAGGCGAGGGTGTTGACGATGAGAGGGAGGCGAAGCGGCGAGGTGCTGGGGTGCGATGAGGTTAAAGGCGGAGTAATGGTGGAGAGTTGAGTTCGAGAGTTGGGTTCGATGGGTCGGAGGAAGAAAGGAGCGGGATGAGTGGGACAGCGATGGGGGTTGACGAGGGCGAGGAAGTGGAGAGGAGAGGGAGGCGATGGTGATCGGAGATCGATGATGGAGATGGGTTTGGGCGTTGGACGAAGGAAGAAGGAGACGGGAGAGATGCGAAAGAAGCAGGAGGTTAAAGGAGAAGGGTAGCAGCGGGTTGGATGGGGTCTGCACAGTATTAGGTTAGGGGTTAGGGTTAGGGTTAGATTAGGGTTAAATAGTATAGGGTTTCGGGTTTTTGGGTATTAGGGTATCGGGTTTGAGATGGATCCAACTAGGGACTCAGTCAAAAATCAATAAAAAAGGGAATAAAGAGATAAACGACATGAAACAGCTCATCTCTTCATGAAGAACGACACAAAAGAGCAGGATGAACATACAATTGAATTAGACATAGACACCCAAAAATTGAGTTGAAACAAAATAACGATTTTATTCGAACGAAAACAGAATACAGGATCTCAAATTGAATACAAGAATACCAGCAAAAGAAAAATACAGTAGAAAAAAAAATACAAATACGGGAAATAGGAGTTACAAAAACATAACTGAAATACCCTTCCTCTACCGTTCTAATTTCAATTTCTTACTTCTTTTAAACTCAGTTGATTGTAAATTCAATTGAAACACATAAACTCTTCCTAAAATTTTCGTCTTTGTTATTAAGATAAGGACAAATTTACAGTACAACTTTGTACCTTCCTCTTCTCCCTCACATTTCGTGCCACCATCAATCTTACGAATTTCAAATACATGTAGGTAGAGACAAATGTTAGGGGTAAATAAGAAATGAGCCTCACATTATTAGGGACCAATGTGAAAATATATATCTTTAAAGAATATATATGATATCAGTATATTTATTAGGAGTATATGTGTTAAAAACTTTTATATAACAGCTAAAACAAACCATACAAAGCAAAATATTATGAAGTAGTTATACAGCATGAGGTAAAGGAAGAATGATACATGATGTGGGTAAATAATCTAGCACAAGCGGAGCTGTCTGATCCCCTCTAGATCCGCTCATCCATGATGATCTGGCTTGTGGATCCAACATGCCTTCCATCAACTCAGGCCCACAGAGAAGCGGGTCAACCCGGCCCATTAGGGTTAGGGCACCCACTTTCTCTGCCTATAAATACGAGACCCCCCTTCTCTTTAAAGGTAATGAACTTTTCTCCACATGAACCTTAGCTTTCATTTATCTTAGTGCGTAACCCCCAGACCCGTTTATACGAATTTTTATTTTTCTTTTCATCGTATTCTTGTATTCCAATTTTCTTATAAATTGCTTCTTTAAAATCTATTATATACATCTCATATTTGATCGATCTAAGCCTGTATATATATATTTTTTTTATTCTCTTGAATCTCATTGCTTCCATTTGAATATCTGATTAATTTGTTTGAACCCAGAAATTCCAATCCATACTATTATTTATAACTATTTAATTATTTGTTGATTTATTTATTGTATGAAGCCAAACCAAGTATATTATTATTACTTTGATTTATTATTATTATTATTATTATTATTATTATTATTATTATTATTATTATTATGAAAGCCAGAATTTCATTCTATTGATCTTTTAACTGGATTTAAGCCCAAGCTCTCATTCAATTCTATCATTTGTTAAATTATTTTGTAAGCTCATATTTAAACTCTCAACCCCAAGCCCACACTTTTATATCCTACACAAATCCTATCGGAGCCTAACTCAAACCTGTTAACCCGTTAACTAGAACCCAAGGCCTACCCAAATACCCCCTTAACTGCACACCCCACTTTACTAACTAATCCCTTATTCATCTCCCCACTAATCCATCATTCTCTTTAACTAACCACTTAATCCCTATTATTATTTCTTAATAATTATTAATTTATTTAATCCCCCGCCTAATCCTTCTATTTCCTCTAACAACTCCCCCGACTATTTCTTCTCCACCTTCTTCTTCTCCTCCCTCATTCAGAACCCACGCCTGCCAGCCCCTTCCTCGACCTCGCCATTCACAGCGCCGCACACCATGAAACACCCCGAATTTCAAAATACAACTGAATTCGAAATTCCACAGGATCTTTACACTTCTTTCGTACAATTTTATAAGGAAATAAAGAACTTTTGTTACATCAGAGTTTACAATTACATTACATATTTCCAGAGGAAGCAAATTACAACAATTTACATAAATTGAAATGTATAACACTTGAATCATTCCTTAATCAGCATGCATTCTTTAATCTTGTTAACCACTTTATCCTGCATAGAAACTGTGGGCGTGTCAGTTGCTTATAACTGACGAAATATTATACACGGCTATCCTCTCTATGCCGAAAATAGTATAACAATTCTCAAATACTTAAACAACTACAAACTTGATCACAAACATAACTACAAGGGGCTATCCTATAGATGTCGTGTAGTGTGGTGCACTTAGTCCGTAATGCAGTTATGTATATTATATGACACTAATGCGCACTTGTTCAGATTCTATGCATCCTATACTACATAGGTCTGAGGGCAAGCCCTTAACCGTTCTTCATCTTGTAGGGTTCAATCCATCATCATGACTTAAACTACTTTAGTAACTACGATAAGTATCCTAGATGTTCTATGAGTACGAGCTTATGTCCAGACAGCCTGGAGGAGAATCTCACGTCATGTTATGACGCATCGTGAAGAACCTATGGACAATTCAGCCTCCGTCATAAGACATGACACCACCCGCAGTCACCAAACACCCCACGAGCGTCGCCTGTGGTACGGACTCCTAGAGACATATCCACGTCATGTCACGATGCATCGTGAAGACAGCTTGTGAATACTCTCACACCATAGCTCCGAGGCCCTCATACTCATGTTTTTCTCTTATTTTCATCACATCTTCACTATGTATCTAGTCCTTAGTTATTTGAATCATGAACAAAATCAATTCTCAAGAGTTAGCTCTTCCACTATACCGGTCTCAACCGTTTATATCACATGACCCAAATCTTGGTCGTTCCATTTCAAATTTTATTTCAATATATTTCTTTTCGATGCCAGTATGAGGCTTAGCTACACTCTAGTTCTCAATTTCAATTCATAATCACAATATTTGAGTTCTCATACTCATATAGTTCTTTTTCACAATTAACATGATTTTAATTCTTTCCAATAATTCAATGTTCCACTTCAATTCATAACATTCTCATTCAAGCACAGCAAGTCTTAGTTTCTGTACTATTATTTCTTTTCCTCCAAATTTCAAAAATCATATTTCTCATTTACTTTTCAAAGCACACATTACCCAAAATAATAACAAAATTCTGAATGAAACACACACCAAGTTCTTTTTACACAAAATCCTTTTTTTATAAATCTAGCATAACTCAAAAGTCACTTTTATATTTGTACTTGTGCAAAATATCAATTTTTATAAGGTTCTACTCAATTTTTCCTCTCACTCTATTTAAATCAAGTCGAAATAGTGTACAATTATTTTTCATGAAGTCTACATATTTTTATAACAATTATAGGATTTTTTTCGAATTTTAAAGTCACAAATCACCAAAAACTAAAAACAAACAAAAGTTTTCAAATTGCTGAGTTCGGGAGTCGAACCAGCCACCACAGACAAAGCTAGCGCACGCGCTAACCAAAGGGACAGAGCGCAACCACATCACAAGGATGGTTCAGATTCATTTGAGTCCAATCTCGAGTTCGGATTTCTCCAAAAGAAAATAAAATGACAAAGTCTCTTGTTCGGTTTCGAACCTGAGACCAAGGCCAGAACTCACGCTACAGTAAGCGCGCCCAACACACTCGCTAACCAATTAGGCTAAGTGGCCAACTGATATGAATTGGGGTTTTAGGGGGTTTGATCTTAGTTTCGGTTCATTGAACTTTTTATGAAAAGCAAATAATTTAAATTTCGTTTCTTCTCCATTTTCTTTCAAAAATTCCAGAACATAACTTTTATACATTTCTAACATATCAGTAAATTCAATCTTGATTTTTGACATAAAAACATCACTTTTCTATTTGACGACAAATTTGTCTACAATTTCAAAAATGTACAACCAAAATCGTTTCTTTTGTAAATTGGCATTCAAACTTCTCGTATTTCTTCTTATTATGACTATTAATATTACTTAATTATTTCAGTAACAAAAATCTCTTTTTCTCATTTAACCATTGAAATAGCAAATTCACCGCTAAGCATGATTAACATTTCAATCCAATTAAGCATACAATCATGTCTCCTTGGTATAGCACAAATCATCAATTAAAGCATGGTAGAAATGTCAAAATTAAACTAACTATCAAAATTTGCAACTAATTATCATTCTTTTCGCACAATCAAGCATTCTAATTTGTCCTAAACATATGGCTAGAATAACTATGTCTCTTTTCAAATGCATCAACCATACTCTAGCATGAACCTAGTTAGAAGTGTAAGAGAATCACCCACCTTTGATGGAGTGAAAAACAAACAAACTCCTAATGATCTCCTACAACAATCGAGTGAAGCCGTCTCCTCCTAAATCAAGCCACCAAAAAGCTTCTCCTCCTAATGATGCCGCAACTCGAGCCTTGCCCCTTAGTGTAGACCGGCCTCCTCCTTGGGTGAAGAACAAAATAGCACACATTCTCTCACATCTCCTCAATCTTTTGTCTCACTCAAATTACTTCTCTTTCTTTTCTTTCTATTCTTTACTTTCAAAAATTCTCAGTGTGAGAATGAAGAGTATAGGGAGGGGTAATTATACAATTTTTTAGGGTGAATGCAGGGCTAGGATGTGATCAAATGGTTAAAGATCAATGGTCTAGATGAACTAGGGAGTTATTAAAAACTACCCATGATACACAACCACCTCTCCACCACTTCCATCTCTCCCACATCCCTCCATCACAATCCGGCCTAGGTAAAGGTGTGCAATGCTCACCCTAGTGTAATGCCCCGATTTTTCACTTAATGAAAAATTATTTATTTTTGCACGTAGTGTGCACGTGCAATATTTTTGGTAAATATTTTCATCATGATGAGTATAGATATTTAAATATGTGCTTTTAATTATTTTGTATAAAGCCTTCTTTCAATTAGACATAAAGCCCTTTTTCTTAAAGCCCAAAATTTAATTCATTTATTTTATTTTAAAATTACTATTTTGGCCCATAAACTAAAGCCCATGAGTTAATTTATTTTTAAATATAACTTGTCATGTAGGATACAATTTAAAGATTATTTTTATACAAAATTTAATGTACAAATTTTTTGGAGGCAAATGCTTGCACGTGCATTGCACGTACACGTGCATAGTGCACTCCCAAGCATGGCCGGATTGCATTTTGGAGGGAATGGGAAAAATTTGAGCGGGATCATGGTGGAGTGGTTACTTGATCATGGGTGGTTAGTATAACTCCTCCTTAAATCATAGCCATTTGTTCCTAACTCCTACTTCAATCTTAGCCATCCATTTCTCTAGATTTTTAGTATAAATACCCCCCCCCCATGGCTAGTTATTCTTGTGCTTATTAATTCTTCCAAACCTATAGTCTAAAATACATTATCTAGTAGTTTATTTAGTGAGTAAAAGATTGAGTTGTGTGTGGGAGTTGTGCTTGCAACAAGAAGAGGAGGCCGGCATAGGAGAGCTCTCGGTTGGCTTGTGGAAGTGCTCGGTTTTTGGTGTTCTTGGAGGCTCGAGTGCGCGCTTCTAAGAGGAGGATCGTTCGTGTGCAAGGACTTTCGCTTAGGAAGTTGCTAATTGTATTTGTCTCTCCATTTAAGGTGGGTAAATTTTCCCTATTTCTAAACAGGAATGCATGCCAGATTTAATTAGAAAAATGATGCATGAAAATGATTAATAAGAATACACATTTAACTGGAAAAATGATCCCTAATTGATTGATTTGTTGATATGCAAATTATATGTATTTCTATTATTAAAATTCAAGTTGTGTGCGATATGAATATGGCTATGAATTGTGTAAAGAAACATTCGTTAGTAGCATGAAAAATTATGTGCAAAGATTAGTATATTGACTATGTCGCTTTATGTGCTAAATTAAAAATTTTGTTATGATGTTGTAACGAATAAATTACGATACAATTGTTATGTTCGTGAAATAAATAAGAGTAGAAAATTAGTATAGAGATTAATGAAATTATAATGTCGAAAAAGAATGTCTTAGTGATAGTATATCAAATTAACCAAATTGTATGGTAGATTTGTGTTAATTATTGGGAAAAATATGTTTAATTATCTAAGAAAATTATTCTCATATACTGGAGTGTAGTTCATGATGGAAATGATTAATCTGAAATTTTTACAGTAGGTTGGTAAGAACAATTTGAAATGAGATTTTGATGAGCATCGATATATTTTTAAATAACAGAGAGTATGGGTTAAATAAAACTCGAATTGTACTAGTGACAACCCGAGCCTATAGCTCGAGTGGTCGGATCGCTCTAAATCGCTACAGTATATATGTGGGGGCTTCTCTGAGGTTGAGGGATCGAATCCCGTTGACACCATTCTTTTATTTCGAACATTTTTTTAAAAGAAACAGTGCGGCTAAGAGCACTTAATGCTCTCAGTCTCTCTTCTATGCGTGGGCAGCACCCGGCCTAGTGGTTTGTGCCTTGGCTGTTTCTCCTGTGGTCGCTGGTTCGACTCTGGGTCTCGGCTGTGATTATATTAAGGGAAAAACAAATTTTTTTGGGTGTTTTAACGATCAAAAAAGTATGAGAAAAATATGATTATTATCTTAAAAATATGTAGAGTTTATGAAAAATAATTTGAGAATTATTTGTATGAAGTGGAGCATGTTAGAGAATAAAAGTATAATAAATTCTAACACTTGCATTTGTATAAAGTTGTATCTTACAAAAGATTTAAAATGGAATGTTAGAAAAGAAATACGAATAAAAAGGAACTATATGAAGTGATGTGAATTATTCTCAATGAGAATGGTGTGACAATTCATGATGTGTAAATATTCACCTTTGATTGAATAACTAGTGATGTGGTTTTTAATGTGGAAATAATATTTCATGAGTTACATGATGAATAGTTGAATTTAATGTATAATTATGGAATATTGAACGATTTAGAGATCATGATTGGAAAAGAGAAACACTTTTGAGTATGATAACTCGACATGTGAACTTATTAGTTGGAAATGCTCAATTTTGGAAATTTGAATTGACATTGAAACAAAAGAGTAGCTAAGTCTCCCCCGGCATTTGGAAAGAAATGAAATGAAAATTGAAAAGAAAGACCAAGGTTGGTCATGTTTGAATGAATGAATAAGTCCGGTTTAGTGGAGAGGCTAACTCTAGAGCTTTGATTTTTTGTTCATGATTCTAATAAAAACTAAGGATTAGTACATAGTGGAGACGTGATGAAAGTAGGAGGAAAACATGAGTTGAGGGCCATCGGATTGGCGGCGTGAGAGTATTTCACAGGCTGTCTTCAGGATGCGTCGTGACATGATGTGGATACTGCTCCAGAGTACCGTCCCGGTGGTAACGCTTGTGGGATGTTTGGTGACTGCAAGAGGATCGTGTGCCATGAAGGAGGCTGAATTGCCACAGGCTGTCTTCACAATGCGTCGTGACATGACGTGGGATTCCCCTCCAGGTTTTCTGTATACGTGCTTGTACTCATAAATCATCTAAGATACTTACTGTAGTTACAGTAGTAGTATTAAGTCATGGCAAGGGATTGAACCCTACAAAGATGAAGAACGATTAAGGGCTTGCCCTCGGACCTATGTAGTATGGGATGCATAGAATCCGAACAAGTGTGCATTAGTGTCATATAATATAAATAACTGCAATAAGGACTAAGTGCACAATCACAACACGACATCAATAGGGTATTCCCTTTAGCTTGATATGTGACAAGTTTGTGTTTGTTAAATATGGAAAATAAGTTATATTATTTCCGGCATAGAGAGGATGGCCGTGTATAATGTTCGTCGGTTGAATAAACTGACGTACCCACAGTCTTATATGCAGGTAAGTGGCATGATAAAGATTAAAGAGGAACAGATGCTTAAAGATTATTCAATGTTGTTGTACATTCATTTAAATATTGTAATTTTACTTCCGCTGTGCAGTGTAAATTGTAATGAATTTATGTAAACTCTGATGTAAAGTGAAAAGTTCAAATTTCCTTATAAAATTGTACTAAATGAAGTGGAAAGATCCTGTAGAACTCTCGAATTCAGTTGTATTTGGGATTTGGGGCGTTACACCCTAGTGCTTGCTCGTGCTAACTAGTACCCCCTCCTTACAAGTGTACATGTGCATAAAAATTTATTTGTTCATGACAAGAGTTTACAATGCAAGTTAAATTGTTTTAAAAGAGAAATAAGTTAAATGAGCTCACTAATGGGCCAATTTAACTATGAGTTTAAATAATTAAAATAATTAATTAATAAAGTGGGCTTAAAAGACAATTTGGGCTTTAGATTTTAATTAGGCTTCAAAAGAAAATATTTTTTGGAAAAAATAAGGGAGAACAAATACTATAAAAATATTTTATACGAAAAATTACACAAATAAAGTCATACGTGCAAAATACGTAAAATCATAAAAATCTCATAAATCAAATCTAGGGTGTTACACACCACCACCCCGAAACCCAACCCCCATCGCTCCCCCTTCCATCATCTTCCACCTCTTCGCCCAACAGCCATCGTCTCGCCCTTGTCACAGGAAGTCCCGCCTCCACGTCGACCACCTCTCCGCCTCGCCACCACCCTGAACCCATTCATGGCCCTCCACCATGGCCGCCCCTCATCATCATCCCACTCCCGAACACCGAACTCGAGCCCCCAACTACCTCTTCCTCCTTCTCTTGTGCTGCACCCGAAGCCATCCTCTCCACTGCAGCCAACCCCGACCCTACCTTGTTGTTGCCTCCTTCTACACACCCCGAACATCCTGAGGCACCTTTATGCAACAACCCGAAGCCACCACTGCTATCTCCCCTCCGTCGCCTGGCTGCCATTTTACCCGAACAGCGAGTCGGGCCTCCCTCGCTGCTCCTCCACAGCAACCATCCCCCGAAGCCATTGTCGTTGTCTCGTTGCTGCATTCGTGGTCGTCGTTATCACTGTTATCGTTTCTCTTGCTCGAGTTGTCATTGTTGCTCCTCTTATTATCCGTCGGTAATCACCATTTTAGGCAAGCATCCCTGGTACATATTTTATTGTTCTTGTGCAAGTATTTTCCTTGACGTTCGACAAGTAGTTACTTATTTGAATATTGCATCTAATTGAATTCCATTATTGATACATTATTTTCTTTATCACAGCATGTTATTGACTCATAGTCTTCTTATCGGGCCATGTTATTGATTAAATTTTGAACCGTTCATTTATCATATTGTTGGACATTCAACTTTGCTGCCTGATAAATTGTCTAACCTTATATTGAGGTTTCGACCCAGTTCCTGACATTGAAATTGTAGCACACTGAATCTTGAATCCGGAACGTCTTACAGATTCTCAACCGATTTATAGATTGTAAGTTATTGATATTTTAGTACTGTCGTGTTATAATTTCTAGAACCGAGACTGTACACGAAATCTGTAAAGAATTAATTGATTGACCTAGCTTCTGTAACTATAATATATCATGTGAATATGCGTTGGAACCGGCAGAGAGTCTAGTTTCTAGAATCTCTGACGGAATCAGATTTGCATTCGTGTAGCAGCGGAAAAGTGAATTTGAGTACCAATAGGTGCCGCTGTCCGAAACTTGCATTGTTATGTTTTTACATATAAACCCGTTATTTTTCATATTTAATAAATTGAACTATGTATGTTTCATTTAATGGATTGCCTGATGTCTTCGTGATATTGTATTGATACTATCATTCTCATCGATTATACCCGTTACATAATTCTTGATATTACCGTTCTTATTGATTGTATTGGTTGTATGTCTATAATTGATCATAATTAAATACTAATAAGCTGGGGGTAATAAGGGTCGACTTAGTAGTGGACACTACAGGAGCGTATACTCGGAAGGGGATATTTGGTCACAGCCCATATTGGTTATTATTATCGGTCATATTGGTCATCGATTGAATGTGGATTACTGACTACAGTATTTCGATTTATCGTGTATTGGTCATCGGTCATCGGTCATCGGTCATCAGTCATCGATCATCAGTCATTGATATGCAAGACCCGAGTACATGATTATGTTGAATTCACCACTATAGTCTAATCATTCACTTGAATCTATGCACCCGAACCTGTGGTATGGGACGCAGAATTGCATGCATTAGATAGGTTAATAAAAGATTGATAAACTTAAAGATTGATACTAAACATCGACTATTGATGTATTGATATTGATTATTGGTCATCGATTATTGATTATTAATTATTGTTTACCGACTATTGACCCCATTGAATATTATTTATCGACCATAGTTTATCGATCATTGATTACCGACCAATGCATTATTTATTGATCCTATTATTGACTATTGTTTCAATTATTATTTCTATTCTTTATTGATTATTGTCATCAACTATTATTTATTGATTATTGATTATCGACTTTTGATTTTGTTATCGTCTATCATTTATTGACTTTGATATCGTTCCAATTTCTTGTTCTTGTTATATAGTCCTTTATTTCTTTAACTGCTTGCTACTACTTATCGCCTGAAGCTTGCTCTAACAGGTACTCTCCATCTTTCTTTTGAGTTATTGTTTATACATGTACAAATGATGAAATACTGAAGAACTTGACGTACTGGTATTGCATTGTGTATTCTTGGCATTCTGTAAGTTCTTGTATCTCAGATATTGGACATTGCATTATATTCTTATTTCTGTGATTATTAATGTATTGTTGAGCTTACTGGTATTGTACATCTTATGCATGATATGAGTTGGTATACTTATATCATTCGTTAGGACCCAGTTACATGCCCATGTTTTCGTATAATGGGAAGCAGGGCGTGACAAAGTGACTGACAAGATCTTTGGAGGGCCCGTCATCGGGACCACCCCCGGTGTCGCTAGGCATTTTTGCAGGTACTCAGGGCGGCCAACTTCCAGCGGCACACCCTTTTTTGCTCCTCACCAAACCCCCATCTCAGATCCAGATCTGTGGCTGAGATCTATCTCAGATTTGTCCCTTCCACTATAAATAACAAGAACTCACACCTGGTGCCCCCACACTAAAAGATACAGCATCAGGTTAGCGCTGTCTATGGGAAATAGACAGACTAATTTGATCTCAGGCTCGGATCCGACCCCGAGACCGAACCCTTTATGGCACCAAAAGCCAAGAAAGCGCCAATGGCAGGACATCAAGCCGACGCTCCTCATCACTCACGCACTCACGCCATTATACAGGGGTCCCAAAGGAAACGAGTTAAGGGTCAGTCGGTGGCCGCTCTGAGCGCGTCACGTTCGATCGCCGCCAACCTCCGGTACGTCCTCAATAACCGACAACCCGCGAATGACATCCAGCATCAGCTTAGCCGGTCGAGGAGAGGGGCTGCACCCTCTAACCAGGCTCCAAACCACAACAACTGTTCGTCTTAGGAGCATAGGTGCACCCCCTCTCCGAGGGATTACCTACCCACGTGTGGCCAAGGCAAACATGCCCCAGTCTTAAGGGCCGAGTTCTGGGACTTCCGAAATGAATTCCTCCAGGCTCTCCGAGGTGGCCGCAAAATCGAGCGTCCAAACAACGAAACTCACTGGAGGAAGCCCACAGTAGCGAATCCCGTTGCTCAATGCAGACGGCGAGACACGAGGAGGCCGTCCTCCAACTCCTCCAAGAAATGGAGAATCGCTTTGCTCGGATCGGCGAGGGCGGGCCACAACCGAACCGACGGTTTCAGCCAAACCGACCCCCATTTACCGCGACCATACTCAACGCTGAAATCCGAAGAACTTCAGACCCCCTTAGGTCAAGACGTACAACGGAGATTCTGATCCTGCTGATCACATCGAAGGGTTCAAAACCCTCATGATGATTCACAACGCATTGGATCCTCTCCTCTGCCGCACATTCCCAGCCACTTTATGTGGCCCAGTGCGGGAATGGTGGCAGTTTCTTCTCTCGACGTTGGTGTTGCATCCGCAGCCTTCCGACACAATGTTCGCTATGGCCCACTTAAGGCATCTCTGGCAAATAAGCCACCTCTTGACTTTCCCGACCTCCTCAGAAGAGTCAAAAAATACATCCAAGCCGAAGATGCTCTACACCCGAGAGGGCAGAAAGAAGTCCCCGTCAAGGGGAAGAGAAAAGTTGATGACCCCGAGCCACTGAAGAAGACTCAAAAAGATGCCTACAGTCAGAAATGACCTCCACCTATCACCCGCTTTGAGAAATTCACTCCCCTAACTCAAAGCGTATCCGCCATCCTTATGGAGATCGAGGACAAGGGGATAGTCCGCCATCCTCCCCGAATGAACAACAACAAGAAGAGGGACAGGAGGTTCTATTGTTGGTTCCATCGGGACCATGGTCACGAAACTGATAGATGTCGCGCTCTCAAAGACGAGTTTGCGGTGCTTATACAGAGGAGGTATCTAAGGGAGTTCACTCGAACTGACCTGAGCGACCACAGAACTTTGCCCCTTCCCCAGATGTTCGGCAGGGGTCTAGAAACGGAGCCCAAACCAGAAGGGGCCTGGGGGGGGGCATTCTTCACTGGGTCCACGGAGGACCCAAGTGGGGAGAATCCCGTACCTCATGCAAGGCCTTTGTACGCGAGGTTAACTCCATTCCCAACTACACGACCCCCATGGACCAAGCGGTGCCGGTCTCATTATCCAACGAAGATCTAGAAGGTGTCCGGCTCCCTCTCTGTGATGCTTTAATAATCAGCCACGACATGGTGAATCATGAGGCCCACCGAGTCCTAGTTGACAACAGAAGTTCCGTCAATATCCTGTTTCAGAAGGCATTCGAAAAGCTCAAACTCCCTCGCGAGAGAATGAAATCGACCGGGTACACACTTCAAGGGTTCTCGGGCGTCCCTGTCCAAATATAACATCCTGTAGTAATTTTATAATAAAATGCAATTTTCATTTTGCACGTACAATGCACGTGCAATTTTATCTCATTTTTTGTTCTAAATTATTTTCTAAGTTATGCATAAATTTTCTTTTATTTATTTTGTCTCATTTGATTGTTCTTTCTTAATTTAAGTCCATAAGCCTAGAGGATAAATTTAAGCCCATTAGAAATAAATAAAAATAATAAAAGCCCAATAAGAAGCCCACAAATAAAATCCTACATTTATTTTCCTACACTTGTCTTGTAAGAAACACCTAGGGTATAACTAAAAACAATTAATTAATAAAATGAGAGGTGTGCATGTGTGCAACACGTGCACGTGTGCTTGGGCTACAAGGGTGGCCGGCCAATAGTAAAAAGAGAGGGGTGAGTGGGAGAGTTGTGTGTAGGAGTGGGTGGTTACTTGAGTAGTGGGTAGGGATGGCAACTGGGCCGGGTCAACCGGCGACCCACCCGCGACCCGCCCGTTGAACCCGGCCCGGTTAAGAGTTTGGCTGGTTCGGGTCGAACCCGTGTACAGTAACGGGTCGAAGAAAACGCGAATCCAACCCGCCTAATCCGGCCCGCGAACCCGTTAAAAACTATCCAACCCGCCGCCAACCCGCGGGTCGACCTGCGGGTTACAACCCGTTGGACCTGTACGGGTCGAATGTTCGACCCGTTACGGGTCGACCGTTGGCCCGCGGGTCAGAGACCCGTTGGCACTGTACAACAGAGCCCAATAACGGCTTTTTTAGCCTTTTTTTTGGTTTTTTTTGGTTTTTTTTGGTTTTTTTTAAACATTTGTAGCCTATAAATACCCTAAAAAAATCACACCTTACTCTCCTACTCTCTCTACTATTATAAATCATTTCTAAGGAATTTTTCAACAATTGAAGTATTCAACAAGCAAGTCTACAACAAGTCATATACACGATCAATTTTCGATCGTATCGAAATCAAAATTCAACGTCTTCAACGTCTTCAACTCTCTTCAACTCTCGTCAATTCTCCCTAAAGCTCTCCTCAACTCTTCAATTGCGGAATCGGCGAAGCGCTTCTTTCTAGTTCTACTTCTATTCTTATTTTCACGGTTTATTTTACATACGCGTATTCCACGGTGAACGGTACAAAAATTTCATAGCACTCTCGTTATTTTTTTTTTGCGTTGTAGTTAAAATTATTGTTGGTTTTTTGATCTTCTCTATCTCAACCCTCTTGTTTTTTAGTTTTTTTTTTATAATTCACCGTTCATACATTGTTTATTTTTTTTACATACATTAGTACATTACTACATTATGTCTAGATCACGCAGTAGCGGGCATAGCGGGCAAGATTCCTCCTCCTCTTCCCGTAGGCCACCAATTGTCCCAACCAGTGAGCCCGCCCAAGAGTACCATGATCCTCCTACCCAATAATAGGGTGCACACGACGAGGTTGTAGGTGACATACAATTAGAAGAAGAAGAACAACAACAATAACCAACCGAAACCACACAACCCTGTAGTAGTAGGAAAAGTAGAGGAGAAACTAGTGTTTGGCATAAGTTTTACGATATATCCCGGACGAACATACTCCGGGTATAGGTTTTAAAGTTTGTAAAACATGTGATAAAACATACAAATTCAAAAGGGGTGACGGCACCGGTACAATTAGTAGACACATCCAACATAACCATAAAGACCTTCTTGCTGACCTACAAGGCCAACAAAAAATCAATCCTAGGACCGGTCTAGTTGATAGCCACCCTTATGATCCCGATCTTGTTCGTCGGAAAATGGCCCGATTAGTCATAAAGGAAGAGTTACCATTTACCTATCCCGAGAGTAGGAACTTGGAAAATTTTAACCAAACGGCCTTAAACCCTCATTTTAGAAGAATTCCGAGAAATACTTGCAAATCGAATTATTTTAAAATGTACATCGAAATGAAGGGCGCTTTGATTGCAATTCTATGGAGTTTAACTTGTAGAGTTAGTTTAACTTCGGATTGTTGGACGGGTGTCAACAATATTCCAATGATGGGAATAACCTGTCATTGGATCGACAATGATTGGATTCTTCAAAAAAGAATCATATCACTTGCGGCGTTGCCGTATTCCCATAGTGGCGCTGAAATAGCAAATCGTATTATAGAAATTTGTGATGTTTTTCATATTCGCGATAAAATTATGTGTATTAGTTTTGATAATGCATCTAACAACAATGTAGTAATTACTACTTTAAAATCCGTATTAAACCCTCCATCTGACAATATTTTTCATGTTAGATATGCATATCATATTATAAATTTATGTGTTCAAGATGCATTAAAAATAGCCGATCCATATATAGTTAAAATTAGAAATTGTGTATATTTCATTGCATTAAGTCCAAGCATATTACAAGAATGGAAAGCTTGGTGTAGGCTTAAAAATATACTTTTTAGAAGATTTCCAAAGGATGTTAGACACCGATGGAATTCTACTTTTAATTTACTACATGTTGTTACCGAATATAAAGCAGTTGTAAATAATTTTTGTATCGCAAAAAATATGCACAATTTTGAAATGACTCCCACCGATTGGTTTTATGCCGAATCTTTGTTGAAATTTTTAGAACCTTTTAAAATCGCAACTTTAAAATTTTCAAAATCATATGAATCTACTTCTAGTAGCATTTTTATTTCATTAGTTAGCATGATACAAACATTTAACGAAATGTTAAATGATACTTTTGTTGGTGAGATTGTAAAACCTGCATACCAAAAATTTTTGAAGTATTATTTTCTTCCTCCTATGTTGATTTGTGTTGCTACCGTTATGGATCCTCGTATCAAATTAGAAGGTACGAAGAGTTTGATTGAAATGCTTTTTGCATTACTTGAGGAAAATGTAGAATTAGTAATTGATTGCGCTATTTTTTTAGTTCAATTTGAATCTACATTAAATAACTTGTATGATTATTATGATAGACATTTTGCTTCTAGTAGTATAACTTCTGTAGTTAGTTCTTTTTCTGGTACTTCTAAAGGTAAGGGTAAAAGTAAATTTGATGATAGAATATTTAATTTACTTGAACAAATTCAATCAAAAAACCTAGGACTAATCAACCAAATGAATTAAATTGGTATAACCAACAAGATTCTGAGCCTTCTACTTCTCCACTAGATATTTTACAATGGTGGAAAGACCATGAACACACTTTTAGTATTTTGTCAATTATGGCTAAAGATTTACTAACTCCTCCTGTCTCTACAGTTGCTTCTGAGAGTGCATTTTCTTCAAGTGGGAGGGTTCTAACTGATTACAGAAACCGCTTGAAGCCCGACTCGTTAGAGATGCTCATTTGCACAGAAGACTGGCTGAAGGCTGAAGATAGGACACACGGGAAAGCACTATCAACGTCCACAAGTGGGAGCAACTCGCCGGAAGAACAACAACAACAACAACAATAGCTTTGCTTGTAATAGCAACTCGACCGACACGTTAGAAATTGTATTTTATCTTTGCTTGTTATGTTAAATTAGAAAAATTGGAGTCAATTAAAATTGTATATAAGAAATATGTTTGTGTATAAAACATATTTGTGAATTGAATTCTTCATTTCATTAGAAATTGTGAATAATATTTCAAAAATTGTTTAACTTAAATTCATATGAATAATATTTCAAAATTTTTTGCCAATTTCACTCTTTCAATCTTATTATTATTATTACGATTTTTAATGTTTATTAGTATTATTAGTTACTTAGTATTATTATTATTATTATTTTAAGCTAAAAATATTTTTTTAAAAAACCTACCTATCTAAACGGGCCAACTCGCGAGTCGACCCGACCCGACCTGGGTTGAACCCTAAAGGGTTCACGGGTTGGGCGGATCGCCTAAATCAAGTTTGGGCCCGGCCCGGCTAAGTCGCCAAACCGGCCCGAGACCGCCCAAATCACGGGCCAACCCGGGCGGGTTCGGCCTGGCCCGGCCTGTTCGACCCGTTTGCCATCCCTAGTAGTGGGGATTGTTCTTCACCACACAAAAGCCTTATAAATACCTATACTTTCTCATGAACAAATGCACAAATTCTTATCAAATCAAAAGATCAAAAAAGAGAGAAAAAGAAAGAGAGCAAGAGAGAGGCCGAATTTTGGAGCTTTTGGAGCTTGCGATTTTGTGTGCAAGGAGGAGAAGAGCATTGGTGTGGAGCTAGGAGCTTTCTTTTTAGGAGTTTTTTCATCTTTTGCAACATAAGAGGTGGTTGTCTCATCTTATTTTCTAAATAGTATAGAAATCATGCCTAGGTATTTTATGGTTGCTTTTGTTTGATTTAATGAATCCTACTAGCTAAATTGATGCATGTTGTAGTGATAAAGAATGCTAATGGTAGAAAAATCATAGAATTCCATCGTATGTTAATGTGAATTATATATATTGTTTGGTAGATTAGAATGGAGAAAATTTAATTAGAAGCATGTGTAGAATTGTTAGGCACGAATGAACAACTTGATTATTTCATGCAATTTTTGTCTCTTACAAATTGGTTGAAATTTTGTGTATGAAATGTGGATAAAAAGAAAGGAAAAAATAGAAACAATTTTGGGGGAAGAAATAGTCATAGTAGAACAAAAGAAAAGTTGTGTTAAAGTGAGTAGAAAGATTAACTAGTTGAGATTTTGTAGTATAATTCATATAAGAAAAAGAAAGGATTAATTTGGGAAAATTGAAGTTAAATCTTCATTAATGTAAATAAACTCAGTAAAGTGCTTATTTTGGAGAGCTATCAATACAAAGTAATAGCATTAATTTGAAGAAAAGGGATAGTTGCTAATAAATCAAATTTTATGTTTATATGTTTTCAAATGAATATGTACTTGAAATGGGGACAAATCCTCTTAATTATCATTAAATTCAGTGAAGGGGAAATTATGGAGTCTAGAACTATATTTTTATAATAATAATTTTTGGGAAGAAAAATGGAATAAAAAATAGTTGAAAATGTAGAAAATGAGATTTAACGGAGATCAACTACTTAATGAATTAAACCCTACAGATCTGAGCTTCGGCTTAGTGGGTAGGCGTTGTGACGCCTCGCTATCGGCGCTGGTTCGAGTCTTGGGTCTGCTGTTGTGGGAGAAAACATTTTTTAAAAAAAAATCAGAGAAGGGGTGGTTTAGATACTTTAAGAATTTAAGCCCATAGTATATCAGTTAAGGCTCTTGGCCTTAGTGGCTACGCTCACGCTCTGCCACGTGGCGCTCGAGGGGGGTCTGAGGTCTCGAGTTAGAACCGTGATGTGCACTTTGGTGCATTTTTTAAAAATATTTTTCAGTCCCTTTTGAGTTTTAAAAATCCAGAAAAATTATATAAATATTTTAAAATATTAGGGGGACAACTGAAAGTATTTCTCACTATTTTAAATTTATTTTGGAGATTTAAGAGTTATATTCTTGTGATAAATGAGATTGATATTTAAGAAGAATGTATAAATTAAGATAATAAAAGTTGATTTGTGATAAAAGGAAGGTAATGGGATTTAGATAATGAGTTTCCAATGATGAGTTTCAAAGAGGTGGTGTTTAATTCTTAATAAATTTTGGATTGGGAAAGTTTAGATGAATATGAAAGAAAAGAGCTTTGTAAAAAAGAATAGTTTGAGATTGTTATTCATTTTTGATAAATACAAGAATCCGATGAAAGAATTGAATAAGATGTGAATAAAGGAAATTGGTAAAAATGAATTATAAGGGTATGAGTACCCATGATTATGGAACATGAAAGGATGTGATCTAGAGGTTTAGTGCGACCCAGGTATCGGCAAATGTTGAAAGAATTAATTAATTTGAGAATTGACTATATGGGCTATCTCGGTATTTTGTTTAAGTCCGGTAGAAGGGGAAGCTAACTCTAGGTGGTGTAATTTATTCATGTTTTAAGCATAAGGATTAGGCACTAAGTGGTGATGTAGTAAACTTGGGCAAACATAAGTGGGTTGCCTTTATATAGTCTAACGGTGGACTCTGGGACTATAGACCCAGTTTGACGGTGGACTCTGGAACTGTAGTTGCTTGTGATGGAGGCGAGCCTTAATTAAATTTGGGACTATGATTGATTTGACGGTGGACTCTAGAATCATGAATAGTCGAGCGGATGAGAGGCCGTGCTCCAGTGTATATGCGTATACCAGGGCTAGAGGGACACTTACGGGAAGTTCACACGACGAGGATTTTCGTATAAGCTTGACGGTGGACTTCAGGGCTGGAATCCGTACTTATGGAACATCTAAAACTTAATTTATTACTGGGTAGTTTTCATGACAAGGGATTAAACCTTTAATTTGGAGTACGTAGGTGCTTGCCCTCGGACCTATGTAGTATGAGATGCATAGAATCCGAACAAGATGCATTAGTGTCATCTTAGCGTAAACATCTGCATTCGGCATTAAGACATTGCATACACTGACATGTTTAGGATAGTCACTTTTCACACTTTGTTTTACATTCAAGTTTGTGTATGCTAAAGTAAGTGAGTCGCTATATTATAGCATAACAAGGATGATCGCGTATAGTATTATGTCAGTTGTATGTAACTGGCGTGCCCACAGTATTAAATGCAGGGCTTGGATTGGCAAAGGCTTAAAGCTGAATTTGAAGCTAAAGACCGTTTTAAATGTTGTTGATTAAATTGCACATGTTTTGTATTGTAATCTTTATTTTTCTGCTGCGTTGATGTAAAATGAACAGTGTTGTATAAAGAAAAGTTTTTAAATTCCTTGTAAAATTGTATGAAATGAAGTAAAGATCGTGTTGTGCTATGAATTACTGTATTTTGGAATTCGGGGCGTTACACCAAATTGAGGGAAATTGTCACTCTCGACGTGACAACTGGAATGGCACCGACCATCCAAACTGAGGCGATGTACTTCATGGTGGTCAACGTCAAGGCCGCCTATAACTCTATCCTGGGTAGACCCGGCCTCTGCTCCCTACAGGCGGTCCACTCCGCCTATCACCTGAAGCTTAAATTTCCTACTAATCGTGGGGTCAGTAGTGTCCGAGGTAACTAGGAGTCCGCTCGTGCTTGCTATATGGCCGCCGTGGGGGGCGAAGTCATCCACCTTGACGTGGTGGAACTCTCGTCTGATAGAAGCTGGTTGCATGCGGAGCCCGTCGACAAGTTGGAAGAGATCCCCTTTTACAAGGGGGACGGGTGTCAGGCGAGGTGCTGACTTTCCCTCTGCTGATAGGTATCGATCTCAATCTATCAGAATTTGTGCTTTATCCATTCCTTACAGGATGGATCCAAACGGTTCCGAGTAAGCCAATCTCTCGCTCTGGACCTGAAGCTCGATATTATCGACTGCATCCATCAGAATGTCGAACTCTTCACGTGGACACCCTTGGACATGCTAGGGATTTCGGAAGAGCTCATTATGCACAAACTGAGCGTTCACCCGAACTTCAAACCGGTTCAGCAGAAGCGGCGCAAGTTCGCTCCTGACAGGCAACGGGCCGTGAAGGAAGAAGTGGACAAGCTCCTCTTAGCGCGCTTTATACAAGAAGTCAATTACCCACAGTGGCTGGCAAATATTGTAATGGTAAAGAAACTGAGTGGTAAGTGGAGGATCTGCATAGACTTCACAGACCTCAACAAGGCCTATCCCAAAGATTTGTTCCCGCTACCTTGCATCGACGCCCTGATAGATACGACCTCGGGTCACGAGCTACTGCGTTTCATGGATGCCTTCTTGGGCTACAACCATATAAGAATGTTCCCTCCTTGCATTCCCAAGACCGCCTTCGTGATAGACCAAGGTCTCTATTGTTACAAGGTCATGTCCTTCGGGTTGAAGAATGTCGGTGCCACGTACTAAAGACTCGTCAACCGGGTCTTCAAGAAACAGACAAGAAAGAATATGGAGGTATATGTCGACGTTATGCTCGTCAAAAGCTGGAGAGGGCAAGATCATGTCAACGATCTAGAGGAGGCTTTCGAGGTCCTACGATCCCACAATATGCGACTCAACCCCTCCAAATGTGCCTTCAGCGTCACTTCGAAAACATTTCTCAGATTGATAGTCAGCCAGCGAGGCATCGAGGCGAACCGAAAGAATATCCAGGCCATACTAGCCATGGATCCTCCAAGAAATGTCAAAAAGGTCCAAAGGCTTAAGGGTCGACTGGCGGCCATCGACCGTTTTCTCTCCAAGTCCGGAGAAAAGTCACTTCCGTTCTTCAAAGCCCTTAGGGGAGCGAAAAGCTTCGAGTGGGGGAACCCTCAACAGCAGGCCTTCGACCAGCTGGAGTCATACCTGGCCACCCCCCACTTCTCAGCAAACCTGGGCAGGGCGAATCCCTCTTCCTTTACCTGGCTGCGTCAGAGCATGTGCTCAGTGCCGTATTAGTCATGGAGGAAGACGGGGTCTAGAAGCTTGTATACTATGTCAGAAAAGTTCTCCACAAAGCTGAACTTCAATACGCCAGAATGGAAAAGATCACCTATGCCTTGGTAATCGTTGCTTGGAAACTCCAACCGTACTTTCGAGCGCATTTCATCCAAGTCCTAACAGACCAACCTCTTAAAATAGTCCTCTACAAACTGGAGAACTCTGACCGCCAGATCAAGTGGTCGATCGAGCTCAGCCAGCATGACATCAGCTACCAAGCCCGGACAGTAATCAAAGAGCAGGCCTTCGCAAAATTTATCACAGAGTGTACCATTCCCGAAGCCTTAGAAGTACAAGATGACGAATCAATATGGGAAGTCTATGTCAACGGGTCATCATGCGAAGGTGGAAGCGGAGCTGGTGTCATACTCAGGGGCCTCAACAACTTCGCTCTCCAGTATTCCCTACGTCTAAACTTCTAGGCGTCCAACAACGAGACTGAACACGAAGCGATGATCGTCAGGCTCATGCTAGCACACAAAGCAGGGGCAAGATGGGTAAGGGCCTTCAATGACTCTTAGCTCGTGGTCAAACAGATCATTGGGGAGTACGAGGCCCGCGATGCCCGAATGATCCTATACTTAGAATGCATTAGAGAACTCTTAATAGCCTTCGAGGAGGCTGTTGTTGAGCACATTCTGAGGGAACACAATGCCTAGGTCGCGATGCCCTTTCCAAGATTGCCTCATCGTCCTTCGAGGGCCTCGATCACATAGCACTCATTGATACCCTCCTCAAGCCTACTATCCAGAACCATGAGTTTCTCTGTATCAACGTGTAATACCCTGATTTTTCAATAAATGAAAAATTATTTATTTTGCACGTAGTGTGCACGTGCAATATTTTGATTGGACTATTTTATCATGATGTGTATATTTAAATATATTTTCTCAAATTATTTTAGTACAAAAAGCCTTTCTTTAAAAAGCCTTATTTTAATTTAATGAAAAGCCCTTTTCTTAAAAAGCCCAAAAGTATTTTATTTTATTTATTTTTATAAACTATTTTGGCCCAAAAAGAAAGCCCATGAATTAATCTATTTTAATTAAACTTGTCATGTAGAAGACTTTTTTTTTACTAAATTATTTTTATACAAATTTAAAAATGTACAAATTTGGCCTAGTTGCATGCACGTGCACTACACGTACACGTGCAATGCACACTCTCTAGTAGTGGCCGGGATTCATTCTTTTTGGAGGGATTTTTGATTTTGGGTATGGTGATCATGGGGGTAGTTTCATGGAAGTGGGTAGTTCTTCTAACTCCTACTTTGATCTAGACCCTTCATTCTACAACCACCAAAACAATCTTGGCCCTCCATCTCCCTCATTTCCTAGTATAAATACCCCCCCCTCTCATGGCTAATTTTCATATGCAAAGTACATTTCAAAGTTATAGTATTGTAATAGTGTGAGTTATAAAAGATAAGAGAGTTGTGTGGGTTTTTGGTTGCTTGGAGTGGCCGGCATCACAAGGAGGAGAAGCATTCGGATTGGGCTAGAGGAAGCATTCGGCTTGGCTAGGAGGCTTGGAGTTGGTGCACTCTTTTGGCTAGGAGGTGGTGCTTTCGTCTACAAGGACTTGGTTGCTTTGTTTGTGTTTTCTCTCCATTTAAGGTGGGTAAAACATTTCATATTTCTAATATAGATCCATGCTAAGTTTCAACCATCAAAGATGCATGAAAAATATTAATAAAAGCCCACTTGAATTGAGTAGTTAGTATGTGAATTGATAGAAATGTGGTGATTAATTTTTATGGCTCTAGTGTTAAAATTAAATTGTGTGTAGATTGCTCCATGTTTATTAATATGAAGTTATGATGGTGATTAATTTATTTAAGAATGTTGTTATTATGATTAGAGACATAATGCATGAATAAGAATGCTTGTTAATTGTGAAATTGAACCATGGGACTTATTAAGAAAGAGTACACCTCATTTTGAAGAAAAATGAAATACTTGTATAATGAGATGTGATTTGTACAATTGATGAGTGAGTATTATGACATAGGTTGATTAATGAAAGTACTACTCATAAAATTAATAGTTGAATTGTGATGAATGGACCTTTATGTTGATATGGTCGTGGACTATTACAAACATATGTATCGGTTGAATTAAGAACTAATGTCAGTAAATTATCGCCATGAAATTATTGAATAAAAAGACTAGTAGATCAATTACTTGGCAATGTCGAAAATACAATATATTGTAGCTTACTAAATAACTCTTGGATTTGTGTGTGAAAAATACAATTCATTAGTACCAAAAAATTATTTTTCCTTACTGGTATGAATTTGATATGATTGGGGATTAATCTGGAAGTTTTTAGAAATTTTTACCAAAGCAATAAGAAACTATGGTTATTTGAATATCGAGTTGTTTTTAAAGCAGTACAAATATAATACATATGGATTTTTATATGGATTTGTGACAACCCGAGCCAGTGGCTCAGGTGGTCTTGGACTGCGGTTTGCTTCTCTGGTTTGCACAGTTCGAATCCCAGTATTCACACCTTTTTTGTTTAAATTCTCAAAAAACTAGTAAACAGCGAACCGAGAGTATTTATTACTCTCAGTTGCTTTTATATCGTGTTCGGCGACCGGCCTAGCGGTCTGGGCTCTGTGCTGTGTCGGTGCTGTGCCTGGTTCGATTCTTGGGATCGGCATATATGAAAAATATTTTTTTGGGAGTTTTTGAAGTCCAAAAATTATGAAATAAATATGGTAATTCTCATAAAAATACAAGGAATTTTATAAGAGTAATTTGGGTATTATTTGAATAAAATACAATATGGTTTGTGAACAAAAGGCATAATTAGAGCTTTGGTTATAAGATACATACTTATGGAAATTATAGCTTATAAAGAACAAGTGAAATAGGCTATTATAAAGTAATTGGCAAAAGTACTTGTTGTGTGACATGATATTATTCTCACTTGTGAATATTGTGCAAAATATGAAGTATGAATGTTTATTAGTGATATTATGAAGTTGCATGAGTTCATGTATGATTATGAAACTTAGAAATCATGTTGATGAAAGAAAAAGAAATTGTTGGTTATAGATATGAATTTTATGTATTCATTATGGACTTATGAACAAAGTGTAATCATGAATTGAAAGAGAATATACATGTGAGTTTGAGAACTCGACATGGAAATTGTATAAATTGCAGATTGTGAAATGAAATTTGAAATAGAGTAGCTAAGTCTCCCCGGCATCGAGAAATAAAATAAAGTGAAATTAGACCAAGGTTGGTCCAGATGAAATGAATGAATAAGTCCGGTTGATGGAGAGGCTAACTCTAGGGATTAATTTTGTTCATGATTTTTTTTATAAAACTAAGGACTAGTGCATAGTGAAGATGTGATGAAAGTAAGAGAAAAACATTGAGTATGAGGGCCCTGGGTAGCGGCGAGAGCGTATCCCAGGAATTCCCATGACGAGTCTGGGTGAGGATACTGTTCCAGAGTACCGTCCCAGTGGCGACGCTCGTGGGATGTTTGAAGACTACGGGTGGTGTCATGTTTATGGTGAGAGCGTATCCCAGGAATTCCCATGATGCGTCTGGGTGAGGATACTACTCCAGAGTGCCTAAACATGAGTTCGTAGGTCAGATGACATCTAGGATACTTACCGTAATTACAGTAGTAGATTAAATCATAACGGAGGATTGAACCCTATCAAGATGAAGAACGAATAAGGGCTTGCCCTCGGACCTATGTAGTATGGGATGCATAGAATCTGAACAAGTGCGCATTAGTGTCATGTAACATAATTAACTGCATTAACGACTAAGTGCACAATCACAACACGACATCAATAGGGTAGTCCCTTTAGTTTGAATGTGACAAGTTTGTGTTTGCTAAATATGAAAAGTTAAGTTATACTATTTCCGGCATAGAGAGGATGGCCGTGTATAATGTTCGTCGGTTGAATAAACTGACGTACCCACAGTCTTATATGCAGGTAAATATCATGTTAAAGATTAAAGAGGATTTGGATGCTTAAAGATTATGTCAAGCTGTTGTACTTGTATTAATTGTTGTATTTTACTTCGGCTGTGCAAAAGAAAGATGTAATTATGATGTAATCTCTGATGTATGATGAAAAGTTTTATTTTCCCTATAAAATTGTACTAAAGAAAGTGAAAAGATCCTGTAGAACATCTCGAATTCAGTGTATTTGGGATTCGGGGCGTTACACAACGGGCACGTGGATAGATCCCATTCAGAAATTTCTATCAGATGGCAGGCTCCCCCAGATCCAGCCGAAGCACAATGCACAAGAATTCGATCGGAGAGATTCACCCTTATCGATAATATATTCTTCAAGCGCTCATACACAAAGGCGGACGGAAGACCATATCTTCGATGCCTGGACCTTGATGAAGCTAAGTATGCACTTCGGAAGCTGCATGAAGGAATTAGGGGGAGCCATATGGGCAGCAGGCCTCTTGCAAGAAAGGTACTCAACCCGGCTATTATTGGCTGACCATACTGTGAGACACCCACGTTCTTGTGAAGAGGTACGGCCCCTGCCAGATGTTCTCCTCGGTTAGGCAATTTCCCCAAGCCGAACTCAAGTCACTCTCCAGCTCAGCCCCTTTTGCCATGTGGGGGATAGACCTAGTCGGCCCATTTCCGAAGGCTACGGGCCAAATGTGCTTCTTCATAGTGGCCATCGACTACTTCACCAAGTGGATTGAGGCAGAACCCATGGCCCCGATCACTGAACAACAATCCCAATAATTCTTCTAGAAGCACATCATCTGTCGGTTCGAGATACCGCGTGCGCTTATCCCTGACAACAAAACTTAATTTGCTGGCAAATTTTTTTAAGAGTTCTGCGAAGTCCTCGGGATCCAATAGTGGTTCTCGTCGATATCACATTCCCAGTCGAATGGCCAAGCCGAAAATGCCAACCACCAGATTCTGGAAGGTCTCAAGAAACAGTTGGATACATCCCCCAAGGGGCTATGGGTCGACGAATTCCCACTGTCCTTTGGTCATATCGAATGACCAAGAGGATCCGTACGGGCGAGTCTCCTTTCAACCTGACATATAGAACGGAGGCGATCATGTAACACCCCATAATTTCAAGAGCTATAATATAATAGTATGTATATATATATATATATATATATATATATAATATGGGGAAAGGAGGCTTGCCCTATAGATGATTTCTATAGGGAGGGAAGTAGGGGATTTTACGCCGTGAGTGGGGCCCTAGGGCAGATTGCAACTCGTGCAGCTACTGCCGTCACGTGTTCAGTGACGTGGCAGAAAGGGGGGGCACTGCAGGATGGTGACAGCAACAACTGTTGCTTAGTGCGTTGTGCTCTGCGGCTTGCAGGTGACGTGGCGCCCAGTTAGGGGCCCACGTGATGCAAGAGAGTGAGAGGCAAAGGGTTGTATTGGAAATTTTTCCCATACCGAGAAATGCACAAGAATGAAATAATAATAAATAAAAAAGCCTATGACCAGGAGTCACCAATCAGTTTAACCACCTTTTGAGAGGCAGCCTGTGGTGGGCAGTTGTACTATACTATAAATAATTTGTCTGATAAATTGTATAAATTGTCTGAGCCTGGGGCAGGGGTTTTACAAATGGTATCAGAGCTGACTTTCGACACCGAGTGTGCGGCATGTCTATACAGTCGAGCGGTGGATTTCGGGACTATAGACCCAGTCGGGCGGTGGATTCCGGACTGTGGTGAGCCCTCAATTAAATCTGGGATTGTGATTGATTGAGCGGTGGATTCCATGATCATGATTAGTCGGGCGGATAGGAGGGCAACTTAATTAAATATGGGATTATGATTGATAGGGCGGTGGATTCCGGAATCATGATTAATCGGGCGGATAGAAGAGCAGATGCTCCACATCAGCTAGAAAGTAGATTCAGCACTAGATTGTGCATGTCCTGTACTCAGTGAGGACGTTGATTTCTGAAGGGGGGTGTGTGTAACACCCCGTAATTTCAGGAGCTATAATATAATAGTACATATATATAATATATATGAGGAAAGGAGGCTTGCCCTATAGATGATTTCTATAGGGAGGGAAGTGTGGGATTTAATGCTGTGAGTGAGGCCCCAGGGCAGAGTGCAGCTCGTGCAGCTGCTGCTGTCACATGATCAGTGACGTGGTAGGGAGGGGGCCCACTGCAGGGGGGTGACAGCAACAGCCATTGCTTAGTGCGTTGTGCTATGCAGCTTGCGGGTGACGTGGTGCCAAGGTAATGGCCCACGTGACGCAAGAGAGTGAGAGGCAGCGGGTTGTATTGAAACTTTGTCCTATATCGGGAATCGCACAAGAATAAAATAATAATAAATAACAGAGCCTATGATCAAGAGTCATCAATCCGGTTAACCACCTTTTGAGAGGCAGCCTCTGGTGGGCAGTTGTATTATACTATAAATACTTTGTCTGATAAATTGTATAAGTTATGTGAGCTTCGGGATAGAAATTGGAATTCCTTCGCCCAGGATCTTGAGTTTCAATGAGGAATCGAACACGAACGACCTCTGGGCCAATCTGGACCTAGTCGACGAAATCCCTCAAGAGATCCATCATCAGGAGAAACATCTATCAGCAGCAGGTCGAGAGATACTACAACAGGAAGGTTCTCCCGGCCAACATCAAAGAGGGTGACCTCGTTCTCAGGAAGATCATTATTTCAAACTCCAGTAAGAAGGGAAAACTCACCCCGAATTGGGAGGGTCCGTATAAGGTCTCCCATATGGTACTCCCTGACATGTCCCAACTCGAAGACCTGGGGGGCAAGATGATCAAGAAACCCTGAAAGGCAGTGCACCTTATCAAGTTTCATGAGGGGCCAGAGTAGACCCCTCTGGTAGTAACCTGCGCTAAGTGACACTATTCCTTTGTAACCTAGCAAGTGAAGACAATGAATTTCCTTTCCTTTTATTTGTTTTGTTAATTTTACCTAGCCACCACAAGGCTTCTCAGTCTCACATCCTCACCGTTCAGTTTGGACTTCGAGTGACAACGAGAGATTTCTCAATCTCTCACATCCTCGACTCTTGGCTTGAACCTCGAGCCACAACGAGGTTTCTTAGTCTCACGTTCTCGCCACTTTGTTTGGACTTCGAGCGATAACGAGAAGTTTCTCAATCTCTCATGTTTTTGACTCTCGGCTTGAACCTCGAGCCACAATGGGCTTCGTAGTCTCACGTTCTTGCCACTCGGCTTGGACTTCGAGTGACAACGAGAGATTTATCAATCTCCCACATCCTCGACTCTCGGCTTGAACCTCAAGCCACAACGAGGCTTCTTAGTCTCATGCCAGTCTGAACTTTGAGCGACAACAAGAGATTTCTCAATCTCTCACGCCCTCAACTCTCGGCTTGAACCTTAGGCCACAGCGGGGCTTCTTAGTCTCATGTTATTGCCACTCTGTTTGGACTTCTAGTGACAACGAGAGTTTTCTCAATCTCCTACGTCCTTGACTCTCGACTTAAACCTCAAGCAAAAATGGGGCTTCTTAGTCTCACTTCCTCGCTACTCGGCCTGGACTTCAAGCGACAATAAGGGATTTATCAATATCCCACGTCCTCAACTCTCGGCTTGAACCTCAGGCTATAACGAGCCTTCCTAGTCTCACGTCCTCACCACTCGGTTTGGACTTCAAGTGACAACGAGCGATTTCTCAATCTCTCACAACCTCAACTCTCGGCTTGAACAACGAGCCACAACGAGGCTTCTTAGGCTCACGTCCTCGCCACTCGGCGGGGGCTTCGAACGACCATGAGAGTTATTATATCCAATCCCTGGTCCTTGTCGTACAATTCTCACAACTGCCACCTCAGCCTCGGTCCTGACCCATAAAAATTTTGGTTATATTTGTGGCCCCCGCCTTCGATAGGGACCCTGAGCTCCGGACCTTGAGTTGGTCCCCTTTCCACCCACTGACAGCTAGGGATATACCAGCTCGTGTCGGCTACCCCTAATTGCCAGAGGGTGGTAAGAGAACCACCCAAGCCTCTTCGACCTTCAAAGTTCGGCAAAAGACCTCGAGCTCCTGGCCATGAGTCGGTCCCCCTTTCACCTACTGACAGTAAGAGATAGCTCGGTCCTCAGGTTGGCCACCCTAACTATCAGAGGTTGGCAGGAGAACCGCTGGCTTCAAGAGAGCTCTCAATGAATTGAGGAATGAGAACCGGGGAGGAGGGGTTATATAGCATAAGACATCGTTAGCCAGGCTACTGACGTGGCCAAATCCCAACCGTCCATTCACATCCAATGATCCATGATTGATGACGCTAAAGTTTCCAACACAAATTGCTTCGACTTCATCAATGCCGTTGGAAGACAAAATGTCTCACAGTCGAATTCATCATTGCCCTCAGAATATGAAACGTCTCGCATCTGCCGAAATGGCCTCGCCAATACATCCTGATCGAAGCCGAGCTCATTAACACGAGCTTGTAGTCCAAATGAAGGCTTCGTAGTGATCCGAACTTGGCTTGTTTCTTGTCTCAAGTATAATATACTGTTATCTCTAAACGAGCGATCACCTCCAATCTCTCAAGTCCTTGACTCTCGGCTGGAACCTTGAGCCACAATGGGACTTCTCAGTCTCACACGCTTGATGCTCGGCTTGTACTTTGAGAAACAACGAGAGAATCCTTAATCTCTCAAGTCCTCAACTCTCAGCTTAAACCTCGAGCCACAACGGGATTCTCGGTCTCACGTCCTCGCCGCTCGGCTTGTACACCGAATGACAACGAGATTACTCTCGATCCCTCATCCTCACTGCGTGCTGTACATTCCTCACAGTCCCCTCAGCATCGGTCAAGACCCACATCAAACAGGGAACGGAAGAATATATAAAGGTTATTTTATTGAGATAATCGACGAGGCAACATTACAACTGTTAAAATCTCGGCCACATGATTACAACTATTACAATTTTGGCTTACCCTTCCTCTTGGGGGGCCTTAGGACTGACGCAAACCAACTCAAGCCCAACCGAGCGCGTTTGCTCTCCGGCAACCCCCATATAGTCCCTAGGAGACGTTAGGGTGGGGGCTCTAGCCACCAAACTCTGAGCATCACCTGGCCTCAGCGGCGCTACCAGATTCAAGGTCGGAGAATGAATGCGGGATCCTCCCACTCCGAGCATCGCCTTCAATCTTTGGATTTCCAACTCATTCTCCACAATAACCTCACGAAGAAGTGACTCTGAGGAGGAGCATTGAAGGGAGGCCAGGGACCTCGACCACCCGGACTCAGCACCAGCCACACTTTGGTCGGAGATCGTCTTCTTTAGATAGGCAGACTCCAAACTCTGCTCTTTCGACCTATTCATGAAGTAGTTGAGGGTCGCCTCCCGGTCCCTAGCTCCTTATTGATAGCGCACCAAGCAGGCCTCCAGGAAGCTCACTCGATCCCTAAGTCATTCAAGCTTGGAGATACGAGGGTCGGTCGAACCAAGCTTGAAAATCTGGCATAAAAGAAAAAAAGTCAAATCATTTCGAGAATCCTAGACTTGACCAAATTGCAAAGCATCCCTTCAACAGAAAGAAAAAGACACCTGGCCTAAAAATTAATTTCCATTCATTCAAAATCATCATAAAAACCGTGGTGGCCAATATGCATTTAGCGAGTACAAAAATCAAAAAAATAGGGGGGGGGGGGGCTATTGCTGAGGGGAGTGGGGCACCTCTTCATTCCCTGTGACTTCGACTTTGGGATCGACTGCCCGATATTCCTCCTGCTCAACAAGTGGGCGATCGTCTTCCTCCTCCTCCTCGTTTCCCCCAGGGGTCTGTTGGATCTCGTCAAACCTCATTGAGTAGGAAGTCCTCGAGGTTGCACTGAGGGTACCGGTGAAGCACGTGCTCGATGGCGCGATTTTAAGCCATATCTTGGGATGCTATCTCCTTATCCATTGCGGCAACCCTCACCCCTTGGAGCTTCTCCTTGGAGCTTTTTCCTCTGAGCCTGACATTCGGTTAAGGAGGTCACCTCTACACGAAGATCCCGTTCCCGAGCTTCGAAGGCGTCGAGTTGTAACTTGAATTCCTTCATTTCCCGTTCATGGCGCTGAGCATTCTTTACTTCATGATGCAGCTCCTTAGCGTGAAGTCTCCTCAACTCGGCCCCAGTGATCGTCGCTTACAAGCAAGGGACCAACACTTAGAAATTTTGGAGTAATTAACATGAAAAGGTACAAAATTATCAATACCACCATGTCGCCTTGGGCCCATCACGTGTAACACAACTCTGTCATCTCGGTTGCGAAGCCCTTTCGATCGCGTGGTGTGGCGAGGTGTGTCATCGCCTTAACCGCTATGGGCCCTTCGTTCAGCGAGTCCGTCACCTTCACTAACCAGTTGGGAGCCCAGGGTAGGAGCCCAACCTTGCTGACTATCTCTTGCGCTATAGGTTTTAGGGGCGGGACACCCTTCGAAAGAAGCCCCACCACCTTAAGATTGCTGGAGCTCGGTATCGACCTCGTTAACGAGGGGGTTCCCGGCATCTTGGATGCCTTCACCTTCTTGGGCTTCGGGTCCGAAGTCCTCTTCGAGCTACTTGAGGTGGCCTCTTCTTACGCTTCGACTGATGGGCGGCATTTTTCTCCAACTCAACCCTCACCCGCTCGATTGCCTCGTCGTCCATTGCTGCAAACAAAATTATAAGTTGTGAGAACGAAGGAAAAAAGACGCAAGGAAAAGAAACAAAAAACGTACATGGGTCGTCAGGGCTCAGTCCGATCTGGGCTAGGTGTCTCTCTTGCACGGTCTGCCACTGAATACTCTTATCCTCAGCGACACGTTTTACGTCTTCCACTCCTCTTCCGTAAGCTCCTTCCTCTTCGGAGGCTTCAAGTTTGGTTTGCAGTGTGCCCACGTGGTTGGGATATCCCACGGGGTCGGACTCCAAACGATGAAATATCTATTTTTCCACCCTTTGATGGAATCCAGGTGACCGTGGACAACTCTTTGATGAGGTCGATGGGAGATCTAGTATATGCACTCGTGCGTTGACGACAAGCTGAAACTGAGAGTAGCTCGGAAGTACTTAGCTTCAGTGGCACCCCTCTTTTCTTATTAAGCAGGATATAACACACCAAGTGTTTCCAGGAATTGGGCCCAAACTGCATGGGGCATAGACCTGCCCAGTTCAAGACCTCCTTTACGAACTGATGCAGGGGAAGCCTCAGCCCTGAGTCGAAGGCATTGACAGGGAACACACAGAACCATTCAGACAAGGCATCGGGAGGTCGAATCCCGGGATTTGGTACCATCAATTCAAATTCAAGAGGAATGAAGTTCCTCGCCTTTATCGCGGGAAGGTCGATGCTTACCACCGAGCTCTGCTCCTCGTCAATCTTTAGCCTCGGTCGGCTCGGAGAAGAGGGCTACACCCCATGCCAAACTTTGTCCTCCAGATTGTTCAGGTACGTCCTGATTGAAATCGACTGTGACAGGTGTAATGCCCCTGCCCCAGACTCAGACAATTTATACAATTTATCAGACAAATTATATATAGTATAGTACGACTGCCTACCACATGCTGCCTCTCAAAAGGTGGTTAACCAGATTGGTGACTCTCGATCATATGTATTATTATTTATAATTAATTATTTTATTGCAATTCCCGATGTGGGACTATTCAAACTCTTCTCTTCTCTTTCTCCCGTGAGCACACAAAGCCCCAAACGTGGGCCCCCACTGCGCCACGTCATCAAAGAGAGAGAGAACAACAGCGCTGTCTTCCTCACAGCACCCGGGTGGGACCCCCTTGATGACATCACGGTGACGTCACCGCATGCAGCAACAGCACCACACTGCTATTTTTCATGTGCCCCCCACAAATAATTACACTTTTGCCATATATATATATATATATATCTTTAGAAATTACGGGGTGTTACGTACACCCCCCCTTCAGAAATCAGCGTCCTCACTGAGCACGGGGCATGCACAATCTAGTGCAGGATCTACTTTCTAGCCGATGTGGAGCATCTGTTCTCCAATCTGCCCAACTAATTATGATCCCGGAATCCACAGCCTGATCAATCATAGTCCTAGATTTAATTGAGGCTTGTATCGCTCACCACAGTCCCGAAATCCACCGCCGGACTGGGTCTATAGTCCCAGAATCCACCGCCCGACTATATAGACATGCCCCACACTCGGTGTCGAAAGTAGGATCTGATACCATTTGTAACGCCCCTTCCCCAGACTCTGACAATTTATATAATTTTTCAGACAAATTATTTATAGTATAGTACAATTGTCCACCACAGGCTGCCTCTCAAAAGGTGGTTAACCGGATTAGTGACTCTTGATCATAGGCATTATTACTTATAGTTAATTATTTTATTGCAATTTTCGATGTGGGACTATTCAAACCCTTCTCTCCTCTTTCTCCCGTGAGCACACAAAGCCCCAAACATGGGCCCTGCTGCGCCACATCATCAGAGAGAGAGAGAGAGAGAGAGAGCAGCGATGTCTTCCTCACAGCACCCGGGTGGGACCCCCTTGATGATTTCACGGTGACATCACCGCATGCAGCAGCAGCACTACACTGCTGTTTTTCACGTCCCCCCCACAAATAATTACATTTTTGCCATATATATATATATATATATATATATATATATTACGGGGTTTTACATATAGGTCCATGGGACTGCTTGGTAGGGTCCACTTCAACTTCTTCTTCCGAACAACCTTCGGTGCAAACGGCTCGGTTTGAGGCCCTGGAGAGGCACCGTCTACCTCCTTAACATCCTCGTCTTTTCCCCCTTCCTCTTTGTCCTCATCATCAACCTCCCCTCCACCGACCACTTCCACCTTTTCAACGCTCTCGTAAGAGTCGCTCGACTCCACCACGAAGGGTTTATGAATGCGGCGCGGCACGTGATTGTATACTCTTGTTTGTCTTCAAATCTCTCCCAACTTGAAAAGTCGCTTGCATGTTGGCGCGGCCCGGATCAGACGTAGAGGCCGGAGAATTTGACTGATTCATCGACATAATGAAAAAATCACTAACCTGTTTTTGTCGAAGCCAGAGAGTAAACCGCAAAACTTGCCGCTGACTACAAAATAATGTCTAGAGAGAGAATATCTGGGAGTTAAAGAGAGAAGGCAAAGTGATAAATGAGATGGGGGTGGAGGCATACATAGGCAAGAGAAAATGCCTCAAAATTCACGAAACCATTTCAACCCTCAAATCTTGATCCAATGGTGGAAGCGATACAGACGCCTTGATTCCCACAAACCGTGACATCACAAACCCACGTGATGTGCACGTGCCAACTATGGTCCACTAGAAGACAAATTAATATATTAACACCTCGATTTCCACGATAGTGATGTCAGCATCGCACGCATAGCACACGTTCCCTAGAACCTCGAGTCAAACCCTATCTATCATATAGACTTGCCTCGCTCGACGCTCAAGGCTCGACACTTGGCCTTAACCTCAATCCAGCCCCAGCTTCAGCACTGAGCTCGACGCTCGATGCATAGACGCTCGGCTCGGCACATCAGAGGTGATCGGGCACATTCTTTGGTAGAACTCCTCTCCCACCAAACTGGACTACTCCTCGACGGCTGGTACATACCTCCCTTCAGGAGTGGGGGGCATATGATGTGGGTAAATAATCCAGCACAAGCGGAGCCATCTAATCCCCTCTAGATCCGCTCATCCCTGATGATCAGGCTTGTGGATCCAACAGGCCTTCCATCAACTCAGGCCCACAGAGAAGCGGGTCAACCTGGCCCATTAGAATTAGGGCATCCACTTTCTCTGCCTATAAATACCAGGGTCATCCTTCTCTTTAAAGGTAATGAATTTTTTTCCACCTGAATCCTAGCTTTCATTTATCCCAGTGACTGACTAGATCTTCGAAATGTCTGTCACCGGGACTGCAGGTACTCAGGACGGCTAGCTACCAGCGGCGCACCCTCTCCTGCTCCTCACCAAACCCCCATCCCAGATCCAGATTTGTGGTTGAGATCTATCTCAGATCTGTCCTTTCCACTATAAATAACAAGAACTCACACCTGGTGCCCCCACACTAAAGAAGCAGCATTAATACTTGATACATACTCACTTGGGATCATTTAACAAATTATTATCATCTGGAAGAGAATAAAGAAAAACTGTTTTCTTTGTTTATGACTATTTGGATGCCCCAATACTAGTGAAATGTATTTCTTCCATCAATAATGCTACATCCATATTTTTTTTCTACAACATTTTCTTTACAAACTTAGGTGATACAATACTGTTGGAAGTTATTGTAGAGTATATTGTAAAAAAATTTCTAATAATATTGTGCCATTTAAGATTCTCTAAAAATAAAGTTACAGAAAAAATTGCGGGTATAACATTATTGTTCTTCCATATGGAATATGGTCATTTCATGTGCATGTGCACCATGTTCACCCTAGCTATAAGTTACCAAATCAGTCTAAAACTAAAAGTTGACTCAAGATTCCATGTTTATAAGTATTCCAATCATTTTTCAATATTATTAAATATTATATGAAGTCGAAAATATTATTTAATATTATCTGAAGTTGGGAAAAAAAAACCAGTAAAGTGTTTTAAACGAGGTTTTTTATTTTTATTTTGTTTTGTTTTTTTTTTGTTTTTTTTTGAGTAACCGGATAGAAGGTTAGGCTTCAACCTCGAAAACATATTATAAAAACAAATGAAATGTACAGGTAACAGTTTACAAGAGGGCAAACTGTAAGAGAGAGAGAGCTCAAAACAAAAAGGCAACAGACAAAAACAACAACGACATTACAGGAGAGTGGCTAATTAAAGATTAGCCTACTACTAAAAAAAACTCAAAAGCACTAGCTAAAGCCACCAAGTAAAGCACAGACGGACTGTAAACAAGCCGATCGGTAGGGCAGCAGCCAAAGCCCCTCAAAAACGTTGGAGAAGAGCCTAAGCGATGGCAGGGACGAAAGCACCTCCGACTACAGCAAGACACTCGCAAGAGCTAGAGCACATGCAAAAACACCACAGGAGCTCAGGCAGGCACCAAAACAAGCAAGGACATCGGCCGTAGACATGCTGAGTCACCCCCAACAGAGCCTAGACACGCAAAGGTACCACCAACGAAATGAAACAGAATGAAAGAAGGAGAAAGACATCACCGGAACCGGTGCACATCCCAACAAAACCGAGAAGAGATGCAAGATCTCAGCAGCCTCAGTCGAGAGGCTAAATCACCCCGAGAACCAGCCTGCCACACTGGTAAGCCAACAAAAGAAGGGAACACCTTTAAAATGAAAAGAAACCAACAAGCCATAGCACACAAAAAACATGACCAACATAGCAAAACAGAAAAAACACACAGTGCAATATGAGAAGTTAAGGAGTCAGGTACAATCAAACCTCCTCAAAAGAGGACGTCCAAAAAACAGAGAACAAAGATAATTAAGTGGAAGAAAGTAAAGTAGCAATCAACATTAAGGAAAGCTCCCCAAAAAGACTAGTTCCAAAAGTGGTACAGGGGGAAACAAGAGTAAATCCCCAACTTGCAACAATAAAAACAAGAACCATCAAAGTGCCAAACCCCAGCCACCAAAAGAGGAACGGGAGACCAAAGCAAGCGATCAACACGAGCAGCAGCTCCAAGCTCAGCTCTGTGAACAAAAAGAAGAAACAAAACATAGTTAAAGGAAAACACGGAACTGATGGAATTAATAGGAAAAGAAAGAAAAGCCATAGCGACTTCTAAAATATGATAACACATAGAGTAAAAATATATCGCAATCAGAAACAGAAGGAAGAGAAACTAGCCAGAACGGCTGCTGTCCACTAAAACGAGTTATAGTTAGCCTAGTTCTATTTTCCAAGCTACCGAGACAAACACGTCCTTCTCTCACAGTGTAACACGAAGCGTAGCAGCATTGCCTATAGATATATTGTATGGATAGTAATTTTGCATTAATGTTATGAACCATGCATGCTTTTATTCCGTTTTTGAAGCTTGTGGTTGCGACCGACACCAAATAACAAGTTGCTATAGTCAACACTCGGCAGCCTCATTCACACCATCACCGCGTTAATCTTGAGTGCTACTTTGCAACAATATATATATATATCCATTATTACACTTGTACGTAGCTCATTTGAGTCCACTCTTCGTTTGAGAAGAATAGGGCCAATGGTGGTGACTCACTATGTCGGCATTTGAAATTGAGTATTGCAACTTGCAGGTCATGAGTCATGGTCATGCAAGGCGGTGCACTCCATAGTTTGCTTTCAAGTTACATACTCATCATTTTCGGATTAATGATATTCTTTCTCATAATCACATCAAAGTGACCCCTCAGATGATGCTGTCAAATAAATAAATAGATTATATATAAATCCTATATTCTCACTGTTCAAATATGATGTCTGTTGTTTTCGTATCATCCAAAAAATAAAGTAGTGCTATAATTTCTATCTTTATAATAAGTACTACCAGTTAAAGCAAAAAGTGTATGGTCTTTGGTCTATATAATAAAATACAAAGAAAATTATAAAGCGTCTCTTCTTCAATTTCTCAAAATTAAAGGTCCAGATATAATCTCAAAAAATATATTTTTTTTCTCAAAAGTTTTTATCAAAAACCCAAATTTAAATTTTTTCAAAACAACTCATTTATTTATTTAATTCTCTCTCTCTCTCTCTCTCTCTCTCTCTCTCTCTATACATATATATATATATATATATATATATATATACTAGGTTCGGCCGTTAACACGTGCCTACGGCACGCCTTCGAAACGGTGCACCTTATTTGATCATATAAAATAATTTTGGAGGTCTAGCAAATTAATTGAAGTAGCAAACATATTATATGAGAAACTTTTGGGAGTCCAGCAAAAAATATATTATATGATTTTTTTATTTTTTTGAATTATTTTTAAAGTTTTTAAATTTTTTAAATTTTAAATTTTTTTAGTTTTTTAATTTAAATAGAAGAGGGAGGGAGGGAGGGGGAGAGAGAGAGAGAGAGAGAGAAGAGAAGAGGGAGGGAGAGAGAGAAAAAAAATAAATAAATAAATATAGGAGTTGTTTTGGGTGGGGGATTTGAATTTGAATCTTGGGGGGAAAACTTTTGGGGGAAAAATATGTTTTGTGAGGTTAGATCTGGGCCTTTGATTTTTTGGGGGATTGAAGGAGAGTCACTTGATAGCTTTCTTTGTTATTATTATTATTATATATATATATCTATATAGTAAAATACAAAGAAAGCTATCAAGCGGTTCTCCTTCAATCCCCTCAAAAATCAAAGGTCCAGATCTAACCTCACAAAACATATTTTCTCCCCAAAAATTCCCTCCAAAATTCAAATTCAAATCCCCCACCCAAAACAACTCCTATATTTATTTTTTTAAAAAAAATTCTCTCTCTCTCCCTCCCTCTTCTATTCAAAAAATTAAGAAAATAAAATTTTAAAAATAAAAAATTTAAAAATTAGAAAAATTAAAAATTTAAAAGCTTTAAAAATAGTCAAAAAAATCAAACAAAATCATATAATATGTTTGCTACTTCAATTAATTTGCTCGACCTCCAAAACTATTTTATATGATCAAATAAGTTGCACCGTTCCGAAGACGTGCCGTAGGCACGTGTCAACGGACAAACCTAGTATATATATATATAGGAATGTTCCATTGAAAACGTACTGTATATATATATATATATATATATATATATATATATATATATATATATATATATATATATAGGAATGCTCCATTGAAAACGTACTGTAGCGATGAAAACGTGAAAAACCACCTAGGCCGTTGTTTCGGAAACAACGGCCTAGGTGGTTTTCACTTATTTTCCATAACATTTGCATTTTCAATGGAGCATTTCCCATATATATATATATATGGAAACTGTTGGATATATAGGTATATTCTCAATATAATAGAATATTATTGTGTATAATTTTCTATGGGGCAACACATGCTTTGCACGTGTCATATGTTTAATTGTTGGACCGGGTCGAGTGGGCATAAAGTCCAGTACCCTAAACCCAGTTCATCTCATATAAAAGCTGGTCTAGAGGTAGTGCTCTGTGAGATTCCAATACTGATAAGCAGGGTATAATATCTTAAGCTGGCTATGAGATAAAGCTCTAACCCTAATTCCTCCTAATCATCTCTACAAATTGTGTATGTTGGAGACGATGGATATGCATCACGGTTGAATAAGTCTGCACCACGCAGGCTTCTCCATCGAATTTGGAAAAACACTTCTAACTTGAAGTGTCGGTATGATCTACCCTAATTTTCTTAGTATTTTTCATGTGATGAATGTGTTAACGTTTTGTGCGTTTGATCATATGATTGAGAGTTTTAGATCATAGTTATTCTCACTTTAAAAACTAGCATGTTCAGGGTTGTTAAGTGCTTTATCATACTATGTGTATAGATATTTTGACAAATCCACTGTTTGCAGTTTGTGTGAGATTATATATTTGCTTCTTAAATAAAATAAATATAAATCTTTGATGTATAAGATGTATAACAAATGTCTGTAACTTAGGAGAGAGTATCTCTTAATGTACGATATGAGTCCATTAGTTACGTTTTGTTCTTACTCGTTCATTGTATTATGTGTGCAAAGTTGAATTGTTGCATGTGAGTCATTATCTCATTTAGCATCATGAAGATGATGAAGAACGAATAGAGAAAAGAACTCTTCGCTCAATGTGTTTGAGTAAGTGGACATTGTTAGAATCACTAGAGAAAGCAAATAATTTCGTAAAATATGATAGAGTAATTTTGTATTAACTCTTATAAAGTACATATATTGTCAATCGCATGTATAAGTTGAGTTTAACAAATGAGACAATTAATAATAATAGTTCTAATTGTGTTCTTGAACATAGCATAATTGGCTAGGTTTTGAGAACTATATATTCAACTGTCTGTGAGGAAATGTGATCTAAGTATCAAAACTGTGGGGAAAATGGAGTTAAAAGCTATTGAGTAAAAAAGCTTTAACATCCAAGTTGTTTTGAAAGTTAGAATCACTATGAACTATATATTAAATTGTTTGTTCTTGTTAAAATTCATAACTGCTAAATGACACTCCATTAAATATGAAAAATATGAAAGTTGTGCTCAGATTATGATCACTAGAAAATCATTTAGTATGGTCTCTAGGAGCACACAGCTTCTTGAGTCAATATATTCTGATATTTGTGATCTCAGTAGCTTTGTGACTAGATGAAACGATTGTTGGTCAGAAATATTGAATCACTTTTATAGATGATTAATATAAGTCTGTCATATATATGAAGAATGAAGCACTTGTTATTCTTAATGAATTAAAAATTATAGTTAAATGCTAAAAATCAAGGATTAAGTGTTGATGGAGGTGGTGAATATGTTTAATAATTTTAGAGTAATTTGCATTTGGCATATTTGTATTTGGCATAATCTCTAGTGCACTATATTTACCATTGTCAAACAGTATTAATAAAGTTAGAATCAAATGCTCAGTGAGATGTTGAATTCTATGTTATTGACTGTTAGTTTGACTTTGAGTAATTATGAGTGATGTTACATTATCAATCATATTTCTAATTTGTTACCACACTCTAAGTTACTTACACCTTGTAGATCAACAGTATAAAAATACAAATAATTTTGTTAAAGTGAAAATTTTGTGTTGTGATACATCTGTTAGAGTACATGACTCTAAAAGACCTAAAGTAGGACCTACAACAAATATTTGTGTGTGTTTAGAAAGTGTAGAATGTAGATTGGTGGACAGATGTTGGATCTATCTGATTTGTATTAGAAGAATCTAGACTTGCAGAGTTCTTTGAAGATGTGTTTATTAAAGATAAACGTATAAAATAATCTAGTCCTACAGACACGCTCAATGATTCACAGTTGGAATCAAGAACTAGTCTTACTGACACTTAAAACCTAAATGAAAAATGAGCTAAGAAGAGTCTTTAGTAGCCAATAAGATGATTTTGTATCATACAATAATACCTTAACTTAGTTGATCTGCCGAAAGGGGCTAAAACTATAGTAAGTAAGTGGGATTTTGTATAAGAAATTTAATTTTGATTGTTTAGTAGCAATCTTAATGCTTTTTAGTAGCCAACAGATTGACTGAGAAAAATGGGGTAGATTTGTTTGATGTCTACTCATATGTTTGTCATATTGCTACAATAAGTATTCTTCTTATCCTTACATCTATTGAAAATTTTGTCATTCATAAATGATATTTAAAAAGTTTTGTACTGAACAGTTTTGTACTGGAAAGTTTTGAACTAATATGTTTAGTGAACAAAATTTACAATATAGTAAAATCATCGTATGTTTTAAAACATGTAATATAGCTAACGTATAAATAATTTGACAAATTTCTCAAAGAGCCTAGTATATGAATTAAGTAATTCAGATCAGTGCCTTTAACTTTGTGGTGTGTCAAATATAATGGCTATTATTTACTTAGTTTTATTGACATACTTGTTGATTAGAAGTGACATCTCTATTATAAATGGAGTTAAATTGTGCTATCCAAATAAATTTAGCATGAAACACCTAAGTGTTGTGGGCACCATATTATGTATAAGAGTGAGTTTTGGTTGGCAAGGGATAACCCTTAGTCAAGCTCGATAAATCAATAATGTGTTTCAAAAGTAGGGATATAGTGATTGAAAGTGTGTTTTAAAACACCTTATGATGTTTCAGTTTGATGCTTTGAAAGGTTGACACCTTATGATGGTGCAACTATGAGACAAGTAGATCATTCTAAAAGAATTGAAAGTCTCGTGTATACAAAGATCTGCACTAGAATAGACATAGCCTTTGAGGTAGGTATGATCTGCAGAATCACTAATAATTCTATACACATTTGAGTGCCCTTAAGAAGCTAATGAGATACGTGAGTGGTACTCAAGAGTTTGCTTTGTGCTACTCAAAGTTTAGTGAAAGTCGACAACTAGTGAATATGTGTTCACACTAGGAGGAGCAGAAAATTATGGAGATAAAAAGGCAAACAAGCATTGCGTTCTTATCCAAGAAATCAGACCTCTATGTGCTATCCTCTGCAGGGGAAGAGGCTGAGTGGATTGAATGACTTATTGCTAACCAATCATCGAGAATTTAAAGTAAATTCTCTAATTCTGTTATGCGACTATCAAGTTATAATGCACTGTAGCTCATAACTCACTCTATAATAGTAAGAGGAGTATATTAAGGCTGAAAGAAACCTAGTTGAACTTTCTCATAGATTAAGTACAATTGCGACAAGTATGGCTAATGCTCTTGCTAAGAGACTTGAAAGTGACCTATTTATCAAAACTGTGAGGGGAATAAAGTTAAAAGCTATTGAGTTAAAAGCTTTAACATCCAAGTTGTTTTGAGATTTAGAATCCAATTGCAGCCATAGAGAAGTTTAAACTGAAGCATCAATTTTAGTAAGTTGGCATACTTTAGATAATTTGAAAAGTTCTATGTAAATTCTGTTAATATATAACTTCATTCCAATTTTGATGATGCTATATATTTTCATAATTTACTTAGAATCATCTCATTATTCCAAAAGAAAGCATGAAAACTTGTCGATGTGTTTTCGATGTTTAGAATGGTTGTTATATCATTCCAATTTTGATGATATAACTCTTTTATGGATTCATATTTCATTTCAATTTTGATGATTCAGAATTAACCATAATTGATATGACTGTTCTGTTATTCCAATATGAAACATAGTATAGTTCTTGTGCAGAAACTATAATAGTTCTTGTTCTTTATTTTGTTAAAGAAACTTGATTGTGATGCTTGCGTTACATTTTGCTAAGTTATCGTTGAATTGTACTAAGTTCTTTAGTAGAACTAGATACCTTATGAAATTTACTAGAATTCTTAGAGATGTATCTCTTGATATTCTTGTTTTCAATAAGCTAGCAAAGATGGAGGAGTTGAATCTGTCAACATAGATTTTAAAATAATGATTTGCTCAAAATGGAGGAGTAAACATAAAGCAGTTTGTAAGGATATAGTTTTGGTTTATTTATCGAAAGAATAAATTTGTCACTTGCTTGATAAAACTTCTATTGAGTTTAAGACTCTTGTGTTCATGAGCTTAAAACTCATATTTTGTTCTTGAAGTTTATTTGTTTTGGTTGATTTTGAAACTATGACCGGTTTCTTTAGTTGGTTTAGTCATTGTGAACTATTCTGTTTTGAGATGGTCTTGAACTATTTGATTATTTTGGTTTAGTCTCATTTGAACTATTCGAGTTATAATTGATTTAGTCTATGAACTGTATTATTTTGTGAGCCAATGATTTAACGGGACATTGCCTAATATATTGGGAATATAGGAGGAGATTATTGGATATATATATAGGTATATTCTCAATATAATAGAATATTATTGTGTATAATGTTCTATGGGGCAACACGTGCTTTGCACGTGTTATATGTTTAATTGTTGGACCGGGTCGAGTGGGCATAAAGCTCAGTATCCTAAACCCAGTTCATCTCATATAAAAGCTGGTTTAGAGATAGTGCTCTGTGAGATTCCAATACTGATAAGCAGGGTATAATATCTTAAGTGGCTATGAGATAAACCCTAACCCTAATTCCTCCTAATCATCTCTAACAGAAACATGGACTTTTATACCCTAATTTATAATTATTTTTCACCGTATACTAATGGAAACATGGACTTTTATTTACAACTAATTATTTCAGGCTTCAGCTACATAATTGTTGATTTACTATTTACAAGACTTTTCATATGCTGTATCGTTTGAAAGACGTGCTTACGGCACGTGGCCACGGGTAAATCTAGTATACATATAAAATATGATAGTATATATGTCACCGCCCGACGCTGGGTAACTTTGGTTTTCTACCTTTACCATTTTGTATGATCTTTTGAGGCTAATGATCCTTTTTTTAGTTGTACAAATTCCTAAACAAATTCAACTTGATGGTAGTACATTTAACATTGTCACGCTATCATCTCAGCTAAAATTTAGCTCGACTCCTTAACAAAATTAAACCCCTAACAAATATCTAATTATCTATCAATTCTATCTTAGGGTCAGCTTAATTACTAGTGATTTTGATTAACTTCATCAGGTTCAGTGTCTATTGCAGAATTCACTTTAACAATTTTAATAATATGACAATATTAATCAGGATTTCGTTTTTTTATGGAATAAAAATTGTTTAGAACTGTGGTTACATTAGAGCGTGTTCATTCGAGATGATAGGAGCGCAAATAACATTACTCAATGAGAATACACACGATATAGCGACAAACAAATCTGCATAGGTCCACTCAATGGCAAACAATTCCTCATAGGTCCAGTCATTGGCAGCTCTAGTTAGATCCACCATCTAACAGTCATAGCGTATTCGGGTATTCAATTTTCCGGAGTCCGCGAGTGACACCCCCACATTCACCACGCGTTACATATCCTCTTCTTATTTCCACCAAAATTAATTAATTACTTGATGACTTTTCCAAACAACTCTATTTTCATTTATCTCTATCTATCTAACTATCAAAACTGTGGGAGAAAATTTCAGACGAGATGAAAGTGAAAAGTAAGGTAAAAAGAAATACGGTAGGAGATTTATAGCAAGATTAAGTGGGTTTGGGCCGGAAAGCTTGATGGGCTCTTAGGAAGCCCAAAAAGCGTGGAATTCTAAGCAGTCATAATGCAAAATGACAAAAGGGAGGCAACTCGAAGTGACTTAAATGTCGTTGACCAGTCAACGCTCACCTAAGCTCGATACAACACTCGCCCAAGCTCGACTCTTCACTCGCCAAACTCACCGCAGATGCCGAACATACATGTTTCCGAGCTGAAAATAGCCAAAATTGAGTTGACCAGTCAACGCTCTTCCAAGCTCGACTCTTCGCTCGCGAAGCTTGCCGCAGATGTCGAACAGACGTATTTCCGAGCTGAAAATAGTCAAATTGCATTGACCAGTCAACGCTCTTCCAAGCTCGACTCTTCGCTTGCCAAGCTCACCGCAGATGTCGAACAGACGTGTTTCCGAGCTGAAAATAGCCAAAATTGCATTGACCAGTCAACGCTCTTCAAGCTTGGCTCTTCCAAGCTCGACTCTTCGCTCGCCAAGCTCGCCGTAGATGTCGAACAGACGTGTTTCCGAGCTGAAAATAACCAAAATTGCATTGACCAGTCAACGCTCTTCCAAGCTCGATATAACACTCGCCCAAGCACGACTCTTTGCTCGCTAAGCTCACCGTAGATGTCGAATAGACGTGTTTTCGAGCTGAAAATAGCCAAAATTGCTGTTCACCGTCAATGCTCTTCCAAGCTCGACTCTTCGCTCGCTAAGCTCGCTACATATGTCGAACAGACGTGTTTCCGAGCTGAAAATAGCCAAAATTGCGTTGACCAGTCAACGCTCTTCCAAGCTCAACTCTTTGCTCGTCAAGCTCGCCGCAGATGTCGAATAGACGTATTTTCGAGCTGAAAATAGCCAAAATTGTGTTGACCAGTCAATGCTCTCCCATGCTCGACTCTTCGCTCGCCAAGCTCGCCGCAGATGTACGAACAGACGTGTTTTCGAGCTGAAAATAGCCAAAATTGCATTGACCAGTCAATGCTCTTCGAGCTCGACTCTTCACTTGCCAAGCTCGCCACAGATGTCGAACAGACGTGTTTCCGAGTTGAAAATAACCAAAATTGCATTGACCAATCAACGCTCTTCCAAGCTCGACTCTTTGCTCGCCAAGCTCGCTGCAGATGTCAAACAAACGTGTTTCCGAGCTGAAAGTAGCCAAAATGGCATTGACCAGTCAATGCTCGCCTACCGTTTGCCAAGCTCGACATACCGTTCGTCGAGTTCGACGCATCGTTCGCCACGTTCGACGCATTGCTCGTCCAATTCGCCGAACAAACGTGTTTCCGAACTGAAAACGGGGAAATGCCGCTCTTCTCCTAGTCGTCCGATCACCCAGAAATGCTCACCAAAGCCTGATGAACACCCCAGATTCAGCCACGTCACCTATGCACAAATCCACCCTCGGATCGTTCAGATATTCACGCCAGAAAGCAATGGACATTTCAAATTCGTCCACGTCGATAATCCGGTGATTGAATTTAGTTTTTATTTATTTAATTCTAATTATATATTTAAAAATTACAAAAAAAAGATTAAAAATTTGGGAAAATTTATTAAAAATTCTAAAAAATGATTATAAAGTTGGGGAAATATTTTTGAGCCTCTGGATAAATAATTATTGGTTAGAATAATTAATTAGTGCTCTCGGAAAAACAAATTAGCGCTTTGCAAAATTGAATAAATGATTCGAAAAATAATTGAAAAATCGAGAAAAATCGTCAAAAATCGTCAAAAATCCAGAAGAGCCTAAGAACAATCTTGGGCGTATTACCCACTCAGAAAAAAACCGTTACCTCTCGAACAAGATTCGAACCCCCTTTAAGAACTCCGATAAAGTCCTGTACACCATTGAAACAGCAAAACTACTCCCCAATGGCTGTAGCAAACAGTCTTTAGGAGTGGGGGTCTCGTGATATGGCTAAAAATGGATTAAATCAGAACCGTTCAAATTGGGCACGAATCTTAAAGTTTACAGGGGCGAAACGGTAATCTCATCTACAAACAGGTCCGAAATGGGAACTGGGTCTCTTCTCTAGGGCCCAACAACCCACGAACGGATCTAATCAACTGGGTACGGGTCCCAACCCGTTAAGAGACGGTTCAGGAGGATATGGAGAAATCTTGATCCGTCCTTATCCTTAGGAGGTGGTTCTAACCACTTCTATCCAGCCACACCAGGAAGTAGAGATTCGTTCTTATCTCGAAGCAGATCCCCACGGCGACTATAAACCTCCTACCTCCTACCGTTATAAGGTGATCACTCTTTGCCTACCTAAAGTTTTTTGAAATTCTTTTCTGAGTATTGACAAGAGCGTTGGAGGGTTCGTCGCTGGGATCAACCCCGGTGTTTCGAACTTTGTGCAGGTCAGCGACAGCACCAAGGAGCAAGCTTATCAACAGCCGAAGTAGTCAGGTTTGACCTCTTCGATTCCTTACGAACTCACAAATTCATCTGATTGTCCCCTATACCGAAATTAGTGGCAACAGATACGCCATTGAAACAGCAAAACTACTTCCCAAAGGCTGTAGCAAACAAGTCTTTAGGAGTGGGGGATCGATGATATGGTTAAAAATAGGATTAAATCGGAACCGTTCAAATTGGGCACGAATCTTAAAGTTCACAGGGGCAAAATGATAATCTCGCCTACAAACGAGTTCGAAATGGGAACTGGGTCTCTTCTCTAGGGCCCAACAACCCACGAACGGATCTGCTCAACTGGGTACGGGTCCCTAACCCGTTAAGAGACGATTCAGGAGGATATGGAGAAATCTTGCTCCGTCCTTCTTCTTAGGATGTGATTCTAACCACTTCTATCTAGCCACACCGGGTAGTAGAGATTCGTTGTTATCTCGAAGTAGATCCTCACGGTGACTATAAAAACCCCCCTACCTCTTACCGTTACAAGGTGATCACTCTTTGCCTATCTAAAGCTTTTTGATATTCTTTTCTGAGTATTGACAAGTGCGTCGGAGGGTTCGTCGCTGGGATCAACCCTGGTGTTTTGAACTTTGTGCAGGTCAGCGGCAGCACCAAGGAGCCAGCCTATCAATAGCGGAAGTAGTCAGGTTTGACCTCTTCGATTCCTCACGAACCCACAAATTCATCTGATTGCCCCCACACCGAAATCAGTGGCAACAGTACTGTTCGCATAAAAGCCAATGATGATCAGAGTGTTGCCTTACAGGAGATAAAACATGTTCTAGACTTGAAAGAAATTCTTATCTCGATTAGAAGGCTAGACAAAGAGGATATGCCTACTCAGTTGGTAGTGGGGAGTGGTTTATAGCTGCAGGTTTAAGAGTGATTGTAAAAGGAAAGCGTGGGGAAATGCTGTATTTGCTTAGAGACGTGAGGGGCATTTATCCTGTAGTTGACTCTCAGTCGAAATCGATAGCAGGTTATGTAGCGTGCAACCGAGTTCTTTCAATTGTGCAGGGGAGGTTACTAATTTAGTAGGAGCTGCTGGCCATGGAAGTGATCCTAGAGGGCAAGACTTTACTGTGGTGATGGTACTTTGCGATATGGCAGACGAAGCTTCAAGTCACTCTAGTGAGGTGGAGAGCACTGGTATCGATATGCGGGGTGATGTCGATGAGAGTAACCGAAATGGGACTATAGGGGTTGAACAGTCTGCGGATAATGTGGAGGTGTCATCCACGGAGACTTCTAGTAAAGAGGTGCATTCTGAGGCTTTGAACCATATCCGGTGTTAATGAAGATTATGCGAGTTAATGAGTCGTGTAACACGGAATCCGACACTGGAGGTTGTTTCTCCAGTATTCGTGCTCTGTACGATTGGTGGAGCACAACCTTCATGAGGCATTGAAATGTGGTTGGTGCACTCCACCTGGTGGAGTGACAGATGCGCTCTTTATGAGAGTGGGGAGTACTTGAGTCTTCCATGAAAGTGAAAGATTGACAGAGATAATGTAAGGTAAAAATTACAATAATTTTGAAGCGTTGTGTATTTAGTCAAAGTGACAGATTGTTAGGATTGTGACCTCAAATATACTTAGGCACGGAATACTTGAAGTAGAAGATGTTGGATATATTGGTATATTCTCTCTATATAAATATAGCACGTGCATATATGTAACACGTGTAATGAACGTACAATTGATTGGATATTGGAACGCGGGTTTGTGGGCTTATAACCCGATACCCAAACCAGTATTTAGGAATAAATACTGGCTTGTGATAGCAGTCTAGGTATTCCAATTTTGATACCTAGGGTGAATATCTCAAGCAACTTAGATCTAGAGATAAACCTTAATTTCCCAATTGTTAATTTCTCACAAAACCTAACAATCTTGAGATATCTTAATCTATTTGTGAGATTAATTAAGAGGGATACCAGTGGTTGTTGAATCCCGTCGGAATCAGTTAGAGCCGCCGTCGTCGTGTTCTTCTTCTTCAATGGCCGCTGCGATGAATCTGAGCGGTCTGATCTTCATCTCTGGCATCCTACAGCTGGTGTTGGTCCTCTACGGTGAGTGGCAGGACTCGCACATGGAGGTGCGGTACACCGACGTTGACTACCTCGTCTTCTCCGACGCCGCTGACCATTGACGACCCCCCCGTCGGTTTCGATCGCAGCCCGTCTCCTCCTCCTCGGTCGAATCGCCGCTTGCTGTCGACCACGGTCGAGGTGTCGACCTGAGTTTCCAGTGAGATTCGAAGTCGCCAGCGACCAGCGAACCTCTCATCCCCTCCTTCTCCGATCGCAGTGGACGGCGATCGCATCTCAGGCGCCGACTACGAGATCCTCCCTCTTCTTCACCATTCAATAGATTGGGTCTTGTGTGGAACCCTAATTGAAGAAGACATTGAAGAGAAATTTTGTATCTCATAAAGATCTGATTGGGTCTGTGTGGAACCCTAATTTGAAGAAGACAGTGAAGGGATTTTGTATCTCATTATCAGATCTGTTGAGACGCACACAAGGTGTTTGATGATGGGTCTCTTTGGCGCAGAATAGTTTGTTGTTTGGATTTGTTCCCAACAGACATGAGTCTAATCAATTGAAGGGGAAAAGATGACGAAAGATAAGTTCTTTAATTTCCTCGTATTAAATTCCTGTTAAATATTTTGCTATGTGCTGGAAGTTCAAAACACTCGTTTTAAAATTATGTTATGAATTATAGAATTATTATGATGTTAAGTGGTTAAGTTCAAGACTGTATTAATCACTTATTTAAATTAAATACAAGTTGAACAGTTGTTTTGGCTATGTGTTAAAACACAATATCTATTTTGATAAGTTAAACTGTATGTTGACTATAAAATTCGGATCTCCAATTAAATTGTTGCTAGAATTAGATTGTGCTAATAATTTGTTTAATTGGCTAATCTTTAACAATTTGATGAATGTAGAAACTTTAATGTTACCTACAAATTGTGTATGTTGGAGACGATGGATTTGCATCATGGTATGATAAGTCTGCACTACGCAGGCTTCTCCATCGAATTCGGAAAACCACTTCTAACTTGAAGTGTCGGTATGATCTACTTTAATTTTCTCAGTATTTTTCATGTGATGAATGTGTTAACGTTTTGTGCGTTTGATCATGTGATTGAGAGTTTTAGATCATAGTTATTCTCACTCTGGAAAACTAGCATGTTTAGGGTTGTTAAGTGTTTTATCATACTACGTGTATAGATATTTTGACAAATCCATTGTTTGCAGTTTGTGTGAGGTTACATATTTGCCTCTCTAAAATTTAAAATAAAATAAAATTGTATGAGATATATAACAAATGTCTGTAACTTAGGAGAGAGCATCTCTTAATGTAGAATATGACTCTACTAGTTACATTGTGTTCCCTCTCGTTCATTGTACTGTGTGTGCAAAGTTGAATTATAATATGTTAGTCATTATCTCATTTAGCGTTATGAAGATGATGAAGAACGAGAAAAGGAAAGAACTTTTTGCTCAATGTGTTTGAGCTAGTGGACATTGTTAGAACCATTAGAGAAAGCAAATAATTTTTGAAAAATGTGATAGAGTAATTTTGTATTAACTCTTATAAAGTGCATATATTGTCAATCGTATGTATAAGTTAAGTTTAACAAATGAGGCAATTAATAATAATAGTTCTAATTGTGTTCTTGAACATAGCATAATTGGCTAAGATTTGAGAACTATATATTAAATTGTTTGTTCTTGTTAAAACTCATAACTCTACTCAATGATACTCCATTAAAATATGACAAATATGAAAGTTGTGCTCAGATTATAATCATTAGAAAATCTTTTAGTATGGTCTCTAGGAGCACACAACTTCTTGGTCAATACATTCTGATATTTATGATCTCAGTAGCTTTGTGACTAGATGAGATAATTGTTGGTCAGAAGTATTTTAATCGCTTTTGTAGTTGATTAATATAAGTCTGTCATATATATGAAGAATGAAGCACTTGTTATTCTTAACGAATTAAAAATTATAGTTAAATGCTAAAAATCAAGGGTTCAGATTTAATAGAGGTGGTGAATATGTTTTAACAACTTTAGAGAAGTTTGCATTGTGCATAATCTCTACCGCACTCTACTTACAACAGTCAAACGGTATTGATAAAAGTTAGAATCAAACACTTAGTGAAATGTTGAATTCTATATTATTGACTGTTGTTTGTCTTGTGTAATTATGAGTGATGTTGTATTGTTAATCATATCTCTAATGTGTTACTACACTCTAAATTGAATACACCTTGTAAATCATGGTATGAAAACACAAACAGTTTTGTTAAAGTGAAAATGTGTGTTGTGATAGTTTTGTTAGAGTACATGACCCTGGAAGGCCTAAAGTAGGACCTACAACAAATATTTGTGTGCTTAGAAAGTGCAGAATGTAGCTCTGTGGACAGATGTTAGATCTATCTATTTTGTGTTAGAAGAATCTAGACTTGCAAGTTCTTTGAGGATATGTTCATCAAAGATAAATGTATAAAATAATCTAGTCCTACAGACATGTTTAATGATTCACAGTTGGAATCAAGAACTAGCCTTACTGACACTTAAAAACTTGAATGACAAATGAGCTAAGAAGAGTCTTTAGTAGACAATGAGATGATTCTGTGTCATACAATAATACTTTAATTTAGTTGATCTGCCGAAAGAGGCTAAAACTATAGTAAGTAAGTGGGGTTTTGTAGAAGAAACTTAATTTTGATTGTTCAGTAGCAATTTTAATACTTTTTAGTAGCTAATAGATTGACTGAGAAAAATGGGGTAGATTTATTGTCTACTCACATGTTTGTCATATTGCTACAATAAGTATTCTTCTTACCCTTACATCTATTGAAAATTTTGTCATTCATAAAGAATAATTAAAAGGCTTTGTACTTAATGTTTTGTAGTGAACAGTTATTGTACTGGAAAGTTTTGAACTAATATGTTTAGTGAACAAGATTTACAATATAGTAAAATCATTGTATGTTCTTAAAACATGTATAGCCAACAAATAAATAATTTGACAAATTTTTGAAAGAGCCTAGTATATGAATCAAGTAATTCATATCAGTGCCTTCAACTTTGTGGTGTGTCAAATATAGTGGCTATTATTTACTTGTTCTATTGATATGCATGTTCTTGGAAGTGACATCTTTATTACAAATGAAGTTAAAATTGTGCTATCCAAAGATTTCAACATGAAAACCTAGGTACTGTGGACACCATAGGTATAAGGGTGAGTTTTCAGTTGGCAAGGGATAACTCTTAGTCAAACTCATCAAATCAAAATGTGTTTCAAAAGTGGGATATAGTGATTGAAAGAAAGTGTGTTTTGAAACACCTTATGATTATGATAAAAGGTTGACACCTAATGATGGTGCAACTATGAGACATGTAGATCATTCTAAAGGAATTGACAGTCTCATGTATACAAAGATCTGCACTAGAATAGACATAGCCTTTGAGGTAGGTATGATCTGCAGATTCACTAATAATTCCATACACATTTGAGTGCCCTTAAGAGGCTAATGAGATACCTGAGTGGTATTCAAGAGTTTGCTTTGGGCTACTCTAGTCATTCTTCGAATGAATGACTGATCTGATGCATTATGTTGCTCAGAATTTAGTGAAAGTCGATAACTAGTAGATATGTGTTTACACTAGGAGAAACAGAAATGTTATGGAAATAAAAAGCAAACAGGCACTGTGCTATCATCCATAAAATCAGACCTCTATGTGTAATCCTCTGCAGGGGAAAAGGCTGAGTGGATTGAAGAAATTGTTGCTAGTTATCCATTAAGAAGTTTAAGTAACTCTCTAATTCTGTTATACGACTATCAAGCTACAATGCACTGTAGCTCATAACTCACTCTATAATAGTAAGAGGAGTATATTAAGGCTTAAAGAAGCCTAGTTGAACTTTCTCATAGATAAAGTGCAATTGCAACAAGTATGGCTAATGCTCTTGCTAAGAGACTTGAAAGTGATTTAATTATCAAAACTGTGGGGGAAAGTGGAGTTGAAAGCTATTGAGTAAAAAGCTTTAACATCCAAGTTGTTTTGAAATTTAGAATCCAATTGGAGTCATAGAGAAGTTCAAACTTAAGCATCAATTTTAGGCAGTTGACATGTTTTAGATAATTTTGATGATTCGACATAAATTCCACAAATATATAATGTCATTCCAATTTTGATGGTATTATATATCTAGGAAATTTACTTAGAATAATCATATTATTCCAATACGAAACATGAAAACTTGTCGATGTGTTTCCGATGATTAAATTGTCCTAAATATCATTCCAATTTTGATGATATGTCTTTTATGGATACATGTTTCATTCCAATTTTGATGATTCAATGTTAAACCATGATTGAAACGGCAGTCTTTTCATTCCAATATGAAACATAGTATGGTTCTTGTGTAGAAACTATAAAGTTCATGTATCTTACTTATTAAAGATACTTGATTGTGATGCTTGCGTTACATTTTTGCTAAGCTAATTATGAATTGTACTAAGTTCTTTTGTGGAACTAGATACTTTGTGAAATTGTTGGAATTCTAAGAGATGTGTCTCTTGATATTCTTGTTTTCAATAAGCTAGCAAAGATGGAGGAGTTGAATCTGTCAACATAGATTTCAAAAATAATGATTTATTCAAAATGGAGGAGTAAACATAAAGCAGTGTGCAACAGTGCAAGGATAGAATTTCAATTTATTTCTTTTGAGAATAAATTAGTCACTTGCTTGGTAAAACTTCTGTTGAGTTTAAGACTCTTGTGTTCATGAGCTTAAAACTCATATTTTGTTCTTGAAGTTTATTTGTTTTGTTTGATTTTGAAACTATGACAGATTATTCCAGTTGGTTTAGTCTATGTGAACTATTCTGAATTGGATATGGTTTGGAACTATTTAATTATATTGGTTTAGTCTTGATTGAACTATTCAGTTTTATAATTCTATTGGTTCTTATGAAACTATACCTTTATGATGCTTTTCCTTTATGGACTGCTATCAGCCAGTCAGTTGTATACTGATCTGATGAGATAATCCTGTACTTTATATATTGAGAATATAGGAGGAGATTGTTGGATATATTGGTATATTCTCTCTATATAAATATAGCACGTGCATATATGTAACACGTGTAATGAACGTACAATTGATTGGATATTGGAACGCGGGTTTGTGGGCATATAACCCGATACCCAAACCAGTATTTAGGAATAAATACTGGCTTGTGATAGCAGTCTAGGTATTCTAATTTTGATACCTAGGGTGAATATCTCAAGCAACTTAGATCTAGAGATAAACCCTAATTTCCCAATTGTTAATTTCTCACAAAACCTAACAGAAGAAGAAGAGGAGACGAAGACAGTAAGAGAAGACAACATCAAGTAGAAGATGTGCGGCTGAAGAGTTGCGGTCGACCGACCCAAGCTGCTGAGAGTTCTTCGAGTGTACAGGGTTCAACAGAGAAGGGGACGGTCGATTGTTCAGTCGACCGGTCATGTCTCGGGTGTGGACTTTACACGTTGCGGTCGACCGACGACGGTGCTGTGTGTTATTTGGACTGACGAGTTTAAGACCCAATAAGATTGATTTGTGTTTGTCCTTTAAGGTTTACTTGAGGGCTATATATATGGCTGTAGACTCTAGGGTTTGTGTGGATCTAGTCCATCTTTTAGATCATAACTGATTAGTGAGAATTGATGAGCCATTATCATTGTTCAACTTCAAAAAGGGATTGTGCTGAGTGTTTCAAAGGTGAGGGAGAGAGATTGGGAGTTGTAATATCTTTTATAATCTTTGTATTTTTTGGGAAATAAGAAGTACTGATTATTTCTGCATATTGATTGTGTTCTTGTGAGATATTGCATATATCGTGGTGACTTATTTTTGGTTCATCTAAGTCTTGGTAGTTTCTATTATTTGTGGTGTACTTTTGCTATTAGCACTAGGAGCTGTGGTAGATTCTTCAACATAGGCATGTTGTTGATTTGGACTTTTTATTACGTTATATATTTTTATCATTGGAAAAAAACTCGATGAAAGCATCTTGGCCCTATAAACTAAAGTTAAAGATTTGTTTCTTGATTTGTAATTTGAAATCGTAATGTAAAAGCTGTAGGCTCCACTTATAAATATCCGATTCTTGATTTGTAATTAAGTCTTCAAGTAAAAGTTGTAGGCTCCACTCTCCCTGTTTCTATATGTATGCCATTTCTCACAAAATTTAGAAACAAGAATAGTAGATCCTTGTTAAAAAAAAGAAACAAGAGTAATATAGATCAACCATGGTTCTCTCAGCGGCACTGCCTGGAAATGAATCCATGTACTGCACGTTCGCATCACGATATGTTCGAACCGGCTTGCCTCGGTATATAGGATCCATGCATGATATTGATTGTACTTTTGTTTTTTCTGATTTTTTTTTTTAAATTTAAAATTTTGTTGTTGATACAGCTTTGATTGTACTTTTGTTGATTGATTAATTCGATGCTGTGTAGGTTCAAGATGCCGGAAACTTCGATACCCAAGGATGCGGCGTACCAGATCATTAGTGATGAGCTGATGTTGGATGGGAACCCGAGATTAAACTTGGCGTCGTTTGTGACAACGTGGATGGAGCCGGAGTGTGATCGGCTCATGATGGCGGGGATTAATAAGAATTATGTCGACATGGATGAGTATCCTGTCACAACTGAGCTTCAGGTCGGTTCATAAAACCTCTGATTGGTTTTGCTACTTGTTGGGGCCGGCTGGGGTTTTTGGACATGATAATATGATATCTAATTAACATTTTGATGCAATTTAGCTCAAATTTCATGTGGTTGTAAATTTTAATTGCAACAATAAGAAGAAAAGGTGAGGTGGTTGCCTCCTGTCCTGGTATAGTGTAGCTAGTTGGCTTCTGGTGGTTTTGCTTGTTGTAGTTGAGGTTAAAAATGAGGTATAGGAAAGGGAGATTTTACTAGGTTATTATGGAGGTTGATAAAGGCGAAGGAGGGCAGAGGTGGAGGTTGAAATGACGAAGTTTGTAGCTTCTTAAAAAGAAACAACTATATTTGGTGAAGTTCCAACTACGCTAATCATTTCACTTTTTTTTTTTGTGTGGCTTGTTATATATATGTACGTAGTTTTGCTTCAAGGGAGACTTCTAATTATGTAGTTTTAGGTTAGGGAAAGATGTTGTCCTATATTACTTTGTTTTTCTTATGGAACTTTTTTGCTTTGAAAATGGTTTTTATACTTGATATATCTTCTTCTTCAGTCGTCCCTCTTCCTTAGTTTGTTATTTCTTCCTACTAATTAAAAGTTCAATTTATTTTTTGTTAAAAGAAGGTTCATTTCTCCTCTCCCAGTTTTTGAACTTTGTATTCAACTAAAGTATCATATACATCGGTACCTAAATGGAACATAGAGATGCATTCCTTTAATTATTTTATACTCTTAGAGTAGCAAGATCCAATGATGTCAAACTGCAAGTGGCAACTACTTTAACCACTTCAATTCATAATTAGGACTTTTTCTTTATGATTAAGGGCAACAATGTCCTCAATATCGAAAGCTTTTCCAGCTAGGTTTACTTCCGGTCTAAGTTTTCTTTATTGTTTAGTTATAGAAATTCGTACTAAATGTTGATCCACTTATTTAATTAACGAGTTCCAAGTTTTACAATTTTTTACGACAGTTAAAGTGCAAACAATTCTCAGCATTACTAATTTAGACCAAAATTCATGCTAGTTTCTCAAAGCACAAGGCTTATGGATTTCTCCGAAGACTATAAATAAGTTTATGAAACATGCCCTTCAAGTCATTTGTGGTAAATATGTAAAGTTTTTCCATGTTCTTGTTTCCCCTCATTTTCGTTTCAATAAATTGTGAAACTATATTTATTATACAATATTTATCATTCAATATTCGTACAATCAAATAACAAGTTTGTGCTAATGTTGTATGATTAGCAGCAAAACATAATGCCTCTGCTCCCTCAATTTGATTTAACCCATCTTTTGTTCCTTTGGTCTCTACAGAATCGCTGTGTGAATATGATAGCTCACCTTTTCAATGCCCCAATTGGAGAGGATGAAACAGCTGTAGGAGTTGGAACAGTAGGGTCATCAGAGGCAATAATGTTAGCTGGACTGGCTTTCAAGAGAAAGTGGCAGAACAAACGAAAGGCTGAAGGAAAGCCTTACGATAAGCCTAACATTGTCACTGGTGCTAATGTGCAGGTAGTTAACTTCAATCAACTGTACGGTTTCATATGAACATTTCCATTAGTATTAACTTGTTTCTTGACATACGATGTTTAGGTTTGTTGGGAGAAATTTGCAAGGTATTTTGAAGTCGAGCTTAAGGAAGTGAAGTTGAGGGAGGGTTTTTATGTGATGGACCCGGTAAAGGCTGTGGAGATGGTGGATGAGAATACTATCTGTGTCGCTGCCATCTTAGGTTCAACTCTTACTGGAGAGTTTGAAGATGTAAAGAAACTCAATGATCTTCTTGCAGATAAGAACAAGGAAACTGGGTATATATTGATCACTCAAGACTTTTTTTTTTTTTTTTTTTTTTGGGTGGTGGTGGTGGTGTAAATGGTTAATAATTTAATTTTGTGAGTATCAACTTTTCTTATCCAATACAATGCAGGTGGAATACCCCAATCCATGTAGATGCTGCAAGTGGTGGATTCATTGCTCCATTTCTATATCCTGAGCTTGAATGGGATTTCAGGTTACCTTGGGTAAAGAGTATCAATGTTAGCGGTCACAAGTACGGTCTTGTTTATGCTGGTGTGGGTTGGGTTGTTTGGAGGAGCAAAGAGGATTTGCCTGAAGAACTCATTTTTCATATTAATTATCTCGGAACTGATCAACCTACTTTCACTCTTAATTTTTCTAAGGGTAAAATAATTTCTTTGATGTTTTCTGGAAATTGTATGCATGTTTGGCTGAAGAGGTTCTTGTTAACATAAAATTTTCTTGCAGGTTCAAGTCAGATAATTGCTCAATACTACCAGTTTATTCGCTTGGGATTTGAGGTATGTAACTAATTCAGGATTTCTTCGTATCTTTTGTACCCTCATCTAAAAATTGCTATTTAATTTAGAAAGCAATATACTCGTTGTTTTAGCCTTGTAGTTCCTGGTGGTATCAGTTTAGCTCTACCTGACAGATTTCTCCGTACTCTACTTTCAGTAAAGATCGCATGAGTGGATGAATTTGAAATATGATCCCGTGTCTAACCATCAGGACCATGCAAAAGACTTTTCCTTCATAAATCATGATATGCTTCTAAAATTAATTTGACCTATCTCATCAATGTAGCTCATGTTCTGGAAATTTAAGTTGCCGAAATGATGATCTATGACTCTGAGAGAGGAAAATGAGTATTAGGGCCACTAAAGATTTTAGACCATGAGATCTACTTGTGGTCTCTCTCATCATATTCCTATATATATTATCATTACACGCTAAAGTTCCTCTCTAAAATCGTGATTTGATGTAGGAGTTTAAATGCTTGTTCTCTGTTCTAGTTCATAATTCCCACAGTACCAGCAAACACTAAAAAGTTCTCTTATATGTTAGGGATCAGCTATTCTGTATCACTAATGCTCCTAAAAAGCAACACGAATACTGAATTCTTAATCCATGTTCCCATTAACAGGGATATAAACACATTATGGTGAACTGCATGGAGAACACAAGGGCTCTAAGAGAAGGCATAGAACAAACAGGAAAATTTGAAGTCCTCTCTAAAGACGTTGGTGTCCCCCTTGTTGCCTTTGCTCTTAAAGACAGCAGCAAGCACAGTGTTTTCGAGATAGCAGATAGTATGAAGAGGTTCGGATGGATCATTCCTGCATACACTATGCCTGCCGATGCCGAACACGTAGCTGTCCTCCGAGTTGTGATCAGAGAGGATTTCAGTAGAGGACTCGCTGAACGTCTTGTCTCTGATCTCAAGAGGGTGGTGATAGAGATAGAAGGGCTTCCTACTCGTGTGGCTGCAATTGCTCAAGTGAAGGCAGAGGAGAGTGACGACGGAGTAGTTGTGAGAAGACAAGCGAGATTGGAATGGAGAGGGGGGTCACAACGTTCTGGAAGAGGCTGATGGATAGGAAGAAGACCAGTGGTGTTTGCTGATCAGCTCCACTCTTCTTATATATGCTTTGTTGCAGTGAGATAATGGTATACCGATAAATAATTATGAGGATTTTAAAGTTTTCTTATGGGTCAGGTTTGTGTTGTTCATGTTGTTGCTCTGTAAGGATTTATGAAGTGTTCTTTCACTTCAGCAGTTCAGCTTTCGGGTTTTATTATGGAATTGCTGGTTATTTTCACATTTTTTAGCTTAAAGCTGCAGGGGTTATTCTATGATGGTGAGCTAATTAAGGTGGACTATTATTACAGGGCTAAACATGTACTAGTTTATACTACGTTCAATTTTTGTGTGTTTGCTAAGCTATTTAGAAGCTGGTGATGGATAAAAGGAGCATATCGACATTGATACTTCTTTCATTTCTGGATTAGAAGGTAGTGATGGATAAAGGAAACATATTGTACTAATTTCATTGCCGGATCTGCAAATGTCTCTGAATCAGGAAGTGAGGAAACCTGGGCATTCATCTCCCCAAGTAATACATGGAAATATAATGGATGATTCCCTGGCCTCGCTCGCTGCTCCCCTCGCGCTTGCCGCTTTCCCTCGCAGGACCAGACGGGTAAGTTGTTTTTAGTAGGACCCGTACCCGGATCTGGTTCTCGCGGGTTGGGTCTGGGTCCAATCTTTGGACCCCTACAGTATCAGGTCTGGGTAGTGAAGGACCCGATTCGACCCGATACTAATTCCCCTAGTTTGTTTCATTCATTAAGATACGGGTATCGATCCAGATATCTTACAATATTTACATTTGAAAAGTAATTATCCCAAGATCTTATATAATCCATCGATCATTGGGATCATTGGAAACTTTGGGATCTTTACTTACATCATGGACCAATGCTAATCTTGTGACTACTTGATGCACAGTAAAACATTCAATCTATTTCATTTTTCATCCAAATTCCTTCAGAATAGAGTTTTATCATCCATTCATCTTTTATAAAATGCAAATCAAACTAGGCAGAGTAAAATTTCCAATTTGATGACATGTCATGGACTTACAAGTAGGAATAACTAGGGGTGGGCATCGGTCGGTATCCGACCTAATATGGACCATCCACCACCGATCCAAAGAAGACCAGTATTTTAATTTTCTCATCCGCAACCAATCCGAACCTTAATTGGATCGGTTTCCATCCAAGCCAATTAAGCTCGGTTTGGATTGGATTGGATGGTTGGTTTAGCGTGCTACTTTTCACCTTCAACATTATTCATAATTTTGTTGAAATTTAAAAGATCAACTTCAATCAAGCTTAAGAAACAACCTGCTATTTTTTATTCGGAAATGAATTTAAAATGAAGATTCATAAAATCACAAGTTGTTAATGAATTTTGCATTAATTGTTTAAGATGATGATGTTTAAATGGGTGAGATAAACTGCTTTTTTACTTGCATACTTCTGTAATTTTAGTTTATTATCATAAAAGAAACATCAATAACCATAGCTAATTGAATTTCAGGTACAATAAAAAAAGATTTAGAAAACAATTTCTGCTTGACTTGATTAAAGTAACTACTAAATGTTACATCAACTTTATGATTTTATTAAGTTGGGTCACACTGTAAATCAACCATTTCTCAACAACATAACACATAGGATTATGGAGAATGAAAACATAGGTAGAACAACTGCTCGGTTTGTATTAAAGAAATTAAAGAAGACTGTTTGTATCTTCAAGAAAATGAGAAATGACTATTTGTATATTCAAGAAATTAAAGGAGAACTATATTTTTTATGGACTTATGCATAGAGGTACGATCGGTTCGGTTTCATCGGTTATTTGAAAGCCTCATCCAACAACCGAACCGGTCCAGTTGGTTATTGAAGATCAAGAACCGGGCCAATCCAAACCCCCAATTGGTTCGGTTAAAAACCGGTCGGTTCGGGTTGGATTGGTTCGGATTAGTCGGTTCGGATAATAGTTGTCCACCCCTAGGAATGACAAACTTTAAGTCTGTGAAGCATTACAGCTTCTCCCATTATATTTTACATCCATGTATGTATGCAAACTCCAACAGTTTCCTCCAAAATTGAACTTTCGACGCTTTATTCCTCACCTTGACATACATTGCAAGATAGGGAAATTAATGTGATATAACAGTATGAATTTCTACACAAATGAGAAAAGTTTCAGTTCCATTCTGTGATATGGCTAAAAATAGAACTAAATCATGACCATTCAAATCGGGTACGAATCTCAAAGCTCTCAGGGGTAAAACGGTAATTTTCACTTTAAATAGGTCTGTAAATGGGAACTGGGTCTTTTCCATGGCCCAATAACCCAAAGCGGATCTACATTACTGGGTTATGATGGCAGTCCATTCTAAATAAATCCAGATCATTTCAAAGAGTTGTTCAAATTCATGATTATCCCTAAGAGGCGGTTTAAACCAAATCTCTTATCATGAAGAAATTTTAAAAAACACCGGAAAGTAGACACATATGTTGATCACGAAACTGGTCCCAAAGGCGACTATAATTAAATACCTCCACCAAAAATAGCTAATCGATATTTTGCTCCAAAAAAGCTCTCTCATATTCTTCTTGCTCTCTGACTTGAGTATCGGAGGGTCTATCGCCTGGGATCAATCCCGGCGTTTCAGAGTTTTTACAGGCTATCAGAGGTGATCATCACCACACGAGTCAAATCCTACTGCGCAAACGGGTCAAATCATTGAGTCAATTAAAGTCAAAGGCAGTCAGCACTACTGAAAGTGAAAAGATCAAATTATAGACTGTTCATCGAAAAGAATCCACATGATCTGATTGCTCATACACCAAAAAAAGCAACAACAGATTGACGCCAACTGTGGGAACAACAAAGAAAATCCGACCAAATCTCACCGGTGAGAACATGCCATCTAGCATGCCTCCTAAGGGGAAAGGGAAGGTGGCGGCCTCAAGTCGATGAGCCAACCCTCTTCCTCCACCTCCTCCTCTAGAGGAACTCCACCCCACCTTTCACTCACAGCAAAAGGAGCCCCTCCTCCAGCTCGCCTTACCTTCACTAGGAGAGGCCCCGTCGGGGGCTCTCGCCGGAGTCGCCCCGAACCATTCGCTAGACCCCTTGTCGAAAACAGGGGATCAGCGTAAACCTCTACTCCTTCCTCACTCTTTCAACCCCAGCCCGACCTCCATCAATTCCTCACTCTCTCAACCCCAGCCCGACCTCCATCAATTCATTGTAGATCACCAGCAGGATTCGGACCTCCGGACCCATCTCAACGAGAGGAAAGCTCGCGAAGAAGCTTCCCACCCCGAGCAGAGCAGGAGCAGAAGAAATCCCTCTCCACATAGACAAAGAAGACCCCCCTCTCCCAGGAGACGTGAAAGAAGTCTCTCTCCTCATAGACGAAGGAGATCCCCTTCTCCCAGGGGCAAATAGGTCGCCGTTCCCCAAGAGACCACAGAAGAATTCCTCCCCGAGAAAGAAGGCATCCAACTCCAACTAGCAGGATAACTCCTAGGACATGAAGGAATGAAGAAATGCCAGTCACTAGAGCTGAGTTTCAAGAGTTCAAGGATGAGATCCTCCAGGCCCTCAGCATAGTTCCACCTCAGACTCGACAACCTAGCCTTCACCATCCTTCTCCTCCATGATGCGAAGAATCCTGTGGATCCACCAGATCTGATCAACAGGAAGACGCTGTCCTCCTGTGTCTCCAAAAGATGGAAGACCGTCTGGCATCGAAAAGGGGAGGAACCAAACAAGTAGGAAGATACCGTCCCATCAGACTTCCATTATCCAAAAACATTATTGAAGCTCCCGTCTCTACCAACTTCAAGGTTCCGACATCCGAACTGTACAATGTAGAGACCGATCCGGTAGATCACATCGAGATTTTTAAAATTCTCATGATGATCCACCAAGAGTCCGACTCTCTCCTTTGCAAAACCTTTCCGGCAACCTTTAAAAGGCTCGGCACGAGAATGGTTCTCTCGCCTTTCCCTAGGCTCCATATTTTCCTTCGACCAACTTGAAGAACTCTTCCTTACGCACTTCTTCACTAGCTGCAAGTTGGAGAAAACCAGTGCCTCCCTATTAGACCTCAGGTAAAGAGATGGGGAGTTCCTCAAGATCTATGTCAAATGCTTCACAGCAGAATCCAGATCCATTCCTTCACTTGACTCCACGGTGGCAACGACTGCGTTCAGATACAATGTCAAGCATGAAGACCTTAAGACCTCCTCGGGACTTCTCTGACCTCCTTAAGAGAGTTGAGAAGTACATTCGAGTCGAAGAGGCGATACGCCCCCAAGAACAGAAGGTGCCTCCGTCGGGGAACAAACGGAAAGGCACTAATGAAGATGAGCCCCGAAAATTCCAAAAGGATGCCTCTGGCCAGTGCCGCCCCCCTTCCCATGTCTCGTTTTGAAAATTACACCCCACTAAATGCAAGCACATCCTCCATTCTTATGGAGGTTGATAAGGACGGGATCCTTCGACCTCCTCCCAAGATGAATGCCCCAAGCAAAAGACGGGAAAAAATAAAGTGGTGTGCCTTCCACAAGGATCATGGTCACCTTACAGATGAGTGCCGAACCCTTAAAGATGAAGTAGAGGCATTGCTCCGGCGATGATACCTCACCAAATTTGCCCAGGTAAACGACCCCGAACCTCCTCCTCCGAGGGGACCCAACAAACGATCAGAAAGGCCAACTGAGTTCCAAAAGATCGGGGCAGGATGGAGATATTTCATGCGATCTACGGAGGACCTATGGGGAGAGACTCCAGCTAATCTAGGAAGACCCTCGTTCGAGAGGTAAATTCTGTACATAACATCCCTCGTCCGAGAGGTTCTGGAGTTAGCATCATCTTTCCAGGTCGGGACTTGGAAGGCGTCCGAACTCCTCACTGTGACGCACTCGTGATTAGCATATGGCAAACCATGAATTGTGCCGAGTCCTGGTTGATAACGGTAGTTCAATCAACATCCTCTTTTTAAATGTGTTTGAGGGCCTCAAACTCAAGTGGGATCACCTTAAGCCCGCCGCATACACCCTCCAAGGATTCTCAGGAGCCCCCATGAATGAATCGTGTCCCTCAATGTCACTCTAGGGAAAGCTCTGACTGCTGGCACAGAAGCATTAGATTTTATGGTGGTCGACATGAAGTCTGCCTACACTACTATCTTCGGCCACCCAGGGTTAGCGGCCCTCCAAACAGTTGCATCAGCATACCGCCTAAAAATAAAATTCGCTACAGCCGCAGGAGTGGGGAAAGCCAAAGGAAGTTAGGAGGCCGCTCGGGCCTGTTACATAGCTACCATAGGAGGCTCGGTTCTTCTCCTCGATGCCTTCGAACTCCCCCATGACATGGGCAAGCTAGCTCCGAACCCGCGGACGAACTGATAGAAATCCCTTTCTACGAGGAGGACAAAGCTAAGTGTTTCCGGGTGAGCAAAGCATTCCCCCCCCTCTAAGTAAAGGAGCAACTTATCATGTGCATCATGGAAAATTGGGACCTATTCGTGTAATATCCCGGATGGATATTATATTGTATAAATTATTATTTTATTATTATTTTGTTTTAAATTCCAGAATGGAAATTTGTGGTGGATGACACCCAGTTTTATTCATAAACATTATCTGTACACATATACCAGTCTGTATACACCAGTATTGTATCAAATTGATACCATGATCTTTTGAACTGATAATAAAATTTATTTTATTATTATTTCCGAAATTAAATTATTTTTATACGGATTATGCGAAGATTTTTAGTATACACATATATACATACATATGTGTGTTGTAGCAAATTAGTACATTGTACAAATTGTGTGGTGTATATTTTTGGATAAAGTACTTATCTTTGTCATGACAAAATCTAATTTGATTGTTAGGGTTTTTATAAGTGTTTAACCTAGGTTTAGTGTGCATAAGAGAGTTAAGGAAACTTCTTCTAGAAGCTTGCACCATGCTTCCATCTCACACCCTAACCCATGCCTCCACCTCATCCCCTCCCTTCCCTTGTAGGCCGACCCATACCCTTAGGAGTTTTTGTGCAAATTGTGGGTGCAATTTTGCACTCTCCACCTTCTCTCCATCCTATAAATACCCCCTCCCTTCACTCTTGTCTCATTTTACAAAGACAAAAAAAAGGGAAAGAAAGGAAAAGAAAGAGAGAACTACTAATAGGAGAGTTTTCATTGTAGGTTTCTATAGGAGTTTCCTAGGAGCTATGGGGAAGGAGATATGGGGAAGGAGAAGGGTAGCAAGCTAGTTCTTCCTTCAAGGAAAATTTAGGTGGGGGTTCTCCATCTTCTTGTTTTGTTGAGTTTGTTGTTTTGTTCTCCTTGTTGATTTTGTTTCTTGTATGTTGTTTTGTTGTCTTTGTGGGTTGTCTTGTTGTGTTATTATTTTGTTGGGTATGTTGGTTGTGTTGAACAACTTGAACTAGCCTTTGTGTGGGAAAAAGAAAAGAAAAGGACCACATAAGAAGTGAATGGTAGAACCTCATAAACAACATAAAGGTGGAACTTTTGATGGTTGAAATTGTTGTTCTTGTTGTTGTTGTTGGACTAAATGAACATAAGCATATGGTGATTTGTATACATACCCATCTATGGGTTGTAGGACTTGACTTGGACATATGCATATGAATATTTGTGTACATACCCATTTGGGATGTAGAAACAAGGACTTTGACATAAGCACGTAAAAGTTATAAGTAGAATAATTACTACTTACTTTGGGGTTGTAGACTATTAAAAATAAGCCTGTCTTTTGTTATTACTCTCTACTTTGATAATTAACAAATCTTGTTACAGACTACAAGTATACAAGTATACATACCACAACTAGTATACTTGTGGTATGTAGGAACTAAGAGGTTAAAGAAAAGAATATTGTAATATGTAGGACTTGTAATTTATAAAGAAAGTAGATTTTAGTAGTATTGTAGTTCATAAAGTTGGATTCTTTTGTAATGTTTTAGGACTTATAATTCATAAAGATAAGAAGTCTTGTTTTAGCTAGTAAAGATCATGCTTAAGTAGTAGTAGATGTTTATACTTAAATATAAGTGAAGGATATGTTGAAGTAGTAAATAGACATTCTAGTTTTAAATTGTAGTAGTAACCCATGCTTAAATTGTAGTAGATATCCATGTTTAAATTGTTGTAGGTTAATGTTTATATTATATACCATGCTTAGATGTTGTAGGAAGTCCATGTTATTAATATCTACCATGTTGTAGGAAAGCTATGTTTATGTTGCCTACCATGTTGTAGGAGAGCTAAGTTTATATTGTCTACCATGTTGTAGGAAGTCCATGTCTATGTTGTATTCATGCTAGAATTGTTATAGGTTGATGTTATGTTATACACCATGCTAGATTATTATAGGTTGATGTTTATGTTATGCACCATGTTTAGATTGTTGCAACATTTAAGACTTGCTTTCATAAAGAGAAGTAGTCTTTATAATAGCTAGAAAAGACCGATGCTTGAGTTCATCCATGCTTAAAGTAGTAATAGAAATCCATGCTTAAACATACTAAGCATTCATGTTAAGTTGTAGCAACATCCATGCTTAAGCATTAATAAAGATCCATGCTTAGTAGTAGGTATCCATGCTTAAAGTGTAATAAATACCTTGCTAAATTGTTGTAGGAACTCATGCTATGTTGTAGATCATGCTTAGTTTGTTGTAGGATAAATTGTAGTATCCATGCTTAGGTTGAAGTAAATATCCATGTTTAAAGTAGTTGAAAGGTATACCATGCTTAGGTTGATACTTAAGTAGTATACCATGTTTAGAATATTGTAGGTTCTTACTTGAAATGTATACCATGCTAGGTTGACACTTAAGTAGTATACCATGATTAGAATGTTGTAGGTTTATGCTTAAAGATATACCATGCTTTAGGTTGATGTTTAAGTAGTCTACCATGCTTAGGAATATTGTAGATTCATGCTAAGTCATATACCATGCTTAGGAATGTGTAGGATTGATATTTAAATTACCTACCATGCCTAAGATTGTTGTAGGAATGCTTAAGTGGAATGCCATGCTTAAGATCGTTGTAGGTTCCTACCATGCTTGAGATTGTTGTAGAATGATGTTTAAGGTTGTATACCATGCTAATTGTTGTAGGTTAAACTAGTAAAGAAAATTATGCTTTGTTGTATACCATGCTAAATTGTTAATACTCATGGGTAAATTGTAGCAACTAACCATGCTTAAAGTAGTAGGAGATATCCATGCTTAAATCTAGTAGCTATTCATGCTTTAACTTATAGTACCTTTCTACTTAAGTTGTATCCATGCTTGTAGTTGTCGTGTTTAGCAAAGAAACTATTCATGTTGTCGTTATAGTATTAACTATCACATTGTAGATGTAGTGTTTAGCAAAGAAACTTTCATGTTGTAATTATAGTATTAACTATCACATTGTAGTTGTAGTGTTTAGCAAAGAAACTTTCATGTTGTAGTTGTAGTGTTAATGAAGAACCTTCATGTTGTAGTTATAGTATTAACTATCACATTGCAGTTGTAGTATTTAGCAAAGAAACTTTCATGTTGTAGTTGTAATGTTAATGAAGAACCTTCATGTTATAGTTGTAGTATTAACTATCACGTTGTAGTTATTGTGTCAGTAAAGAACTAGCATGTTGTGGTTGTAGCGTTAGTGAAGGACCAATCATGTTGTAGTTGCAATATTGTGTTGTGAAGTAGCTCTAGTTAATCTCCTAGAAGGAATCCCATGTTTGAGATTACATAGTTAGAGCTATGCATGCTTGAATGGGGTATTGTAGAATTCTAGTTAAAAGAACCGTGCTTGAATTGTATATGGTAGTGAAAGATTAAATAGGAACCATGAACCCATGTATTTAGCTCCTAGGTGATTCTAGCTCAAACTTGAGAAAGAACCCAAGAATCTAGTTGCATATAGTTTTAGCTCGTTTGGGGAAAAGAAACCGTGGATTCCAGTTGTGTGAGGTTCTAATTGAGATTGGACCGTATCATGGGGACATTCCTCATCCTTATGAGTAATAAGGGTCAGGAAGGTCACTAATAATTGATTAGCTCGATAAAAGGTTTTATGTCTCTTTTGGGGCTTTTCATTGGTAGAATGCCTATTTTAGACTATTAGTAGATTCTTCTGTTGCTTCTAATTATAGAAGATCAAGTTGCTAGAAAGCACGTTAGGTTGCTTCTAGGTTTGATTACCTGTATGGTTGTTTTTGTATGTGGTTTTGCTCTTACGCGGCTCGACTGGCCCGTATGTAGCTGTTGGTCTCATACGTGGCTTATTTGGCTAATGTGTATGTTGTTGTCTCATACGTAGCCCGCCTAGCTCGTATGTAGTTGTTGGTTTCATACGTAGCTTATTGGCTCGTATGTGTTTGGTTTACTCGTATATTTCTTATTAGCTACTACGCAGTTTTGTTTTACTCGTCTAGGGTGATACTATTACCCTAGGGGATATCGACCATCAAGACATGTGTTTTCTTACTCCCAAGGGACTGTGGACGAGTCACTCCTTGTGTACCGTCAGATCTTAACCGGTGTAGGTTGATCGCGGACCGGAGTATAGATGAAATCCATGTTCAGGATAGTGGCATGCAGGTACGTTCGTATTGCCGGGGTCTTGGATCGATAGGCCATGAACCAGATCCTTAGGGATTCTGGTATGTCTAGGATGAGCAGCCTAGTAGAGTTGTCTGGCAAAGTCTAACTTAAGACTCAGCATGTTGTGTAAGTTCTGTTGTTATCCCTCAGTTGTTTAGGGTTAGTGACATTGTTAGGGTAGTAACTTATGGCTTTTACTACTTAACCTTTACCTTTCGCCGAAGGGAATGAGTTGGTGTTAAGGGTGATTCCTTATGATCTGACCTGTCCGATAGGCCTGCATTAGGCAGTGTTATTGGGTTGTACCCTTCTTGTTAAAGAGATACGATCTGTGCCTTCTCACGAGTTGGGAGCACGGGATCCGTATCTCGTCTATTAATTTCTGAAGTGCCTTGATAAGCGGAAGCGATTCCTATCAGAGCCAGGGGGACGGACCCCCAGAACTCCGTCTTGGCTTATATCTAAGGGTGAGGAGCCAAATACTACGGTATGGCTAGGGGGCGGTAGGGGATGCTTCGAGCTAACCTGATTCTGCAGAAACTCCAAGGATTCGTCAGATATTTGAGGGAGGTCCGGTGCGCCTGGCGGAACTAGACCGTTTCAGGGCAACCTTGTCAGTCATGTCTAATCTTCAGAAACAAGTTGAGTACAAGAGTAGAACTCATAGCGCGGGTTCAAATCCCTATAATGAAGAGACAGCTTGAGATGGGTGCATGTAGTATGGGCTGCATGTTGCTTCAGAGACTTGCTAGCATTAGAACAGGAGCATCCTAGCCTTAGTTGATACTGCATTAGATTCTAGTCATAACACTCACGAACACTTAAACTACACTGACACATTTACCATGGTTGTATGTTTGTTTTGAGAGATTTGCTTCTAGTTATCAGCTTAAAGCGTCAGTGAATACTGACGTCCCCACTTCAATAGGTACTGGATCGCAGAAGTAGAGGAGTCGATGTCATTTTAAGTTCCGCTGTAATATTTATGTTGATTTTCTATTTGTCGAAAGTACCCAAGTGGGAATTACCAAGTGTTGTTCTTCATTCATTGTACTCTGATGTAAATTGTTGAAAGTTGTAATACATGGGATTGTAAAGGTATTATTGTAACACTGTTGTAATGTATTGCAGTTATATAACATTAAGACTTGTAATACATTTTGTGTTGAATAAAAAGTTTTAAATTTTCCTGTTTTTCTGTGTATTGTGATTAATTGAAGAAAAGATTCTAGCTGATGTCACGGTTTTCCAGTTACATGGAAATCGGGGCGTTACAATTCGCTTGGACCGCCGAGGATATGCCAAGTATCACCAAAGACTTGATTGTACATCTCTTAAGTGTGGATCTGGAAGGCAAGCCTGTCCAGCAGAAGCACCACAAATTTGCACCCGAGAGGCAACATGCCATCAAAGAAGATGTAACCCATATTCCCGATAATTAGTATTTTCCGTGTATTTTCTATAATTTAATTTTTCTTATAAATTTATATTGTGCTAAGTTTTTTTCGGATCTTGTATTAAAGTGTTTTCTAATCGAGATCTTATTCATTCTGAATGATGGTATATTTGAACTTATTTTCTATCCCTAATTGATCGACTATTTATATTATTAATTTTTAGATTTTAATGAATTTGTTAAACTCAAATCCTATTTTGATGAATATTATTATTATTATTATTATTGTTATTACTATTATCATTATTATTATTATTACTTTTATTATTATTATTATTGCTATTATTATTGATTTTCTTATTGTCATTAGTATAAATATTTGTTATTATTGTTATCATTATTTTTATTAGTATTAATACTTTTATCGTTATTGTTATTATTATTATTATTATTATTTTGTTTTAAGCCCGAACATGTTCGATTTTATTTGCTCACTGTTTGATTTAATGCATATATATATATATATATATATATATATATGAATATTTTTAAATACCATATTTTTCTTTCTTGATTATTTTCTTTTGATTAAATTTGTTCATGAAATTTCCGTTCTTCTTGATTGGGCTCTTCTTGTTGAACCTATTATCTTTTATTTATTTGTGGGTGTTTTTAATTGAACCCTAAAACCCAATTCCTATTGTTATTGACCCAAATCCGCTATTATTGGACCCTAATTCACTAACCCAGTACCCTAATTGTACCCTATAAATACAACTCTAGTACAAACCCTAAAAATTGCAAACCCTAGCCGTTTAATCTATCTCCTATTCTCGCTGCTCTCTGTTTCTCTTTCCCCGTCTAGATTTTTCCCGCCAAAATCACCCCAACCCTATTTCGTAGTCTTCCCCGACCAGCTCTGGCCACCCTCGTGCTCCGGCGACCTCCCTCCCGTCGCCACACCTCCGGCGACCCTCCCCTAGCGCCGCCAGCACACCAATATAGCAAACCCCCCTGCTCCTCCTCCCTTCCGCTCTCGTCGATGACTAGCAAAACCCAAAAACCCAAACCCCGTTCTTCCTCCTCCCTGTTCCGCCGTCGCCACCTCGTCGACGTCGACTCCAGTCGCCGCCCCTTGCCACCCTCGGCCAGCGATGCCATCGGCCCCCTTAGCTGTGGTTGCAGCTGTTGCAGTCGCTGTTGTCTCTTTGTGTGCTGAGTTGCTTTGCCTCTTTGGGTGTTGTGTTGATTTGGCTCTTTATTGCACGTATATTGCACGTGCTATTGAGGATTGTGCTAGTTCGTGAGTTCGTTGCTTCGGGATTCTTATCCCGTTATTCTTGGTATTCGTTTTCACCGGTTAACAGGCAAGTCACCGTCCACTCGAATTGTTAATTGTATCAAATTCAAGTTTTGTTGAAACTCTTGCAAGTAGATCTCTTGTTATCGTATTATCCTTTGTTTATCTCTTTTGTTGGGTCTATTGAGGATTTACACGAGCTAACCCCAATATTCTTGACATCGTGCCACTTTTGAATCTAAATTTTGGATCTTTCATGAGTGCATATAGAATTAGTACCAGCGTTGTTTATATAACTGACGCACAAATAAACTATTATAGAGACAATTGCTAGGTTGTATGTTGGTTGATTGATTGATGATAAATTGATATATGAGTGTGTTCTAATTTTATTTATCATGTTTGGACACCCATCATGCTGATTATACAATTTATTGACTAAAGAATCATTACCCATCATGTTTAATTAATTTATTTTCATGAAAAATACCCTAAAACCTGTATCTTGCTTGCTTCCTGGAATTTGTTTACTATTTTCGACCTAGTATTTGACCTAAAATTAAATTACTTTCTGAATATGAATTGTAGCCTTATCTTTCTAGTTTCCAGTTCATCTTGAATTTTTGAATTCCGAGTTTTGTAGCAGAAGTTATGCCCTGTTTTACTACAACTGTGTTTTTACTTTCAGATTTTCAGATTCTCGTACCTTTCATGTTTAAACAGTAAAAATGCTGATCAAATGATAAAATATTAATCTGAAAATTTCCAGATTGTTGCTTAACATGTTTAGGAGTCCAGAAAATATTTTTTATGAATTTAATACTGAGTTTTTACTATTTCTAAAAATAAAATAACACGATGTCTAAATTCTGCCTGAACATAAAATCTGTAAAGAACAGTGTGTTTGGCCTAGCTACTGTTGTCGGAATTTGAACTTTAAATATGCGTTGGAACCGTGTGGAAGTCTAGTTTCCATATTTTCTAACGGATTCAACTTTCGATTTCTGAGTTAGCAAGAAACTGCATTTTTGTACAAACTGCGCTTACTGTCCAGAATTTTATATTTCAGATTTTAATAGTTTAATTATTCCTATATTGTACTATTGCATGAACTAATGTGTGTGTTGCATTGCATAATCCTAATGTCTTAATGTCATCATTCTAATTTTCCTACTTCAACTTATCATCCTATTGTTTCTATCGTTCATTGAAATGTCTCTAGACTGCATATTGTATTGTTGCATTGATAAAATAATTAACAAGCCGGGATTTAAGGGATTGACTTTTAGTAGTGGACAATATAGGGATTGTACTCGGAGGAGGGGCCCGTGTTTCCCTATTTATTGGTCTATTGGACTATTGGTCATATCAGTCATCGATTAATTGTAGATTACTGACTACAGTATCTCGATTGATTTAGCCATCGGTCACTATTGAATATTGATTACCATTGCCGAGTACATGAACTATAGAGCCCATCACTAAGTCAAAAATATAAATTGATTGTATGCATCGAACCTGTAGTATGGGATGCAGTAGTACATGCATTAGTTAGGATTAAAATAAATAATAGAGTTAAGGATTGACACAACACCGACATTGCATATTGTTCCTCATTGTTTCTAGTAATATCGAATATTGGCTAAGTGTTACCGTTATTGATCATTGATTACTGCTACCGAATATTGCATCATTATTTATAGCCATTGTATCGATTATCGTGATCTTGATTATTGATTGTTATTGATTCCTGTTGATCCATTGAATTCATTTTTATATCGTTATTTCATTGTTTCATGCTTTTTCTACTTGCTGTCCATGACTTGCTCTAAGGAAATTTTTTCTCCTATTTTTAGATGAAGTGTTTACAGGTGTTAATGGAGAATTGCCTGCTGAAATTGGAGGACAAAGATTCTGAAGATTTAATGCTTTCTAGTTGCTTATTGTTTTATTGAACTATTGTTATTTCATTGTATTGGGCTTATGTCCGGAATATTGTTATTTGTTTCCAGACATTGGATTATTATTTTATTTGGATATTTTTATTGCTTAATTCCAAGTATTATTTTTCATGAGATTATTATTATTGCCTGCACATTTGTTCTGTATTGATTATATTGTTGAGCTGATCAGATAAACAACTTATGGGTGACGTTAGTCATTCGCTGGGCCATTGTCACATACTCGTATTCTGTATTTTTGGAAATCGGGGCATGACAGAAGAGGTTGTGAATCTTCTAGCAGCCCGATTCATCCAGGAAGTTAGTTACCCCGTGTAACGCCCCGATTTCCGTACACTGGGAAACCGTGACATAAGCCAGAATTTTTCCTTCTATTAGCCACAATACACAGAAAAACAGGAAAATTTAAAAACTTTTTATTCAACACAAATGTATTATAAGTTCGAATGTTACAAAATTACAATACATTACAACAGTGTTAAAATAATACCTTACAATCCCAAGTGTTACAACTTTCAACAATTTACATCAGAGTACAATGAATAAAGAACAATACTTGGTACTTCACTTGGATGCTTTTGGACAAATAAATAAATTACAACAATTGTTACAAAAGAAACAATAGTAATCAACATATATTATAGCAAAAAACTTAAATAAAATTGACTCCTTGCTTCTCTTGCCTTGAGTCCTCCTGAATCCTGTACCTGTACTTCTGCAATCCAGTACCTGTAATTTTGTAATTCGGTACCTATTGAAATGGGGACGTCAGTACATATACTGACGCTTTAAGGCTGATGCCTAGTAGCGATTCTCAACTTTAAGTAAACAGATTGATGAAAAGAGAAATGTCTATATATAATTGATGTGTCAGTGTATGCTATGATTTCGAATCTAATGCAAGATTAACTAATACGAGGACGCTCTTATTTTAATGCAAGAAAGTCTCCGGAACAGTATGCATCCCATTCTACATATGCCCCATCTCAAGCTGTTTCTTCATATATAGGGATTTGAACCCGCGCCATGAATTCTACTCTTGTACTCAACCTGTTTCTGAAGATACAACTTGACTGATGAGGTTGCTCTGAAACGGTCTAATCCCATCATTCGCAGTCATATAATGGTATCTCCGTTTGCCACTATTGCCCGACATACCAGACCTCATATAATGGGATCCATCCCCTAGCTCCGACAGGAATCGCTCCCACCCTTATCATGACACTTCAGAAATTAACAGACGCGATACGGATCTCGTGCTCTCAAGTCGTGAGAAGGCACAGACCGTATCCCTTTGACGAGAAGGGTAAAACCTAATAACACCACATAGTGCCTGCCTATAGGACAGGTCGGATCATAAGGTATCACCCTTAACACCAACTCCTTCCTTTCGGCGAAAATGATAATAAGTAAGGTTAACTAGTAATAGACATAAGTTACTACCCTAATGATGTCACTAACCCTAAACAACCTGAGGGGCGACAACAGTACTAACACAAACATGCTGGGTCTTAAGTTAGACTTCGCAAGATAACTTTACTAGGTGCTCAACCTAGACTTACCAGAATCTCTAAGGATCATGTTCACAGACTATTGATCCAAGACCCCGGCAATACGAACGTATTCGCATGCTACTACCCTGAACTTGGATTTCGTTTACGCTCCGGTCCGCGATCAATCTACACCAGTTAAAATCTGACGGTACACGAGGAGTGACTCATCCACAGTCCCTTAGGAGTAAGGAAAAACACACGTCTTGATGGTCGATAGCCCCTAGGGCAATGATATCACCCTAGACGAGCACAACAAACAGCGTACTAGCTAATAAGCTACATACGAGTAAATAAAACACATACGAGCTAAACAAGCTACGTATGAAACCAACAACTACATACGAGCCAGGCGGGCTGCGTATGAGACAATAACATACATATGAGCCAAATAAGCTACGTATGAGACCAATGACTACATACGAGCCAGGCGAGCTGCGTATGAGATAACATACATACGAGCCAAATAAGCTACGTATGAGACCAACAATTACATACGAGCCCGACAAGCTACTATGAGTAAAACAACATATAGAAACAACCATACAGGTATTCTAACAACCTAGAAGCAACCAAACGTGCTTACTAGTAAAACTTGATCTTCTATAATTAGAAGCAACAAAAGAATCTACTAACAGTCTAAAATAGGCATACCACCAAGAAAACCCGATCTTTGTACGCAAAAGCGACATAAAAAGTCTGTTAATAACCTAGAAACAAACAGTGCTAGGCTCATCGAAATTCGGCAAAATTAAACTTTTTAGAAAGGTAAGAACATCTACCACAACTCTCTAGTTGAACACTTTTTCAGATTCTGTAAGGAATTCCAAATTCCTACCTGTCGAACACACGCAACCAGTTAACCAAACTACAGAATTTCAACAAAAAGCTGAAACTTCTACAGCTTGTAACTTTTGCTCTACTCGTCGGAATTTAACCAAATCATATTTTCTGGAAAGGTGGGAACATATAATAAAACTCTCTAATTGAACACTTTTCCAGATTCCTTATGGAACTCAATCCACCATCCTTTGAACATACGCAAAAGTTAACGAAAACAACAGTTTTTGACAAAAAAACTGAAACTTGCAAAGGTCACAACTTTTGCTACACTTGTCGGAATTTAACCAAATCATACTTACTGGAAAGGTGGGAACATATACTACAACTCTCTAGTTGATGACTTTTTCAGATTCCTTATGAAATTCTATCCACCGTCCCTTCAACATACACAAAAGTTAACGAAAACAGCAGGTTTTGACAAAAAAGCTGAAACTTGCAAAGGTCGTAACTTTTGCTACACTTGTCAGAATTTAACCAAATCATACTTTATAGAAAGGTGGGAACATATACTAAAACTCTCTAGTTGAACACTTTTTTAGATTCCTTATGGAACTCAATCTACCGTCCTTTGAATATACGCAAAAGTTAACGAAAACAGCCGGTTTTGACAAAAAAGCTGAAACTTGCAAAGGTCGTAACTATTGCTATACTTGGTGGAGTTTAACCAAATCATACTTGCTGGAAAGGTGGGAACATATACTACAACTCTCTAGTTGATGACTTTTTCAGATTCCTTATGGAATTCTATCCACCGTCCCTTGAACACACGCAAAAACTTACAAAAGACAGCACAAGCTACAACAAAGCTGAAACTTTGAGAGCTTGTAACTTTTGCTGTATTTTTCGGAATCTAACCAAATCATACTATTTAGAAAGGTGGGAACATATACTACAACTCTCTAGTTGGTGACTTTTTCAGATTCCTTATGCAACTCAATCTACCGTCCCTTGAACACACGTAAAAACTAACAAAAGACAGTCCAAGCTACAGCAAAGCTGAAACTTTGAGAGCTTGAAACTTTTGTTCTATTTGTCAGAATCTAACCAAATCATACAATTTAGAAAGGTGGGAAAATATACTACAACTCTCTAGTCGATGACTTTTTCAGATTCCTTATGGAATTCAATCTACCGTCCTTGAACATACGCACAAACTAACAAAAGACAACCAAGCTGAAAACTTTCAAAGCACATAACTTCTACTCTGCTTATCGGAATCTAACCAAATAGGTCATTTTGGAAAGGTGAGAGTCTCTACTACAACTCTCTAGTTGATCACTTTCTCAGATTCAGCGAGTAAGAGGCTAAAAAACATAGAACAAGTCAAACAGCGAGCACTTCAGCCAAAGCTGGCTGCTGTGCTTTGTAAAGGCTATAACTCCTACTCCACTTATCAGAATATAACCAAATAAGGCAATTTGGAAAGGTGAGAGTCTCTAATACAACTCTCTAGTTGAACACTTTCCCGAATTCATTAAGTAAAAGACCCAAAAACAACAAACAATTGAAACGACGAGCACTTCAGCCAAGCTGGCTGCTCTGTTTTGTAACGGCCATAACTTTTGCACTACTTATCGGAATCTGACCAAATAGGGCATTTTATAAAGGTGAGAATGTCTACTACAATTTCCTAGTTGATCACTTTTCCAAATTCTGCAAGGAACATCAAGATACAGCCCCTTGAAAATAGTCGCTGTTAACCCCAAAACAGTAGGGTTGCTGTTTTTGGCTAAACTCTCGCTGTTTTGGGGAAACAGTTTGTTTCACCCATCAAACCAACTCAGAAAAATCCCCAAAAATTAGAGCATGGTAATAACACCTATAAGAACCTCCAAAATAAATTTGGGGTCAAAACTCCACCTTTAACCTAGTTAAATAATTCTAACCCTAAAACAACAAATATCGAATCTTTATGGTTCTATTTTGTGTTCTACTACTTCAAACTTTGCATGCTCTTTATTCTAGTCCATATGCACATGAAATTTGTTTAATACAACAACATGCAACAATAAAACAAATAAAACAAGCATAAAAATTAGAAAAACCCCCACCCAATCGGTTTGTAGGAAGAACTAGCTTGCTCTTCTCCTCCTTGTTCTTGCTCCTTGTTCTTGCTGTTAGTGTAGGTGCCCTAGAGGCAATACAATGATCAGTATTATTGACATTATGTTCTTTTGATTATATTAATAATTTATTATGCTTCGTATTTACTGCGTTATAAATATTAGCATGATAAATGTCCTTAGATTATTAATACGAACTATATGAACATGAGATTATATATAGTATAATAATCTTAAATGTCCCTAGTCGAGTATTATTATTATTAGGACAGTAATAATACATTAGACTAGTATGTTGATTGATTGATGACCACCTCTCCTGGGTCATTAGTATAGAGATACTAAAATCAATACATAGGTAAATGTAAGAGTACATTGTACTGGACAGACCCACTGTGAGATTCTACATGGAATGAATTAATAAGTGTCATAAGTAATCTCACTGTGATAATGGTGTAATGGTCCTCTGACCTGAAATCATTATATTTCTACACGAAAATTAATGTACTTTGATTCTATCAAAAGTTATCTTTAATCGGGTAATGATAAAGATAGTATTGGGTTCATTATGAATCGTGTGAGAAATATGAATGATCTAGAAGGAATTTAACCCTCCTAATTTTAGGAGCGATATTATCGGCCTCTTGTTTGAGTGAGACTGTGAAATGCATGGCCATGCTCAAATATTGATTTGTTTGAATAGTCTACTTATCGATCAAGAAAATAAAGATTAAATTATTAAGAGGATGACACATCCCATGCCTCTAGTTTAATCTATAATATCAAGGTTAAAAGGATTATATTACATGGAGACATTAGTCACGAAAGGTTTAATTGAATCACCAATTATTATTATTACTTGGGTAGCAATGATGTATTACTAGATGCCGCTCATTGTTTATAATTTTATTATAAGATAATAAAATTATTGCCAACGTAATAATAACCTAAAGGGTCACACACTTAGAACGTTTAAAAGGAGTATTAATTTAAATTCGGAATTTAAATGATTCGAAATTAGTTATTTAATTAATTGAGTTGGACTTAATTAATTAAAGGATAATTCGAATTTAAATCAGATTGGTCTTATCAGAAGCCAAACTGATTACGGTTAATTCGAATTTAAATGATAAAACCAAATCAGATTGGTCTTATCAGAAGCCAAACTGATTACGGTTAAGCCCACCTCTTATCTCTCCCTATAAATACATAGAGATGTATTGGATTAGGATGTTCTTGGACAAATCCGTTTTCCACAGAAAACCCTAGCCGCTCAACTGTTGAGAGGCAAAAGAGAGAGAGAGAGAGAGAGAGAGAGAGAGGCAAGCATCATCGGCTAGTACCGGCTCCCTCGATCGTTGGACGATCGGACGTTCGTGTAGAGACGCGGATTTAGCTACTAGGGCTGCGTGGTGATTGCAACCTCCATCTTTCAGCCTTCGTAAAGCTCCGAAAGGTAAAATTTTATTTATCCATTATTAGCCATGTCTTGTACACGGATCCATGGGTTAGGGTTTCGGATTTGTCTTTTTCGCTGCGTTTGTGCCCCGAAACCCTTCACTTGCTCCCCTTCAAAGAGAACCCATGAAGAACCCACTCTATTTCTTTTGACTTAATCTCTTTTTCCTTTTCTTTTCTTCTGAATCTTTTTTCTAATTTTTAACAGGTAAAAGAAGGAGATGGAGAATGAGAAGAGATGAGGAGACACAAAGTGAAAGAGGGCTTTTGCCCTCTTGAAGTGGCCGGCCATTCTTGTAAGAGAGGGAGAGAGTGCAAGTGGTTGAGAAGAGTCCACTTGTCTCTTTCTCTTTGTGGCTTAAAATAATTAGGGATCAATTTGCAAAATTTAATTGCAATCAAACCCAATAAATTTGCAATCAAATCCTAATCCAATTCTAACCCTTCATTTCATCATGATGGATCAAAATAATATTCATTTTCCCAAAATCACATACTAGACGATTTCGTACAAACGTCCGAAATCGATACAATTCAAATACGTATATATATCTGTATATACAGATAATTTTTTATTAGTTAAAACGAATTAATTTGTACAAAAATAATTTAATTCCGAGAAATAAAAATAAAATAATTTTATTACCGGCTCGGAAGATTCCAGTATTAATTGATACAAAACGGTCATATACCGACTAGTATATACGTATGGATAATGTTTATTAACAAAACCGATGATATCCACCAAAAATATTTTATTCTGGAAATAAAAATAAAATAATAATTTTTAATATCTGCCCGGGATTTTTTAGACATTTTCTCAAAATGCATTTTTCAAGATTTTATACGAGTGCACAAAACTGATACAATACCTGTATATACTTACTAGTATATATATATCCACATAACTTTTTATTAGAAAAAACAAGTAATTTCTATAAAAATATTTTGACTTTAAAAAAATAATAATTATATAAATATAATATCCGTCCGGGATATTACACCCCGAGTGGCTAGCAAACGTTGTAATAGTCAAGAAGGCCAACGGCAAGTGGAGAATCTGCATAGACTTCACCGACCTCAACAAAGCATGTCCAAAGATCTCTTCCCTCTCCCGAGCATAGATGTTTTGATAGATGCCAACTTAGGCCATGAATTATTAACCTTTCTCGGGATATAATCAGATCCGAATGTTCCTACTGGACATCGCGAAGACGTCCTTCATCACCAATCAGGGGTTCTATTGCTACCTAGTAATGCCCTTCGAGCTGAAGAATGTCGGAGCCACATATTAACGCTTGGTAAACCAAGTCTTTACAGAGCAGATCGGCCGAAACATGGAAGTCGTGAAAAGCCTCAGGAAAGAAGACCATGTCGCCAACCTCCAAGAAGTGTTCAATGTACTCCGAATAAACGATATGAGGGTGAAACCTTCAAAATGCACCTTACGGATCTCCTCGGGAAACTTCTTGAGGTTTATGGTGAGTCAGAGAGGAATTGAAGCCAATCATGAAAAGATGAAAGCCATCCTCGATATGTCTCCCCCAACTACGATTAAGAAAGTCCAGAACCTTACTAGCCGCCTGGCTACTATTGGGCGCTTCCTCTCCAAGTTAGAAGAGAAATGCATACCTTTATTCAAAGCTCTCCGAGGAGCGAAGAATTTCGAGTGGGGGGAGGAATAGCAAGCGGCCTTTGAAAGCCTTAAAAAACATCTCACCAATCCTCTATTCTTAAGTAAACCCACACCGAGAGAAATCCTCTACCTCTATTTAGCCGCCTCGGATCAAACCCTCAGCGTTATGTTATTAAGAGAAGAAAAACGACTGCAAAGGATGATCTACTATGTCAGCAAAGTGCTCCATGATGCGGAGCTTCGGTACACAAAGATGGAAAAAATGGCATATGCTCTAGTAATGGCCGCTCAAAAACTTAGACCCTACTTTCAAGCACACTCCATATGGGTCCTCACTGATCAACCACTCAAGCAAGTTCTCTACAAGCCTGAAAGCTTCGGAAGGCTCATGAAATGGTTTGTTGAGTTGAGCCAGCACGACATCACCTATCGCCCAAGAACTGCAATCAAGGCCTAAGCTTTGGCCGAATTCATCGTCGAAAGCACGATCCCTGATCTTTCCGAGGAAGGAGACAACCCCCCACTTTGGAATGTCTACGTGGATGAGTCCTCTTGCCTCGAAGGGAGTGAAGTAGGGGTTATCTTAATCGGTCTTGATGAGTTCTTCCTCCAATACTCATTGCATCTCAGTTTCCCAGCTTCGAACAACAAGGCCGAGTATGAAGCTATGATTGCCGGCCTCCTCCTAGCAAGAAAGGTGGGGGCACGAAGAGTCGGAGTATTTAGTGACTCCCAATTAGTGGTAAATCAGATCCGAGGAGAATACGAGCCGAGAGATGACCGAATGATCAAGTACATGGTGTGCGTAAAGAAAATCATGTCCACTTTCTAAGAAGCTGAGGTCATCCGCATTCTGCGAGAAGAAAATGGGTAAGCTGATGCCCTCTCCAAGCTCGCTTCCTCATCATTCGACGGGCTCGACCACACTGTACTGATTGAGGTCCTCTTGAAACCAAGCATTGAGGAACAAGCAGTCGAACTCATGGATGAAACCTCTAGTCGACTTCTTCGACAAAGGGATCCTATCGGCAGATATCAAAGAATCGAGAAAGATTCGGTAAGGGCTGAAAGGTACGTACTCATAGAAGGGGTTCTCTACAAGCGCTCCTACTCTCAGGTCGATGGACGGTCATACCTTCGGTGCCTTTCACCCAAAGAAGCCGACTATGCCGTGCGTGATGATCACGAAGAAATAGGAGACATCCATATGGGTGCAAGGTCCCCTACACGGAAGGTCCTTAACCATGTGTACTATTGGCCCACTCTCCTAAGTGATGCTCAAGCTTATGTCCGCCAATGCTCCTCTTGTCAAAGACACTCATTCGTAAAGCGAATTCCCGCAGCCAACCTTAGTTCCATGTCAAGCCCCATCCCATTCGCAATGTGGGGGATGGATCTACTCGGGCCGTTCCTTCCTGCATTGGACAACACACCTTTTTAGTGGTCACTATCAACTACTTTACAAAATAGATAAAAGCTGAACCACTGACAACAATCACCGAGCATCGAATCCAACAGTTCTTTTGGAAGAACATAGTTTGCCGCTTTGGGATCCCTCGCATCTTAGTTACCGATAATGGGACTCAGTTTCCCATTAAAAGGTTCCGCCAATTCTGCACTGACATGGGTATTGAGCAGCATTTCTCTTCAGTATCACACCCTCAGACTAATGGCCAAGCCAAGAATGCCAACCAGCAAGAGATTAGGTGAATCCTCTAGGGGACAGTGGGTCGACGAACTTTTGAATGTACTCTGGTCGTATAGGACCACCAAAAGAACCCCCACGGGCGAGTTCTCGTTCAAACTTACATTCGACACAGAAGCTTTTATCCCCCTAGAGGTCGGAAGACCTTTTTCTCGCCTCCTCTCGTTCAACCAAGAACGTAACTCAAACGACATTCGAGCTAATCTTGACCTTCTCGAAGAAGTCCGAGAGAAATCCATCATCCGAAGAACCATTTACCAGCAGAGGGTAGAGAGATTCTATAACAAGAAAGTGCACCCAGCTAACATTCAAGAAGGGGACCTTGTCCTTCGAAAGCTCGAAATATCCGTCCTGAGAAGAAGGGAAAGCTCGCCCCTAACTGGGAAGGACCTTACAGAGTCTCACAAGTTGTCCGCCTAGGAGCTTACCGACTTGAAGACTTGGAAGGGCAGAAGATATCGAAGACTTGGAATGCCGAACATCTCATGAAATACAAAGAAAGCACTTAACTCCCTTGCCCGGTAGATAGCATCAAAACATGTTGATATGGCTAAAAATGAGGTTAAATCGGAACTGTCCGAATCGGGCACGAATCTTGAAGCCCAGGGGTAAAACGGTAATTTTACTTACAGCCGGGTCTGAGGCGGTTACTGGATCTCCTCTCCAAAGATCCAATAACCCGCGAACGGATCCACCTCAACTGGGTACGGGTCCCAACCCGAAACGAACCCAGATCAGCAGGATAGAATCAGGGTCTCTGATTCAGCCAAATCAACGACCCTGATTCGTATCTATCCTGTCGCCAGGAAATTAGGGATCACATTCCTTATCTGGTTACGAGAATTTTATTCCTTAACAGATTCACAGGGATTACCTTCCTAATCTGATCCCTAAAGACGCCTATAAATACCCCTCATCCATCTCCGTTATGAGGTAATCAATCTTTTACCAGTTAACGCTCTTTCATAATCACTTCTGGTTACTGACTTGAGTGTCGGAGGGTGCGTCGCCGAGATCAACCCCGGTGTCTCGCACGTTTTGCAGGTGAACGGCAGGAGTCAGTAGTCAAACCTCGGTGGATCAGGTTCAGGTGTGCTATTCAGGTTTTCCAAGAATCCACAAATACTATCTGTATACCCCCACACAAGATTTAGCGATAACAGATTGGCACCGTCTGTGGGAACCCAAACGAATAGCAGCCTCCACTCTTCTCGTTGGTCAGATCTTCTCCAGCCATGCTGCCTAGAAAGGTCAGATCCACGGGGTCCAACCGTGGATCCAACCCCGATCAGCAACAGGAAGTCCCCATCCAGCCCGCTCAGCAGCAGGGGCAACTTCTGCCTCAAGCCGAGGACCAGCCTCCTCTTCCAAATCAACAACCTCCTAATGGTCCCCCCGGTCCTCCAAATGTCGGTGCAGGGGTCTCGCGCCCCAACCCACAGAAACAATCTCTCCATCCGGACCATGTCTCCATCCACAATGCCTCTTCGGATTCTATGGCCTCCCACAATCCTCGAGTTTCCGACCTTCGCAACCTCAATCGGCACAAGGATGAGGATCTTCACCACTGCCTGGATGAGAAGCAGGCCCGAGAGGGAGTCTCCCGCCAACAACATCCGGGTGAGCGATCTCTTCATCACCGAGATTGCAGAAGGTCCCCTAACCGAAGGGGACGGAGAGAATCCCCCGAGCATCATCAGAGGAGACCGCATTCCTCTGCTGGTCGACAACATTCAAGGAACGATGAGGCACCCATCACTCATGCCGAGTTCCAGCAATTTCAGGCAACGGTGTTGTAGGCTCTCAACCTTCGCCCCAACAACAATAATGCCCAAAGGGTTCCAACACTCCCACGGGTCCCAAGTCCTCGCCACCGGTCCATAACTCCTCCTCCAGCTTGTAATCACCAACAACATAATCATAGTCCTCGCCGCTCCCAGGACTACCGTCGCCGTAGTCCGCGCTCCCCTTCCTATGAAGACGAGTCCAGAGGCTCGTTTGATTATCACCGGAGGGACGATGCTCTCTACCGCCGTCTCCACGAAATGGAAAGGTGCATCGGCCGAATGGACAAGAAGGAAGAGTCAAGAGGAAGGACCGTCCGTCCCACCAGACCTCCCTTCTCCCGGACCATCATGGAGGCTCCCATCCCAAGGGGTTTCAAGCCTCCGCAGTTTGAAACTTACTCGGGGGAGTCGGACCCCGTTGACCACGTCGAAAGCTTCAAGACATTGATGCTAATCCACTAGGCTTCCGACGCCTTGCTTTGCAAAACCTTCCCCGCCACTCTTAAGGGTTCGACTCGGGAATGGTACTCCCGCCTCGCCCCCTCTTCCATTTTCTCTTTCGAGCAGTTCAAAACACTCTTCATAACCCACTTCATGAGTAGCAGACGCACGGAGAAGACCAACATCTCGTTACTCCATCTCCGTTAGGAGAGGGGAGAAAAGTTGAGGGACTATGTGAGGAGGTTTACTGCGGAGGTCAGATCCATCGCCTCCCTTGACCAATCAGTCGCAACCGTTGCATTCCAATCCAACGTTCTCAATTCTAACCTTCACTCGTCCCTCGCTAAAAGCCCCCGCATAATTTTGCCAACCTTCTCCTTAGGTGCGAGAAGTATATTCAGGCCGAGGAGGCCGAATATCTCCCGGGCTTCGGAGGATCTGTCTCCGGGACGAAAAGAAAGACAACTGAAGAGGAAGGCGCCAAGAAGCTTTAGAGGGATAATAGCGGTCAGCGCCGCCCTCCCCCCAGGTTCGAGAAATTCACTCCTCTCACTACCAATGTCTCCACCATTCTGATGGAAGTTGAGAAGGAAGGGGTCATACCTCCTGCTCCGATGATGAATACCCCATCCAAGAAAAGGAACAGAGAGAAATGGTGCCACTACCACCGGTATCATGGCCACGATACCAATGAATGTTGGGCGCTGAAGAACGAGATAGAGGCCCTCATCCAGAGGGGGCAGTTGGCCAAATTTGTAAGAACAAATGATCGGACCGATCGCACCACTCCTCCGCCTCGGGGGGCTAACAAGCGTTCCGAGCGACGCGATGAGACCCCCGAGTTCGAGGAGGAACGCGTCCTGCATCTTATCCATGGAGGCCCCATGGGAGGCTCTTCCAACTCTTCTCGAAAGGCGTTCGTCCGAGAGGTCAATTCTGTTCATGGTGCCCCTCCCCCCAAAGGCCTTGGTGTCCCAGCACATTCTCAGATGAAGATCTCAAGGGGGTTAAGACTCCCCATTGTGATGCACTTGTTATGGCGAACTTCAAAGTGCAGAGGATCCTAGTAGACAACGGAAGCTCCGTGAACATCCTCTTCCTCTCAACCTTCCGAGGTCTTCAGCTATCCCGGGACCGTCTTAAATCGGCCGGCTACACTCTCCACGGGTTCACGGGAGTGTCAGTAACTATCGAAGGGGTCATCACCCTCGATGTAACTGCTGGCAAAACTCCGACCACCCGGACCGAGCCGATGGACTTTATGGTCGTTGATGTCCCAGCTGCATACAACATCATCCTAGGACGACCCGGTCTAGCCGCCCTAGAAGCTGTTCCTTCGGCATACCACCTCAAGATGAAATTCCCTACCCGGGCTGGAGTAGGGGAGGTCAAGGGTAATCAAGAGGTGGCCCAGAAGTGCTACATGACTTCCACCAGGGGGTCCGGTCCTCTCCCTCGAAACTTTGGAGATCCCTCAGGAGACCGTTCGACCGACGTCCGAGCCGGTGGACAAATTGGAAGAGGTGCTCTTCTCGGAGGATGATCCGAGTCAAAAGTTCTTCATTAGCAAGACCCTCCCGTCTGTCCTATGCTCCTGACATAGTGCAGTGCATTCGGAGGAACCGTGAGCTTTTTGCCTGGTCCGCCGCCGACATGTTGGGAATCTCCGAGGAGCTTTTGGTCCACCATCTCAGCGTTGAACCAGGGTCCAAGCCGGTCCAATAGAAGCGACGCAAGTTCGCTCCCGAGCGATAGAAGGCCATCAAAGAAGAGGTCGATAAGCTTCTAAAGGCTCGGTTCATACAGGAGGTTAACTACACAGAATGGCTTTCCAATGTAGGTCATGGTAAAGAAGTCAAATGGGACCTGGAGGATATGTATCGACTTTACCGATCTAAATAAGGCCTGTCCCAAAGACCCGTCTCCCTCTTCCGAGCATCGACACCCTCATCGACGCCACTTCGGGCCATGAGCTCCTCTGCTTCATGGACGCTTTCTCCGGCTACAACGAAATCCGAATGTTTCCCCCAGACATCCCGAAGACTTCCTTTGTTACCTGACCAGGGCCTCTACTGTTATAGGGTGATGCCGTACGGATTAAAGAACGCTGGTGCCACTTACTAGCGCCTTGTTAACAAAGTCTTTCAGAGTTAGATAGGTCGCAATATGGAAGTGTATGTCGACGACATGCTTGTAAAAAGCATCCGAGGTACCGACCATGTCGCCAACCTACAGGAGGCATTCGGTGTACTGAGAAAGCATAACATGAGGCTTAATCCGAACAAGTGTGCGTTCGGAGTCTCGTCAGGAAAGTTCCTCGGCTTCATGGTCAGCCAACGAGGAATCGAAGCTAATCCTGAGAAAATTAGGGCCATATTAGACATGGCCCCTCCCAAGAACGTTAAAGAAGTTCAGAGGCTAATAGGTCGCCTAGCCGCTATAGGTCGTTTCCTCTCGAAGTTCGGGGAGAAGTGCCTCCCCTTCTTCAAGACCCTCAGGGGGGCTAAAGGTTTCGAATGGGGTCAGCAGCAGCAGGAGTCGTTCGACCAGATGAAGGCTTATCTCGTCAACCCTCCTCTACTCAGCAAGCCCGTTCTAGGCGAAACCCTATACCTCTACTTGGCTGCTTTCGAGCAGACCCTTAGTGCCGTTTTAGTAAGGGAAGAAGACCGGGCTCAAAAGCCCATCTACTATGTGAGCAAGGTACTCCGGGATGCCGAGCTTCGCTACCCAAAGATAGAAAAGATGGCGTACGCTCTGATCATGGCGGCGAGAAAGCTTCGCCCCTACTTCCAGTCCTATTCGGTGGTCGTCCTTACCGACCAACTGCTGAAACAAGTCCTCCACAAACCTGAGACCTCTGGCCGCCTCATGAAATGGTCCATCGAGCTAAGCCAGCACGACGTCTCATACCAGCCCCGAACTGCGATCAAGGCTCAAGCCTTAGCAGAGTTCACGTAGAGAGCACCATTCTCGAGGTCAGCCAGGCGCCGAACGGACCCCCTAGCTGGTCGGTTTTTGTGGACGGTTCCTCTTGCAGCGAGGGAAGCGGAGCCGGGGTCATTCTGGCAGGCCCAGATGATTTCGTCCTCCAGTATGCCCTCTGCATGAACTTCAAGGCCTCAAACAACAAAGCAGAGTATGAGGCACTAATCGCTAGCCTCGGACTGACTCGCAGTGCAGGGGCGCAGTCGCCTCCGAATCTATAATGACTCTCAACTGGTGGTAAATCAAGTCTTGGGCGAGTACGAGGCACGAGATGATCGGATGGTGAAGTATCTCGCTAAAGTCCAAGCCTCTTATGGCCTGGTTCGAAGAAGCGCTCATCCAGCAGATCCCCCGAGAAGAGAATTCCCAGGCCGACGCCCTCTCCAAGTTAGCCTCTTCCTCCCTCCAAGGTCTCGAGCAGACCGTCTTGATCGAGGTTCTCTTAAAACTAAGTATAGAAGACGAGACTCTCGACTCAGTGGAGTCGCTGCCGGTCCTACTGCAAGATAACTGGATGAAACTGTTGGTGGAATTCCTAAGGGACGGGCTCCTCCCTGAAGACCCTAAGGAAGGTCGCCGAGTAAGAACCAGAGCAGAGCGGTACACCCTAGTCGAGGGGATCTTATACAAATGCTCTTTCTCGCAGGTGGACGGCAGGCCATACTTGAGATGCCTCTCCCCAGAGCAAGCCGACTACACCTTACAGGAGCTCCACGAAGGCATCGGCGGGGCATATTTAGGGTCCAGATCCCTAGCTCGGAAGGTGTTGAATTACGGTTACTTCTGGCCTACTATCCTCCAAGACGCCGAGCGACACGTTCGGCAATGCGACTCTTGCCAGAAGTATTCAAACATTCGTCACCTCCCACAAGCTCAGCTCACCTCCCTATCAAGTCCTATCCCCTTCGCCATGTGGGGGATGGATTTACTAGGGCCATCCCTCCAGCTCCGGGCCAGTTCAAGTTCTTAGTCGTGGCTATCGACTACTTCTCAAAGTGGATAGAGGCCGAGCCCCTGGCAACGATCACAGAGAACAAGGTGCTTCAGTTCTTCTGGAAGAACGTCATCTGCCGGTTCGGTGTCCCCCGAGTCCTCGTAACAAACAACGGAACCCAATTTACTGGGGCTGCGTTCCGAGTTCTGTGTGAAGACCTCGCCATCCACCATCGTTTCTCCTCCGTCTCCCATCCACAGTCGAATGGCCAAGTCGAAAATGCTAACCGGCAGATTCTCTCTGGTATTAAGAAGAGGTTGGATAAGTGCTCCAAAGGTTTATGGGTCGATCAGCTCCCCAACGTACTGTGGAACTATCGCACCACTAAACGGACCCCCACAGGAGAGTCCCCATTTAACCTAACCTACGGGTCCGAGGCTGTGATCCCTCTTGAGGTCGGAATACCTTCTCCTCGCCTTGTAGCCTACAACGAAGAACAGAACGCCAGAGACCTTCGAGCAAACTTAGACCTGATAGACGAGCTGAGGGAAAGAGCATCAATCCGCCAACAGAACTATCGGAGGAGGATCGAGTTGGCATACAATAAAAAGGTCTGACCTATCGATCTCAAAGAGGGGGACCTAGTCCTCAGAAAGCTGGCTGTCTCCTTCCCTAGTCAGAAGAGTAAGCTAGCTCCAAATTGGGAAGGACCCTATAAGATCACGAAAGTAGTTCGGCCTGGAGCTTATCGTCTCGAAGACCACGAAGGCAGAGAGATCCCTAGGACCTGGAATGCCGACCATCTACTGAAATACCAAGAAAGTGCCCCGGCACCTCTCTAAGTATTTTGTGATGTCGAACCATTCCTCTCCTATCCCCTGTATCTTCCCTCTTTATTTCTCATATGTAATAACAGCTCGCAACTCAGAAGCGGCCGACTAGTAATCTTCAATAAAGAGTTTTTTCATGCTTTACTTGTACAAATATATCTCTGCTCTTTTTCTCTTCACCCAATCGATGGTTCGGAGTCCAACACTTGGCTCGATTCTACTTCGCAAGCTCGCTCTTAAGCGAGCTAGAAGTAGCTCGCCATTCGAAAACTGCTCCTACAACCATTGAACAACCTAATCGATGGTTCGGAGTCCAACACTTGGCTCGATTCTACTTCGCAAGCTCGCTCTTAAGCGAGCTAGAAGTAGTTCGCCATTCGGAACTACTCCCACAACCGTTGAACAACCCAATCGATGGTTCCGAGTCCAACACTTAGCTCGATTCTACTTCGCAAGCTCGCTCTTAAGCGAGCTAGAAGTAGTTCGCCATTCGGAATTGCTCCCACAACCTGTTGAACAACCCAATCGATGGTTCGGAGTCCAACACTTGGCCCGATTCTACTTCGCAAGCTCGCTCTTAAGCGAGCTAGAAGTAGTTCGCCATTCGGAACTGCTCCCACAACCGTTGAACAACCCAATCGATGGTTCGGAGTCCAACACTTGACTCGATTCTACTTCGTAATCTCGCTCTTAAGCGTGCTAGAAGTAGTTCGCCATTCGGAACTGCTCCCACAACTATTAAACAACTCCAACGTTGGTTCGGAGTCCCACGTTTGGTTCGGCTGCAGGTCCTCGGTATCCCGAACCGAGCAGACGAGGAACCGACCTCCACATATGGAGAAAAATTACACCGAACCAATTTCACTGTTGGATCGTCTCAAAATGCGTGCTAGGACATGATGAACGGATCAGATCGTGCCACGTATCCACAAAACGACAAGATAGCATTTTCTCGAGACTCGAGCCTCCCGACTCGTGATTCGTGCCATGATCGTGATCGACTGTCCATATTGAGCCACGTGTTAACAGCGAGTTCGGAGTCCGACGCTCGGCTCGACTGCACTCCCTCAGTTTCCCGAACCGAGCGGCCGAGGAGTGCGTACGGCCGAAGTACAAGGTTGCCTCGGTATACCCCGAGCAAAGAGCTAAAGTTCTACAGCTAAGGCAAGAGTTCTTACGGTTAGAACGCTCGAAGAAGCTAACTATTGGTTCTTATGGTTCGTTTCAAGAGTAAGGCAACTACGGCACAGCAATGAGCAGACGAACATCGATTTCATTGAAATAACTTGATAAATTTACAAGACGAGAAATTACAACAGAAAAGATAAAAAGGTTGATGCAAGAAATCAAAAGCTCAGTACAACTTGTTCAGCGCCTCCTCAGAATGGGGACATTCCAATTCAGAGACACTCGGGTTTTCGTCTCTTCATCTCCGAACTCGTCTCTAGGCCGACGAACTGGGATGCCTCTTCGCTGCTAACCCTAATAGTGGCTCCGACCGAGGCCCCGCTCGAGCTAACAACTACACCACTTTAGGCATCGGCCGCAGTCCGACCAACGACGGGAGCACGAGTCGCGAGTTCGTAAAAGGAGATCCCTCGCTCTCTCTCCTCGCGAGTGCACTAGGTGCTGCGGACGTTAGTCCTCACGGGCTGAGGCTTCAGACGAGCCACCTCCTCCTCGAGCTCAACGATCCTGTCTTTCAAAGTGTCGTCCTTAACCAGTATCTTGAATTGAGGGAGTTTCGCCAAACCTGGGTGCTCAGCACTATCAGATATAATGCGACGCAGATTGGTCACCTCGATGCTCTTGTCGACCGTGACCCTCTGTAGCTGCTCGACCTTCTTCACGAGCTCGTCTTACTCGGCCAGCGCCGAGGCTAGCTCTTCCTCCTTCGTGGAGAGCTCCTCCTCGACTATCCGTAAGTGGTGAACCTCGGCCAGCAGCTCGCTGTTCTTCTTCTCCACGTTGAGCGACACTCTCCTGATCAACTCGATCTCACCCTTGAGGCAAGCCTCGCGAGACTGCTTAAACAGTACAACACGACGCCGAGCTGCTGCGGTATCTAGAGCATGTTCGAGGATCTGAAAGACGAAAACTTGAAATAAGATTTTCATTCATAAAGAAGAAGCGGTGGCCAGTCCGTAAAAAGGTGTTACATTTTTAAGAAAAAAAGGAAAAAACAAAATTACAAAAGACGAGGAGATCAGGGGTCCACCTGCGTCGTCGGCTTGACCACAGGTGCCTCGCCAGACGGACCCTCATTCCCCGTCACCTCGGCCTGGGGGTCAGTCACCACAGCCTCAGGGACCACCTCCTCCTCGTCATCGCCTTACTCCTCTTCGCCTTCTTCCTCTTCGCCCTCTGCCGCTGCTCCGGGCCACAACCTGTATCCGATCCGCTGAAAGACGGGGACGCGGTCCTGGACATGGTCGAGCGCCCTCTCGTAGGACTTCTCCATGTTCGAGGCCATGTGCGCCTTCGCCTCGGCTTCGACTTCGGCCCTGATCACCGCCGCCACGGCGTCCTTCTCCGCCTTCACCTCCGCCAGGGCCTTCGCCGATGCCACCAGCTCCTCGGCAGCCTTGGCGACTTTGGCAACCTCCTCAGCAAGCCGCCCCTTCGCTCGTTCCAGGTCCTCCTCAAGGTCGGCGACCCGGACCTCCATGCCATCCGCGCGTCTCTGCTCTGCCTCGAGCTGCCGAACTGCCCTCACCTTGTCTGCCCTGTCTTTATCACTGGCGGTCTTTAACTCCTTCTCCTGTTCGGCGAACGCTTGGAGGAGATGGCCGAAGTGACAAGTGGCCTACCGAAGTAAAAAGAGAATAAGAACGAAGTAAAAGCCGAATGGCAGACTTAAGAAATTCTCAAGAAAAATGAATACAAAACTTACCGACACAAGCGACCGAGCGACTTCGTAGGTGTCATCGCTAGTCGTCCCCGCCTTCAGTGCGGCTCGATCCTTTGGGGTCACCAAGTGCTTGACGGCCTGCATACACATCTGTGAGTCTTTGAGGAAGCCGTCGTGGTTCTTGACTTGCCAGTTCGGAACGAACAGCTTCTTGTGCTGCTCGGTCAGGATCTCCTCAGCATGAGTGGTCAGGGGCGGAGCCTGGAGCGACAGCGCCGCCGAAACATCGAAGGCCTCACCGGCCGTGGCAGATGCAGCAGGGGCCAAGGGGTCGGCGACAATGACCACCGCTGGCGAGGGGACCTCAGCAACGGTAGTAGGCAGAGCAACTGCCGAAGGAACCTTAGTCGGCCAGCCGGACGAAGCTGTCATGCTCGGCCTCTTCCTCTTCCTTCCGTCAGCAACCTTGCCTCGCTCGTTCATCATCCCCAGAAAGTCCATCTTCGGCACTTTTGTTCCAAACAACAAAACAAACAGCAAGTTAGCAAAATGAGCTAAAAACTTTTAAAAAAATATATATTACGAGATGTCAGGAGCGTACTCGGGTCGATCGGACTGAGGCCCGACCCGTGTAGCACCTCCTCCATCATTTCCCTCCAGCTTAACATGGGGAGAGCCATGATCTTCCCCACCACTTCCTCCTCGGCTGCAGTCAGTACCGGGTCGGCCCTCGCAAACTTTAGCACCTCTACTTTCCACTGAGTCGGAATCTTCAGCATCGAGGGATCCCTCAACAAAAAGAACTTCTCCTTCCAACCTTTGATCGAGTCCGGATTCTCTATAATCCGAACGCCTTTCCTGGGTGACAGGTAGTAGCGATGCTCGGTCTTGTGCATCCGGTGCACCCGATACATGCTCTGAAGGATCGTCAAGTCTGGCTCGACCTCGGCATTGCGGTACTGCAGCAGGAAGGCATTCCCGTGCTGCCAGGTGTTCGGCATGAACTGGGTCGGTGCCAAGCAGTACCACTGGAGGACCTCTAACACAAGGGGGTGTAGAGGAAAGCGTAATCCGGCATTCAGCGAGTCGTAGTCAAACATACACATATCCGACGACGATAGTTTGGAGTTCGCTCGCATCCCAGGGCCGGGGAGGATCAGCTTGTACTCCGGAGGGATGGCGAACCCTTTTCTAATCCAAAGCAGGACCCTCTCGGATAGTACCGACGCGATCTCGTCCACCTCGGTGGTCAGAACCGGGTTGTTCTCCTCGTAGACTGCCGACCGACCTATGATCGCCTTCTTCATAAGGTCGCCCTCGTAACGCCTTACTCCGGCATGGCCGGACAGTACACTGGGGTACTGGCCCATCTCAGGGGCTCGCCTCTCGGTCTCCACGATCTCCTCGACTACAGGAGACCGGGTCACTGCCTTCTTCTTTTTCACCTCAGCCACGGATGATCCGGCCACCTCCTTCCCCTTTATTTGGATCTCCATTCGTCTCCTCTCCTCGGTGCCACTATCGTCCGAGGACGAGGCCTCACTCCCCGAGTCTACCCTTGACATCTCTAAAAAAGCTAAGGCAAAGAAACTGACCTTGATGTGACGTGGCCTTGAAGTGACGTTCACGGTCGGAATCAGTTCGTCGGAAATTTCCTGGCCCACGCGACAGCTAACACAACCGCCTTGGAGCTAAAATCGCCGCTAGCAGAGCACGCAGAGAGTAAAAATAAAAACTTGGAGTGAAAAGTGAGAAATGAGCTCTGGGGTGGGGGAGTGAGAATTTATAACCGCAAAGCGATGTTTGGGCTTCCTTGGGCATTTAATAGCCCACTAAGAGAAGGCAAAGCGCCAAAACGGAGAGTTGTGACGTTTCGAAACAAAAATTCCCCAAATCGCTTAAGTCAATGACTCGGCCACCGGTGAGCTTGGCCGAGCTACCGAACAGCTTGGCTAAACAACCGAGCTACTGGGTCGGAGGGTGGCGACGGTCCAGGACAAGGTCTCTTCAAAACAACCAACTCCACCCCTCGGCAGACAACACCTCGACGAGTCACCGAACTGCCGTTCTCTCCGAGCCGAGGGGACGAGGTACCGAACTCCACATATGGAGAAAAATTCTGCCGAGGCTGAGTCACCGTTGGAACATTTCAAAATTCGTGTCAAATCTTGATGGACGGTTCAGATAGAGCCACGACCACAAAACGACAAAATAACGTTTTCTCGTGATCTGAACCCCATTCTCGTGATTCACGCTGTGATGCACGCTCAGGATCAGGCCACACATCACTTCCGAACTACCTGCCACCGGTGAGCTCGGCCGAGCTACCGAACAGCTTGGCTAAGCAACTGAGCTACTGGGTCGGAGGGTGGCAACGGTCCAGGACAAGGTCTCTTCAAAACAACCAACTCCACCCCTCGGCAGACAACACCTCAACGTGTCACCGAACTGCCATTCTCTCCGAGCCGAGGGGACGAGGTACCGACCTCCACATATGGAGAAAAATTCTGCCGAGGCTGAGTCACCGTTGGATCGTTTCAAAATTCGTGTCAAATCTTGATGGATGGTTCAGATAGAGCCACGACCACAAAACGAAAAAATAATGTTTTCTCGTGATCTGAACCCCATTCTCATGATTCACGCTGTGATGGACGCTCAGGATCAGGCCATGTGTCCCTTCCGAACTGCCTGCCACTGGTGTGCATAGCCGAGCTACCGAACAGCTTGGCTAAGCAACCGAGCTACTGGGTCGAAGGGTGGCGACGGTCCAGGACAAGGTCTCTTCAAAACAACCAACTCCACCCCTCGGCAGACAACACCTCGACGTGTCACCGAACTGCCGTTCTCTTCGAGCCGAGGGGACGAGGTACCGACCTCCACATATGGAGAAAAATTCTGCCGAGGCTGAGTCACCGTTGGATCGTTTCAAAATTCGTGTCAAATCTTGATGGACGGTTCAGATAGAGCCACGACCACAAAATGACAAAATAACGTTTTCTCGTGATCAGAACCCCATTCTCGTGATTCACGTTGTGATGGATGCTCAGGATCAGGCCACGTGTCCCTTCCGAACTGCCTGCCACCGGTGTGCATAGCCGAGCTACCGAACAGCCTCGCTAAGCAACCGAGCTACTGGGTCGAAGGGTGGCGACGGTCCAGGACAAGGTCTCTTCAAAACAACCAACTCCACCCCTCGGCAGACAACACCTTGACGTGTCACCGAACTGCCGTTCTCTTCGAGCCGAGGGGACGAGGTACAAACCTCCACATATGGAGAAAAATTCTGCTGAGGCTGAGTCACCGTTGGATCGTTTCAATATTCGTGTCAAATCTTGATGGACGGTTCAGATAGAGCCACGACCACAAAACGACAAAATAACGTTTTCTCGTGATCTGAACCATATTCTCGTGATTCACGCTGTGATGGACGCTCAGGATCAGGCCACGCGTCCCTTCCGAACTGCCTGCCACCGGTGTGCATAGCCGAGCTGCCGAACAGCTCGGCTAAGCAACCGAGCTACTGGGTCAGAGGGTGGCGACGGTCCAGGACAAGGTCTCTTCAAAACAACCAACTCCACCCCTCGGCAGACAACACCTCGACGTGTCACCGAACTGCCGTTCTCTCCGAGCCGAGGGGACGAGGTACCGACCTTCGCATATGGAGAAAAATTCTACCGAGGCTGAGTCACCGTTGGATCGTTTCAAAATTCGTGTCAAATCTTGATGGACGGTTCAGATAGAGCCACGACCACAAAATGACAAAATAACGTTTTCTCGTGATCTGAACCTCATTCTTGTGATTCACGCTGTGATGGACGCTCAGGATCAGGCAACGCGTCCCTTCCGAACTGCCTGCTACCGGTGTGCATAGCCGAGCTGCCGAACAGCCTGGCTAAGCAACCGAGCTACTGGGTCGGAGGGTGGCAACGGTCCAGGAGAAGGTCTCTTCAAAACAACCAACTCCACCCCTCGGCAGACAACACCTCGACGTGTCACTGAACTGCCGTTCTCTCCGAGCCGAGGGGACGAGGTACCGACCTCCACATATGGAAAAACATTCTGCCGAGGCTGAGTCACCGTTGGATCGTTTCAAAATTCGTGTCAAATCTTGATGGACGGTTCAGATAGAGCCACGACCACAAAACAACAAAATAATGTTTTCTCGTGATCTGAACTCCATTCTCGTGATTCACGCTGTGATGGACGCTCAGGATCAGGCCACGCGTCCATTCCGAACTGCCTGCCACCGGTGTTCATAGCCGAGCTGCCGAACAGCTTGGCTAAGCAACCGAGCTACTAGGTCGGAGGGTGGCAACGGTCCAGGACAAGGTCTCTTCAAAACAACCAACTCCACCCCTCAGCAGACAACACCTCGACGTGTCACCGAACTGCCGTTCTCCCCGAGCCAAGGGGACGAGGTACCGACCTCCACATATGGAGAAAACTTCTGCCGAGGCTGAGTCACCGTTGGATCGTTTCAAAATTCGTGTCAAATCTTGGTGGACGGTTCAGATAGAGCCACGACCACAAAACGACAAAATAACGTTTTCTCGTGATCTGAACCCCATTCTTGTGATTCACGTTGTGATGGACGCTCAGGATCAGGCCACACGTCCCTTCCGAACTGCCTGCCACCAGTGTGCATAACCGAGCTGTCGAACAGCCTGGCTAAGCAACCGAGCTACTGGGTCAGAGGGTGGCGGCGATTCAGGACAAGGTTTCTTCAAAACAACCAACTCCACACCTCGGCAAACGAAACCTCGACCTGCCGCCAAACTGCCGAGCCGAGGGGACGAGGGACCGACCTCCACATATGGAGAAAAATTTTGCCGAGGACAAATCACCGTCGGATCGTCCCAAAATTCGTGACAAAACCTGATGGACGGTTTAGATGGCGCCACGACCACAAAACGAAAAAAATGCTGTTTTCTCGTGATCTGAACCCCGTCCTTGTGATGCTCGCCGTGATGGACGCCCCAGATCCAGCCACGCGTACCTTCCGAGCTTCTGGCCACCGATGTACCTAACCGAGCTACCGAACAGCTTGGCTAAGCAACCGAGCTACTGAGTCGGAAGGTGGCGACGGTTCGAAGTCACAAATGGCGGAAGAGGGAGACGAAGACCTGCGAGAAAGGCGTCAAAGCAAGTATCGGGGGAGGTCGGCGAACAAGCTCTAACACCCGATCTCGGTAGGAGAAGGTCGAACTCCCTTTGAATCATAAAGCACTCTCGAATATGACCTAAATCTTCCTCCAAAAGTATTGATGATATGTCTTCAACCTCGGAGTGCTCGCATGGTCTGTTCCCCTCGTATGAATGTGTCATTCCGTATACCACTCTCGACAAGAGATCGGCCGAATTGTCTCGAACTCCGCCAAGGTTCGTCAAAGGGCTCGGAAGCCTACCTAACTCCCCCACTTCTCTTGCTCTCTCAACAACTGTCTCTACGATAACCGACTCCACCACTTCCTTCCCCTTATCCAACCTCGGGGAGAGAATCAGTTGCCGATCCCCATCGTGGCTCGAAGGGGAGGTCTCGTGCCCCAAAGACACCCAAGATTTCTTCGATAAAATAATATATATATAAACAAAAAAAATTATTTTTTACCTTGATGCGACAACTACGGTCAGAAAAGATCGCCAAAAAATGCAATGCCTAGCAGAACCGCTCAAGAGAAGAAAATTCTTTTTGAGACATGAAATGAGAGAATGAGGAAATGTGGGAGGGGGTTGGAGTCTTATAGGGACAAGAGGCGTCAGTTGAGCTTCTTGAGCCCCCAAACGGGTGGAAAGGCCCATAAAACTAAGGAGTCCAAACGAACTAAACGACAAAAACTCAAACAGGCGGAAATATCAAACGACTGGTCAACAGTCAATGGGACACGTGTTGCCAAGCCGAACCACCTTCAACGTTCGGTGGCAAGCTCCGAGAAAACGTGCCTCCGATCGTGAAATCACACAAAAAAACCATTGACTAGTCAACGGTCAACGATCAACGGGACACTTGTCGCCTAGCCGAAACACCTTCGAATGTTCGGTGGCAGGCTCCGAGCAAACGTGCCCCCAATCGTGAAATTATGCAAAAGTCGTTGACTGATCAATGGTCAATGGTCAACGGGACACGTGTTGTCCAGCCGAACCACCTTCACCGTTCGGTGGCAGGTTTCGAGCAAATGTGCCTTCGATCATGAAATCACGCAAAAACCATTGATTGTAACGGTCAACTGGACACGTGTCGCCCAGCCGAACCACCTTCAACGATCGGTGGCAGGCTCCGAGCAAACATGCCCCAGATCGTGAAATCACGCAAAAACCGTTGACTAGTCAACTATCAACGAGACACGTGTTGCCTAGCCGAAGGACTTTCAACGATTGGTGGCAAGCTCCGAGCAAACATACCCCCGATCGTGAAATCATGCAAAACTGTTGACTGGTCAACGGTCAATGGTCAACGGGACATGTCATCCAGCCGAACCACCTTCAACGATCGGTGGCATGCTTCGAGCAAACATGCTCCCGATCGTGAAATCACACAAAAACCGTTGACTGGTCAATGGTTAACGGGATACGTGTCACTAACCGAACCACCTTCAAACGTTTGGTGGTAGGCTCCGAGCAAACTTGCTCCCGATCGTGAAATCACGCAAAATGGTCAACGGTCAATGGTCAACAGTTAAACAGTCAACGAACACACGTCGCCTCCACCTCTTCTGACCGTTCGATCTTGATGATATTCGAGCCAATCACAATCAACGCTCTAGATTGTGCCATGTCGGCAAGTATTTTATTAATTTCTTTATTTAATTATTAAATGGAATTAATTATTTAAAAATTCTGAAAAATAATTTAAAATTCATAAAAAATTAATTAAGATCTAAATTTTTTTATTAAATTTGGAAAAATATTTTCTAAAATTCCGAAAAATAAATATTAAATTAGAATGTTTAATAAATTGTTTTTGAAAATTAATTATTTGAATTCGAGAGTTAAATAAAAAATCCGTAAGATAATTAAAAATCAGGAAGAATTCGATAAAAATAACAAAAATTGCAGAAAGACTTCAAAATAATTCTGAGTACTTTAGAAACATAAAAGAACACTATTACACCCCTAGCGAGATTCAAACGTCCCCGAGAACTCCGATAAATTCTGCAAGTCATTAAAAACGGGCGAACTACTCCTTAAATACTGTGAAATTCAGTCTTCAGGAGTGAGAGGCTTGTGATATGGCTAAAACTAGAACTAAATCGGGACCGTTCAAATCAAGTACGAATCTCAAAACTCCCAGGGGTAAAACGGTAATTTCTGCTATAAATAGGTCTGTAATTGGGAACGAGATCTTTTCCAAGCCCCAATAACCCAAAACAGATCTGCATTACTGGGTTATGATGACAACCCATTCAAAATAAATCTAGATCCTTTAAAAGAGTTGTTCAAATTCATGATTATCACTAAGAGACGGTTTAAACCAAATCTTTTATCATGAAGAAATTTAAACTCTATTTCTTATTCAAAAAACACCGGGAAGTAGAGACATGATGATCTCGAAACTTGTCCCAAAAGCGACTATAAATACCACCCTACCTCCACCAGAAACATGTAAGCAATATTTTGCTCCAAACAAGTTCCCTTATATTCTTCTTGAATTCTAACTTGAGAGTCGGAGGATCTGTTGCCGAGATCAATCCCGGCGTTTCAGACTTTTTGCAGGCTATCGGAGGTGATCTTCACCACACGAGTCAAATCCTACGGTGCAAATGAGTCAGATCGTCAAGGCAATTGCAGTCAAAGGCAGTCAGAACTGTTGAAAGCCAAAAGATCAAATTCTAGATTGTTCCTCGAAAAGAATCCATATCATCTGATTGCTCCCACACCGAAAAAAGCGGCAGCACATCCTCAGTTGGAGAACATAGACAACATAATCTTATTGAGTTATTTACAAAAAAACTAAGAAATGATACTGTTTTATATAAATCGGAAGTTCCTAAACACAGGTAACAAGCAACAGCAGTCTAAAACTTTTAGCCAACACAAATCTGTTGCTAGAAAATAGCTTGGCCTCTACTCTTTAGAACATCTTCCTAGTTCCATCCTTTCGAGGGACAGTTTCTCCTATATCCATCTTTCGCCACTTGCCCTCCATCATTGACACCATCTGCTCACTCGTCATATACACGTCCGAGACCTCCAGTATGGATGAAATGAACTTTACGACCCTTCCATTTCGCGGGGTTCTCAGCCATGGCTTTTAGCATCCCATAAATAGCTTTTCCTCTGTAAAAATGTCGATATTATACGTGATTAAAAACAATCATATAGTTTATGTTTCTTTACGTTCATTGAATGATACTAACAATCAACTCTACAAGCTAAACTGGTTTATTATACCTTCCGGAATTACAAATTAGTACTACATTAGACCACTTTCAGATAATTAAGCATTGATTTGCATCATCGCCATTGTGTCTAGATGCAGTAGATGCATATGTCAAAAAGATAAAAATAACTATACGTGTAAACTGGATCTTTAACAAAATTTAGCTCTTCAGCAGTGTTCATGGCATATCCTAGAATTTTTTCCCAAACTGCCCCACTTTTTGAAAGTTTTTCCCAAACCGTCCTACTTTTTTTTTTTTATTCCCAAACCATCCCACTCGGTCTTTGAAAGACCGAGTCTAGTATAAACTAGCGCGGTCTTTCAAAGACCGAGTCTTGCTTTTCGAAAAATCGAAGAGCAAGACTCGGTCTTTGAAAGACCGCGCTAGTTTATACTAGTAAATAAAGACCGAGTCTTGCACTTCGATTTTTCGAAGTGCAAGACTCGGTCTTTGAAAGACCGCGCTAGTTTATACTAGACTCGGTCTTTCTTGCACTTCGAAAAATCGAAGTGCAAGACTCGGTCTTTATTTACTAGTATAAACTAGCGCGGTCTTTCAAAGATCGAGTCTTAGACTTTGGGGGTTTTAATTGCGCAGATCTCCTTTCTTCTTCTTCTCGACTTTATTTACTTTTCGACTTTTTTTCTTCTTCTCTCTATCCCTCAACGAAACCCATCGCCCCCTAGCCAATTTTGTGGTCGATTTTCCCTTAAATCAATCGATGCACTCCCCAAAACCAAGTAATCTCTCATCGATTTTCGATTTTCCCCATCCTTTTCCCCCAAATTTGATTATTTCTTTAAACCCTAAATCCCGAAATCCCAATTTCTTAGATATCGTTTAATTTCGTCTTCATTGGGGGAAGATCTTGGTTGAAGGATCTAGAAGTACTCTACATTGTCACTAGCTCGCTTTGGAATCTCCTACTCGAAAGGTATATTTCTGAAGCTTTTGATAAGCAAATTTTGTGTTAATTTTGGGCTATTGTGAAGGTGTTGAGTTGAATTTGAGTTATTGTTGACAATGTAGAGTAGCCATTGTTGTTATTTTTAGTTTTAATTTGAGAATGAAAAAAAAACAAATAAGTAGCAAACTGCATTGTTATATAGAAATTGTTGTTGTGGAGATGTTTCGAGATTGTTGTTGTTTTTGTTGTTGAGATGTTGTGGTTGTGGAGATGTTTCGAGATTGTTGTTTTTTATATCTAGGTTATGTGTAGTTAATAATAATTTTGTTGAAGTTGTAGGATTTTGTATTTTATTGTAAATGGCACGTACAATGGGGAACATGGAGGTAGAAGAAAGTAGTAGACCTCCACGTGGAGATGGACCACGTACTCGCGGTGGACGTGGTCGTGGTCGTGGTCATGCTCGTACCGAGGGTACTAATGTAAGTAATTAATTGTTGATTCTAATAGAATTATATTACATTTCGGTTTATTGATGTAAATGTTATTGTTATGTAGGTTGAAGTCAATCTAAATGCGGTGGGCACTTCTTCTTCAGTTCCTTCATCATCGTATATCCCTTTTGGAGGCCCAGGATCCCTCGACCCTTCACTCCTCACTCTTCAACCGTTGCATCGATCACAGAATATTTGGAACGGTGAGGCTACGGAGTGCCGCTTTAGGACTGGTCATCCGCTACCTATGCACCCACGTATACACGAGATACTAAGAGACTGTGGGTTCTACGGTATTGCTAGGATGACATCCATCAAGTGTGATCGACCTCTTTTGGAAGCACTTCTTGAAAGATGGAGGCCCGAGACACACTCCTTTTACCTGCCAGTTTGGGAGATGACAGTCACTCTGCAGGACGTTGCCATACTTACCGGGCTTCAAATCGATGGAGAGGCAGTCACAAGATCAATAGACTTCGACCCGGTTTGTATAGTCGAGGAGTACTTAGGTATCGAAGTTGAAGCCGGTGCGGTTAGACCTCATCTGCTGTGTAGATACTACCCTTATGAAGCTTGAACTCGGAATATCATGTGGCTGAGCATTCAAAATTTGACTTTGCTGAATATATAACTCTAATGCAGACTAAGTATAATTGGGATTAAATGCTCTAGCAATCATTGACTTCAGCGCATTATCAGTAGATACGAGCACTGTCATAAAATACTGACCATCTCCTCTACCTGCTGCGTATCGAGCTAAAATTTTCACATTCCATTGATTCCTATCCCAATTAGTAACTTCATAAATTTTCTCAACTACTTCTGCAAATGTAATGGTACGAGGTACCCAAACTATTACCGGATCCAACACACTATAGCAACTACCAATCTTTAGATCACGAATTATTTCACCACCAAAGTATAACCAAATAGGAATCTCAAGATCCATACCTACATATATTTATATGAATATGCGAGTTATTATCTAACCACAAACAAAATCGATAAAAAAAGGTAGAAAATTAAAGGCCAATATTCATCATACCTTCACAAGCTTCAAGGATAGAGTCGTAAATATTTGGGTAAAAGAGTTGAAGTTGCTGTCCTCTTCAAATTTAGCAAAAATCCAAAATATGGATCTTTCAAAAGATGGGTTTCGGATTTTTATAGTGGAAGGTAAGAGAGTTAGGAAAGAATTGGTAAATATATTTAGATTGAGGTGAGATTTTGTGGGTAGGAGGTCGCCCTAGATTTAGGAAGATGAGTTAGAGAAATAGAATAGAGTAAAGTAGAGAGAGAGAAAAAGAAGAAAGGAGATCTGCGCAATTAAAACCCCCAAAGTCTAATACTCGGTCTTTGAAAGACCGAGTCTAGTATAAACTAGCGCGGCTTTCAAAGACTGAGTCTTGCTCTTCGATTCTTCGAAGTGCAAGTCTCGGTCTTTCGGTCTTTGAAAGACCGAGTCTAGTACAAACTAGCGCGGTCTTTCAAAGACCGAGTCTTGCTCTTCGATTTTTCGAAGTGCAAGACTCGGTCTTTGAAAGACCGCGCTAGTTTTCGATTTTTCGAAGTGCAAGACTCGAACTTTGAAAGACCGCGCTAGTTTGTACTAGACTCGGTCTTTCAAAGACCGAGTGGGATGGCTTGGAAATTAAAAAAAAAAGTAGGACGGTTTGAAAAAAACTTTCAAAAAGTGGGACAGTTTGGGAAAAAATTCCATATCCTAACCCCTTGGTCTGTAAGAATGCAATTCTTCATCAGTCCAATCATAACGGTATTTTGATTTATATCTCAAAAGGAAATATTTCCTATTTCTCTCTCGATTTACAGAAATGGTATTTGCTTTAAGTCTAATACCAATTGAGAAGTATTACAGTCTACACAATTCCTTCAGATTTGATATTTATAACAGAATGCACAAATGCATGATACCTTCAAGTGCATAAAATAGGAACAACTAGTTATTACCATAGGAAATTTATGAACAACTAGTGGTTATAGAATACCATAAGTTATTTATGCTTGCTTTAAAGTCTAATGCACTCATTCCACACCCTTTTCTGTTGGATATTCAAAAAGGTCCACTTAAAATTCTCCGTTCTCTCTTTCTCATCTCGTGGGTTCTAGACCTTCTTGTCATTAAACCCTCGAAACCTACAAAATCGCGGAGCATTTCCTATTTTTTCCTTCAAATTTTCCTTGTCCAAGATCAATGGAACCAGAATTATGACGTCAATACACCATATCGTCATTTACATCCTCACTTGTTCAGGATAATAACAGAAAGGTAGCAATCAAATTTGACCAAAGTATTGTTTCCACTACTTCCTTGGAACAAAATGAAAAGATTGGTAAGTTCATGCATCCAAGGCTTCCTATACCCCAGGAGTTCCTATAACTGGTCTTCCAACACTTCGCTTTAAATTTGTGAAATGTCCCTGCCACTGCACCAATACTAAGAAGTTATTGTTGGAAATTTTTTTTGCAGATTTTCCGGGCAGGATTCCGGTGGGCTCCGGTCACTGGCGGCGCCGAAAATTGATTGGATAATGTTCCTCTCGTAGAGTACCATTCCGTAATGTACTCACTTGCCAAAAACGATTTCTGTATGAATGAGAAATGTAGATCCAAAGTTGGGTACTCCAAATGTACTAACTTGGACAGTTGGAATGAATAATCCCACTTCGGAAGATGGAAAATTTTTTCTCTAGTATATAAGCTAAAGAAATGGACTAAAGGGCGTAGCCCTGGGGTTACCACTAACGTGTAGGGGAGAGGACCTAGCCAAAATAACAAACACGCGCGCAGGCGTCAGGCCCGACTTCGGGTCCGGCTAATGGACCCTTTAGTTACTCTCAGTCTCCTATAAAACCAACAACTTTTGTCTGCCACAGTCTGAATCTTCTTCTTCTTCTTCTTCCTCTGAGTCACTTCTGAGAATACAACACAGCTCCGGTTCGCTGAGTTCTCTGAAGTTAGGGTGTTGCTCTTCAGGAAAAGGTAATACAGTTGTATCATGGGAGGCAGTTCGTCAACCACCGTCACACTACGGGGGCGAATTTTTATTTAAGGACAGAGATACTCAAATCTTGATTTTGTATTGTATGGTTTGTTCTTTCATTTCCTGTATTTGTAATTCTTCACATATATTGTTAGCATTTTCTGTTTTACGAAATTCATGTTCTAACAATCTTAAAGCAAAATTTTTTCTTTATTCTAACAGTTTTTTGTGAAGAATCTTTACAGGCACTGTTATCACTTCGGAAAAACAACTAACAATTCTATTTCAACTGTTTCAGAACATGGAAAACACACAGATCGATAATGTCAGTGGACTTATCAATGAACAAACACAAGTGACCCAAACTGTGACTGCACAATCGGTTGCGGCACAGACGGTCGTTCTGCCCACACACATAACTGTGGAAGAAAAATCAGAGAAGTTCAATAGAACTGGATTCAAGAAGTGGCAAGGAAAGATGCAGTTCTACCTGACCACTTTGAAGCTGGACAGGTTTCTTACTGAATCTGCCCCTATGCTGGCACCTATGGATGCACACTCCGTTGCGGCAGTTGATGCATGGACTCAGGGTGATTATCTCTGCAGAAATTACATCCCGAACGGTTTGGTAGACCCGCTGTACAATGTCTACTGTGTCTTCAAGATTTCCAAGCTTCTGTGGGGGTCCTTGGAGAAGAAGTACAAAACAAAAGACGCCAGCTCCAAGAAGTTTGTAGTCGGCAAATTTTTGGACTACAAGATGGTTGACTCCAAGACAGTTGTGAGTCAAATCCAGGAACAGCAAGTGATAATGCATGAAATCGCTGCAGAGAATATGACGCTGTGCGAACCATTCCAGGTTGCAGCGTTCATCGAGAAGCTTCCACATGTATGGAAAGACTTCAAGAACTACCTCAAGCACAAGCAAAAGGAGATGTCTCTTGAAGACTTCATTATCAGGTTGCATATCGAAGAGGAGAATTGCAGGGCTGACAGGTCCTATGGAAATCAGTCCATAGAAAAGGCAAATATGGTGGAGCATGAACAGAAAAGCAAAAAGAGAAAGTTCTTGCCATAGGTTTCGAACAAAAAAACCGGTAGCAAAGAGGTTTGCTGAAAAATGCCACAAATGTGGTAAGCTGGGCCACAGAATTTCTGAATGCCGTAGCAAGAACAACAACCGTGCTGGAACCGGACAGGCAAAAGGATCCCATGCACACATAGCTGAGAACTTGTCCACTGGTCTTTCTGACCTGGACTTCTGTGCTGTTGTATCAGAGGTGAATCTGGTGGGGAGCAATCCTCAAGAGTGGTGGTACGACACTAGGGCCACCAAGCACATCTGCTCAGACAAGGAGATGTTCACTTCATACCAGAAGTGCAATAAGGATGAACAGCTGTTCATGGGTAATTCTTCCACCTCCAATATTGCAGGGACGGGGAAGATAATGCTGAAAATGAATTCAAGCAAGGAACTAACACTCACAAATATGTTGCATGTTCCAGATATTAGAAAGAACTTGGTATCAGGATCTTTGCAAAGCAAGAATGGATTTAAGGTTGTTCTTGCTTCTGATAATTTTGTATTGTCTAAGAATGGGGTGTACTTGGGTAAAGGATATGTAAAGGATGAACTGTTCAAGTTTAATGTAATTACAGTCATCCCTAAAACTATTGTTCCTGTTGTTTCCAAAGTTAATGAAATTACTTCTATTGCTTATGTTATTGAGTCTTCTTCTATTTGGCATGAAAGACTAGACCATGTTAATGTCATTTCTATGCATAGATTAATTAGCATGAATTTGCTACCAAAATTTAAGGTAGACAACTGCGAAAAATGTGAAGTTTGCACGGAGGCCAAACTCACTAAAGCTCCATCACGTTCTGTAGAAAGAAACATAGAAACTCTAGGTCTAATTTACACGGATCTGTGTGATTTAAAATACGTGCAGACTAGAGGTGACAAAAAGTACTTTATGACATATATAGACGATTGCACAAAATTCTGTTATGTATACTTGTTACATAACAAAAATGAGGCTTTGAATAAATTAAAAGAATATAAGCTTGAGGTTGAGAATCAACTTGGTAAAACGATTAAAATCGTTAGGAGTGATAGAGGAGGAGAATATAATGCACCATTTAATATGTTCTGCTTTGAACATGGATTCATCAGACAACTGCTCCTTACTCACCTGAATCAAATGGTATTGCCGAGTGCAAGAACCGAACTCTAAAGGAGATGATGAATGCCTTATTGTTGAATTCTAGATTACCCCAAAATATGTGGGGGGAAGCGTTGCTGACTGCCAACTATATTCTCAATAAAATACCTCATAAGAAAACTGGCAAGACACCATACGAACTGTGGAAAGGTAACGTGCCTTCGTATAAATACCTCAAAGTGTGGGGGTGTCTAGCAAATGTGGTAGTACATAATCCAAAATAGGTCACCATAGAACCTAAGATGATTGATTATATATTCATAGGCTATGCACACAACAGTAGTGCATATCGGTTCTTGGTATATAAATCAGATATACCGGATATCCATGTGAATACAATAATGGAATCAAGGAATGCTTCATTCTTTGAATACATGTTTCCGTGCAAGGATACTACATATCCCAAACGTACACGTGAACAAGGGAATGCAAGCACTTCGGTTGATGAACCAGAACATGACAATGATGAGGCTAGACGTAGTAAACGGGCTAGAACATTAAAGTCATTTGGTCCTGACTTTGTAACATCCTTTCTGTTAGAGAATGAGCCCAGAACATTCAAGGAAGCCATGTCTACGCCTGATGCTCCTATGTGGAAGGAAGCAATCAAAAGTGAAATAGACTCCATTATGCAAAGTCATACATGGGAGTTGGTCGATTTGCCTTCTGGATGTAAAGCTTTATGATGCAAATAGATTTTCAAACAAAATTGAAACCAAATGGTTCAATAGAGAAATATAAGGCGAGACTTGTGGTACAAGGATTTAGGCAAAAGGAAGGCCTAGACTTCTTTGATACATATTCCCCAGTTACAAGAATAACTTCCATAAGAATGTTGATAGCTATTGCAGCTCTACGTAACTTGGAAATACATCAAATGGATATTAAAACTGCATTTCTAAATGAGGATTTAGAAGAAGAAATATACATAAAACAACCTGAGGGTTACGTAGTTCCTGGACAGGAAAACACGGTGTGCAGGCTTGTAAAATTCCTGTACGGACTGGAACAAGCTCCAAAGCAGTGACATGCAAAATTTGACAACGTTATGATGTCAAATAGTTTCAAAATAAATGAATGTGATAAGTGTATCTACATCAAAGATACTCAAAATGGATATATTCTGGTGTGTCTGTATGTAGATGACATGCTCATAATTGGGAGCAGTAATGACATTATCAAACAAACTAAGAGCATGCTTAGTGGTAAGTTGATGTGAAAGATTTGGGAGTTATAGACGTCATACTAGGAATCAGAGTTTCCAGGATGTCTGAGGGAATTACTTTGTCTCAAGCTCATTACGCTGAGAACGTACTTGAAAGATTCAAGAATTACTCGAATGAGACTACCAAAAGTCCTGTGGATCCCAGTCTTCACTTGTTCAAAAAGATGGGTGACAATATATCACAACTGGAATATGCACGTGTAATCGGTAGTTTGATGTACTTAACAAATTGTACAAGACCGGATCCAGCACATTCAGTAAATGTACTGAGCTGCTACATAAGTAATCCAGGGCGAAGTTACTGGAAAGGAATAACTAGAGTATTGAACTACTTGTGACATAATCAGAGTTATGGGCTGCATTACACCACATATTTAGCAGTACTAGAAGGCTACAGTGATGCCAACTGGATATTGGACTCCAAGAACTCAAAGTCCACAAGTGGATACGTCTTCACTCTTGGTGGTGCAGTTGTGTCATGAAAATCCTCTAAATAAACGCTACTAGCCAGATCCACTATGGAATCTGAGTTCATTACTTTAGACAAAGCGGCAGAGGAAGCAAAGTGGCTTCAAAACTTTTTAGAGGATATTCCCATGTGGAAAAAAACCAGTGCTTGCTATATGTGTACACTGTGACAGTCAATCGGCTATAGCAAGGGCACTAAGTTGTATGTACAATGGTAAGGCTCGTCATATCAGAAGGCGACACAAAACTATTAGACAACTGCTCTCTAATGGAATAATCTCTATAGAGTATATAAAATCGGCCGACAACCTAGCAGATCCATTTACTAAAGGTTTATCACGAGAGCAAGTTATGAGATCATCAAGAGGAATGGGTTTAAAGCCTATGACGAAAGAGGATACTTGATGGAAACCATACCTAGGAATTGGAGATCCCAAGATCTAGGTTCAAGGAGACAACTAAATCTTGTTGAATCAACGGTAGCACTCAGAGATTAAAATTTCATACCCACTCTTAGGATGATAAAACAGTGTTGCCTACATAGTGTTAGGATAAGCTTGGCTTTTAATGATTCCCATAGCTTTGAAATAAAAGTAGGGTAGAGAAGGATACTCTTTCTGGGCAATCACCTTGTGAGTGTGAAATGAGGCCGTTTCTAGGAGAATGAAGAGAGACTACATTTTTCAAGTTCACTCATGATTAATCAGGATTGTTCAAGGCCAAAATGAACACAACAAGAGAACCTAGTTCTGTGAGGAGATGAAACTGTTGATAGTTATTATCTAGGTTCACATAAAAGCCCAGATAGTTCAAGACATCATGTTCACTACCTGGTCAGGTGAATTCGATAGCTACTCACTAAGGGTGGTTCAAAGTTGAAAAATTACTACCATTCCTGATGCAGTGATTTTCCGATTGTATTCTCAGAGTTTTTTTATGTCATGTGTCTTTCTGTCGTGTCTGGATTACATGGTCTGGTCATTTCCATTCATGTAGGGGGTTGTTGGAAAAAGTTTTTGCAGATTTTCTGGGCCGAATTCCAGTGAGCTCCGGCCACCGGCGGCACCAGAAATTGATTGGATAATGTTCCTCTCGTCGAGTATTATTTCGTAATGTACTCACTTGCCAAAAACGGTTTCCGTATAAATGAGAAATGTAGGTCCAAAGTTGGGTACTTCAAATGTACTAACTTGGACAGTTGGAATGAATAATCCCACATCGGAAGATGGGAAAGATTTTCTCTAGTATATAAGCTAAAGAAATGGACTAAAGGACGTAGCCCTGGGGTTACCATTAACATGTAGTGGGGCGCGCACCCGGCCCGGTCACGGCCTCGGCTCAGCTCGGTTCGGCTTGGTTTGGTTTGGTCTGGTCTGGTCTGGCTTGGCTCTGGCCTATACTTTTTTTTGCCCCGCTCTAAAATTTTTCCCGAGTTACTGTTGAGGCTCTTCAAATTCTGTAACTGTTGGTACCATCACTCTGTAACAGCAGAGTAATGGCTCATCAGTTACGCTTTTGAACAATTACTCTGCTGTTACAGAGTAATGGACCCTTCAGTTACTCTTAGTCTCCTATAAAACCAGCAACTTTTGTCTGCCAGAGGACACAATTTTCAAAAACTAGTCTGAATCTTCTTCTTCTTCTTCCTCTGAGTCACTTCTGAGAATACAACACAGCTCCGGTTCGCTGAGCTCTCTGAAGTTAGGATGTTGCTCTTCAGGGAAAGGTAATACAGTTGTATCTTGGGAGGCAATTCGTCAACCACCGTCACATTACGGGGCAAATTTTGCTTTAAGGACAGAGATATTCAAATCTCGACTCAGTATTGTATTGTATGGTTTGTTCTTTCATTTTCTGTATTTTTAATTCTTCACAAATATTGTTAGCATTTTCTGTTTTACGAAATTCATGTTCTAACAGTTATGAGGGTTGAGAAAATTATATTGTATTCTAACACGCACCTACATGTTGTTCGCCTTTTTGGGGAACTATAACTTTGGATATGCTTTCTTTTATATATATCAGGACCAGTTTAACATGGATACTGTGGGAATCAAATCCCGGAATGCATGTATTACTAATAGTAACATATCCTCGTTTCCAAGTACTGCAACATGAAAGCATGGATAGCACAAGAGATTCGATCTTCAACCTGCCATTCAACATTGAAGAATTTGGTGCTTAATGGTATTGATCAACAAGACAGACTTGATGCAAATAATCAAATTACTTCAAGTTAAAAAAACAACAATTTTTTTTTTTGTTGAAACAGAAGTGACTCCTGGTCACTATTTCCATTCATGATAATTAACAAAATATAGAGTATCACATATTACTATCAAAGTCCAACTCCCATCTACTACATCAAAGTGCTACGATAATACATCATTAACAAAGCAAGGCAATCTGCATACATATATCAAAATGGCATGGAACTTCAGCTTTTCGGCACACAAATCATCAAAAGATTTAAAGTACCTGCAAACCAGACGTCCTTGTCTACTCCGCTTCATCCATGCGAAACCTCTTCCTCGACCGTACCTGGCATGTCCAAGCATCAATAAGAGCTAAGATTTTATACAACATCATGTAGAATCTACAATTTATATTGCGAAAGCAAGCCTCATTCCTATCAAGTCATAAGATCCACATAATAGCCGCTACCGTAATATCCCACACAACCCTGTCCTCTTTCATAATCCATCTCTCTCTAGAGACCCCAAATATAAATTGTTAAGTAACTCACTAATATCAAAATCCAGACTCATAACCTTCCATGTCAATCTAGCTTTAGGACAGTAAAAGAAAATATGGTTGACATATTCTTCTCCTAAATAGCATCTAGGGCATCTAGTATTGATCATTATGTTATGTTTTCTATTGTTCAACTTGGATAGGATAGCATTGTTCATCATCAACCAAATGAATGCTTTCAACTTATTTGGGACATTGGAATTCCAAATTGTGTTTGCATCTAAGCTCCTTATACCTCCATCATTCAGTTGTTGGTACACCAATCCGACTAAGAAGGTATTGGTAGGCTCTAGCCTCCATTCCCTTACGTCTTACTCTCCACTTCTTTGTGTCCCCGTATCGGCCACCATACTAGTAAGAATCTGTAGTTAACTCAGATTCTCAATGGAAAGACCTCCATGAAACTCAATTCTTAGCCTCTTATACCTCCACACGTCTTCCTCCTTTACCGTCTCCTTAGTTAGCTGTGGGAAGAGCACTTGTAATGAAATTTTCCCGCACCACTTATTTTTCCAGAAGCTAATGTCTTTCCTGTTCCCTAATTTGCATCTTGTATTAGCATGATACAGTTTTCCTGTAACGCCCCGAATTTCAAACACAGGCAATTCATAGCAAATACAAGATCTTTTACTTCAAATTCGTACAAATTTATAAGGAATTAAAAACTTTTATTTACAACAAGTTCTTTACAACAACACAACTTAAAATGAATACAATGCAATCTATAAAATGAAATTTTTTTCAATCTTGTAATTAACTCATCATGGTGACTTCAAGTCCATGCCAAGTCCAATCATGCATCTGAAAAACTGTGGGCACGACAATTGCATACAACTGACGCAATACTATAATACAGCGATTCTTCTACTTTAGCAAACACAAACTTGAATGCAAACAGGAAAAGTGACTACCCTAGTAGTGTCAGTGTATGATATGACTTAATGCCTAATGCAAATATTACACAACGTGAACACTAATGCATACTTGTTTGGATTCTATGCATCCCATACTACATAGGTCTATCAATCCCTCGCCATGCAAGTTCTACTACGGTAATAAAATCAAGGTTTAGACCTTCCATGAGTACGGATTTCAGTTCCAGAGTCTACCGTCAAACCATAAAGAATCCTCATCGTGTGAACATCCCGCAAGTGCCCCTCTAGTCTGGGTATATACATATACATTGGTGATATGCTTCCCATCCGCCCGACTATTTATGATCCTGGAGTCCACCGTCAGATCAATCGTAGCCCCGAATTTAATTGAGGCTCGTCTCACCCCCGCAAGCAACCACAGTCCTGGAGTCCACCTTCAAACTGGGTCTATAGTCCTGGAGTCCACCGTCAGGCAATATACAGGCGCTTCACTTATATTTTCCCAAGTTTTATCACATATCCTTTTAGTGCCTACTCTTAAATTTAAACATGAATAATAATATCACCTACAGCTAGCTTACCATCCTACTGGTCTTAAACAATATACCGAGAACGATGTATTGGGTCTTAAACAATATACCGAGAACGATAGCCCATATTGGCCACTTCTAAAATCTCAATAATCACTTTCATCACCTTGCCGGTACCTGGGTCTTACTTAGCCTATAGTATTCACAATTCATGCTCATAGCATCATGAGTTATCCATACCCTCTTTATTCACATTTTGGAATTTTATTCATTCACATATCCAATTATTTTATTATTCACATAACTCAGTTATTTGCATAACTAGTTTCATAGTCTTATTCGACAATTTCAAATCAACACTCAATAACACTTGATTAGTTAAAATCCTTATAAATATCACATGTTTAACATTCTAACTTTATCATTTAATTATCTCTTAATTCCTCAAGGTACATCTTACTAACATTCTGAATTTTTAAATCCAAATTTATACGTTGTAAAAGTTTTAGGACAACTATATAAGAGACATCAACCCAATGGTATTGTAAAAATCATATAAATTTCAGTACTACTCCAAAAATAGATTTATTAGTTTTATAGGAATCATGAATGAGTCTACCACAACTTTGTAGTTAAGATCATCTACATTCATCCTCAATTACTTCGTCTAAATTCATTTGCAAAACAGTAGGTTCAAAATTCGAAAACTGCAGCTCGTGCTACTTGTAAAAGTCATAGAAAATTATATACTTCATACAAATTTGTGTTCTTTAGACCAAAATAAAGGTATAAAAGTATATTATAACTTCTTAGTTATACGTTTCTCCAAAATATTGTGTCTATAACCCTAAATTCTTCGAAATCTACAGTAGGCTTGAAATGTTATAGTACTGCCACTTGTTCAGTCTTTTAAAATTCATTATAAATTCAATTCTTTATAAAAAAATGATTTCTTAGACATTACAGAAAGGCTAATGAGTCTACTTCAAGTTCTTAGTTTTAACTTTTCTCAAAATACTTCATCTAAGATGTTGAAATGATCAATATCCGAAATGTGTACAAATTTCTAGCAACTAGTCAACTGCCAATCAGTCATAAGTTTGGATTTTATTAAAATAGTAAACGACATCCAAATATTATGAAATTTTAATGAGATGTTCTTGACATATACGAGATGCTCCTATAAAATTTGTAGTTCTAGATTCTATCTATTTTAATAGTTATGATTTTTGAGTGCAACTAAAACTCAAAACAGAACCTTATGAAAATGCCCCCAAATCAATCATATCATAATTTCACACATTTAATCAACAAATAATCTAAATATGAATGTTCAATCCATATAAGTTATCATGCATCTAGCAATTCACACATGTCAAGCATTCTACTAATAAAACTATATTAGAAAATTGAAAAAACACCACCTCAAATGTAGAATTCCCTAGTAGTAAGACCTCACAAAAGCTCCAATGCTCTAAGCACAATCCCAGCCTAGTTCCTAGCTCCCATCCGCAAGCCTCTCATTCCTTTCTTTTTTTTTGTTTTTTTTGTTTTGAGTTGTGTTGTTTATAACAAAGGTAGGAGCTATTTATAGAAAAATTGTGGGGTCAAAATAGCTCCCTGGTTTTCCTAAAATGGCTCCCACTTTCACCACACTCTCTCCCACTCTCCCTCACTCTTCAAATAGGTCAGCCAACCCCCCATGTGCACAAGCACATGCATGTGTATCAAATGTGCACCCTACTTCTCATACAATTTATTATTATTAGTTTATTATTAAGTTAGGTGTATGTTACACATGACAATTGTGGTAGATTTCAAATATTCAATTAAGTGCAAAAATAATCATGGGCATCAATTTGTAACTAATTTTTAGTGGGCTACAAAATAGATTTAGGCCTAACTAATTTAAAAATAAATCACAGTTCATAACTCTAGAAAATTTTAGGAACCAAAGTGTACAAAATTTTACGTTCAATGCACATGCAAAAGAATATTTTTCTTTCTCTGGGATGTTACATCCCCCACTTTGGCGATACCTTTCCAAAGGCAAGATACCTTCCCATGATTACATCGTCCCCCATATCTAAACTTTTTTTGTCCCTGATAAAGCGCGAACGATTTACAACACCACAATTTCAGTTGATTTCGCATTTTTCACCACTATTTGGAGAGGAGTGCTCTATTCATGTCTTGGAGATTAACTATTCCAAGAACCTCGAATTCTTTCTTCTTACACATTTCACCCCATTTCATCAGAAGAAATTCTTTTCTATCTTCAAGTGCCCTTTTCCACATGAACCATCTTCTACATTTATCTATTCTTTTGATAACCCATATTGGAAATTCATACATAGAATTAAGTATGTTGGTAGGCTGCTCAGAACCGAATTGATTAAGGTAATTCTGCCCCTTAGAGATAGAAACTTTCATTTCCAGCCAACCAACCTCTTTTTCACTTTTTACATCAATGATATTTAGTCTTCTCTAAGTAATCTCCCTGACCTAATTGGGGTACCGAGATATTTGATGGGGTAGTTTCCTTTCTCTCATTCCATTTCGTCTCAATCGGGATCGACATCTCGTTGCTTAGTGTCACGACACAACTCATGTAGGTTAACTGATAGGCCCGACCAGAACTCAAAGCATCTCAATAACAATTTAATCACAATCATCTCCTCCACTTGGGCCATTCCAATCAAGTCATCCGAATATTGTAGTCTTTTCATAGGTGCATAAATGCCTCTCACCGAAACTCCTTTGATTAAATCTGCTTCTCTGGCTTTCCCTGTTATTTCTTTCTGTCCATCTGCTATTAGGGTAAAGATTAGTGGCGATAAGGGATCTCACTGTCTTAAGCCCTCTTCCACACCTAATCTCTTTCCCGTATTCTCTGTTCACTTGTACGAATGACTTCCCACCTATGATACACTTCTTCATCCACAATCTCCATTTTGCCCCAAACCCTCTGAGTTACATTACCACCTCAATACTATCGCCACCTTTTTCTTGCGTGACTTCTACTAGAGAGCCATGCAATTAAAATCCGATTTAATCGCCGGTAATCGGTCTAGGTCCGATTAGTTCCTAAGGCAATTAATCGGCAATTAATCAGAAAAATAGCCGATTAATAATCGATAATCGGACTTATACCGATTAGTTTCGAACTTAAGGAACGGGCGCAGAGCCCTAGTGAAGTGGTACCTCCATGCTGAACACCAACGCACACCGAATAGCCTTTGTTGCATCGTCACTTTCGGGTCCCAATTGGATTATTTTATGTTAGCTCTAGGTATAGGTTCTTATCGAGCTGCTTTATTTCATTTGGTCACTCATGCCTTTTCAAAAGCTTTATTGTTTTTAGGATCCGGCTCTATTATTCATTCAATGGCACCCATTGTTGGATATTTGCCAAAATAAAGTGAGTTATTTATACGAAGCATTCAAGGAAAAGGGTATTGAGAGAGCATTTTTCCTATGGGGAAGGAATCAAACGAAGCCGGCGATTTCCAAACGGACTCCGCATTCATTAGATAGAGAAGATCGCCAAGTTTTCGTGATCTGCTGCCGAACCTATTCCAATTCCAACAGCTCGGACCCCAAAATAACAGGGGCCAAGGTTGGCCAGTGAGACGATGGGGGATAAGCTTCATCGTCGAGAGGGAAAAAGCACGGATTACCAGATTCCTCCATATAAGTGGTTCTCGCTTCTCCTTGTTCCTGTTCCTAACTCCTTCCCGGGTAGTTCCCAATGTTTGGCACTTTCCATACTTCGTGGGTGCAACATCGAAAATTCGCTCATGATCTTGGCAGCCCATCTTTTTGTCTCAGTAGAGTCTTTCAGTGGCATGTTTCGATCCTCTTTCCCATTGCTTAGAAAAAGTGAGCCACCGGTTCAGGTACAATATAATATCATTACCGCCTGGACAATTAGACATCCACCCTGTAATCGCAACGACCCAATTGCAAGAGCGGAGCTCTACCAACTGGTATAGCACGCATCTTGGACGGATCCACGCTTAACGCCCTCGTTTGCTGACAATAAAGCCGAGGAGCATTCCAGTCAGATAGACCGAAAATACATTTATTTGGATGATTCTTTTGCTTGTATTTTAGGGCTCTTTCGAGGAGTCGACGAAGGAACCGATTTTGACTGCCTAATGAGAGCGTATATAAATCATAAAAGCATGAGAGAACATACAAAATTCAGGCATTATATCATGTGTACCAACTTGAAGCCCGTCAATTAGGCCTTGAATGAAGTCATGGAAACAATCAGGATCATCACAAACTGAGAATGCATGAACCTATGCAATGAACATATGATCAGAGAAGCATGATGTCCCCTTAAAATTATATTAAACTTATAACGACATATGACATAGCTTTGACTTCAAACTACATAGTGTTGACCCTAGAGAAAGATCAGCAATGGTTCCGCCACTACATATTGCAAAAAGAGCAACAAAAAAAAAGAAAGGTTTTTAGGTTGGAAAATAGATGGTCTGTACTACAAGTTGGCCTACAGTATGCTACAATAATGAAGCTCCGATTTTGTATCAGTACTAATCGGGCTAAACAATTAGAGCAATACATGCAATTTAACAAGCTACTGAAAGAATATTGTATGTAATAAAATTAATAAGAAATGTCCTACAAGGGAGGAAAAGACATGTGGAACTAAGTAATTGACCAATACCTGCCACATGCAACAACAATGTCATCAAATTGAAGTTGACCACAGCTGCTTTGAGTGCGCTGCTCAATCTCACGTATTGCTTCAATGTAGCCCCTGCAAGTAAGTAAAAGTTGGTGGGAATTCGTATGGAGGAACCATATTGTATGTGTGTGTTAGTTGGTAGGTTAAGTTGGTGTGCGGATAAATAGGAAAGATGTTTACAAGAAGGATTCTAGTCATTTTTCTCTCTAACCAAGTTGAAATTCTGCCAGATGGCCCAGATATTTTTTTTACTTATTGGTTTTAGGAATACAAACTGAAGGGCTTATTGAGTTTTTTGTTCACATGTACGTGTCTTGAGGAAAGCCGGAATTGAACCTTGGATCTCCCACTTAAAGAGTAAGAAGCCTTGCCACATGCACTAAAATTGCATAGCTTGAGGTGTTTTGTCAGTTTTTACTTAAGAGGGTCTACATATCTTTGCCACATCATAATATGGTGATGATCTTGATCGATGGGATATTTGGTTTGAAATCTCCTAAGAGAAGCTAAGCTAAAACACTATTTACTACTTGATACTACTATTTTCATGATAATACGCAGTAGTATTGATATAGCCAAGGGAATGTCGTTCCAAATCTTCACACCTCTGTGAATGCACAAATGGGTGTATCAAAGCATTCCAAGAAAATTACCCCACCCTAATGATGACAGATCAGTTAACAGGGATCCATAGTTGATTCTTTCTAGTAGGATTACAAGATCAGGGTTAAATTTAAATATTTAACATCCGCAAGACAGTTCTTTCCAGTAGATTATCTACTGACATGGGTCTACAAATTGCATTCAACTTGTAAGGGTCATTCAGTCCATACCTACATGTAAAATACAAATTACAGGCCGATTGAATACCTACCTATACGCTTATACAAGGGCATCTATAAGGTTAGGATTTCATAGTGTGGGAGAACTCAAAATTAAATGTTTTCTTCTGGATTTTTTGACATTTTTGACAATGATTAAATAATACGCGACTGACGGCACGAAATTTTTTCTTACAGAGTCAAATTTAGGTTTACTCTAATCTACACATTTGTTAGGAGTATTGATGCCAACACTCCTACGGCCCTTTGAAATAACTACTAATACGATTTCTGATGAGGACATCAGTTTGAAACGTTTTGGGCGCTTCTATCAATGCATGCATTGTTTGGGATGACTATTTTAATAGCCTAGTATTGTTATTTCAACATTTATATTTGTTTTTGGCATTTTAGCCATATGTAGTACTTTTGCAATTTGTACCATTTATTTTCTGCATTAGGATATTTTGGAGATTTGTATTGAGATTTGTTTTGAGCTTATATATAGATATCTTCATTAATGAAAAGAATACTTAGCTTGATTAAAAAGTTATTGTTTGATTGAGTTCTACTCTTCATTCCTCTCTTTGTGTGAGACATTGAGAAATTATTAGGGTTGGTGAGAAACCCCAAACGACACCTAAAATCCCCAAAATTCTTTATCCAAAATCCCAAACCCTAACCCCCTTCACAGCCGCCATTTTCTTCTTCTTCATCTTCCTCCAAAAAACCCATCAGCCAGCTCCCCTCACAACCACAACTCCAGTAATCCCCGACCATCATCAGCCCCGACGACCTCCCCTCCCCCTCTCCTCCTCTTCCCGCTCCTCCGCAACCACCATCGACACCATCTCTTTCCCTAACCGAACTCCCAATTCCCTGCCGCTCCAACCCGACGCCACCCCATTGCCATTCACCACCACCGACCACCGTGCTGCCTTCCCTTCAACACCCGACACCGGCCCCCACTCTAAATCCCCTCAACTTCAAACCCTAATCCCCAAATCCCTCAACTTTGAACCTAATCCCCAAATTTCCTTGCTGTTCGCTGTCTCGACTCCACAACCCGACACTGAAGCCACCTCCTTCCACGGCCGTTCTCCTCGCAGCCACCACAACCATGTTGGATCCTGTATGCAAGGCAGATAACACTAGAGAGGGGAGGGTGAATATTGTTATTAAAAATTATTAAAAATTATTCAACTTGAAACACCTGTTAAGTCGACTGGGACAAAAAAACTAGTCGACTGAATCGACAAATAAAAAAGAGACTTGATCAAATTGAAGAACAACGAGTCTGTAAGTCGACTTAATAGGACTATAGTCGACTGATCAGACACAGACAAAAATAAAATGCAGCGAAGTTAAATTTATAAGTTAGAAAGATCAAACCATAGAGAATCAGCAAAGCTAACACAGCGATATATCCTGGTTCGGTCCTCCCGACCTACGTCCAGTTCCCCAAGCAACCCACTTGAGATTTTTTACTATTCTTGAAAAGATTTACAAGAATATCCTATGACCTTTGACAACAACTATGCCAAACCCGTAGACCTCTCTCACCACTAGAGAGAGCAAAACACTACTCTATAACCTAGAGTGAACACTGACTCTACACCAAGAGCTCTTCTCTCCAACCGAGAGGACCACTCTCACAACCCGAGAGTGAACAACAAAGAAATCGAAAATTACAACACCTAGAGCCTTGATTTTTGAATGTGCTTTTTGTATTGAGGTTATAGGTCAACTTCTAATCATAATCTTGAACTTGATCGTTGTTATACAAGACTGAGATTAGAGAACCAAGTCTAAGAGAGTGAGAGTTCTTTTTCACAAACACTTGAACAAAAGAAAAGACTTGTTTAATGCAATAGGTAACATTTTCCAAGTGAAATCTGGACTCTATTTATAGAGTAGACACTCCAGAGTCATTGGAAAACAGTTAACCAACTGCCATCAAACTACATAAAAGATTTGGATTTGAAAACCAAATTTAAATACTCAGAAAACTGTCAAAACTGCTCGAACAGTCGACTGGGTTACCAAAGGAGTCGACTGGTCAGAGCTTAAGTAAGTTCAGATTGTTTCGTACTTGAACAGTCGACTTCTTAGCAACATAAGTCGACTGGTACTTGACACCTGAACTCATACAAGCTTGAATTTGACATTTTTGATTTTTAATAAACTTTATTTTAGTCTTAGGGGATGTGTGTGTGTGTATCAAGGCTATTACAAGATTTCTAAGCAAACATATCAATGATTATAATTTTGTACATCAATTTACATAGACACTCTTTTGTTCTTGAGCTAATCACTTTGAAAATGTTTGAAGCTTTGAGTGACACTTGTCTTGTAGCTTGATCTTGAACCTTGAAAGCTTTGGGTACACAATGCAAGAGACATGTTGAATAGAATATATGTGTATCGTGTTGTAGTCATCATAATCAAGAATCTACATTCTCTCCATTTTTGATGTTGACAACACAATAACCAAACAATATAGAATATTAACTTTAAGCAACATGTTTCTCCTGAACATAACACACATATAGATATGCAAAGTAAAAATACAATTAAATTTGCCCCCCCTAAATAAGATAGAACATGCACACAAAAAGCAATTAGATTTGCTCCCCCTAAATAAGATAGAACATGCACACAAAAACAATAAGATAAAATGTGCACACAACCAATCATCATAAAATGTCTCCCCCTTTGGCATCAACAAAAAAAAACCCAGAAAGTATAACAAGGGGTAATCCAAAGAGAGAACATAAATTTATACATAACCATCCAAATATAGTGCATAAAGTCATACATAAACATAAAGAACATAAAGTCATAATCCAAAGTCAAAGATAAAGTCTTACAAAATAAAAAACAAAAATTAATGCAAAATACAAGACATGCAAATCAATCTTCGTCTTTGTCACTGTCGGGGGCAGAAGTAGGCTGAGGAAATTGCTGAACAAATAACTGAGTGAGGTTGGCAATACTAGCCTCAAGAGAATCTTGACGACCCAGAATGAGATCCTGACGGTCCATAATGTAGTTTACAGACGCATAGAGACTTTTCAGGATGAGAAAAGCTTGCCCTAGGTGGAATGGAAGACGAGCGAAGAACGAGGTGGAATGGAAGTGGCCAAAGGTATAGGTGGAGCATTACGGGTAGGTGAATGAGGAGGAGTATGGAGCAATTCATACGGGCAAGAGGCCCGATCCAAAGTTTCAAAAAGAGACAACATTAGACTTATGATCTAAATCTACCTTAAAGTGGCTAAAGATATGAGTGAGAATAGCCCCATAAGGTAAGAAAGAGGAGTGAGCTTTGTGGAGACGACTAAAGATAACTTGACTCTAGTTGATATGGATATTCCCAAAAATAGCATAAACAACCGCTTGTAATTCGTGTGAAAATTGATCGTAGTTCCCTGTTTTAGGGATAATATTATACGATAAAATTCTTGCAATAAGCTGCGCAAGCGGGGTTATGTTCTTATTGGTCATAGGAGGACCTTGAAGCAAATATTGGGGAAGAAATATTTTTGACAAAATGGAGGGATCATCAAGTTCAAGTTCTTCTAAATCCAACATCAAAAGGAATTTTCAGAATCTGTCCCATTTTCCTAACACTCAATTTCATAGTCACATTTTTAATAGCTATAGTGATTTTTATCTCATCACCATCAGCATTACTAGCAACTTTCATATTAACATAAAACAAATAAATAAGTTGTGGGTAGTAATGGGGTTGATTTACGAGAGATAAAAGATGAAACAATCCACACTGTTGAAACAGTGGAGCAATTGGATATTTATCTAAATTGGGAAAGTTAATAAACCTACCAGGAAAAATAACCAATTGGCAAATGGCAAAATATTTTTCAACTAGGTTTGGATTCCTCAAATATTGAAGGTAATTAGCATGGGTTTGTTCATCTTCAACAGGAGCAGAAGACCTAGATCTTTTGGATTTCGACATAAAGATAATAGAACAACCTAAAAGACCTAAAGTGATAAGAAAAAACGTTACCCAACAGCAAAGAGAGAAAATAAGACCAAATCTAAGAAACTTCGAGCAAAGAAGCAAGCGCTAATCTATGAACTCCAATCAGCGATCTAATCAGCGAGCTCCAATCAACCTCAGCAGCCGTTTGGTTTGTCAGGAAGAGGAAGAGTAAAAGGGGAAGGTGAATTGGAACTAGGGTTTTTACTAGATAAGATAAAAAATTAAAGGTGGAGATTAAAAGATAGGATTGATTGATGGTGGAGATCAAATGGATAGTAAAAGTAGAGCGGGTCGGGTCTAAGAAGAGCAAAAGAAACCCCAAACAAGTGACGATTCAGATAATATAAAAAAATCTGAACACAGTCGCGACAGTCGACTGGTCAAGAGGGAAGTCGACTGAGGCGAGAAAAAAAATACACAGTTTTAAAATGAATGTATAAGTTATAAAGCATCGTCAGTCGACTGTTCATTCAATAATTTCAAGAAAGAAACAAATACTTAAGCTAGGTATATTTTTAGGAAATATCATGATATGAACAGATTCCTAGTTCTCTTCTAAACTTTATAAAAATGTCTTCTTTCAATGGTTTGGTAAAAATATCCGCTATTTATTTATCAGTGGAAATAAACTCCAATAAAATATCTCCTTTTAGAACATGATCACGTAGAAAATGATGTCGAATATCAATATGTTTCGTACGTGAATGTTGAACCGGATTTTTAGAAAGATTAATGGCACTGGTATTGTCACACATTATAGAAGGTTTTAAAAAAGAAATATCATAATCTAAAAGGGTTTGTTTCATCCATAAGATTTGAGCACAAGACAAACTTGCAGCAATATATTCAGCTTCTGTAGTACATAGAGATACGAAATTTTGCTTTTTACTACACCAAGATACTGGGGAATGTCCCAAAAAGTGACAGGTCCACTAGTACTTTTGCGGTCAGTTTTACTTCCAGCAAAATCAGCATCACTATAAGACAATAACTGAAAATTATTGGTGCGAGGATAAAATAAACCATATTCAGATGTGCCTTTAATATGTCTTAAAATTCGTTTCGCTGCTTTTAAGTGAGATTCTTTTGGATCAGACTGATATCTAGCACACAAACATACGCTAAACATAATATCTGGTCTACTAGCAGTTATATATAAGAGTGAGCCAATCATACCTCGATAGAGCTTTTGATCGACACTCTTACCTAATTCATCTTTGTCAAGTGTAGCAGTAGTAGCCATAGGTGAGGTCTTACTACTAGTGCCATCCATGCCAAATTGTTTGAGTAACTCCTTAGCATATTTTCCTTGATTAATAAATATGCCATTTTGAAACTGTTTTATTTGAAGTCCAAGGAAGTAATTGAGTTCACCCATGTGACTCATCTCAAACTCATTTTGCATGGTAGTAGCAAACTCTTGACATAGATTATTGTTAGTTGATCCAAAAATTATGTCATCTATATAGATTTGTATGATTAATATGTCTGAATTTATTTTTCTAATAAACAATGTAGTGTCTACTTTACCAATTTCAAATCCCGTTTCTAAAAGAAAAGTTTTTAGACGATCATACCAAGCACGAGGTGCTTGTTTAATACCATATAAAGCCTTTTTTAATTTAAAAATATGGCTAGGGAATTGTTCATGTTCGAAACCTAGTGGTTGCTTAACATACACATCCTCCTTAATGAAACCGTTTAAAAAAGCACTTTTAACATCCATTTGGAAAAGTGTGAAATTCATAAAACTTGCAAAAGATAATAAAATTCTAATTGATTCTAGTCTAGCAACAGGAGCATATGTTTCATCAAAATACCTTGTTCTTGGTTATATCCTTGGGCAATTAGTCTAGCCTTGTTCCTAACAACTTGTCTTGATTCATCTAACTTATTTTTAAATACCCTTTGGTACCAATAATAGTATGATCAGGGGGTTGCGGAACAATCCCATATATCATTCCTTACAAATTGGTTAAGTTCATTTTGCATAGCATTCAACCAAAATTCATTCTCACATGCTTCTTGAATGTTTTTAGGTTCAAAATCCGATAAAAAAGAAGCATGAGAAATCATATTAAAGTGTGATCGTGTTTGAATGTCGTGTGAGATGTCACCAATAACTAAGTTATGAGGATGATCTCGAACTTCAACAAATGACTTTGGTAAAGATGGAGTCATCTTTATAGGATCAGTCATCTTAATGAACTCATCAGCCGACTGATTCAACACATCAGTCGACTTATAAAGCCCATTAGTCGACTTGTCTAAAGTAATTTGCTCAAGTGATTTAACAGTGTTATCTAGTGGTGAAGATACAATTTTATCATCTTGAATAGCACTAGATGAAGGTAAAGATTCATTGTCATGTCCCCGCTTCCCAAAAAGGAGATACGGAATATGGATACGTGACTATGTCCAGCGAACGACTTTCACCATTCATAAGCTGTCAGGATCTTTACAACAAGCAAAAGTATAAACAAGAGACATGCAAGAGAAATAGTCAACTACGCATGCATAACTGAATCAATATAGTCAACAAGATTACTTGAAAAGAAACAAGAATACTGAATTTCAACTAATCATGTCTGGAACAAAATACAAATCTGGGACAAAAAGCCCAATACAAATATCCATGTAGCAATTACATTTGTTAAAGATAAGCAACAAGAAATAAATAGTTATAGCAAGAACTCCAACCAACTAGAATCTCAGATCACCTACTCCATCGGACATCTGATCACCATAATCTGCAATTTAACAAATTGCAGAAAAAAGAAAGAGAAATAAAATGCTCGACAATGCAAGTTACGGGCCACTTGTAGTGCAGACAACAAGTACATGAAAAGATAAATAAGGATAAAGTAACAACGGAAGCAAGTATAGCATGGAAGGGATGCAACAACAAAATATAGCAACTAACTCTAAGTTAAGAACAGAACAGGTAGCAAGGCAAGATGAACGGGTGTAAGTAGCATGTAACAAGTGTCAAGTATCATGTAAACGAGTAATAGGTAACATGTGTCAAGAATCAAGTATCATGTACAAGTAACAAGTAGCAAGTGTCAAGTGATCGTGTTATTTTCAAGTCTTGTATCTAGTCCTATCTAGGTAGCACTTCATGCATCCTAGATTTTTACCACTTGGTTGCTACATTCATGCAGATTACGTTTTAGATTTCATAATGGATCATAGAGGGCAGTGTACTCAGGGACAAGCTCCAAGTATTAAGTATCAAGCTCCAAATAATCAAGTATTACGTGTCAAGTGTGCAAGTGTCAAGTAATCACGTGTCAAGCTCCAAATAACCAAGTATTACGTGTCAAGTGTGCAAGTGTTAAGTAATCACGTGTCAAGCTCTAAATAACAATGTATCAAGCTCCAAATAACCAAGTATTATGTGTCAAGTGTGCAAGTGTCAAGTAATCACATGTCAAGCTCCAAATAACCTAGTAGGATCTATGAATCCTCTTTCGAGTACACGTTTCTGTATTTTTCACTATTAGATCTTTCCTTTTAAACCCTGACTTAGTTTCTTCTTATTATTATTCAAGTAAGCATGGATGTGCAAAAACAACTCAAGAAATATGGTAAGACAACAAGGGACAATTACAAGTTGAATAAAGGACATGAACGGATGACAAATGACTCAAACTAGACAAAGACAACGAAAATTCTAGTTCTGGATAGCAAGACAGTACTGCACCAAATCTGGGATTCTCGTTGCCACAACCATGTAAATCTGGATCCGTCAGAAAATATAGAAAATAAACTCCCGGCCGAATCTAGCAAATATATATAAGTCAGATGGTACTTAACAAAACAGGCCTCAAAACAGAGTTGCATCCAGAAAACATTTTCAGCCAGAAATTAGAAGTTTGTATTCATAAACAGGAAAATGACATAAAAACTTACTAATTAAATCCAAGAAAAATCTGGGGTATTTCCTAGTATGTTTAGTATCAGCAAAAATAATTTCATAATTTTCCAACATAGATAGTATAGTCAAATAAAATTAGAAGATAACAAGATACAGCCAATTTGTAGATCTGAAACTTTAAACATAGAAGTACTAAAACAACAATACATTACGAAATATAAATTGAAATCCAGATACACCAAAAGGGTGATAAAATAGATACAGTAGGCTACATTTCTTATTTACAAAGTTTTTATAAACAGCAAATAGAATCAGGTTGAAATTTAGGTTTTTTACTGACTAGTGTGAAAGTTCTACAAGTATAGTAGTTGATTGTAAGCTTAGAATAGTTTATAAAAGTTATCAATTAAATTCACAAAAATTAGGGGTTAATCCCAATCAGGTCTAGTTGTACTCAGCAAAACATTGGATCAAAATTTATCTTTAACATCGGTATAAAAATAAATAACCATACAGAATTCATATAAAACAGAATCTTGAATTTTCTACACATCTGTAGTACAACAGAAATAATTTGCAAATAACAAATCAAAACTAAGATCTGTCAGAAATTCTGGAAAGTAGACATAATTCTCTATAATTCATATTCACAAATAATTTTTATTTACTGACCTTAATAGGGTCTAAAATACTGAACAAAACGGGATAACAGCAAGGACAGAAATATTCTTCATGCATGAAATCAACTAGGTCATATGAAACTCATCCAAATCATAACGAAATGCGAAATATGGTATACTAGATGTTCAAGCAACATGGTATAGGGTATTTAACAAACCTACAACAAGTTATACTACTCCTAACACATCAAGTATACAAGATCATACAACACCTCATGAATAATGAACAACATGCATGTATACATCAATAATTTATTAGATCTAAGTTATTTCATGTCGTGTGTGTAACGAGACAACTACGGATGGATCAACAACTAGAGACAAGATCAAACAAGGGATTCATGGGGATAGATCTTGAAGCAACTACACTACAGGCGGTATTTAGTACTTGTATTATACAAAAAAAAAAATACAAGTTACTTGCCTTATAGTCGACGACAGAAACAATGCAAGGAACGAGAATAACGGGAACAGATTCCCGGGCACGAACTCAAACCAACGAACGAATACAGAAGCCACGACCTGTAATACCTCAGATTTTTAAATAATGTTTTTAAGATTAATAAATGATTTGAAATGATTTTTGGTGATTTAATAAATATTTTTCTGAAATTTACCTTTTTACACGTGCAAATATTTTCTGGGGAGGTTCAAAGTCAAAATTTATTTTGGTAAAACTCATTATTTATTATTAGATATTATTTGTGAATTTTCTTGATTTTTCTGATAATTATTGGACCTATTTGCAAATATTACAAAAAGGGAGACTTTTGTGCATAATTACCACTTGGAGTGAAAACTCCAGATTTTTTGATTTTTGGGCTTGGCATGATGCCTAGTCAACTCAGAGGTAAAGGTTTACTTTTTTTATAATAAATTTGGTTTAAATTTGCAAGATTTGATAAAGAAGGGTCTTTTTGTAAAATTGCCACTTAGAGGGGCAAAAGTGCAATTTCATTTTTTGGGTTTTCAGAATAGTGCCGGCTGGTTATAGGGTATTTGTTGGGTATTTGTTTCATTTTTAAAATCTCAATTAAGATTTTTTTATTTAATTTCCAAGTATAAGGATTTATATATGTAAAGATATATTTAAAAGAGGTATTTTACAAATCTATTCAAAACCCTAATTACATTGAATCCCGACCTATAAAGGGTGGAGTGAAGCCGTCTCTTCACTGCACAACACAAAGTGATTTCTTGTTATTATTCGCTTGGAGTTTTAAAGCAAGGATCTTGGTTTTCTTGCGAAGGAGGAATTTTTCTTAATTCTTTATTATCTTCCGTTGATTCTTCAATAAGGTGAGTGATATATGTTTGTTTTCCTATTGTTCTAAGAATGTTGTATGTGATAATTTATCTATTAGAAAGCATGTTAGATGATTGTATGAAGATATAATGAATCTTGATGAGTAGATGAATTAAAAAGTGAATCTTTTCATGAAACTATACTATTGATGTCCAAAACCCTAATTTAATGACTTGAGATTGTTAAAGAACCTAATAGAAATCATGAGTAAGATGCTGTTGATCATATTGTTGCTGTTTGGAACATATATATTGAGTTGCATGAAGTTATTGCAAGGAAGTAAACAAATTTGATTAAAAATGACCTTTAGTGTGTGTATGTACATATATACCCTGTTTGATAATATTGATGAGTGGAACTTGATTATTTACATATTATATTTGCGTATAACAAGAGAAAAGTTAATCTAACTATTAGTAGATGTGTATAACAAGTTGGAAGAGGATCCTTGAAGTCTAAAAGATCAAGTTAGGGGTTTTTAACTAGGGTTTGATTTCGGGTCTGATGGGTTTCGGCCGAAATTGTATTTTTCGAGTTTTGTTAAGCTTTCAATTGAATTTTGATTCATACTGGTGCTGAGATGGAATTGAGCTTATGTACAATGAGATCTTGATGTTACTGATACACAAATACACATACATATACACATTCACATTGTAATTCACTGTTTTTGAAGATTTGTGAATTTTGATGGGGATTTTGATTTGGATTTCAATGGTTTTAATACTGAGATGGTTTTGAACATTAGACCACTCCTATTTGGTGAATTTGATGCTTAAACTGATGCTTAAACTCTCGTAAGAATATATATACATATATATATATATATATATATATATATATATATATATATATATATATATATATATATATAGGGAAAAAGGGGTATGAGCAACTTGCTCATTTAGTAAATAAGCAATTGATGATGTGGCGTACATGTGATTGGAGAATCCTTAAAAGGGTTAGCTGTCCAATATATCACATGCATGCCACATCATCAATTGCTCATTTACTAATTGAGCAAGTTGCTCATATCCCTTTTACCCACACACCCACACACCCACACCCACACCCACACCCACACCCACACACACACACACACACACACACACACACACACACACACACACACATATATATATATATATATATATATATATATATATATATATATATATATATATATATATATATATGTTGCTAATCTTTCATATATATATATATATATATATATATATATATATATATATATATATATATATATATATATATATATATATATGTTGCTAATTTTGAAAGATTTTGTGAAATATTTATATTTTGAGATCTTGATATGTTTTGATGTGTCTTAATAACTCATACATGTTATATAAGATATGTTTAAGCATCTCAGAAAATTAGATTTTGAGTTTACAAGGTTTTGATCAAGTATCAGTCGAAAACATGCACCAAAAAGCCCTACCTGGCTATATGGCAGGTCACGGTTGACCGCACGGTCGACTGTCATGTGTCCATTTTGGCAATTTTCAATTGCCAGTCGACTGCCCCTTTTGAGCAGTCGACTGTCAGTTGCTCTTTGGGCTATTTTAATTGAATTATCTTCGTTTCTTCTAAATGATTATTTCCTCGATATTTTGGATCATTATTCTACTGTTTTAGATGATGTTTTTACTACAGATTACAGTATTTTTCAGAGAGTTATATTTTATTTAAAATGGAGTTTTAAATGTATTCTTATGACTTTGTTATGTGAGTTATATGTGTTTTTAACGAATTGATGTTTTGGTTATATTCTACGACTTAAAAATATGAGTTTCTGTTATTTAATGGATTTAATATTTTATTTGAATTCTGGAATTTTATGAGTATATTATATATATTCGGTTTTTGTTGATTTAAGAGGTTTTCTTATTATAAACGTTTTGATGATGGATTTGTGAGTTTTATTGAAAAGTTTTGGTGTGATGGTTGAATTGTGAGTCTTTAGAGATTATGTGGGACCCTAGACACTGACAGTTGAGGTTTTGTGGTTTGGCCAGTTGTGGCTGCATTGTTGATCAGTTCATTCAGTCCGGTAGGGCACACCAACTCTAGGAGATTCGTAATTAATTAATTAACTTAACAAAATAAGGACAGGCACTAAATGGTGATATGATGAAATGAGAACATGGGTTATGGACCTCAGTATGGCTTGCGGTATGAGATAATCCTCGAAATTATCGAGGTGTGAGTGAAATAGTCTCCGGAATTACCTGCGGTGTGGGATTGATCTCTGGAATTATCGGGGTCAAGGCGACGCTTATGGGGTATTATTGTGATGAGGTACCATATCTTGCAGTGTGGGATATTGTCACGCCCCGCTTCCCAAAAATATGGAATACGAGCATGTGACGAAGCCCAGCGAATGATTTTTACATCATCCATAAGCTGTAGGATCGACCCAGCATCATAACAAGAATATACAAGAGAAATATATATAACCAAGCATGCATGAATAATTTATTAAGCAGCAGAAAACAATTTAAACAAATAATAATGTTCAAATAGTTCACATGTCTGGATCAAGTATAAACTCGGAAACAAGTCTTAAACAACAGAAGAAATAAATACCTTAAAGAAAGCAATTATTTAAACAGGTCCTTGCTCCAAGCAAAACCTGAAATGTCTGCTCGCCAATTCCAGCAGATAGCTTGTCTCCCAAGTCTGCTTAATAAATATAAACAGGAAAACGAAGGGGAAACAAGAGAAAATGCCCTTAGTGCAAGTTAGGGCCACAAATAGTAAAAGCAAGTACAAGAAAGGGGAAAACAAGAATTGGAATCAAGAATAGGCAGAGTCATAACAAGTAACGAACAAATTCAGGGACTATCTAGCAAGAGGGAAGCATCTTAATATCTAGATTGGATAGCAACTGCTAGTGGTGTAACACATGTCAGGTACACCTATAAGGGTAACTAATATCGGGTATTATGTTTCATGTGTCAGGTTTTACGTATCAAGTTTCATATTTCAAGTTGCAGGTGTCATGTTCAGGTGTCATGTTCAGGTATCATGTTCCAAGTGTCATGTTTCAGATATCAGGTAACCAGGTATTCAGGATAATCAGGTAACAGGATAATCATGTATCAGGATAATCAGGTAACAGCATAATCATGTATCAGGTGTTAAGTTCAAGTCTTGTGTGATTACTATCTTGGTAGCACGACATGCATCCATACTTTTACTACATGGTTGCTACAGTCAAATCAATTGCGTTTTAGACTTAGTAATGGAGTCTATAGGGCGGCGTACTCAGGTTTCAGGTATCAGGTATCAGGTATCAGATATCAGACAGGCACGGTTCATGAATACGAAATTTAATAACAGGTTCACGAAGCAAGTTCGTGAATACTAACAGGTTCAAGGACCACACAGTGGGTCCATGAATACAACAGGTTCATGAGTCAAGTAACTGACTCCATGAATACATCACGTGTAACAGGTTCATGAACCGAGTACTGGGAAACACGGGCCCCCTTCTGAGTACACTTACCTATATTGTCCATTCTATAGCCTTTCCCTTAACCCCGGCTTATTACATTTGTTCAGGCAGAATTTGTATATTAGTATTTATGCATATGAAATAGTGCTGAAATAATGTAGATTAATTCTAAGGAAAAATTGGGGATGTCCTATAGGGTGTCCAGCAACTACATATAAAATTTGGAGTCAAACGCTCGCTGTTTACACAGCGAAAATAATTCGCAAAGAAAATATATACAGCAGTTTTTACAAAACTGCGCCTACTGACACAGCTGCAGTATAACAGCCATATCTCCTAGACCGTAACTCCAAATTCAATCATTCTGGAGTCTATCGACATCTACACATCCTGATCTACGTTTCATTTTCAGGGCTCGGGTCCAAATTCCAAAGATAAGAGGGTCGAAACCGCAAAAGAAAATCCAGACAGCAACATAGGGAAATAATTCACTAATGTAGATTTCATAGAATTATGTAATTTGGTGTCTAAAATCATTATGTGGCACAAATACATGGTAATGGGAATCAAACAGCGAATAATAATATTTTTCAAGTCATAATAATCACAAATTTGCCAAAACACTAAATTTATATGCGTCTACAATTTCTAGGGGTCCTTAATTCATATGTCCATGTGATTCGCAAGTTCAAGGAGATAAAAGAGTCCAATTGAATTATTATTTAATACGAGGAAGTTTTGTGACTCTTAGATTGGTGAGTTTGAAGGTTCAAATTGTTTTACTATGATATTTCAAAGGAGAGTCACAACTAACTACATGTGGTATTTCAAAGAGACTTGTACTAGGACAATAAGATGTACAAGGTTACTTGCCTTAAATCGACGGTTGAAATCTCCGCTTGTTGAAGCAAATAGAGTAGAAAAATCCCCGGAATTGTCCTCGAAATGCGCGTCCAAAAACTGATCTGAGATCGAGCTTTCCTTGCACACACGATCGGCCCAGAACAGCGTATAGCGTTCGGATCTGGTGCGGGTAGAACATGGAACACCGAAACAGCCAATCAGATTGATTCTGTGCACCGGATCCCAGGCCAGAACAGCGAACACGGTTGTGGATCTGCTGCGGAACGAACACAGAACAGCAAACCCAGCCACTCAGATCGCAGCGATGCAGCGGATCAGATCCGAACAGGGGACAGCGGATCCGGGATCTGGTGTGGCGAAACACGGGACAGCGATCTGGAGCGCGGATCTTGAAGAGATCGGGCGGCTGAGAAACGCTCCCGCTCAAATCCTCCTTCTTCTTCGATCTTCTTCTTCTTCTTCGTTCGGCTGAGTAGCGCTCGAGAGAGAGGAGTGACGGCGGCTGCTTCGTTGGCGGCGAATACGGCAACGACGGAGTGCGGCGAGGCGGCGGCGACGTCTAGAAGCGACGCGCGGCGAGGTGCTCTGTTCGTGGGTTTCGAACAGGGGAGAGGTGGAATCGAGGATTCGGCGGCACTGCGACGATGCGACGGCGCGACTCGGTGGAGTTGTGGAGGCGGTGGTGCTGAGGGGGTCGACGAGGCGGTGAGGGGTCGAGGTGTGGTGGTCGGAGATGGCGAGGCGTTCGGAAGTGGATAATGGCGAGAAATGGGTTCGGAGTTGGTTTGGGAAATGGCGATGGAGGAGTGGGGGCGATGGCGGTGGTGACGGAGTGGGTTGCTGTGGGGATGACGAGGCGACGGGGATCGGAGATGGGTTGAGAACGATGGAGACGAAGGAGATTAGGAGAAGGTGATTAGCGGCGGAAGGTGATTAGGGTTAAAACAGTAGAGGTGTTAATTAGGGTTAGGGTAGGGTTTAAATACTAGGTTAGCGGGTTTGCGGGTTTGCGGGTTTGAGAGTTTAGGGGGTCCGTTTCAAAAAGAGCCCAGCAGAAGAAATGGTCAAAAAGCACAATAATGGGGATTAGAAAGATAAAAGAGAAGAATCGGGCTATCTCTCACGAAGAACGGTGCAAGATGGCACACAATCGAATTTGATAAAAGAACCCACAAATTCGAGTTGAGACAAAAATAATGCTTTTATTCGAACTGAAATAAAATACGGGATCTCAAATAGACAAAAGAGTACAATTGCGAAAAATACGGTATAAAATACAAATACGGGGAAACAGGAGTTACAAATCCTACCCACCTTACACAAAAATTTCGTCCTCGAAATTTGCTTAGGCGGTACATAGGACAGGGTAAATGCAATTTAGGGGAGCGTAACAATCAAGGGATCCAAAGAAAAGTTAACTTGGTGATAACTCCAAAATAAGAAGGGGGTGGATAACAACGATGATCAAATGGATGGCATGAAAGAAGATAACAGTATCTAAAGATCTAAATAATGCAAGATAATAAATACGATGAAGGAGTAGGCAGAACTGAAACAAAGGAGATAGAAGACAGGAAAGAATTGAATCCAATAATGAATGAGTACATGATGGCAGGATGGAATGCAAGAAGGAAATAACCGGTATCAAAAACGAAGAAGAACACTGAACACCACACGACTTGCAAGATAACAAGGCAAGGAGGTGAACGAATAGAAAGAGCTGGAATCGAAGAAGGGAGCGACAAGGGGAAGATGCACCACGCAATGAGTCAATGGATGAGAACAAAAGCAAGAGATAGGGGACAACAAATGGTGCAAGGAATGGAACAAAACACAATACAAGAAAGGAGAAACAACAACATGATCCTGGGTCCTGTGGGTCATGGGCCCACCACGTTTCCGCTGCGCTACTCTGATGGTGACACTCCATGCTCCAGACATGTCGTTGTAGACCACGGGACATCAAGCGACGATCCGAGCAGGAAGAAAGGAATGGGACGCCAAGATCAAAGAGAGTATGGGCTCCAAATAGAGATAGACAATAATCCAATATGGATATAGGGCTTGAGCTTCAATTTTCATAACTAAAAGATAGAATACATATCCAAACTAATGGCCTTAACAGGAATAATAACAGTAACAATATCCATGATAATAATACCAATAGTAATAGAAAATAATAATGACAATAAAAACTAATAATAACAATAATAATAACAAAATTAGCAATATTAGTAACAAAATAATAATAATAATATCAATAATAATAACAGAAATAAAAACCGTCATAATCATACAGGTAATAATAATACGATGAAATAAAAATATCAACAATACTAATAATAACGATAATACATACACGACAAAATAGAATTCAACACATTCATGAAAATAATGCAATAATAATAATAATAGCATTAAAAATAATATCAATAATGATAATAATATTATAACAATAGCAAAAATAACAATGATATCAATAAAGCAACAGTAATAATAATAAAAAATAATAACAGTAGTAAAGGTGATGAAACGATAATAATAACATCAATTGAAATGACAGTAATATTAATAATACCAATAATAACGAAAGTATTCTTTTACCATCAGTTTCATTATATAAGTAACGAGTCTTGAAAAATAAATTAGTAATAGGTAGAAAATCTTGCCTCCTTAACATCAAGTTACATATTTGCCTTCACGACATCAGGTTTCAAATTGCCATCCAAATATTCGGCTGCACATTTTGCCTCGCCGATATCTAGTTGCAATTTGCCTCCATTGACATCGAGTTGCATATTTGCCATCTCGACATTAGGTTGCGCCGAAGTAGTGAATTGTATATAAAATTGAGCATGATCAGGCTCAAAACAATTTAATAATAATGATAGTAGTAGCGAAAGAAAATAATAGTACTAATAACAATAATAATATAAAAAGGTCCATATTAATAACAATAGAATAACAATGATCATGACAATATTAATAATAGTAATAGCAAAAGAATGATAACAATAATAATAATATTAACAATAATAATGAAATAGTGAAAACAACAATAAGAATATCAATAGTAGTAACAATAATAATAATATTAGTAATGATAGTGAAAATAATAGCAATGATACTAATGGTAGTAAAATAGCATTATACAACGAAATAAGAATTTGTCTTATCTAATAATAATTCAGTAGAAATATATAGTTGATTGAAAATGAAAAGTGAGTTAAAATACATCATCGTTCGAATATAACAAAATCCTTGTTGAGATACATCTTCATAGAAGATCGAAAATAAATATAATAATTAATAATCAAAATATAGAAAGTATTCGGAAAATAATAATAATAATTATTATTATAAGGAGAAAAAAATAAGTAGGAGAAAAATGAAGCTACATCCAATAAGGAGTTAAAGAGAATGATGACTAGAAGGGACAAAGGAAAATTAAGGAATTGAATATGAAGGAAGGAGGACGAGGGCAAAATCGGAATTGAAGAGATTATAGCAGAGGAGAAATAACTAGCATGGTACTCAAAGTGAGTCAACAATTGAAGATGAATGCAAGGCACGAAGAGCAATAAACGACACACGAACCGGAATAAGAAGGGTTCAACGAGGCAAGCAAAAAAAATAAGAGATCGCTTGCATCGGAATCAAAAGAATATGGATACGGAAAGAATAAATCGTACCCAATAAGGAATCAACAAATCGGGATGACTGTAAGAGATGGAATGAATCAGTGAAACAGAGAATTGAATATGAAGGGATCAAAATGGATGTGATAAGACTTGTGTCCAGATCGAGTTGACTATTAAATTATTCATGTGGTTGCATGGCCTGTTTAATGTTGAGTTAATCCTGACTGAGTCAAGCCTGTCTAATGTATTAGTCAAACTAACACATTAGCCAAACCTGAGCTCTGATACCACTAAAAACCTTGTCACGCCCCGCTTCCCAAAAATATGGAATACGAGCATGTGACGAAGCCCAGCGAATGATTTTTACATCATCCATAAGCTGTAGGATCGACCCAGCATCATAACAAGAATATACAAGAGAAATATATATAACCAAGCATGCATGAATAATTTATTAAGCAGCAGAAAACAATTTAAACAAATAATAATGTTCAAATAGTTCACATGTCTGGATCAAGTATAAACTCGGAAACAAGTCTTAAACAACAGAAGAAATAAATACCTTAAAGAAAGCAATTATTTAAACAGGTCCTTGCTCCAAGCAAAACCTGAAATGTCTGCTCGCCAATTCCAGCAGATAGCTTGTCTCCCAAGTCTGCTTAATAAATATAAACAGGAAAACGAAGGGGAAACAAGAGAAAATGCCCTTAGTGCAAGTTAGGGCCACAAATAGTAAAAGCAAGTACAAGAAAGGGGAAAACAAGAATTGGAATCAAGAATAGGCAGAGTCATAACAAGTAACGAACAAATTCAGGGACTATCTAGCAAGAGGGAAGCATCTTAATATCTAGATTGGATAGCAACTGCTAGTGGTGTAACACATGTCAGGTACACCTATAAGGGTAACTAATATCGGGTATTATGTTTCATGTGTCAGGTTTTACGTATCAAGTTTCATATTTCAAGTTGCAGGTGTCATGTTCAGGTGTCATGTTCAGGTATCATGTTCCAAGTGTCATGTTTCAGATATCAGGTAACCAGGTATTCAGGATAATCAGGTAACAGGATAATCATGTATCAGGATAATCAGGTAACAGCATAATCATGTATCAGGTGTTAAGTTCAAGTCTTGTGTGATTACTATCTTGGTAGCACGACATGCATCCATACTTTTACTACATGGTTGCTACAGTCAAATCAATTGCGTTTTAGACTTAGTAATGGAGTCTATAGGGCGGCGTACTCAGGTTTCAGGTATCAGGTATCAGGTATCAGATATCAGACAGGCACGGTTCATGAATACGAAATTTAATAACAGGTTCACGAAGCAAGTTCGTGAATACTAACAGGTTCAAGGACCACACAGTGGGTCCATGAATACAACAGGTTCATGAGTCAAGTAACTGACTCCATGAATACATCACGTGTAACAGGTTCATGAACCGAGTACTGGGAAACACGGGCCCCCTTCTGAGTACACTTACCTATATTGTCCATTCTATAGCCTTTCCCTTAACCCCGGCTTATTACATTTGTTCAGGCAGAATTTGTATATTAGTATTTATGCATATGAAATAGTGCTGAAATAATGTAGATTAATTCTAAGGAAAAATTGGGGATGTCCTATAGGGTGTCCAGCAACTACATATAAAATTTGGAGTCAAACGCTCGCTGTTTACACAGCGAAAATAATTCGCAAAGAAAATATATACAGCAGTTTTTACAAAACTGCGCCTACTGACACAGCTGCAGTATAACAGCCATATCTCCTAGACCGTAACTCCAAATTCAATCATTCTGGAGTCTATCGACATCTACACATCCTGATCTACGTTTCATTTTCAGGGCTCGGGTCCAAATTCCAAAGATAAGAGGGTCGAAACCGCAAAAGAAAATCCAGACAGCAACATAGGGAAATAATTCACTAATGTAGATTTCATAGAATTATGTAATTTGGTGTCTAAAATCATTATGTGGCACAAATACATGGTAATGGGAATCAAACAGCGAATAATAATATTTTTCAAGTCATAATAATCACAAATTTGCCAAAACACTAAATTTATATGCGTCTACAATTTCTAGGGGTCCTTAATTCATATGTCCATGTGATTCGCAAGTTCAAGGAGATAAAAGAGTCCAATTGAATTATTATTTAATACGAGGAAGTTTTGTGACTCTTAGATTGGTGAGTTTGAAGGTTCAAATTGTTTTACTATGATATTTCAAAGGAGAGTCACAACTAACTACATGTGGTATTTCAAAGAGACTTGTACTAGGACAATAAGATGTACAAGGTTACTTGCCTTAAATCGACGGTTGAAATCTCCGCTTGTTGAAGCAAATAGAGTAGAAAAATCCCCGGAATTGTCCTCGAAATGCGCGTCCAAAAACTGATCTGAGATCGAGCTTTCCTTGCACACACGATCGGCCCAGAACAGCGTATAGCGTTCGGATCTGGTGCGGGTAGAACATGGAACACCGAAACAGCCAATCAGATTGATTCTGTGCACCGGATCCCAGGCCAGAACAGCGAACACGGTTGTGGATCTGCTGCGGAACGAACACAGAACAGCAAACCCAGCCACTCAGATCGCAGCGATGCAGCGGATCAGATCCGAACAGGGGACAGCGGATCCGGGATCTGGTGTGGCGAAACACGGGACAGCGATCTGGAGCGCGGATCTTGAAGAGATCGGGCGGCTGAGAAACGCTCCCGCTCAAATCCTCCTTCTTCTTCGATCTTCTTCTTCTTCTTCGTTCGGCTGAGTAGCGCTCGAGAGAGAGGAGTGACGGCGGCTGCTTCGTTGGCGGCGAATACGGCAACGACGGAGTGCGGCGAGGCGGCGGCGATGTCTAGAAGCGACGCGCGGCGAGGTGCTCTGTTCGTGGGTTTCGAACAGGGGAGAGGTGGAATCGAGGATTCGGCGGCACTGCGACGATGCGACGGCGCGACTCGGTGGAGTTGTGGAGGCGGTGGTGCTGAGGGGGTCGACGAGGCGGTGAGGGGTCGAGGTGTGGTGGTCGGAGATGGCGAGGCGTTCGGAAGTGGATAATGGCGAGAAATGGGTTCGGAGTTGGTTTGGGAAATGGCGATGGAGGAGTGGGGGCGATGGCGGTGGTGACGGAGTGGGTTGCTGTGGGGATGACGAGGCGACGGGGATCGGAGATGGGTTGAGAACGATGGAGACGAAGGAGATTAGGAGAAGGTGATTAGCGGCGGAAGGTGATTAGGGTTAAAACAGTAGAGGTGTTAATTAGGGTTAGGGTAGGGTTTAAATACTAGGTTAGCGGGTTTGCGGGTTTGCGGGTTTGAGAGTTTAGGGGGTCCGTTTCAAAAAGAGCCCAGCAGAAGAAATGGTCAAAAAGCACAATAATGGGGATTAGAAAGATAAAAGAGAAGAATCGGGCTATCTCTCACGAAGAACGGTGCAAGATGGCACACAATCGAATTTGATAAAAGAACCCACAAATTCGAGTTGAGACAAAAATAATGCTTTTATTCGAACTGAAATAAAATACGGGATCTCAAATAGACAAAAGAGTACAATTGCGAAAAATACGGTATAAAATACAAATACGGGGAAACAGGAGTTACAGATATTCTCGAAGATTCCCAGGTGTGAGTGAAATAGTCTCCGGAATTATCTGTAGATAGAGAATGACCTCCGGAATCATCGGGGCGTGGGCTAATACTCACAGTTTATCTATATCTCGTAGTAGTCATCGTAGTAGGATTAGTTGCATAACGAGGGATCAAACCCTATTAAGTGGAGAACGTTAAGGGCTTGCACCGGACCTATGTAGAGTGGGATGCATAGAATCCGACAAGTATGCATTAGAGAGAGAGCATATAGCATTGGTATTTTCTTGACTTGGTTTTATGCATGTTGTTTTCTGTTAATCTACACTTAACACTTTGCCGAGTTTCACTTGATGTTTTCATGTTTTATTTATTGTAATTTCTTATTCCATTTGTTACTTCTGTTGATACATGTTGTTTATGGCTCTATGCCTTATGTTTTATTCATGTTGCATTTATTTTTATGTCACTCACACCGTTATGGTTGACCCCTGTAGTTTTGGTGGTTAGGGTTATCTCTAACCTCATGTTTTACAGGTGGGTGCTTATAGCTTGGGATTTGGATGCTTGTGCTAAATTGATGTTATGGCTTATGTAATTGTAAAAGAATGTGTTGTAAAAGAAAGAATTTGTAATTCAAGGTGTTTGTTTTTCCGCTGTGCTTTGTAAAGAATTAATGTAATAAAAGTTGAAAAATTTATTTGTGTTTTGGCTGTGTTTACTATTACAATTGAGGTTGATGTTGGGAATTGTGCCACGTATTTCTGAGATATCATATTGGAAATTTGGGGCGCTACACGACCACACGAGATCAACACACGCACACAAGAGGGTAATGGAGGAGGGCCGGGTGTGCACGAGGTGAGGTCAGCACAGACTTGCGCTGTCTCGACTTCGGGACTTGCTGGCCTGTTGCTGCGCGTCGACTGTCGGTGGAAAAACAGCACGGGAAGTAGTTTCGGTGCTGGGGTGGCGCAACGCAGGAAACACAGGGCGCTGCAGCTGTTGGGGAAAGCTGCAGTTGCTGTTGCTGGTCACGACGCCGGGAGGGAGCAGCACGGGGAGACGGAGGTGCTGGGATCTGCTGCCGGCTGCGTCGGGGTTCGGCAGGAGCACAGGGGGCGCATGGGGGGTAGAGGAAGAGGATCAGGATGCTGCAGGCGAAGGGAATGACAGAGGATCGGGAGATGACAAAAGCAGCTAGGGTTTATGTGGTGAACAGGGATAATAGGGGGCATAAATATATATAGGATATTAGGGTTGATGTGGGGCTAACGGGTTGGGGGTAAACGTGTGTGGGTGTTATAGGGTAGGAGTATATTGGGTTTTAATGGGTTGGGGGATTTAATTAAAGATCCACTAGCATATAGGGTTTTAGGGTTTAAAGAATTATCAAGAAATAGAATAGGATTCAAAATGAATGAGTAAAATAGGTCATGAAAAATTTAATAATGGGGATAAAAATAATATCTCGATAAATCCGAGATGAATTAATAGATGGACAATTGAATCAAGAAGATCAAATTAAAGGCGAAAAATCAAATAGATGAAAAAATTGATAATGAAGATCAAATACATGGTTCAAAGAGGAGTAGAAGAATACAATATGAACAAATACACGGAAAAAAAACAAAATACATCCAAAATACAGAAAATGGAAAACAAGGGTTACAAATCCTACCCACCTAACAAGAAGAATTTCGTGCTCGAAATTCAAACAAGAAGTACATAGGGTAACCCCGAAAAAAAATGAAAAAGAAAGATCATGACAAAAAGCTACTCAAACAGATGCGGAAACTTTTGTTGAATCTCCTCCTCCAACTCCCAAGTCGACTCACCCGGCGAGTGAGGATTCCAAGAAACACAAACCAGCTTGATGACCTTGTTTTTAAGCACTTTCTTCCGCCGATCCAAAATTGCAACTAGCGGAATCTCACAAGTCAAATCCGACCGAATGGTCAACTCAGAATAGTCAATAACATGGCTCTCATCACGGATATATCTCCTGAGTTGTGAGACATGGAAAACATCGTGCACTCCTGATAAAGCTGGTGGCAATGCAAGATGATAGGCCACTACTCGTTCCACAATATCAAACGGTCCAATGAACCTAGGGCTGAGCTTGCCCCCACCACCAAACCAAATGACACCTCGCCAGAGCGATACCTTTAGGAAAACATGGTCACCAACCTCAAACTCCAAAGCTCTCCGATGGACATCAGCCGATCGCCTCTGTCTATCCTGAGCTGAATGAAGATGCTTCCTAATCTGAGTCACCGCATCAACTGTCCTAGTAATCAACTCCGAACCCAACAACTTCCTCTCACCAATGTCATCCCAGCACACTGGTGATCTGCACTTCTGCCCATACAGTGCCTCGAACGGTTCAGCTTTAAAATTGGCCTGAAAGCTGTTATTGTATGAGAACTCTACGAGATGCAAATGGTCCTCTCAAGACCCACCAAACTGCAACATACAGGACCTCAACATATCTTATAGAGTCTGGATCGTCCTCTCTGAGTGTCCATCTGTCTGGGGATGAAAAGTTGTACTGTACTTCAATTTACTCCCTAAACTACTCTGAAGACTCTCCTAAAAGTGAGACCTGAATCTCGTATCCCTGTCGGATAAAATACTGACTAGAACCCCATAAAGTCTGACTATCTCTTGCATGTACCTCTCAGCTAGGCTCTCAGTAGAATGTCCGACTCGGAAGAGAATGGAGTGAGCACTCTTCGTCAGTCGGTCGACAATCATGCAAATGACATTGTGAGCCTTAGGACTCATCGGCAAAGCGGTCACAAAGTCCATAGTGATGTGTTCCCACTTCCACTTCGGAATGGGAAGCGGTTGAAGAAGTCCGGCGGTCCTCTGATGTTCTGCCTTCACCTATCGGTAGATCAAACACTGAGACACAAACCGAGCCACAACCCTCTTCATACCATGCCACCAGAAATGAAGCTTCAAGTCCCGGTACATCTTAATACCTCCAGGATGAATAAAATACGATGACTGGTGGGGTTCCTCAAGAAACCTCTGACAAACTTCACCCTTCGGGACACACAACCTGAATCCAAAACAAAGCGATCCATCAGCATGAATAAGCATATCCATTTGGGAACCAGCCTCAACTTCTGCTCTGAAACCCTGCAACTGCTCATCACCAGCCGAGCCTCTTTGATCTGATCAACAAGAGACGACTGAAGCTGAAGCACCAAACAACTCCGATCATAACTCGACAACAACACATCCAACTCCAACCTCCGCATCTGCTTAATCAAATTTCTCTGCTGAGTTAGAAACATAGATGCCGGTTTCCTGCTCAAAGCATCTAGCACCAAATTCACTATGCCAGGATGGTATTGCAAACTGATGTCATAATCGGCCATAAGTTCGAACCAATGCCTTTGCCTCATGTTCAACTCCTTCTGGGTGAAGACGTACTTGAGACTTTTGTGGTCAGTAAAGATCTCCACTCGGTCCCCAAGTAAATAGTGTCTCCACAGCTTCAAAGCAAAGATCACTACTGCTAACTCCAAGTCATGAGTCGGATAGTTCTTCTCATGCGGTCTTAACTGCCTCGATGCATAAGCAACAACTTGGCCCTTCTGCATCAGAACTGTTCCAAGACCCTTGCCCAAAGCATCACAGTGAACTACAAATCTGCCTGAACCATCTGGAATAGTCAACACTGGCGCTGACGTCAACCTGCTCTTAAACTCAGCAAAAGCTTCACTGCAAGCCTCAGACCAACAGAACTTCTGATCTTTTCCTGTTAGCTTCGTCAATGGTCCTGCTATGTTCAAAAAATCTTCGATGAATTTCGATAATAGCCAGCTAGACCAAGAAAACTCCTCACCACTGAAACTGACTTGGAAACTGGCCAATCCTTCACAGCTTCAACCTTGGATGGATCCACTGAAATACCATCGCTAGAGATAATGTGCCCCAAGAAAGTAACTCTGTCAAGCCAAAACTCACACTTGCTGAGTTTCCCATAGAGCTGATTCTCCCTCAAGGTCTGCCGAACCAACCTAAGATGCTCAGCATGATCCTCCCGGTTCCGAGAATACACCAGAATATCATCAATGAAGACCACCACAAATCTATCTAGGAACTAGGAAAATACCCTGTTCATAAGACTCATGAATACAGCTGGCGCATTCGTGATCTCGAACGGCATCACAAGATACTCATAGTGCCCATATCTGGTCCTGAATGCAGTTTTATGCACATCAGTCGCCTTCACCTTGACCTGATGATACCCAAAAAAAAGATCCAACTTCGAGAAAATAGCTGTTCTACCCAACTGATCAAATAAGTCATCGATCCTGTGCAGCGGATACCCACAGTAACACTTTTCAGTTCCCAATAATCAATGCACAGTCGACGACTACCATCCTTCTTGTTGACAAAAAGGACTGGAGCACCCCACGGCGGAACACGAGGTCTGATGAACCCCAAATCAAGCAACTCCTGAATCTGCACCTTAAGCTCTGCTAACTCAACCGGTGCCATCCTGTAGGGACTTTTCGATATCGGCACCGTACCAGGCTGAACTTCAATACCGAACTCCACATCCCTATCAGGGGGTAAACCAAGCAACTCCTCTGGAAAAACATCCAGGAATTCCCGCACTATTAGAGGCGCAGCTTTACAGCCTGAGTGCAATTCCATCGCACAATCCACCTGCTCAACTCAGTCTTAGCTCGGCCAAGGGGTGTCTCCCTGGCATGGAACTCAAACTCTGCACGGCCTGGGATTCAGAATACAACTTTCTTGGCATGGCAAACAATGATGGCGTGGGACTTACCCAACCAATCCATACCGAGAATGACGTCGAATCCTAAATTTCCAATTACAATCAGGTCGGCCTTGAAATCTGCGCTGCCAATAACGACGGGGCTCTGCCTACATGCCTGGGAACAAACGACAACACCGCCACCTGTTACAATGTTCCAAGCCTCTGACATGATGCTACACTCCAACTGATGATGAGCCACAAAATGAGAAGAGATAAAGGAATGGGTTGCCCCGGAATCAAAGAGATCATGAGCAGGAAAAGAACAAACAAGGACAATACCTGAGATAGAATCAAAAGCAAGAGAAAAAGAATTGGTGATCAAGGGTGAGGAAAATACAATGCAGAAAGATAACATGAAAGAATAATGCAAGAGAAATGGTAGAAGCAAAGTGAACCAATAAAACAACAAAATACAAAATATACCTGCAACAACACCCTCTGCCTTCTCAGCATCTGCAGCAGTCAGGTTGTAAGCCTGACCTCTCCTGGGAACCGCGGTCCTCTGACTGACAATCTGACGCTGAGGGAGAAGAGGTGGCCTAACTGGACCACGAGCTGGGACAACTTGCTGAACTGGACCCCCAGTTGGAAGAGCCGTCCTCTGCTGTGGACAATCCCGTAATGTATGATCAGGAGAACCACAACCAAAATAGCGGCAATTGGCACGCCTGCAGTCCTTGCGCTCATGCCCAGCAAGTCGGCAAATGTTGTAAAAACTAACCCTCTGAGGACCCGCAGAAGAGTAAGGAGCTGCCCTATCCGGATGGGTTAGGACAGGTCTCCGAATCGGCCCACCAGAAGGCCTAGCAACAACAGAGTGTGGAACAGTTCACCAGGGTGGAGTCAACCTGCCACGAGCCTGCTCCTGAGCTCGAGCTGCCTCAAGAGCCTCATCATAAGTATGCAAGCGAAGGGAGACGAGATGCACCCGAATATCTCGCTCAAGTCCCAGTGTGAATCTACGAGTCCTGTCCTCTTCGTTCGCCACAAGAACGGCTGCGAAGTGGCTAAGTCTGGTAAATTCTGCTGCATACTCATTCACAGACCTGGAGCCCTGTTTTCAAGAGAGTCTAATGTTACAACAATGCATGAATAATATGTAACAAAAATTTCAAAATAGAACAACGACCAACTTGTTTCAGGGCCAGGAATTGCTGCTCCATTTCAACTCGGGTGCTGCTAGGGAAGAACTTCTCCAAGAAGCTCCTAGTGAACGTGGCCCAATCAATATGCCGCACAAGCCTTTCGGACTCAGACCTCCACCATATGTGGGCCAGATCCACCAGCTGGATGGTCACTACATCCACTCGATCAGCATCGGCAACTTGCACTGCCAAAAGCAACTGCACTGTCCTGATCAGCCACTATTATGTCTCCAAAGGCATCTCAGTGCCTGAGAATCTATCAGGATGCAGCCTCATGAAATCTGTAACCGTACTCGGACGAGGAAGGAGAGCTGCCTGCATAGGCACAGCGGGAGGCGGAACCCGGGCAGCTTCCAAAGCAGCCACCACAAGGTCACTGTGGTTTTGCTGCATATTGATCAACCGTTCGAACACATTGGTAACGGCCTCAAGCCCGGGCTGATCTTCCTGAGGGCGGAAAATGGAACCTCTGCGAGCCATGGTCTGCACAAGACCAAAAATAGTTAGCATCCAGATCAAGGTTGGTTATATTCATTCATGTTATTGCATGGTTTGTACATTGTTGAGCCAATCCTTGATCGAGCCCAAACTTGTCTAATATATTATTCAAGCTAATACATTAGCCAAACCTGGAGCTCTGATACCACTAAAAACCCTGTCATGCCCCGCTTCCCAAAAAGGAGATACGGAATACAGATACGTAACTAAGTCGAATGAATGGTTTTCACCATTCATAAGCTGTCAGGATCTTTACAATAAGCACAAGTATAAACAAGAGATATGTAAGAGAAATAGTCAACCACACATGCATAACTGAATCAATATAGTCAATAAGATTACTTGAAAAGAAATAAGAATACTAATTTTAAATAATCATGTCTGGAACAAAATACAGGTCTGGGACAAAAAGCCCAAGACAAATATCCATGTAGCAATTATATTTATTCAAGATAAGAAACAAGAAATAAATAGTTATAGCAAGAACTCCAGCCAACTAGAATCTCAGATCACCTACTCCATTGGGCAGCTGATCACCATAATTTGTAATTTAACAAATTGCAAGAAAAAGAAAGAGAAACAAAACGTCCGTCAATGCAAGTTACGGGCCGTTTGGAGTGCAGGTAACAAGTACAGGAAAAGATAAACAAGTATAGAGTAACAGCGGAAGTAAGTTGTAGTACCCCGTATTTTTAAATATAATTTTAAAGATTTATAAATGAATAAAAATGATTTTTGGAGACTTAATAAATATTTTCTGAAGATTTATCTTTTTACACGTGCAAAACACGTGCAAATATTTTCTTGAAAAGTTCAAAAGCCAAAATTATTTTATGGAAAATCATTATTTATTATTTGGAATTAATTGTAATTTTTCTAGATTTTTTTGATATTTATTGGATCTATTTGCAAATATTTCGAAAAGAAGGATCTTTTTGCAAAATTGTCATTTTGAGGGATGAAAGTGCAAAACTGTTTTTCAGGACTTTTTAATCAGTGCCGGCTGGAAATGAATGGTTTATTTTGTTTTTAAATCTCAATTTAATTGGTTTTTATCAAGTTTCCAAGTATATGGATCTATTTATGTAAAGTTATATTTTAAAGGGATTATTTTGCAAATGTTTTTAAAAACCCTAATCCTTCAATTTCTGGCCTATTTAAAAGATGGAGTGCAGCCGTATTTTGTTTCACAACACAAGGTTTATTATTTTTATTTTCTTGGAGATTTAAAGAGGGGATCTTGGATTCTTTGCAAAGGAGGGATACTTCATCTTGCTTTGTTACATTCGTTTGATCTCTCCATCGAGGTAAGTGATGTAAATTATTTTGTTGTTTTATTTTATGTATGTTGTATGTGGTGTTTCATCTATTAGAAAGCATGCTAGGGTTTGGTATGAATATGTATGTTGGATGGATGATAAAAAGTGGATCTTTGAGAAGAACCCTAGTTATTGTGAGTAGAATTTCATGTGGATGATTTTAGATTGTTGGAGAACCTAATATAAATTGTGAGTAGGCTAATTCTTTCGGGTATTTACTGATTTGATTGGATGTGGTGAAGGTTATGCATTAATTAATTAAAGATGAGATTTTTGGATTATTGGTGAGTTGATGAGTGCAACTTGGCCATGTATATGATAAATTTATCTATGATTCAACTATTGAGAATAGTTGAGATTGAGTTTGAGGAATTTTGAGGATGAGTAATGGATTAAGAGACCATGTCTTGAGGATTTGAGTTTTAATGTCTAGATTTGGATTTGATACATTTTTTTATTAAATTTGGGGATTTGTGATTTTGTGAAAGAGTTCACTTGAATTTGGATTTACTTAAATACTAAGTTTGATATCTGAATATTTTGTTATTTTAGTTTATGGATTGGTGAAGTTTTCTTTGGTGCATGAACATGCATGGACGTTTTCATGAATATCGTATTTTTGTTGTTTAAGAAGAAATTGAGTTTTATGTGTTTTCAAAGGATTTTTACTATATCTCAACTTATTTTGGTATCGAGGTGGGTTGGGAATATAAAACAAAGTTATTTTGATGTATGATTTATTATTAAAAACTCTAATTTTGATATATGCTCAAAGTAGTACAGCTATTAGATCTTTGACACATTTAGATCAAGAAAGGAATTCGTCCACAGAGACTATTAGTATACTTTAGAGGACTACGATTGATCCTTAAAGGTAAAGCATGTCGTATTAATGACAAACTCTTAGAATACTTTTTCTAACCGGCCCCGGTAGGCCCTTGCGAGGACGTAACAAGGCAGAAAGCCTTCGATCGGAGAGTGAGATTGGGGGTTGTTGATACGTATATAAGGATCGATTCGGAGGGGATGTGCCCCTCTGATACCTCTTCTTTCCTTCAAGAATATCTGTCTGAAAAAGACTCCTTCCATTTTCTTTATTCCGAAAAGTTGTAGTCAGTTAAGAACTATAGAGTTGGTTAGTTCTTGACCAACGGAAATAAAAAGGGTGTGAGGCGTCGCCGATTGAGAACACCTGAGCTTCGACTAAGAACCTAAATGAAATTCCCTGTTCTCTGATTGAAAAGTTTTCGGGATTAGCTCAAGGAGTACTAAAAAAGGTGCTAATGGCAGTGGGACTCCTGCGGGTAAGGAGAAGCTAAAAAAATGAAGCCCATGTCTTTGAAATCCAACGATCGTAATGCCTATAAAAATAGAAAATGAGAGAGCCATTCAAGTTTTTGTTTTGAAGAAGTTCATCAAAAAGCTATTCTATCAATTCAAATGGTTTTTGATTGGTTTTTATGGATCTTTGTATATCCTATAAGTTGTATTTGATCATATCAGAAATATAATTTTTATAGATTTCGTTTGTAAAGTAAATCTTCGTATCGGTTGAATTATGCACAACCCAAACTGCAGTCTGTAGGTGAGGCAGTTGACTGGTGTGTTTCGACAGTCGACCGTTGTTACCTGGCTGCTGTGTTTTCTCGTTTTCTTGAAATCTCGTGCGGAACAGCCGACTGAACCATTTCTCCAGTCGACTGTCTCTGCTCTGTTTTGATATTTTCTTGAGGTATTAGATTTTCGCTCTGGACAGTCGACTGGTGTCTTTTACAGTCAACCGTCAACACTTAGAATTTATTTTATTATTTTTTCGCTCTGGACAGTCGACTGATGACCTTTTTACAGCCGACTGGTACTGATGCTTTCTTGAGTTTTCCAGGTGTTCTTTAAACGGTTGATTCTTTAAATATTTTTGGATCTATAACTTACTATTCTAGATATTATTGTCTCTACAGAACATATGTTTTCAAGATATTTCATTGTTGGATTTGGATTTTGGAATTTTATAAAGATTTGGGTTTTGTTGATTGGAGAGGTTTCTCCCTATGATCGTTTTGACGATGGATTTGTGGATTGTGGTCTTGTTGAGATCTCTAGGAGTTGAGTGGGAGTCCTGTGAACCGGCAAGTTGAGATTTGTTGAGTTAGACCTGGGGGGTCTTGGTTTAGTTGTTGTTGAGTATTTAAGTCCGGCAGGATACACTAACTCTAAAGATGGAGATTTGGTGTTTTAATAATAATCAACTTAAGGACAGACACTAGTGGGGATGTGATGAAACTTGGAAAACGTAAGTATAGGCTCAGGGTTTTGTTAGTCCAACAGATGCATTCCAGGACTGTTTGTTGTTATGTCCCGAGAGGATATTTGTGTGTTCGCGTGTCGAGGGTCTGCAGGCCTATTCACGGAGCATGCAGGGTGCATTCGCGTGTCGAGGGCCGGCAGGCCTATTCACGGAATGTACTTGGTGTATCTGCACATCGAGGGCCTTGCAAGTCTATTCGTGGGGTACACGAGTTTGGGAGATGATTCTCCGTTGTTTTTGAGCTATCTTACATGATGCTTGGGCGTTGAGGGCTGTGGTGCCTATTCGCGGAGTATTCTGGATCTTGTTTTCCATCACAGTAGTAAGATTAGTGGCATAACGAGGGGTTATCCCTATAAAGTCAAGATCGTTAAGGGTTTGCACCGGACCTATGTACTATGGAATGCATAGAATCCAACAAGTATGCATTAGAGAATCAGCATATAGAATTGTGTTTTCTTGACTTGGTTTTATGCTTGTGTTTTTCTGTTTTCCTACACCTGACACTTAGTCTAGATTCACTTGATATTTTCATGTATTACTATTTTCTATCTTATATTCCTTGATGTTTCCATGCGTTACTTAATGGTATTTCTCATTTCGTTTATTCTTGCGATTAGTACATGTTGTTGATGACTCCATGCTTAATGTTTTATTTATGTTGTTTGTTTTTATGTCACTCACACCTTTATGGCTGACCCCTTTAGTTTTGGGGGTTAGGGATCATCTCTAGCCTCATGTTTTACAGGTTGTTGTTGCTTAGAGCTTGGAGTTTGGATGCTTGAGATAAATTGATATAATAGAGCTTTTGTGTAAATTTTGTAAAAGAAGTGTTGTAAAAAGAAGAAAGTTTGTAATTCAAGGTGTTTGTATTCCGCTGGTTGTAAATGATTGTTGCAACAAAAGTTGAAATAAAATTATCTGTGTTTTTGGGCTATGTGTACTATTACAATTGAAGTTGATGCTGGGAATTGTACCACGTATTTCTAAGATATCATATTAGAAATTCGGGGCGCTACACAAGTATAGGATGGAAAGGATGTAACAACAAAATAGAGCAACTAACTCTAAGTCAAGAACAGAACATGTAGCATGGCAAGATGAACGGGTGTAAGTGGCATGTAACAAGTGTCAAGTATCATGTAAACGAATAACAGGTAACATGTGTCAAGAATCAAGTATCATGTACAAGTAACAAGAAGCAAATGTCAAGTGATCGTGTTGTTTTCAAGTCTTGTATCTAATACTATTTAGGTAGCACTTCATGCGTCCTAGGTTTTTACCACATGGTTGCTACATTCATGCAGATTACGTTTTAGATTTCATAGTGGATCATAGAGGGCAGTGTACTCATGGTTAAGCTCCAAGTATCAAGTATCAAGCTCCAAATAACCAAGTATTACGTGTCAAGTGTGCAAGTGTTAAGTAATCATGTGTTAAGCTCCAAATAACAAAGTATTACGTATCAAGTGTGCAGGTGTCAAGTAATCACGTGTCAAGCTCCAAATAACCATGTATCAAGCTCCAAATAACCAAGTATTACGTATCAAGTGTGCAAGTGTCAAGCTCCAAATAACCAAGTATCAATATCCAAATAACCTAGTAGGATCTATGAATCCTCTTCCGAGTACACGTTTCTGTATTTTTCACTATTAGATCTTTCCCTTTAAACCCCAGCTTAGTTTCTTCTTATTATTATTCAAGAAAGCATGGACATGCAAAAACAAGTCAAGAAACATAGTAAGACAACAAGGGACAATTACAAGTTGAATAAAGGACACGAACGGATGACAAAATGACTCAAACTAGACAAAGACAACGAAAATTCTAGTTCTCGACAGCAAGACAGTACTGCACCCAATCTGGGATTCCCGTTGCCACAACCATGCAAATCTGGATTCGTCAAAAAATCTAGAAAATATACTCCCGGTCGAATCCAGAAAATATATATAAGTCATATGGTACTTCACAAAAACTGACCTCAAAACAGAGTTGTATCCAGAAGACATATTTAGCCAGAAATCAGAAGTTTGTATTCATAACTGGAAAACGGCATAGAAACTTACTGATTAAATCCAAGAAAAATCTGGGGTATTCCCTAGTATGTTTAGTATCAGAAAAAATAATTTCAAAATTTTCCAACAACTTGCTCATTTAGTAAATGAGCAAGTGATGATGTGGCAAACATGTGATTGGAAAATCATTAAAAGATTAGTTGTCCGATGTATCACATGCATGCCACTTAATCAATTGTTCATTTACTAAATGAGCAAGTTGCTCATATCCCTTTTACCCATATATATATATATATATATATATATATATATATATATACTTATAGAAACTATATAATAAAACACAAAGAAAGCTATCAAGTGGCTCTCCTTCAATTCCCCCAAAATCAAAGGTCCAGATCTAACCTCACAAAACACATTTTCCCCCAAAAAAGTTTTCCCCCAAAACTCAAATTCAAATCCCCCCAAAACAACTTCTTTATTTATTTAATTATCTCTCTCTCTCTCTCTCTCTCTCTCTCTCTCTCTCTCTCTCTCTATATATATATATATATATATATATATATATATATATATATATATATATACTTATAGAAACTATATAATAAAACACAAAGAAAGCTATCAAGTGGCTCTCCTTCAATTCCCCCAAAATCAAAGGCCCAGATCTAACCTCACAAAACACATTTTCCTCCAAAAAAGTTTCCCCCCAAAACTTAAATTCAAATTCCCCCAAAACAACTCCGTTATTTATTTATTGATCTCTCTCTCTCTCTCTCTCTCTCTCTCTCTCTCTCTCTCTCTCTATAATTATATATATATATATACACACTTATGGAAACATAGATTTTTATACCCTAATTTATAATTATTTTTCAACATATACTAATGAAAACATGGACTTTTATTTACAACTAATTATTGTCATACTATTCAAACATGAGCTATATAATTGTTCATTTACTGTTTACAGGGCTTTTCATATATTGTATCGTTCTGAAGACGTGCCGCAGGCACGTGCCCACGGGCAAATCTAGTAGTCAAATAAAATCAGAAGACAGCAAGATATAGCTAGTTTGTAGATCTGAAACTTTAAACACAGAAGTACTTAAACAGCAATAGATTACGAAATATAAATTGAAATCCAGATCTGTTAAAAGGGTGATAAAATAGATACAGTAGGCTACATTTCAAATTCACAAATTTTTTATAAACAGCAAATAGAATCAGAATGAAATTTAGGTTCTTTATTGAACAACATGAAAATTTTGCAAGTATAGTAGTTGTTTGTAAGCGTAGAATAGTTTATAAAAGTCATCAATTAAATTCACAAAAATTAGGGGTTAATCCCAATCAGGTCTAGTTGTACTCAGCAAATCATTGGATCAAAATATTATCTTTAACATCGGTATAAAAATAAATAACCATACAGAATTCACATAAAACATAATATGGAATTTTCTACACATCTGTAGTAAAATAGAAATAACTTGCAACTCACAAATCGAAACTGAGATCTGTTAGAAATTCAAGAAAGTAGACAAAATTATCTATAATTCTTATTCACAAATAGTTTTCATTTACTGACCTTAATAAGGTCTAAAATACTGAACAAAACAGGGTAACATCAAGGACATAAATATTCTTCATGCATGAAATCAACTAGGTCATATGAAACTCATCCAAATCATAACGAAATGCGAAATATGGTATACTAGATGTTCAAGCAACATGGTATAAGTTATTTAATAAGCCTACAACAAGTTATACTACTCCTAACACATCAAGTATACAAGATCATACAACACCACATAAATCACGAACAACATGCATGTATACATCAAGAATTTATTAAATCTAAGTTAATTCATGTCTTGTGTGTAACGAGATAACTGCGGATTGATCAATAGCTAGAGGCAAGTTAAAAAAAAGGGATTCATGGGGATAGATCTTGAAGCAACTACACTACAGGCAATATTTAGTACTTGTATTATACAACAAAAAATGAAAACAAGTTACTTGCCGTATATTCGACGACGGAAACGATGCAAGGAACGAGAATAACGGGAACGGATTCCTGGGCACGAACTCAAACCAACGAACGAATACATGAGCCACGACCATACGAGATTAACACACGCACACAATAGGGTAATGGAGGAGGGGCGGGTGTGCATGGGGTAAGGTCAGCACAGACTTGTGCTGTCTCAACTTCGGGACTTGCTGGCCTGTTGCTGCGCATTGACTGTCGGAGGAAAAAAACACGGGAAGGAGCATCGGTGCTGGGGTGGCACGACGCAGGAAGCACATGGTGCTGCAGCTGTTGGGGAAAGGTGCATTTGCTGCTATTGGTTGCGATGCCAGGAGGGAGCAGCACGGGGAGACGGGGGTGCTAGGGTCTGCTGTCGGCTGCGTCGGGGTTCGACAGGAGCACAGGGGGCGCACAGGGGTAGAGGAAGATGATCGGGATGCTGCAGGCGAAGGGAAAGAGAGGGAGAAGATCGGGAGATGGCAAAAACGGCTAGGGTTTATGTGGTGAACAAGGATAACATGTGGTATAAATATATGTAGGATATTAGGGATAATGTAGGGCTAACAGGTTGGGGGTAAACGGGTGTGGGTGTTATAGGGTAGGAGTATATTGGGTTTTAATTGGTTGGGGGAATTAATTAAAGGTCCACTAGCATATAGGGTTTTAGGGTTTAAAGATTTATCAAGAAATAGAATAGGATTCAAAATGAATGAGTAAAATAAGACATGAACAATTTAATAATGGGGATAAAAATAATAGCTCGATAAATCAGAGATGAATTAATAGACGGACAATTGAATCAAGAAGATCAAATTAAAGGCAACAAATCAAATAGATGAAAATATTGATAATGCAGATCAAATACATGGTTCAGAAAGGAGTAGAAGAATACAATATGAACAAATACACGGAAAAAAAAATACACCCAAAATACAGAAAATGGAAAATAGGGGTTACATTCATCAAATGAGACATGCGTATATTGTTCAATAGTCAATGATGACTTATTGAAAATTCTATGAGCCTTACTCCTATTTGAATATCCAATGAAGATACCTTCATTAGATATAGCATCAAATTTATCTGAGTTATCTTTTGTGTTTAATATGAAACATTTACAACCAAATACTTTAAAGTAAGAAACTTTAGGAACACGTTCAAAAAACAACTCAAAACAAGTCTTCTTTAACTTTGGCCTAATTAGTATTCTATTTAAGACATAACATGCTGTAGAAACAACTTCAGCCCAGAAGTATTTAGGCAAATTACTTTTAACAATAATGGTACGTGTACATTCTTACAAATTCCTATTCTTTCTTTCAACCACTCCATTTTGTGGTGAAACTCTAGGAAATGCAAAAGTATGTGTTATACCATTCTTGTTGCAATATTCTGAAAATGTGTCATTCTAAAATTCTCCACCATGATCACTTCTAATAGTGACTATGGTTAGATATTTTTGATTTTGAACACGTTTGCAGAAATGTGCAAATTCTTCAAAAGCTTCATTTTTATGTCTTAGGAAAAATACCCATGTAAACCTTGAATAATCATCAACTAAAACAAATACATATGTACTTTTATTTAAGGAAGCGACTCTAGTAGGACCAAATAAATCCATATGCATCAACTCGAGAGGCCTACTAGTAGAAATCATTTCCTTTATTTTAAAAGTGGATTTTACTTGTTTCCCTAGTTGACATGCATCACACATTTTATCTTTCTTAAAGGATAATTTTGGCAGTCTTTTAAGTAGGTTATTCTTAGATATTTTAACGATATTTTTCTTGTTTACATGTCCAAATCTTTTATGCCAAAGCCAAGAATCGTTGTTCGAAGCAAAAATCATCCGAAAACTCAGTTGTTTTTAAACAAAGTTCATATATGTTATTTTTTCTAATATCTTGAAAAATCACATTTTGCAAAGAAGAATCATAAATCAAGCATGCATCTTTTTCAAACACTATCTTATAATTCTTATCACATAATTGACTAATGCTTAACAGGTTATGCTTTAAACCACTAACTAAGAGTATATCTTCAATAATAGGAGTACTATTCTTACCAACCATGCATATTCCGATGACTTTTCCTTTGTTATTGTCACCAAAAGTAACAGTTCCTCCATCTATATCTTGAATGGAAGAGAGCAAGTTTGCATGGCCAGTTATGTGTTTAGAGCATCCACTGTCAAGTATCCATCATTCTCTTTTAGGTACCTACAAAATATTATTTGTAAATATGGTACCCTTTTCATTGGGTCAGAGAAAGATTAGTGCTTGGGAAACCAAACCCAAAGTGAGTTTGATTTACCCCCATATGCAGGTTTAAAATTAACAGAATTACAAATATTATTTACAAAAGAATTTATATACAAAATCCTTTCATTTAGACACAGATTAACTGGAACCCAAATATTTTTACACTGTCCAGTCGACTTATTTTTACCCTTCAGTCGACTATTTTGTGCCTTTAGTCGACTAGGAGGTGAAACTAGTCGACTTATATGAGGCTTTTGTCTTTTCGAATAAAACTGCATCCTTCTGGACAGGTAACTTATTTGAGGGGCCAGTCGACTGGTCTTTTCGGAAAACTACCCTTTTCATGATTAAAATTTTTTTTGGCTTTTCAAAGAAATCATACAACTTATTCTTTACACTAGAAGCTAAATAAAGCTTGTTATTACTAGTGTTATTAGAAGAATGACCTTTTGCAAGAAATTTTTGAAAACCAAGTCCAAATCTTTTATTAGACTGAACTTGATTTTGAAGAACTTCATTTAAATTCTCTTTTCCCTTATTGAACTTAGACACATTCTTAGATATCTCTTCATAATTCTTTTTTAGAGATATAATATCTATATCCAAGTTGGAAATACGAGATGTTAAAGACTTGACTTCAACTTGTAAATCAAGGATTTCTTGAGAAAGAGTTTGATTAACTTTCTCTAGATTCTTACATTTTATTTTCTCCTTTTTTAGTTCTTGAAAAATTTCATTAAAAGCTTCTAACAAATCACTAGAATCTATACTATCACTTACATCGCTTTGATTTGCCATGAAGCACACGTTTGCAACTTCATTAGATTCCTCATTTTCTTCTTCCGAAGATGAATCACTATCATCCCACGTTGCTTGGTATGCCTTCTTGTTTTTCATGTACTGGTTCTTGATAAATTTGTCCTTCTTTAGGTTTGACACTTTTCTTTAGACTTTGCATTCTCCAATGGATAGTCCTTCTTCATGTGACCTCACTACAAAAGATACTCGATTTACCGGCGAATATTCCCCGGCGTTTTACTAGTAGCGCCGGGTAGGTAGTGAATAGGAATGGGGCACCAGATGGGATGGTTATACACCGGCGGTCACTTTAAAACGCCGGTCTATCCGCGTATTCACCGGTGTTTTATTTAAAAACGCCGGTGAAGTGTATTATTCACCGGCGTTTTAATACTAAACGCCGGTGAATATACCTACACATTCACCGGCGTGTCTAATTGAAACGCCGGTGAAAAGCTGCGATAAATTCCATCTACCCTAACCTTTCGCTCGTCATTTACCGAAACCCCAAAAAAATAAAAAAAAAGGGGGCGCTTCGTTTTCCCTCCTTCCTCGCTCTACTTCCCGCGCGTTTGCCTCCGCCGCTTCGTCCTCTTCGACAGCCTTCGACCTTTCGTCATCGTCCCTTCTTCCCTTCGTCATTTTCGATTCTCCTCCTCCCTCTCTCGATTTGGAGGTGAATCGGCGATCGGAAACCACCGTGTCGCCCCGCTCTCTCTCTATCTCCTCCCCCCCGCGCTCGTCGCCCCGCTCTCTCTCTCTCTCTTCGGTATCATCTCTTGATTTCCCTTATTTTTGAAACTTAGCATTTTTTTTCTGATAGATGCATCTTTATTTCCTTAACATGAATGGTTTAGTTGGGATGAAGAATTAATAGAAAAATATATGCTTAGGTACTGGAAATTTTCATGTTCTTTTACTGTTAAAGAAGCTGATTTCATGCATCTGATTGTCATCTTGGCATGTTTTTTTAACCAAAATGGGTTCACTGTGAACTGAGGATGCTATAGCTACGTATGCCAAAATCCTCCGGATATGCACAACAATTGGGTTTTAGATTTAGTTGGGCTAAAGAATTAGTATAGCAACATATATGCTCAGATAATGGAAATTTTCATTTCAAGATACTGTTAAAGTAACCTGTTTGCCATCTTTGGCATGATTTTTTAACAAAAAAATGGGTTCACTTCCAAACTAAGTATGCTGCTAGAATTTTCATCTTCTTTTACTGTTAATGAAGCTTATTTCATGCATCTGATTGCCTTCTTGGCATGTTTTTTTGACCAAAATGGGTTCGCTGTGAACTGAGGATGGTATAGGTACGTATGCCAAAATGGTTCGGATATGCACAACAATTGGGTTTTAGATTTAGTTGGGCTCAAGAATTAGTAGAGCAACATATAAGCTCAGATAATGGAAATTTTCATTTTAAGATACTGTTAAAGTAACCTGTTTGCCCTCTTTGGCATGATTTTTTAACCAAAAATGGGTTCACTTCCAAACTAAGTATGCTGCTAGAATTTTCATGTTCTTTTACTGTTAAAGAAGCTGATTCCATGCATCTGATTGTCATCTTGGCATGTTTTTTTAACCAAAATGGGTTCACTGTGAACTGAGGATGCTATAGCTACGTATGCGAAAATCCTCCGGATATGCACAACAATTGGGTTTTAGATTTAGTTGGGCTAAAGAATTAGTAGAGCAACATATATGCTCAGATAATGGAAATTCTCATTTCAAGATACTGTTAAAGTAACCTGTTTGCCCTCTTTGGCATGATTTTTTAACCAAAAATGGGTTCACTTCCAAACTAAGTATGCTGCTAGTATTTTCATCTTCTTTTACTGTTAATGAAGCCGATTTCATGCATCTGATTGTCTTCTTGGCATGCTTTTTTGACCAAAATGGGTTCACTGTGAACTGAGGATGCTATAGGTACGTATGCCAAAATCCTCCGGATATGCACAACAATTGGGTTTTAGATTTAGTTGGGCTACAGAATTGGCTCAGATAATGGAAATTTTCATTTTAAGGTACTGTTAAAGTAACCTGCAGATTGCCATCTTTGGCATGATTTTTTAACCAAAAATGGGTTCACTTCCAAACTGAGTATGCTGCTAGCATAGGCCTCATCTTCTTTCACTGTTAATGAAGCTGATTTCATGCATCTGATTGTCTTCTTGGCATGTTTTTTTTGATATTAAATGGGTTTACTGTGAACTGAGGATGCTATAGGTACGTATGCCAAAATCCTCCGGATATGCACAACAATTGGGTTTTAGATTTAGTTGGGCTCAAGAATTAGTGGAGCAACATATAAGCTCAGATAATGGAAATTTTCATTTCAAGGTACTGTTAAAGTAACCTGATTGCCATCTTTGGCATGATTTTTTAACCAAAAATGGGATCACTTCCAAACTGAGTATGCTGCTAGCATCCCCATCTTCTTTCACTGTTAATCAAGCTGATTTCATGCATCTGATTGTCTTCTTGGCATGTTTTTTTTATATTAAATGGGTTTACTGTGAACTGAGGTTGCTATAGCTACGTATGCCAAAATCCTCCGGATATGCACAACAATTGGGTTTTAGATTTAGTTGGGCTCAAGAATTTATGCTAGCAACATATAAGCTCAGATAATGGAAATTTTCATTTTAAGGTACCGTTAAAGTAACCTGCAGATTGCCATCTTTGGCATGATTTTTTAACCAAAAATGGGTTCACTTCCAAACTGAGTATGCTGCTAGCATAGGCCTCATCTTCTTTCACTGTTAATGAAGCTGATTTCATGCATCTGATTGTCTTCTTGGCATGTTTTTTTTGATATTAAATGGGTTTACTGTGAACTGAGGATGCTATAGCTACGTATGCCAAAATCCTCCGGATATGCACAACAATTGGGTTTTAGATTTAGTTGGGCTAAAGAATTGGTAGAGCAACATATAAGCTCAGATAATGGAAATTTTCATTTTAAGGTACTGTTAAAGTAACCTGTTTGCTAAATAATTGGCATGATTTTTTAACCAAAAATGGGTTCACTTCCAAACTGAGTATGCTGCTAGCATAGGCCTCATCTTCTTTCACTGTTAATGAAGCTGATTTCATGCATCTGATTGTCTTCTTGGCATTTTTTTTGATATTAAACGGGTTCACTGTGAACTGAGGATGGTATAGCTGTATGCCAAAATCCTCTGGATATGCACAACAATTGGGTTTTAGATTTAGTTGGGCTAAAGAATTGGCAGAGCAACATATAAGCTCAGATAATGGAAATTTTCATTTCAAGGTACTATTAAAGTAACCTGATTGCCATCTTTGGCATGATTTTTTAACCAAAAATGGGATCACTTCCAAACTGAGTATGCTGCTAGCATCCCCATCTTCTTTCACTGTTAATGAAGCTGATTTCATGCATCTGATTGTCTTCTTGGCATTTTTTTTTTATATTAAATGGGTTTACTGTGAACTGAGGATGCTATAGCTACGTATGCCAAAATCCTTCGGATATGCACAACAATTGGGTTTTAGATTTAGTTGGGCTCAAGAATTAGTGGAGCAACATATAAGCTCAGATAATGGAAATTTTCATTTCAAGGTACTGTTAAAGTAACCTGCAGATTGCCATCTTTGGCATGATTTTTTAACCAAAAATGGGTTCACTTCCAAACTTAGTATGCTGCTAGCATAGGCCTCATCTTCTTTCACTATTAATGAAGCTGATTTCATGCATCTGATTGTCTTCTTGGCATGTTTTTTTTGATATTAAATGGGTTTACTGTGAACTGAGGATGCTATAGCTACGTATGCTAAAATCCTCCGGATATGCACAACAATTGGGTTTTAGATTTAGTTGGGCTCAAGAATTTATGCTAGCAACATATAAGCTCAGATAATGAAAATTTTCATTTTAAGGTACTGTTAAAGTAACCTGCAGATTACCATCTTTGGCATGATTTTTTAACCAAAAATGGGTTCACTTCCAAACTGAGTATGCTGCTAGCATAGGCCTCATCTTCTTTTACTGTTAATGATGCTGATTTCATGCATCTGATTGTCTTCTTGGCATGTTTTTTTGATATTAAATGGGTTCACTGTGAACTGAGGATGGTATAGCTGTATGCCAAAATCCTCCGGATATGCACAACAATTGGGTTTTAGATTTAGTTGGGCTAAAGAATTGGCAGAGCAACATATAAGCTCAGATAATGGAAATTTTCATTTTAAGGTACTGTTAAAGTAACCTGTTTGCTAAATAATTGGCATGATTTTTTAACCAAAAATGGGTTCACTTCCAAACTTAGTATGCTGCTAGCATAGGCCTCATCTTCTTTCACTGTTAATGAAGCTGATTTCATGCATCTGATTGTCTTCTTGGCATGTTTTTTTGATATTAAATGGGTGCACTGTGAACTGAGGATGCTATAGGTACGTATGCCAAATCCTCCGGATATGCACAACAATTGGGTTTTAGATTTAGTTGGGCTAAAGAATTGGTAGAGCAACATATAAGCTCAGATAATGGAAATTTTCATTTTAAGGTACTGTTAAAGTAACCTGTTTGCTAAATAATTGGCATGATTTTTTAACCAAAAATGGGTTCACTTCCAAACTGAGTATGCTGCTAGCATAGGCCTCATCTTCTTTCACTGTTAATGAAGCTGATTTCATGCATCTGATTGTCTTCTTGGCATGTTTTTTTGATATTAAATGGGTTCACTGTGAACTGAGGATGCTATAGGTACGTATGGCAAAATCCTCCGGATATGCACAACAATTGGGTTTTAGATTTAGTTGGGCTCAAGAATTAGTGGAGCAACATATAAGCTCAGATAATGGAAATTTTCATTTTAAGGTACTGTTAAAGTAACCTGTTTGCCATCTTTGGCATGATTTTTTAACCAAAAATGGGTTCACTTCCAAACTGAGTATGCTGCTAGCATCCCCATCTTCTTTTACTGCTAATGAAGCTTATTTCATTAAGATCCAGGATGGCAAATTTTGATTGGGCTGTGACTGGATTGTTCAGTGGCTGTTGTCTATGTTCTTAGTTGGGCTGTGATTAGAACGAGAGGGCTCGAGTGGAGATCTGGAAACCCATTTAGAGACATCTTGTTCATAATAATTTATTATTATTGTTGTTCTTGTCGCTCTTGCTGTTGTTGCTGATGTCTCTTTGTGTTCGTGTGCTGAAGGGAAACAAGGGAGGAGAGAGAGATGAGGAAAATACCGCTATGTTAGCCTGGTGTATCCAAAGTCTCTACCATTCTTCTTTCTGTTTCCATTTCTGGCTTCTATATTTGGTTTCCTTCCACGATGACAGTTCCCTAAAAATACACTTGATATGAGCCCTATCTTATTTTTCTTATTTTTCTTATATTTGGTTTCCGTCCACGATGACAGTTTCATGGATTGTCTGAACAATCCATGAAAGACATGCTTAGATACTGAATTTTCATTTGTTTTACTGTTTTAGATAGTGGATATTCCCAATCAAAGGAGAATATAGAGTTTTCAAGTTAGATACTGAATTTTCATTTGTTTTGTTATTTTAAATATATTTAAAAAACAAAATTAAATACCGGATTTTTAGCATTGCAATGCAATTATTTTACCTCTCTATATATCATCAACAATTCCATTTGCAATTGGCACTTTGATCTTATAGTTTAAGATACAGTTAGATTTTTTTGCAAGTTCAAAAAATATGTATATTCTGTATTGTGGTCTACTGTTGAATTAAACTATTGTTTTTTTTTTCACAGAGCGGTCGCCCAGATGAAGAAAATTCTGATGATCAGAACTGAAGCTCCTCGACGGGTATGAATCCGTGGTCCTCCTTGCTGTTCTTGTGTCCTTGCTGTGTGATTGTTGTTCTTATGTCCTCCTTGCTGTTATGTCAGACTGTTTTTTTATGAGAGTTATGTCAGACTGTTAATTTGGGATATTTGAGATATTTGTCAGACCTAAGATATTTGGGATGTTCGTCGCTATATTAATTTGTTAATTATGACACTGTTAATTTCGCGGTGAATTTGGTTGTGATTATGACACTGTTAATTAGTTTGTTGAGATATTTGGGATATGACACGTGTGAAACTTTATTATTCTTGTGTTTGGTTGTGATTTGCGCATTAATATGCAACGAAATTGGTTGAATCAGTTGTGAATTAGTTTACAGGTTTTGTAAATGAAACTGCGAATTGAAATCGAACGGAAAACCAGAGAAAGGAAAACAAACGGGCATAGCTAGACCGGCGTTTTATAAAACGCCGGTCTATCTATTGAATTAGTTGCAGTGTGCGATATACCGGCGTTCACACAAACGCCGGTGTATGCCGTCAGCTATAACGGTACCATAACTACACTGGCGTTTTCGATCACGCCGGTGCTTGTAAGTAGGGAAAATCGGACACTCATAAACGCACATACATCGGTGGTCGCTGACCACCGGTATACGTTCATTATACACCGGCGTTTATAGAAATGCCGGTGAATTGATAAACACTGGCGGTTTACGACCGCCGGTGAATGTATATTGGGGGTAAAAGAACGGCACTCAGAGACCCCCATACACCGGCATTTTCCGGCCGCCGGTGTAGTTATCACATTTACCGGCGTCCACTAAAACCGCCGGTGTAGACCCCTTCCTTTCCGCGACGCTCGCTTCGGCGGCATTTGGATCGGCGCTATTATAAACGCCGGTGAAAGTTTCACCGGCGTAAAAAAATGCCGGTAAAGACGTAAAAAAAACGCCGGGAAATCGACTTTCTTTTGTAGTGCCTATCTTATTACATTTGAAACAAGTAGGAGGTTCATTAGTATCCTTTAATCTTGAATTAAATTTACCTTTGCGAAGTATTTTTTTGAATTTCCTTGTGAACATAGCCATTTCTTCTTCATCATCTTCATCATCTTCTGATTCAGAAATAGCCTTAAAAGCAAGAGTTTTCTTCTTAGCTTGTTGCGGTTCTAAGTCCATCTTGCGCTCCTCCAATTGTACTTCAAAAGCCATTAGATTTTCAACAAAATTATCAAGCGAAAGTTGTGTTAAATCATTGGCTTCTTTAATTGCGGTAGTCTTTTTTTCCCATTCAGGGGTAAGAGCACGAAGAACCTTTCTCACCATCTCCGCTTGAGTATATGTTTTGCCAAGATCCACAACGGAGTTTGTGATGTCAGTAAATCTTGTTATCATCTCCGATACGCTTTCATTCTCCTTCATTCGAAACATCTTGAACCTGTGAACAAGAACAAATTTTTTAGATTTCTTGACCTTATTTGTGTCTTCATGTGTTACCTCAAGAGTATGCCATATTTGGTGTAGCTCCCCGAATTCCTAACATAAGAACTCGTGACACTCTCTAGGATCTTTCTTCAAATGAGTCACAACACAACAAAAATCACAGGAAATTAAAAATTTTTATTACATCAAATTGTTATTACAATGTCCATGATTTACAACAATTACAAATTAATTGTTACAACAAGAATGTACAATAAATTTGGACAGTAACTTTCACTTGGATTCTTTCCCCTGCTAGAGCTTTCCTGCGATCCTAAGTCGGCAATCCTGCACTGATAACCGTGGGCACGTCAGTTGATTACAACTGACGAAAATGCTATATTCAGTTATCCTCTCTACGCCATAATATAACGATTTCAACATCAACAATCACAAATAATATTTGATATGAAGAAAAAGGTGGTCGGTGTATGACATGACCTAATCTAATGCACACATGCTCCTAAAGCTAATGCACACTCAGTTGAAAGATATGCATCCCATACTACACACTCCCCATCCAAATGACGTTCTTTAGTTTGATAGGGCTCGATCCCCTGCTATTCATCCTACTCTTGTGCTCTCTCCTATTTCTGATTCCAGTGATGGTGAGGCTGCAGTCATCTGGCTTACCTGTCACTGCTGTCATTAGTGGTGTCCAATCCTCATATTTTATCCACTATGCCCGGGATCCCAGTCGTAGGCTTACCCTGCCTGACTGTAATTAAATCGTCTTACCCGATATGTTGCTGTATCTACGTCTCCCCGGACCTCACCAAAAGCTGATATATGGAGACAAAGGCTCTCCGCGAGTGACTAGAGCAATTCCCAATAGTCTAGCTCACCGGGATATCGTCTAATCCGTCTGTCCACATTGATCAACAAAGGACCTGACGGATATAGGGTTTCCCCAACTCCGCTACACTCGTCCTTACACTAGAACAGAACTTGCAGTCGAGACGACGTCAACACTCCAAACCTTCTCAAAGGTTGTTACGGATCATAAAGGCATTATTGCCGAGACAGCGGAGCCCCCCACAGAGTTTTCTCGACTCCCCAGAGCAGCTCGGGGTCCCTGTCTGCATTAAACGAACCTAGGATTCGGTCGGGCCTGATGACGCCATGAGTCCCCCTGACAAGCGAACACCCTCACTAGTGCCTGTCCTTACATTCAACCAAGACTCGATCTAGTCCTACCAAAGTATCCATGCTACCCCACTCCAAGATTAAAGATAAGGTTAATTACACGATTACTAGTATTTCTTTTATCAACCGATTACTAAAAGCCATCACTCTAGCCAAACTCTAATTCTCTTTAATTTTCTTATTAGAAGTATGAACCTCTAGGCGAGCTATCTCATATTACCCATTCCCTTAGTTAGGCAGTCTATCTACTATATCCAATCGCTAACTCGGTAATCAACTTGGCTTGCTATGAACAACTAGTTAAGTTCTACTCGTAGACTTTTTCTAGTTAGTCACCTTTATCATTAATGGATCTCAACCCATCCCACACTAGGACTCAACTAGCCCTCAAGTCCGGCCCAAGGGTTGACTCGCTCTGGCCCACACTTGGCACGAACCAATGACGAATCAACCCCGTCGATCGCCGCAACCACCATCTACACTTGGAGTTAGTCCGACCAACACGTAGCTCCCTCTAAACTTAACGCTCCACGGTCCTTGATAAGTGGTAGCTCCAAACACAACCATGGAATCCATCCATGCATGGCGAGTATGTCGGCACACGAGTCGTCTCCTCCAACGCGTTCGATGCGACACGAGTCCTATTCTACCCGTTTAGGTTTGTCAACAAGACTTGTCATAGAGTCTCAACACTCAACCAACGTACCCCAACAAGGTACACCACACTTGTAACGCCCCTGCCTCAAGCTCAGACAATTTTATAAAATTTATAAGACAAATTAGATACTATGTAGTACAACTGTAATGCCCTGATTTTTCATTTAATGAAAAATTATTTATTTTGCACGTAGTGTGCACGTGCAATATTTTTGGTTGAATTAAATGTTATGATTATTTTCATTATGATGAGTATGGATTTTTAAATATGTGCTTTTAAATTATTTTCACAAAGCTTTCTTTCAATTAGACAAAAAGCCATTTCTTTTAAAAGCCCAAAGTTAATTTAATTTATTATTTAGTAATAATTATTTTGGCCCATTAAATTAGAGCCCATTAGTTAATCTATTTTTTAAGTATGACTTGTAATGTAGAATACAAAAATTAAAGTTTATTTTTGTATAAAATAAAATGTACAATTTTTGGACCTAGTTGCATGCACGTGCACTACACGTACACGTGCAATATGCACTCCTATGATGGCCGGTTTTGATCTTGTTAGGAGGGAAACCAAAAATTTGAGTGGAGATCATGCTTGGTGGTTACTTGGTTGTGGGTAGTTAATATAACTCCTACTTTCATCTTAGCCCTCCATCTTATAACCAATTACTTGATCCTAGCCCTCCATTCCATCAAGATTTTAGTATAAATACCCCCTCCATGGCTAGTTATTCTTGTGCTTATTACTTTCTACAAACCTATAGTCTAAATTATATTATCTAGTAGTGATTGTGTGAGTTGAAAGATTGAGTTGTGTGTGGGGGTGTGCTTGCAACAAAGAGGGAGAGGCCGGTTTTGATCAAGAAGGGGAGCTCGGTTTTGGTGCTTTTGGAGGCTCGAGTGCGCGCTTTAAGGAGGAGCATTTCGTTGCAAGGACATTCGTCTAGAGATTGCTAGTTGTATTTTTCTCTCCATACAAGGTGGGTAAATTTTCTATATTCTAATTAGGGATGCATGCTAGATTAAATTGAATGGATGAGGCATGAAAAATATTAATAAGAGTACACTCTAATGGGAAAATTGACCTATGAATTGATTGGAATGTGGGTGTGCAATTGTATGTGATTTGATTAGTAAAAATCTAAGTTTGTATGGATTAATTATACCCATGGATTGTTAAAGAAAGTCTCATTATCATCACAAATTATATACACAAAGTTAGTAGATTGGAAGTGCTACTTCATGTGACTAAATGGATCATTGTGTGATATTGAAATAAATGAATTAAGATATAGATTTGTATGTTTGGTAAAAGGTTAAAAACAGAGAATTAATCCTTAGTTTGCTAATAAAGGGATTAGTGGTATTATTTATTAATAAATGTCGAAATAAAGAATGTGGTAGTTATAATGTAGAAAATACGAACTAGCAAGAATTAGAGAACTGGAAATAACCTGTACAGTCGACCGGTAACGTGAACAGTCGACTGGTGTATTGAAATAAAGTATGTACAGTTTAGAATTCCATGAAACGATGTATTGTGATGTGATGTTCTCGCGTGTTAAATTGGGTTTAGTATTTCATCTCCGTAAGGAAATGAGGAGTAAATGAAAATGTATGTTAGCTTTTCTTTTTTAGAAAAGAAAACGCATTAGTTGTGTGAATTTTACACTTAATCGAAACTATGTTGTCAATGAACAGATAAGAAATTACATGTTTATGTTAGTATGAATATATTATAACGTGACAACACGATGTATGTAAATTGAGGAACAGGAGGGAAAACGATTCTTTAAGCTTGAGTTTTTTAACCTGTTCAGTCGACCGAATGCATATAGCAGTCGACTGTACTGAGCATGAAAAGTTGTATAGTTGAATTGCCCATAACAGCCGACTGATTCGGTTAACAGTCGACTTCTCCGTTATGACATTATAAACATGGAAAACTGCGGAACAGCCGACTGGCCATGTGCAGCAGTCGACTCTTCCGAGTAGTTATCGAAGAACTTTTTGACTGAACAAGTCGACTGGATGAGCTCCAAGTCGACTGTCCAGAGTACTTTTTGGTTTATCAGAAATCTTATAAATGGTTTATGATAAGTTTGTGAAAGTTATGGTAAATGATTGCTGGATGTAACAGTTAAGTAGATTTTTCTGTGTTACCCGAATTCTATACTTGAAATGAAGTGAGTCATTTATTTAATTTATGAAAGTTTATATGATTGTGGTACTATGAACATGAAAAGAAAATCTGTTGAGATTATGAAATTGAACTCATGAGTTAGAAATGCTCAGTATTGGAAATTGTGAATTGAAAATTGAAATAAAAAGAGTAGCTAAGTCTCCCCCGGCATTTGGAAATAAATGAAATGAAAATTGAAAAGAAAGACCAAGGTTGGTCATGTTTGAATGAATGAATAAGTCCGGTTTAGTGGAGAGGCTAACTCTAGAGCTTTGATTTTTGTTCATGATTTTGATAAAAACTAAGGATTAGTACATAGTGGAGACGTGATGAAAGTAGGAGAAAACACGGGTATGAGGGCCATCGGATTGGCGGTGTGAGAGTGATCCACAGGCTGCCTGCTTGATGCGTCAAGACATGGCGTGGGCACTACTCCAGAATTATCGTCCCGGTGGCGACGCTTATGGGATGTTTGGTGACTGCAAGAGGATCGTGTGCCATGAAGGAGGCTGAATTGCCACAGGCTGTCTTCACGATGCGTCGTGACATGACGTGGAATTTCCCTCCAGGATTTTCTGTACACGTGCTTGTACTCATAGATCATCTAAGATACCTACCGTAATTACAGTAGTAGATTAAGTCATAACGAGGGATTGAACCCTACAAAGATGAAGAACGATTAAGGGCTAGCCCTCGGACCTATGTAGTATGGGATGCATAGAATCCGAACAAGTGCGCATTAGTGTCATGTAACATAATTAACTGCATTAATGACTAAGTGCACAATCACAACACGACATCAATAGGGTAGTCCCTTTAGTTTGATATGTAACAAGTTTGTGTTTGCTAAATATGGAAAATAAGTTATACTAATTCCGACATAGAAAGAATGGCCGTGTATAATGTTTGTCGGTTGAATAAACTAACGTACCCACAGTCTTATATGCAGGTAAATGACATGATAAAGATGAAAGAGGAAAGGATGCTCAAAGATTACTCAATGTTGTTGTACATTTGTTTCATTAGTTTACTTCCACTGTGCAATGTAAATTGTAAATGTATTCATGTAAACTCTGATGTAAAGTGAAAAGTTCAAATTTTCTTGTAAAATTGTACTAAAGGAAGCGGAAAGATCCTGTAGAACATCTCGAATTCAGTGTATTTGGGATTCGGGGCGTTACAACAACTGCCCACCACAGACTTTTGATCATAGGATATATTATTTATATATTATTATTTTTTATATTCTTACTGATGTGGTACAATTTGTACTTACCTGTTCTCCTCTCTCCTGTGAGAAGCTCTTCACATATACCGGGTGGGCCCCCCCATGGCATAAGCCACGTCACCCATGTTCCTTGACCGAAGTCAAACAAGCAACATCAGCAACTCTATTTGGCTGTTGTTTCTTTTCCACAAGTGGGCCGGCACACCATATACCACATTTAATCCCCCATTTCATTACCATAATGTCATAATCTGATGCTTTTAATCTTTTTAATTCAAACACCCCATTTTCTATTCAACATATCATATATATATATATATATGAAATTACCGGGGTGTTACACACACCCCTCTCAGGCCAGGCATACATCTCACCCACACTCGGTATCGAAAGTCGGCCTTTAATACCATTTGTAACGCCCTTAAAGTCGGCCTTTAATACCATTTGTAAGGCCCACCACAGACTTTTGATCATAGGATATATTATTTATATATTATTATTTTTTATATTCTTACTGATGTGGTACAATTTGTACTTACCTGTTCTCCTCTCTCCTGTGAGAAGCTCTTCACATATACCGGGTGGGCCCCCCCATGGCATAAGCCACGTCACCCATGTTCCTTGACCGAAGTCAAACAAGCAACAGCAGCAACTCTATTTGGCTGTTGTTTCTTTTCCACGAGTGGGCCGCCACACCATATACCACATTTAATCCTAGCTCTAACAATTTTATACAATTTATAAGACAAATTAGATACTATATAGTACAACTGCCCACCACAGGCTGCCTCTCAAAAATTGTTAACCGATTAGGTGACTCTTGATCATAGGATATATTATTTATATATTATTATTTTTTATATTCTTACCGATGTGGTACAATTTGTACTTACCTGTTCTCCTCTCTCCCGTGAGAAGCTCTTCACATATACTGGGTGGCCCCCCTATGGCATAAGCCAGGTCACACTTGTTCCTTGACCGACCGAAGTCAAACAAGCAACAACAGCAACTCTATTTGGCTGTTGTTTCTTTTTCACGAGTGGGCCCCCACACCATATACCACATTTAATCCCATTTCATTACCATAATGCCATAACCTGATGCTTTTAATCTTTTTAATCCAAACACCCCATTTTCTATTCAACATATTTTATATATATATATATATATATATATATATATATTGAAATTACAGGGGCATTACAAATGCTCTGATACCACTCTGTAATGCTCCGATTTCCGGTGACTGGGAAACCGTGACATAAGCCAGAATCTTTTATTCAATTAGTCACAATACACAGAAAAACAAGAAAATTTAATACTTTTTATTCAACACAAATGTATTACAAGTCCGAAAAACTGCAATACATTACAACAGTGTTACAATAACACCTTTACAATCCTAAGTGTTATAACTTTCAACAATTTACATTAGAGTACAATGAATAAAGAACAACACTTGGTATTTCACTTGGATGCTTCCCAATAACAAATAAATTACAACATGTATTTCAGTGGAAACTTAAAATGAAATCGACTCCTTGCTTCTCTTACCTTGAGTCCATAAGTGATTATGCATATGAATCTAGTCCAAATAATATATAACAACCAAATAAACAAACAAAACAAACATGAGTTGAGAACCCCCACCTTTGAAGCGTATGGGAAGAAAATTGTATAAATTGTCTGAGCTAGGGGCAGGGACATTACAAATGGTATCAGAGTCGACTTTTGACACCGAGTGTGGGTAAGAGTGGGCGAGATGTATGCCTAAGATGGAGCTAACAGATGTACATATATGCCTGAGAGGGAGCGGGGTTGGGCCAGGTCGCCCGATAAATCTACAGAGGTGGGCTAGGAGACTGGACAACACGCAGAATCAGGGTACGGTGCAGCTAGCAGAATCAGGGTACTCCACTCCACATCGGCTAGAAAGAAGATCCTGCACTAGATTGTGCATGTCCCGTGCTCAGCGGGGACGTTGATTTCTGGGGGGGGGGGGGTGTCTAAGTCATAGTATGCTAACTTTGTAAATGAGTGTACATGAGTACACGGGATTCAAAGAGAAATGAAATAGAGTAAATCCCATATCGGATATAATATAGATTAAAATATAATATAAATAATAAATGCCAAGGATCAAGAGTCACCAATCCGGTTAACCACCTTTTGAGAGGCAGCCTGTGGTGGGCAGTTGTACTATATAGTATCTAATTTTGTCTTATAAATTGTATAAATTGTCTGAGCTAGGGGCAGGGGCATTACAAATGATATCAGAGCCGACTTTCAATACCGAGTGTGGGTAAGAGTGGGCGAGATGTATTCCTGAGATGGAGCTAGCAGATGTACGTCGGTACGTCGGATATGCCTGAGAGGGAGCGAGGTGGCAGCCTGAAATAGTGGACCACCCGTAGAATCAGGGTACTCCACACCACATCGGCTAGAAAGGAGATCCTGCACTAGATTGTGCATGCTCGTGCTCAGCGAGGACGCTGATTTCTGAAGGGGTGTGTGTAACACCCCGTAGTTTCAAAAATATATAACACATATATAAATATATAAATGTCGATATATACTAAAAAGTTGGCTGCTATTGTAATTTAAGCATGGTTTGTATGGTTTGATATATGCATGGTTGGTAATTTAATTGAAGATGAATATATGGAGATGGTGGGGGCCCACGACAGATGAATGCAAATGCTTTGCTGCCTTCAATTGACGATGACGTCATTGCTACGGCCCCCACCCACCTGTGTGCTTCTCTCAACAGAGAGAGAACAGATGTGTTGTGAAAGAAAATACTCCCATATCGTTAAATGATTAAAATAAAAATATTACTAAATACTAAAAGCCTATGATCAAGAGTCACCTAATCGGTTGACCAACTTTTGAGAGGCAGCCTGTGGTGGGCAGTTGTACTACATAGTATCTAATTTGTATTCTAAATTGTATAAATTGTCATAGCTAGGGGCAGGGGCATCACAAATGTTATCAGAGCCCACTTTCGACACCGAGTGTGGGTAAGAGTGGGCGAGATGTATGCGTGAGATGGAGCTAGCAGATGTACAGGTATGCCTGAGAGGGAGCGGGGTTGGGCCAAGTTGCCCGGTAAATCCACAGAGGTGGGCTAGGGGACTGGACAACACGTAGAATCAGGGTATGATGCAGCTAGCAGAATCAGGGTACTCCACTCCACATCGGCTAGAAAGGAGATCCTGTACTAGATTGTGCATGCCTCGTGCTTAGTGAGGATGCTGGATGCTGATTTCTGAAGGGGGGTGTCTAAGTCAGAGTATGCTGATTTTGTAAATGAGTGTACATGAGTACATGGGATTGAAAGAGAAATGAAATAAAGTAAATCCCATATCGTATATAATATAGATTAAAATATAATATAAATAATAAATGCCAAGGATCAAGAGTCACCAATCCGGTTAACCACCATTTGAGAGGAAGCCTATGGTGGGCAGTTGTACTATATAGTATCTAATTTGTCTTATAAATTGTATAAATTTTCTGAGCTAGGGGTAGGGGCGTTACAAATGGTAACAGAGCCAACTTTCGACACCGAGTGTGGGTAAGAGTGGGCGAGATGTATGCCTGAGATGGAGCTAGCAGATGTACGTCGGTACGTCGGGTATGCCTGAGTGGGAGCAAGGTGGCGGCCTGAAATAGTGGACCATCCGCAGAATCAGGGTACTCCACTCCACATCGGCTTGAAAGGAGATCCTACACTAGATTGTGCATGCTCGTGCTCAGCGAGGACACTGATTTCTGAAGGGGGGGTGTGTGTAACACCTCGTAGTTTTCAAAAATAATATATATATATATATATATATATATATATATATATATATATATATATATATAAATGTTGATATATATTAAAAAGTTGGCTGCTATTGTAATTTATGCATGGTTTGTATGGTTTGGTATATGCATGGTTGGTAATTTAATTGAAGATGAATATATGGAGATGGTGGGGGCCCACGGCAGATGAATGCAAATGCTTTGCTGCCTTTAATTGATGATGACATCATTGCTACGGCCCCCACCTGCCTGTGTGCTTCTCTCAACATAGAGAGAACAAATGTGTTGTGAAAGAAAATAGTCCCATATCGTTAAATGATTAAAATAAAAATATTAATAAATACTAAAAGCCTATGATCAAGAGTCACCTAATCGGTTAACCAACTTTTGAGAGGGAGCCTGTGGTGGAAAGTTGTACAACATAGTATCTAATTTGTATTCTAAATTGTATAAATTGTCTGAGCTAGGGGAAGGGGCGTTACAAATGGTATCAGAGCTGACTTTCGACACATGGGGGCCCACAGCAGATGAATGCAAATGCTTTGTTGCCTTCAATTGACGATGACGTCATCGCTATGGCCCCCACCCGCCTGTGTGCTTCTCTCAACAGAGAGAGAACAGATGTGTTGTGAAAGAAAATAGTCCCATATCGTTAAATGATTAAAATAAAAATATTAATAAATACTAAAAGCCTCTGATCAAGAGTCACCTAATCGGTTAACCAACTTTTGAGAGGCACCCTGTGGTGGGCAGTTGTACTACATAATATCTAATTTGTATTCTAAATTGTATAAATTGTCTGAGCTAGGGGCAGAGGTGTTACAAATGGTATCAGAGCCGACTTTCAACACCGAGTGTGGGTAAGAGTGGGCGAGATGTATGCTTGAGATAGAGCTAACAGATGTACAGGTATGCCTGAGAGGGAGCGGGGTTGGGCTAGGTCGCCCGGTAAATCCACAGAGGTGGACTAGGGGACTGGACAACACGCAGAATCAGGGTACTCCACTCCACATGAGTGTTGGTAAGAGTGGGCAAGATATATGCCTGAGTTGGAGCTAGCAGATATACGTCGGTACGTCGGGTATGCCTGAGAGGGAGCGAGGTGGCGGCCTGAAATAGTGGACCACCCGTGCTCAGCGAGGACGCTGATTTCTGAAGGGGGGTGTGTGTAACACCCCGTAGTTTTCAAAAATGTATAATATATATAAAAATTTATAAATGTTGATATATATTAAAAAGTTGGCTGTTGTTGTAATTTATTCATGGTTTGTATGGTTTGATATATGCATGGTTGGTAATTTAATTGAAGATGAATATATGGAGATGGTGGGGGCCCACGGCAGATGAATGCAAATGCTTTGTTGCCTTCAATTGACGATGACGTCATCGCTATGGCCCCCACCCGCATGTGTGCTTCTCTCAACAGAGAGAGAACAGATGTGTTGTGAAAGAAAATAGTCCCATATCGTTAAATGATTAAAATAAAAATATTAATAAATACTAAAAGCCTATGATCAAGAGTCACCTAATCGGTTAACCAACTTTTGAGAGGCAGCCTGTGGTGGGTAGTTGTACTACATAGTATCTAATTTGTATTCTAAATTGTATAAATTGTCTGAGCTAGGGGCAGGGGCGTTACAAATGGTATTAGAGCCGACTTTCGACACCGAGTCTGGGTAAGAGTGGTCGAGATGTATGCCTGAGATGGAGCTAGCAGATGTACAGGTATGCCTGAGAGGGAGCGGGGTTGGGCCAGGTCGCCCGGTAAATCCACAGAGGTGGGCTAAGGGACTGGACAACACGCAGAATCAGGGTACGGTGCAGCTAGCAGAATCAGGGTACTCCACATCGGCTAGAAATGAGATCCTGTACTAGACTGTACATGCCCCGTGCTCAGCGAGGACGCTGATTTCTGAAGGGGGTGTGTGTAAGTTAGAGTATGCTGACTTTGTAAATGAGTGTACATGAGTACACAGGATTCGAAGAGAAATGAAATAAAGTAAATCCCATATCGGATATAATATAGATTAAAATATAATATAAATAATAAATGCCAAGGATCAAGGGTCACCAATCTAGTTAACCACCTTTTGAGAGGCAGCCTGTAGTGGGCAGTTGTACTATATAGTATCTAATTTGTCTTATAAATTGTATACATTGTCTCAGCTAGGGGCAGGGGCGTTACAACACTAGGAGTAAGTCCTAGCCCATGAATACTCAAAAAGGGGTTCTAAGAGCCCTAAAAATGACAATTTAAGATTCCAAACAGCAAGCACACACTTGGTGTTTATGCCAAAATGGAGTCATTCCCGGCCTTATCTGAAAATCGCGATTGGGCGCTCCCCATGCTTCTACTCAAAGTGGACAGCAAGTACAAGCACACAATGGGCATGAATTTTATCCCAAAGTGGTCTACAACAATACCCAACATCCAATATAATTTTCACTTCAAAACATTGAACAATGTTACCTATATTGGGGTCTATAAGCAACTATGGGCTACTCTTGGCAAGAAACTTTAGATCACTTAAGTCTTAACTCATATTCACACTTATAACATGATTCTTGACCTCAAATAGCAACTCTAAGCTAGTAAAGTACAAGTTCAAACTCATCTTCACGAACATGGTGCAAACCAATGAGCTCTATGTTTCACTGTGTTTCTGTCGTCACTTGCAAAAATCATATAAAATCGAATACTTATCCAAATCAGGATTTATTGGTCATTCCAGAAAGGTCTATGTGTCTACTAAAAGTTCCTAGTTATAAAGCTCTTCAGATAAGGCCGTTTAGATGCTCTTATGGGTCCATCTTTAACAAGTATACAGACGTCCAGAAGAGCAGATTAGTTGAACACAATCATGGGATAAAAATTCATTTAAAATAGCATATGGTGTCAGATCATCATGAAATTTTAGAATCTAGTTCCCGACACATGATGTTACAACACTCCCAAAAATCATGTGATTCTACAAAGTAGATTTCCAATTATGTCCTTTTGAATCTCATCCAAAAACAGGGTAGTAACAACAGCAGTTCTGTTTACTAAAATATCTAGCTCAGTTTGCATGATTTTATTAACACAGGTACAGTGGTCCAAATCTCATGAAATTTGAAACATAGGTCTTAGATACCTCCAAAATGACATACTAAAATTTCAGATAATTCCTATAAGTATGCAGTGAGATACAAGTCATTCTTTCCACAATTGTAACAGTAAAAACTGTTTTTTTTATTCTGATCAGCATGCAAGTTCGTAATTTTATTTTAATAGAAGGAAAAATAAAAAAAATCTGTAAAATTTACTGAAGGTGTACGACACCTATATGACCATCCTCTAAAAATTTTAGATCAAAATACCAAGTAGTGTTCAAACAATGAGCTACGGACTGACAACAAAAATTCAGTTTTTTAACAGGATTTTCTGGTTTGGATTACTTAACACAAAACGAGTTGGTTAGGTTCATTCTTAGGGCATTCATGTCATTTTTCAGTCATCACAAACACCATTCAACCATAAAACAAACATAAGGTTAGAAACACCCATCTTGATGAGTTTGATGGAAGGGAGAGATCCTACAAGCTCCTAGCTCCTTGATTTTCCTTCTTGCTCCTTGGTTCCTCCTCCTTGGCTTCTCTTCTTCTCCTTGGCTTCTCTCCTTCCAAATTAGTAGCAAGGGTGTAGAGGGTAAGGTTTAGAGGTGTAGAAGATGGCTTAATTGTAGGGAAAGATGAGAAATGGAGCTTGGAAGAGATGAGGGTGTATTAATAGAGGATGGGGAATGAATGTCGATGGACTTTTGAGAGGGGGGGGGGGGGAGAAAGTGAGAGGGCTGTATTGGGGGAGAATGGAGGTGGAGTGTAGGAGTAGAGAAGAACTCATCATGAGTCAAATTTGAGTTCAAAAAGCCCTAACCCTAGTTCTCTTTTCCTACTTCTTTTCCCTCTCAAAGCTTGGCCGGATTTGGACTTGTGCATGTGTACAAGTCTTTTTTTGTTACATGCCATGGTACACTACAAGTGTTGAGTTGAACTAGGATTAACTCGGGTTTAATAGAGTCTAGTTGAAGCTTATGAGTTAATTCCATACTAAAAGCTTCAAAAGAGAAAAGTAAATAAATAACTATAGCATTTTAGTGTTTATCAAAACATACATATATTCATATGAAAATCTGGGTTGTTACATTTGGAATGCCGTTGTTGCGGCTGACACACGGTTGAATTCTTCTTTGGTAAGTGCACAAAAGAGAGCAATCATCGCATTTGCATTGTTCATGGTATCACTCTTCATATCGTCATTCCATTGAGCATAGGAAAGATTAGGCAACGTATACTCCGTCTCGGTCATGTTCCAAATCTCATAGTTGATGGATTGTAAGTAAATCTTCATTCTACATTTCCAGTATTTGTAGTTTGTTCTATCAAAGAGAGGCGGCCTTTGTGTAGATTGACCTTCGTGGTATTGAATTGCATTTGAATAAGAAGTAGATGTCATTGCGATTAACTAGGCTCTGATACCAAGTGTTGGATCCTGTATGCAAGGCAGATAACACTATAGGGGGGGGGGGAGGGGAGGGTGAATAGTGTTATTAAAAATTATTAAAAATTATTCAACTTCATACACCTGTTAAGTCAACTGGGACAAAAAAAACAGTCGACTGAATCGACAGATAAAAAAGAGACTTGATCAAATTGAAGAACAACTAGTCTGTAAGTCGACTTAATAGGACTACCAGTCGACTGATCAGACACAAACAAAAATAAAATGCAGCAAAGTTAAATTTACAAGTTAGAAAGATCAAACCATAGAGAATCAGCAATGCTAACACAGTGATATATCCTGGTTCGGTCTTCCCAACCTACGTCCAGTTCCCAAGAAACCCATTTGAGATTTTTCACTATTCTTGAAAAGATTTACAAAAATATCCTACGAACTTTGGCAACAACTATGTCAAACTCGTAGACCTCTCTCACCACTAGAGAGAGCAAAACACCACTCTAAAACTTAGAGTGAACACTGACTCTACAACAAGAGCTTTTCTCTCCAACGGAGAGGACCATTCTCACAACCCGAGAGGGAACAACAAAGAATTCAAAAATTACAACACCTGGAGCCTTAATTTTTGAATGTGCTTTTTGTATTAAGGTTATAGGTCAACTTCTAATCGCAGTCTTGAAGGAGATTAGAGAACAAAGTCCAAGAGAGTGAGAGTTCTTTGAAAACTTTGAGTTCTTTTTCACAAAGACTTGTTTAATACAATAGGTAACATTTTCCAAGTGAAATCTAGACTCTATTTATAGAGTAGACACTCCAGAGTCGTTGGAAAACAGTTAGCCAACTGCCATCAAACGGCAGAAAAGATTTAAATTTGAAAACCAAATTTAAATACTCAGAAAACTGTCAAAGCTGCTTGAATAGTTGACTGGGTTGCCAAAGGATTCGATTGGTCAGAGCTTAAGTAAGTTCAGATTGTTTCATACTTGAACAGTTGACTGTTTAGCAACGTAAGTCGATTGGTACTTGATAGCTGAACTCATACAAGCTTGAATTTGACATTTTTGATTTTTAATAAACTTTATTTTAGTCCTAGGGGATGTGTGTGTGTGTGCCTCAAGGATATTATAAGATTTCTAAGCAAACATATCAAAGATTACAATTTTGTACATCAATTTACATAGACACTCTTTTGTTCTTGAGCTGATCACTTTGAAAATATTTGAAGCTTTGAGTGACACTTGTCTTGTAGCTTGATCTTGAACCTTGAAAGCTTTGGGTACACACTGTAAGAGACATGTTGAATAGAATATATGTGTATCATCAAAATCAAGAATCTACAAACCACCCCGAGGCTCCATCAGTTTTGCTGTCGTCGACCACTCGAAGGCCTTGTCTTCATCTTTGACACTTTCCTCGAACACCGGTAATCTCTTTCCACTCCTCTAATATTTGTGATACTGCTTATCATCTCTAGAGTATTATCTGGATTTACTGTTGTCTGTGAAGCATGAGCACTCAAAAACAGGCCCCGTACCCATACCGGCAACACGGGCACTCAAAAAATTAAGGTTGGGGTACGCTCGGGTGCGTCTGGGTGTGCTTTTTCAGTATTTAAAAAAAAAAAGAAAAAAAAAACGCCCCCTTTCCCCAAACCCTAATCTCGTCTCATTTCCAAACCAGCCTCTCTCTCTCTCTCTCTTTCTTTCTCTCTCTCTCTCTCCCTCCCCTCTCCCCCAAGCCCCAACTGACCAGACGTAATCGATCTCTCTCTATCCCCTAATCGGCCACTCTCTCTCTCCCCAAGCCCCAATTGACCAGTCACAAACGATCTCTCTCTCCCTTAATTAGCCACTCTCTCTTCCCCAAGCCCCAATCGAACAGTTATCGTGCGCCTCTTTACCACCGTCACCGTGCACCTCTCTCTCTGCCGCCGTCGCCATGCGCCTCTCCCTCTACCGCCGTCGCTGTGCGCCTCCTCCTCTCTCTCTACCACAGTACCAAGGTTTGATTTTGTTCTTCAATTCTTCCTGTATACAAATTAGATGAGAAATTGAGAATAAATTAGATTGAGAAGTATGAAATATTGATTCAATTGTTAGTCTGTAATTGTTCTTCACTTCTTCACTGAGAAGTATGAACTTGAAGTATAAATTAGATTTTGTTCTTCACTTCTTCACTGTAAGTCTGTTATTTTAGTGTTAATAGTTAGTTTGTAGTGTTAATTCTAATTGTTAGTGTTAATAGTTAATAGTTAGTTCACTGCCTAGTGAATATTTGCTAATTCTAATTCTAATTGTTAGTGTTAATAGTTAGTTCACTATTATTTTAGTGTTAATCGTTAGTTTTTAGTTTTAGTGTTAGTTTTTAATGTTATTTTAATGTTAATAGTTAGTTTTTAGTGTTAAATGTTTAAAGAGTTAATAGTTCACTAACAGTTACTCAATTAGTTAATTCTAATTGTTAGTTTTTTGTTATAAATTGTAATACTTTTCCATTTGCATGATAGATTTTCTTTGAGAATGACCTTTGTGGGTGCGAGTAATGCACCTCCGAATGAGGAAGATCCCAACAATCCTCTATGGAAATATTTCACAAAGTTAGGAAAGGAGCCGGGTGGGGGTGGAAATGTGAGGTGGGAATGCAGTTTTTGTAAAAAGAGTTATAGTAGTTCATACATAAAGGTTAGAGGTCATTAGTTAAAGATACAAGCGCATGAAATCGGTGCAAGCAATAAGGTTAAGATGAATGAGTTTGTTGAAATGCAAAATGCGGATGAACAATCGATGGTTAAAATAGCTCAAAGAGCTCCAAGGAGAGTGTCATTGCCCCCGTCATCTTCTAGTGGTTCGGTGAGTGCCTCTAATATGCTTGTTGCCGGTAGCTTAGATTTGAAGAGGAGAAAGACAAATATTAGTGGCCCAAGTAGTGCAATCGGAAAGACCTTTAACACTGCGGCCCGAGATCAATTGCATGGAGAAATTGCACGAATGTTTTATACGGGAGGGTTGTCATTTAACCTAGCAAGGAATCCATACTATGCAAGTTCGTATACTTTTTCTGCCAACAATGCACTAGCGAGTTATATTCCACCAAGGTACAATATGTTGAGGACAACTCTCTTACAAAGAGAGAGAGCTAATGTTGAGAGGTTGTTGCAACCGATTAGAGACACGTGGAAGTAGAAAGGAGTGAGCATTGTTAGTGATGGATGGAGTGACTCACAAAGGAGGCCTCTTATCAATTTAATGGCCTACGTATCTAAAGATGATAGATTGTTCGGGAGAAGTGAAGGATAAATTCGTCATTGCCAAATTGTTGAAGGAGGTCATTATAGGGGTTGGGGATGAGAAAGTTTGTAACCCCCGTTCCCGATTATACAGATTCTCTTTCCTTTTCCGTATTCTTGTATTTCAATTTCTTCAATAAATTATTCTATTCTTTTGAAACCAACAAAGCCATTGTATCGTATTATTACTATTGCCTCTTTTAATTTCATGTGAAGCCCAACCAAGCCAATATTAGTATTACCATTATTATTTTATTCTTGAGCCCAACCATTGAAGCCCATCCTATTGTTGGATCTCTTTTGGATGCCCAAGATTAAACCCAAAACCAGCATTGGTGTACCCAAACCCGTTAACCCAACTCAATCCACTAACAAATCCTCCCCCCCCCCCCCCATCTACTTGTTGACCAGATCAACCCTCAATCTCTTTACATTCCCGGTAAGCCCACACCCTCACTACCTCATAACTACCCCATTATATCCCTATTATTAATTATCTATTACTTATATTATAATCTATTAAAACCACCCCATTGTCTCTCTCTTCCCCACTCTTTCTCTTACCCCGTCTCTCTCTACCCCCCCCCCCCCCCCCACATATCTCTCTTCCTCTATTCCGAAAGCGAAACAGAGCAAGCCCTTCGCCGCCCTGCTCGCGACCCAACATCTACTCCCCCGTCGAGCCACCTTGACGTTCCCTACCGCTGCTTCTTCGCCACCGCAACTAGTCAAAGTCGCAGCCCTCAAACCCATCTTCCTCGTCTTTGCCATTGCCGCCAACCTCCCGCTCCACCAAACGAAACCCATCCCCATCGTCCGCCATTACTCCGACCACCGCTCAACCTAGCCCTACCATCGACTGCCTTGTCTACCCCAGCGAACACCACTTCCATCATCTCCTCGGCTTGCCGTCCAGACCCCGTCGAGCACCATCGCCTCCCACAGTCGACCTCCTGCCTCGCCGATCACCGTTTCTTATGCCTCGTCGACCGCGCCCGAGCCCCGACTATTGCTGTGTTCCCCTGCCTGATGCTGCTGGCCACCCGATCACCCGAGCTCTCCTCTGTTTTGATTAGCCATCTCTAGTTGATCACCATCTTGCCATCGACATCAAAATCCATGCCCTTGTTCTTGATCTGTGCACCATCAATTTGATCCTAGCCGTTGATCATCTTCTTGATCTTGATCTCCATCCGCATCCGATCTCGATCATCAACTGTCCAGTCTCCTCTTGATCATCGCAATGGGATTCGACACTGTCGATCGTGATTATCACCCGATCATCGAGATCATCGCAATCGTCATCAAATCAGGAAAGTATCTTCTTGTACAACTCGTTTATCTAGTACAAATTTTTCCTTGAAAATACCGCAGGTAAAATTCTTGATCCGTTGCAAATTCAATTTCGATCGTATTGAAATCCATTGTTCCGTCAATTTCATATTCCCATATGATCACGAATACTTTATTGTCATATCCATTACACGAACACGATGATACACACATATGTACTCTTAGGATTATACAGGATGTAGTGCATGAATTGTTTTGCTAGTGATAGTAGTAGAGTGCTTTTATACTATTTATCCTGATTAAATTTTGTATACGCTATTGATCACAATTGGTTGTTATAAAACCCTGAAACTCTGCTGACTCGAACTAGTAATAGAATTTAGACCCAATAAATGACATTAAAACTTAGAACTTTGTGAATAGAAGTTGTTGCCCTTTGTGTCTAGTTTTCATAACACTTGACGGATCCGAATTTCGATATGTTATATGGAAGTTATCACACTTTTAGTACTGCTAACTTACAAATTACAGATTCTTAATTTTTGAACCTCTTAACATGTTTAATGGATTAAAAAGTTAGACTAATAGCGTAATTACACCCCAATAATTTCCAGTATGTTAATCAACATAATTAGGGTTCATATTATAATTTTTACAGAAATTTTTAATTAGATTTCTAATAGACTTCTTAAGATAAGAATATGATCTTAAGATTATGCCTGAACAGGAACCCTATAGAAAAACCCACAGAATTGACATAGCTGTTGTTACTGTATTTTGCATTGTAAATATGCGTTGAAATCGTCTAGATGTCTAGTTTCTAGAACTTCTTACGGTGCTACCGAAAATCCAGTTTTGGTGCAGCAACGTCTTGCTGTCCAAAACTGGTGTTGTGTTGTTTTTAATATTTATATGCGTGTTTTTACATCTTATGAGTTAGAACATGTTCTATACATAATTCCTTGATATTTCCTGATCATATCTTGATATCGTTCTCGTTGCATCATGATCATGTTTGATTGTAATAAAAGTAATAAGCTTGGGTATAAGGGAAAAGATTTAGTATTGGGCAATATAGAAGAACGTACTCGGACGGGAACTCGTGGTTTCCCGATGCAAGTTGCAAGTTTGAAAGTTACAGGATTAAATGTTTTACATTACAAATTTACACTCTACTTGTTTTACATTACAAGTTTGCACGTATCTCGATACAAGATACAATTTACATGTTTTTCCAAGTACGTGACCTATAGAATCCACCACTAAGTCTAAACACTCACTTCATTGCATGCATCAAACATGTTGTATGAGACGCATGATTGCTGCACTAGCTAAGTTAATAAACAATAATAGACTTAACATGATCCAATTACATGTTACATGTTCTTGTTGACATGTTTACCTTTTTACATGTCACTTGTTTCATGATGTCTTGTTCATGATCCTGTTTATATATTGTATTGTTTCCTATTATATGATACTTGATTCCTTGCTCATTTTCCTGCCTCTTGTTTTATTTGTGCTTGTCCCTCTAGCTTGTACTAATTGCGGCTTGTAACTTGCATTAACGGGCGTTTTCTTGTTTCTCTTGGTTTCTTCGTGTTAATATACTTGCAGGCATGGAAGAAGAATTACGAAAAGGTGTTGGCGAACAAGCATTTTAGATTCTGTTTAATTATCATGTTCTTTATTTCTGTTTACTGTTGCTACTCTATTGTATTCTAGGCTTGTTTGACCCGTAACTACTTTCTTATATTTCCAGCTGTTGGTTATGTTATGGACTATGTCATGAACTTTTGTTATCATATTGTGATTTTACTAGCCTGTGTGGTTTTATTGTAGTCTTGTTGTTGAGTTACATGTCCAACTTATGAATGATGTATTCGCATCATTCGCTGGGCCTCAGTCATGTGCTCGTGTTCTCGTATAACAGGAAGCGGGCGTGACAAGGTTTTTAGTGGTATCAGAGCCAGGTTTGACCCTAATCAGTTTGGGATTCAGCTAGGTTTACTCAAAAATATGTACACCACGTTGATCACATAAATAACAAATAACCAACTTATACATGGGTACTCACCAACTTGATGGTTTTGCAGGCGATGGCTCGTGAAGGCTCTTCGACTTCTCCACCAAGGGACGAACCATCAGAGAATGTCACCATTCTCCAGGCAATGCAACGAATGATGGAGCTACAACGAGAACACAATGAGCTGATGAGTGCTAGTATGGAAAGGGTCCAGGAGGACGCAGAGCTCACTCGACTGAGTCTGTTTTTGTACCAGCATCATGCCTTCGCTACCATGATTCAGACCTATAGGAGGAAGGATCCGACGTGTAACTATTGCCGCAAGATCGGTCACACAAGGATTGCTGGAAAGCCAACCACCTATGTCTTTCATGCGGAGCGAGTGACAACAAGATTCGGGATTGCCCAAAGAGAAGGAGAAGTGCACCAAATGGAGGATCAGCTTCCAGTGGAGGACAGGCTAGAGAATGTGGTCAGGCCCAAAACCCGATTGCCGAGGAAGCAGAGACTGCCAAAGATGCGATTGCAGGTATTTTGCTATTTTGTCGCATTTCAGTTCTTGTGTCATTATTCATCTGTACATGCATTCATCATCATCTGTTAACTCAATATTGAGTATCATAGTAGTTAATTCTTCACCACCATGTTCCCTTCAAATTCAAGTGATACCGCTCCTTCCATTTTCCCCTCTCCACATCCAGTTCTCTCATTGCTTATTTTGTCCATCTCTTCTACTCATCTTCACTCCTTGATTCCAAACTGGGAATACAATCATTCTTTCCTTAGCAATATTGTCTTTGATTTATGTGCTACACATTCTTTAATTTCCGCTTGTTTCGTCGATCGGCAATACTTGCCAATGACGAAGTCTTTCCGATCAGAGTGGCGCAGCAGAAGCGTGGTGGGCCCATAGCCCACATGTTCCCGTATTACCATGTCGCTTCTCCTTCATTGCATTATTTGCTTCCTTCCATCCCTTGCATTTATTCTCATCCGTTGACTCATTATTTGGTTTAATTCTTTCCTATCCATTCTCTCTTCGTTTCCAGTTCTACTTCTTCATCTTCTTGCTTCGTTATCCCATGAGTCTTGTGCCATTTCTTTCCTTCTGATACCATTTACTTCCTTCAATTTGTCATCATTCATTATTTAACATCAATCTGATCCATATTCTTTCCTATTCCGGTGCTGTCACCACTTCGTTTCCCCTCTTCTTAGTTTCCTACTCCTTAATCTTTTATGTTCTGCTTCGGTTATGTCCTATGTACCGTCTAAGCAAATTTTGGGGACGAAATTTTGTTTTAAGGTGGGTAGGATTCTAACCTCCATTCCTGATTATACGGATTCTCTTTCCTTTTCCGTATTCTTGTATTTCAATTTCTTCTATAAATTATTCTATTACTTTGACTATTTTATCGTATTATTACTATTGACTATTTTAATTTCGTGTGAAGCCCAACCCAAACAAAATTTATATTACCGTTATTATTTTATTCTTTAGCCCAACCATTGAAGCCCATCCTATTGTTGGATCTCTTTTGGATACCCAAGATTAAACACAAAACCCAAAACCCGTATTGGTGTACCCAAACCCGATAACCCAACTAAACCCACTAACCAATTCTCCCCCCTTATCTGCTTGTTGACCAGATCAACCCTCAATCTCTTCACATTCCCGTAACCCCACACCCCCACCTACCTCATATCTACCCCACTATATCCATATTATTAATTATCTATTAATTATGTTATAATCTATTAAAACCACCCCCTGTCTCTTTCTTCCCCACTCTATCTCTGACTCCGTTTCTCTCACCCTCTTCCCCACTCTTTCTCTCACCCCATCTCTCTCTTTATCTCTCCCCATCTCCCTCTTCCTCTGTTCCGAAAGTGAAACAGAGTAAGCCCTTCGTCGCCCTCCTTGAAACCCAACATCAACTCCCCCGTCGAACCACCTCGACGCTCCCTGTGCTGCTTCTTCGCCACCGCGACCAGTCAAAGTCGTAGCCATCGAACCCATCTTCCTCTTCTTTGCCATTGCCGCCAACCACCCGCTCGACAACCCCGAAACCCTTCCCTGTTGTCCTTCGTTGCTCTGACAACCGCTCCACCTAGCCCTACCATCGACTGCCCCGTCTATCCCAGCAAACACCACTTTCGTCATCTCTTCGGCTCGCCGTCCTGATCCCGTCGAGCACCATCACCTCCCTCAGTCGACCTCCTATCGCACCGACCGCCGTTGCCTGTGCCACGTCGACCTCGTCCGAGCCCCGACTGCCGCTGTGTTCCCCTACCTGACGCTGCCGGCCACCCGATCACCCGAGCCCTCCTCTGTTTTGATCAACCATCTCTAGTTGATCACCATCTTGCTACCAGCATCAAAATCCAAGCCCCTGTTCTTGATCTGTGCACCATCATGTTGATCATAGCCGTTGATCATCTTCTTAATCTTGATCTCCATCCACATCCGATCTCGATCATCAACCGTCCAGTCTCCTCTTGATCATCGCATCGGGATTCGGCACTGTCGATCGTGATCATCACCCGATCATCGAGATCATCGCAATCGTCATCAAATCAGGCAAGTATCTTCTTGTACAACTCGTTTATCTAGTACAAGCTTTTCCTTGAAAATACTGCAAGTAAACTTCTTGATTATCCTTTGCAAATTCAATTTCTATCGTATTGAAATCCATTGTTTCGTCAATTTCATATTCCCATATGATTGCGAATACTTTATTGTCATATGCATTACACGAACACGATGATACACACATATGTACTCTTAGGATTATACAGGATGTTGTGCATGAATTGTTTTCCCCTTGATAGTAGTAGAGTGATTTTATAATACTTTTATCCTGATTAAATTTTGTAAATGCTATTGATCACAATCGAGTATTACAAAACCCTGAAATGCTGCTGACTCGAACTTGTAATAGAATTTAGACCCAATAAATGACATTAAAACTTAGAACTTTGTGAATAGAAGTTTTAGCCCTTTGTGTCTAGTTTTCAGAATACTTGATGGATCCGAATTCTGATATGTTATGTGGATGTTATCACACTACTAGTATTGCTATCTTACAAATTACAGATTCTTAATTTTTGAACTTTTTAACATGTTTAATGGATTAAAAAGTTAGACTAATAATGTATTTACACCCCAATAATTTCCAGTATGTTAATCAACATGATTAGGGATCATATTATAATTTTTATAGAATTTTTTAATATAGACTTCTTAACACAAGAACTTGATCTTAAGATTCTGCCAAAATAGGAACCTGTAAAAAAACCACATAATTGACATAGCTGCTGTTACTGTATTTTACATTGTAAATATGTGTTAGAATCTTCCAAAAGTCTAGTTTCTAGAACTTCTGACAGTTTATGATTTGCTTTCCAGTATCAACGGGAAATCCAGTTTTGGTCTAGCAACGTCTTGTTGTCCAGAACTGGTGTTGTGTTGTTTTTAATATTTATATGCGTGTTTTTACATCTCATGAGTTAGAACATGTTCCATGCATAATTCCGTGATATTCCCTGGTCATATCTTGATATCGTTCTCGTTGCATCATGATTATCTTTGATTGTAATAAAAGTAACAAGATGGAGTATAAGGGGAAAGATTTAGTAGTGGGCAATATAGAAGAACGTACTCGGATGGGAACTCATGGTACCCGATGCAAGTTGCAAGTTTGCAAACTACAGGTTTACATGTTTCAGGTTACAAATTTACACTCTACATATTTCACAATAAAGTTTGCACGTATCTCAATACAAGATACAATTTACATGTTTTTCCCGAGTACGTGATCTATAGAATCCACCACTAAGTCTAAATGCTCACTTGATTGCGTGCATCAAACATGTGGTATGAGATGTATGATTGCCGCACTAGTTAAGTTAATAAACAATAATAGACTTAAGATTAACACGTGCACTTGCATGTTACATGTTCTTGTTGACTTGTTTATCTGTTTACATGTCACTTGTTTTATGATGTCTTGTTCATGATCCTGTTTATATATTGTATTGTCTCCTATTACATGATACTTGATTCCTTACTCTTTTTCTTGCTTCTTGATTTATTTGTGCTTGTCCCTCTAGCTTTTACTACTTACAGGCCCGGTCCGGGGGTAAGCCCAACAAGCCAATGGGTTTGGGCAACCCCCCATTAATGGGACAACAAAATTTAAAAAAAAAATTGATATATATAGTAAAATATGATTTGTTAAGGGCTTATGTGTAAAGGGTTTTTTTAAAATTCTCTTCTCTTTCTCTTTTCTTCCTGGTCATCTTTCTCTCTCTCTCTCTTTCTCTTTCTCTTTCTCTTTCTCCCATCCTGATCCAAAACCAGAACCCAATTCCTCCTCCGCTCCTCCACCGCCTCCGAATCTCCGACCATAGCTCCTTCTCCAACAAGTTTCCGATGGGCGACGACTCATTGTTTCCATCAAAACCCTAAACCTAACCGTAACCCTAATTGAAATCCTAATTCCTAAGTCCTTAATTTCCTTCCGTCATTCCTCTCCAGACTTGTAGTTGTAGGACCTGACACTCTATGGAGGATCTGGTAAGAATTATGATCAGATGTCACTAGTGCTCTAAAATTCGATGATTAAATTTTTTGCACCTATCAACGATCATCAATGAAAACAATGCAAAACTTAATTTTTTTAGTAAAAAAATCCAAAAATATATGGAAAGGTAAAAAGGCAAGAAATTTACAAGAAATATACCCGAGTTATTGACTTTTGGCAATTTTCCATTGAAATATTTTGAACATCAACTAGTTTTGTTTGATTCAATTCAGAGGATTCCAACTGTTTTTTTGGATGTGAACATGAATTTAGGATTTCACTACACCTTGGGGAAGTTTATATTCGATTTTATGAGCAATATAAGGCATTTTAAATTTGACTCTTTACTAGCGATTGACTTTTTAGTTTTGCAACCTATAACCAACCCTATCTGCTTTCTGTACAAGTCCTACGCTAATGTACAAGTGAATTCATTTAATTGTAAACGATTGTGTATCATAGAACATCCTGTGGTAAGATGTACAGTTTTATAACAAATATTATCTATATAACCATTTCCTACAAATCTTGTCAAATTGTAAGATACATATCTTGTTTATTGATAATAGTGGTTCTAACTATGGCATGCTTGATAACTGCACTTCCAGGAAAAGATAGATCTAATTTTGTGAAGAAATTAAAATTAAATACCAGATAAAACAAACCAGTAAGTTGGGACTTAGTAGAACTATAAGTGCTTACTAAGAGTGCATTTTTTCCCATCTTGAGGCAGTGAAAATAACAGGACAAGTTCCATGTTGTCAGTAATCAATTTTGATGTTGAGCTGAATGTTGGTGAAAAACAGTAGGAAGACACTCTGTTATAGGAGTGTCATTAGTTATGATGATAGATGCATATAGAGTTTGTTGTTGCGTACTCACCTAGTAATAAAACCTCGCTTTAACTTCAAACATGAATAGGTCATCTAAATGTTCCTTGTCTACTCATAGATCAAGCTCTTAAATCATTAAATGACTGATTTAAACAATTTGAGCTCCATAAAAACTTTTTGGATTTTTATTTAATGCAAAGTTCGTAAGTGTTAGTGAAGAGAAATTGAGGGAGCATTGCACTAAATTACAAAGCATTTTGGAACATGACCAACAATGTGATATTTATGGGAAAGAGTTATTTCAAGATCTTAGAGAACTAAAAAAAATATTGCCAAAGGAGATAAGCAAATCAATTGACATCCTTAACTTTATAAGATCTTATTGGGATGAAGGTGGTTTTCAAAGTGCATGGTTTGCTTATCGAATTTTGTTGACTATACAGGTTATGGTTGCCTCGGCGGAGAGGAGTTTTTCTAAGTTAAGGTTGATAAAAACTTACCTTTAGACTATCATGTCATAAGAAAGATTGAGTGGATTGGCTATGATCTCAATCGAAAATGAGTTTTTGGAGAAGCTTAAGTATGATGACTAAATTGAAGAATTTGCTTCAAGAAAGGCAAGGAGAAGCATGTTTCTTTGAACCAAATTGTAATCCGAATGTAATTTTAATTTTGCAAATGTAATCATATTAGTGAGATATTCTTAGAAATATTTTGTTTACAAATGTTGTTTCTTACTGTTTCTCATAGAAAGTAATTCTCATTAAGAAAATTTCATGCTTAAAGCTTAATCCTAGTTAGATTTCTAGATTTTTGAAGCTCCAATTTTTAGTCAAATTTATAGCTTGTTTCCAACATAGTGTTAATTGATGTTACTCCTTTCTACTACTAGACAATCAGGAATATCCAGAGACTTTTTGTTTTAAATAACTGAAAGGGCTTCAAGTATGTTTCCCAACAGGTATGATTCCCGACATAATCTGATTTTTTTGGGTTACATTTTCATATCTATTTAGGTTGAATCTTTCTTTATATTTCTATGCTTTTTTATATTTCCTATTTGATATCAGTACATTATAGAGCAATTTGACCCTCTGTGGTTGAAACATTTATTCCTTACTCCTCAAATTGTTGAATTTAAAAGAATTTATTTATACAAAGATAGCCATTAATGATTAAAGCAAATGTGATAGTTATTATTTAAAAAAATTTATTCATACGAAGATATTTTATTTGATTTTACTTTTACTTCTTGTTGTTATTATTAAAAAAATTTATTAAGGGGTAACAAAACATGAGCTTGGCTAGGGCAACCCGGATCTTCGGGCCGACCCTGACTATTTGCGGCCCGTAACTTGCATTAACAGTCGTTTTCTTGTTTCTCTTGGTTTCTTTGTGTTAATATACTTGCAGGCGAGGAAGAAGAATTACCAGAAGGTGTTGGCGAACATGCATTTTAGATTCTGTTTAATTATCATGTTCTTTATTTCTGTTTACTGTTGCTACTGTATTGTATTCCGGGCTTGTTTAACCCGTAACTACATTCTTTTATTCCCAACTGTTGGTTATGTTATGGACTATGTCATGAACTTTTGTTATCATATTGTGATTTTACATGCCTGTGTGATTTTATTGTTATCTTGTTGTTGAGTTACCTGTACAGCTTATGAATGGTGTATTCGCATCATTCGCTGGGCCTCAGTCATGTGCTCGAATTCTCGTATACCAGGAAGCGAGGCGTGACAAAGTTGTTCAAGTAATTACGGATAATGCAGAAAATTGCAAGGCGACGGGACAACTAATTAAAGCTCAATTTCCTACATTTTTTTGGACTGCTTGTGTGGTACACACTCTTAATCTTGCATTGAAGAACATTTGTGCCACAAAGAATGTTAAGTCCAATCAAATTATATGTGATGAATGTGGGTGGATATTGGACATTTCAGGGGATGCGGTTCAAATTAAAAATTTCATATTGAATCATTCAATGAGGGTAGCCATTTACAATGAGTTTGTTCCTTTGAAGTTGCTTTCGGTGGCGGAGACTCGCTTTGCTAGTGCCATTATCATGCTTAGACGATTTAAGCTCTTGAAGCAAGGTCTTTTTCCCATGGAAACTAGTGACCAATGGGCTTGTTATCGTGATGATGATGTGGGAAGAGCAATGTTTATGAGAGAGAAGGTGTTGAATGAAGAGTGTTGAGAATCCTTCGACTACATACTTTCTTTTATATCTTGTCTCCATTTAGTTTATGATATGTGGGATACAATAATTGAGAAAGTGAAGGAAGCTATTTAACAGATAGACCTTGTCTCCATTTAGTTTTGATATGTGGGATACAAATAATTGAGAAAGTGAAGGAAGCTATTTACAAGGACGAAGGAAGACAAGTTGATGAGCCATCTATCTTCTATGATGTGGTGCATACAATTCTTGTCGATCGTTGGACAAAAAACAACACTCCACTTCATTTCTTAGCACATACCTTGAATCCAAGGTAAAATTTAGTTTCATTAACTATTTAACTATATAAACATATTATATATTTTTATGTTTCATTCTATGAGTAATATTTTTTTTTTCTGTTGAAGGTATTATAGCGAAGAATGGCTACTTGAGGATCCAAGAAGAGTTCCTCCACATAAAGATCGTGAGATATATTTGGAAAGAATAAAGTGTCTTAAGAAACTCTTTTCCGATGCGGTCGATTGGTCAAGAGTTAATGTGGACTATGCCCACTTCTCAGCAAAAATGGGGACATTTAATGATATTGATTCTATTAGTGTTTGAGGTTTATTGGACACACATGATTGGTGGTCCGTTCATGGACCTCTTGCTCCTATGCTTCAAACCATAGCTATGAAACTCCTTATGCAACCTTCTTCCTCATCTTGTGCCGGGAGAAATTGGAGCACTTATTCTTTTGTGCATTCCTTGAAAAGGAACAAGTTGACCCCACAACGAATGAAAAACTTGGTGTATGTTCATAGCAGTCTTTGCCTTCTATCAAGAAGATCCCCCCAATATGGTATATGAGAGACGAAGATGTGGGCTATAGGTGGAGATTCGTTTAATTCGTTTGAAGATGTTGGAGTGCTTGAGGTGGCTAGCCTTTCATTGGATAAGCCAGAATTGGAACATGTGGTTTTCATCGATGATGTTGGCGTGGTGGATATGGATGAAGAAGAACCATCAAGCTAAAGAAATTCCTTCGTGATAATATTTGTAGTGAACTACTGTTATTTGTATTGAACTTTGAACTTGTAATGAATGAAATAAGTTGTGATGTGTTGATTTTGGTAATGGTATTCACTATTAGGTTGCTTACTATTATGTTAATAAGTTAAATTTATACATATTCTTATGTTCTTGAATATCTTTAAGTCTTTAATTGCTAATGTAGTTCTACTTCCTTGCTACACTTACCAATATATTATTCACAAGTTATTTTGTTGCTTCAGTTGCAGACAGACAGACAAGATAAATAATTTACACAATACCACATTTAGTTTACCAACATCAGAATACATGTTTAATTTGATTTGGTACTTTTTAATCATGAATGTGCCTTTTTTTGTTGTCTCAGACATGGAAGAGGTGGTATCAATCATCTCCACCAAGCAAAGGAAGCTTCACACCACAAGGTCGTATCGTACTCGTATGTATTGTTTCGCATTAGCAAGCTTCAACCAAAGGAAGCTTCACACCAGCACGCAAAGGAAGCTTCACCTGCGACAAGTAAGACAAGTAGTTAGTAATGTATTGTTTCTTTTTAGGACTTTTATATTTCTAGTTATAATTTTTTGGAATTTTATATTTTTCTAACATAATATATATTAAATTTATTATTTTTATATTCAATGTACTCTTAACGTATCCGTAACATAAATTTTTGAGAAATCACGAATCTGCGTACCTGAGTCGTATCATACCCGTATCCCATACCTGTGTCCGTGCTACATAGACTACCGTTCATAAATATTGAGTGTATGCTTCTACTTGCCAATTAGCATACAAATCATTATTGAATATTTTACTTGCTAAGAACGCTTATGTATAATTATTGATTGTAAGGATTAAATATTTAATTGGGCTTGTTAAACTTATTTCATATCTTGAAAATCCATCAAATCAATTATTAGTTTTAATTTCTAACTTAATTGGCATTACTTGTTGGTAAACTTAACCTTTTAATATTTTTAATTTTTTTTTACTTAGGGTAAAGTTTACATCAATTTCTCAATTTAGCAATATGAAAAATTTTATGTTTTTTTGATACGATGGATAGAGCCTTACGGTTCCAGCCCAAAAATATATTGTGATAAATAAATGTTGCATACAAAAAAACCAAATTTTACAAGGAGTAAAACTCGGGAGCAAAATAAAGCAGCGGGGAATACAACAAACAATAGCCCTAAGGAACAATAACAAGCCGCTTCTGAATGTACAAAGCCTACACCTACAGCGGAACCATAAGGAGACGCAGAAACAGCACAAAACCAGCAACAAGACACCCGACAAACATCTCCAACACCCAGAACTGAGAAAGGACAGGAGTGGCTGGCTCAGCAGGCCGATCACCGAACCCGAATAGCCAACACTAGGGACCGAGGAGTGCTGTACAAAACAACTACCAACAGCGCAGCTGCTCGCCGAACGAAACCAGCACCCCACCCTGCAGGAAGCACCGAAGCATGCAACCAAACAAGCAACAAAAAAGTGCTAATAACAGCGCTGAGCCTAACCCCAAACTCACAAGGTGAACAAAAAAAACAGAATAGGAGGAAAATCCAGATAAATCCTGCACTGCATCGCAGTCACCTCCAAAGAAAAAGCAGAACAAAAGGGTTCCGCCCACTGCAACGCAGTGAACACCAAATACACAGGGCATAACCCCCACACTAGCAACCAACAAGCAACAACAGTGCACAGTGCACATAACTGGGCCTAACCCCAAACTGAGGAAACTACACAACACAATCAACATAGGAGCAAAACAAAGAGCAGCTCCTCCACTGCTTCGCAAACCAAACCCAAAAAAGAAACAAAACAAACACATCCCTCACACTGCAGCTCAGAGATAACAACTCAGACCAGGGACGACCAAGAGCCAATAAAACTAAGGGAGCTAGCCACAAAATGAGCATACACAGAGCATCACAAAGAGTTAAGTCATAAAAAGAAAAGGCCTAAGAGGCGTCAAAACACACAGGCCCTTGAGGGGCAACACCCCATAAGGGTAAACCATCAGAACGCCAGAACAGAAGAAAGCAAAGGACGGGTGGAGCATCATCAGATCAAGCCCCCAGCATGCCAGTGAGCAGCCAACCAAAAAAAACAAAAACCAACTGGAACAGCGAGAGTCTAAATTCGAGTATAGAGACTCACTTCAAAATTGAAACAGCAGGCTCTCCAAACTGAAGTCTCCAGACCCAAAACCACTACCTCAGGTTTGCAAAGAAAAGGGAACATGAATTAATTAAAGCTACCAAAGAAAAGCTCGATTAAGAAAAATTAGAGCGATAATAGCTAAACACCTCATCGAGACGACTTAAATGCAATGCAGCCACTTTATCCAATGTTAAACTGGAGGGCCAAAATTTGAAATAGAATATGAACTCATCGATGATGTTATCAATCGTAGAAATGGACTGCGAAAAAATACGCTTATTCCGTTCCGACCAAATAACCCAAATAATCGCCATAATAGATATAAACCACGATTTACAAAATTCTTTCTTGATGGATTGATACATCCAGCAAGAAGAGAATTCGGAGGGAATACATGGAACTTGCCAGGCAGTTACAGCGATCATCCAAAGAGGTTGAATAAAAGCACACTTGAGGAAAAGGTGATCGGCATCCTCATGATGGGTAGAGCACAAAACACACAACTGGCCTACCACCAGGTTCATCTTGTTAAGCACTTCCACAGTAAGAAGCTTATTATGCAGCGCTAGCCAGGTCAGAATTTTAGATTTGAGAGGAGCACAGCTGCTCCACAATGGCTTCGCACTCGGGGAGACAATCCCACTGAAGTTGAGAAAGTTGTAGAATGATTTAACCGAATAGTTACCAGAGCTAGTCCATCTCCATTTGAAATCTTCAAGTGGATGCCAGTTATAAAGGTTAATATCATCAAAAATCTGTTGAAGCTCAATCTCAAGAGGCGGAGGAAGAGCGTCCGAGAATGTAATAGACCAGAACTTTTGGTTATTGATAATAATAACATAATCAGACACCAAGTCATAGGGGTTGGTCGCCATCTGATAGAGGCTAGGAAACACATAAGCGAGTTTGATGTTGCCAACCCATAAATCAGTCCAGAATCTAGTCTTAGTGCCATTAGAGCACTGATGTACCAAACCACATTGAAATGGGCTGGCTACTTTCCAGACACCTCTCCAGAACAAAGAGGTTTTACGAGGAAGGGAGTGGGGAAAATCCCACAAGTTTGTATGGGAATAACAATTGGAAGAGATCATGCGCGCCCAAGGCAGTTGCTCACATTTTAGAAATCTCCATAACCATTTGCTTAAAAGGGCCAAATTTTGGTGTATGAGATTAAGAACTCCTAATCCACCAGCTGCCTTAGAGGTGCAGATAAGTTTTCAGTTGCAAAGATGAGTACCAGCTTTATACGAATCCGACCCTGACCAAAAAAAATTTCTTCTAATACGATCAATCCTTTTAATCACCCACGACAGAAGGTAAAAAAAAAGGACATCATATATAAAGGGATAGAGGAAAGAATGGAGTTAACTAGGATGAGTCTGCCCCCGCGAGATAGGTGTTTACCAGACCACCGGTTGAGTTTCGATTCCACCGTATCTATCATCGGCACCCAATCAGCTTTATTAAGCTTCCCCCATCGCAAAGGGATACCCAGATAAGTGATAGGGAAGGAGGCCGAATCACAATTAAAGAAATGCACAATTTTCGTTTGCCGGTTATGGGAACCCCCAAGCCAAAGAACAGAAGACTTTAGAAAGTTAATGGCCAATCCTGACGCACTTTCAAAGACATAGAGAAGTAACTTCAGGTTACGTAAAGTGCACCCGTTGGGCTTTGCAAAGATAATGGTATCATCAGCGATTAGAGATTCAACACTCCACGGAAACTACGAGAACTACCAAGCCCTTCTATAACACCAGCTTCCCACGCATTACGAAGCAGCTTACTGAACACATTTGCAATAAGAGCAAATAACAGGGAAGAAATAGGGTCCCCTTGATGAAGACCACGCTTCCATTTAAACTTATGGCCCTCCGTCCCATTGATAATAATGGACGAAGTTCCAGCAAAAAGACTGGATTTGACCCATGCAATCCATTTAGGGCCAAAACCACGGTGGATAAGAATTTCCAGAAGAAAGTCCCAGCTTACATTATCATAAGCTTTTTGAACGTCTAATTTTAACAGGATACCTTCCGAGTTAGATCTGTGACAGTCAGAAATGATTTCTTGGGCCGAGGCCACACTATCAAGGATGAACCGGTCTTTAATGAATCCTGATTGCATGGGATCAATCAAAGGGGAGATAATGGCACTAAGACAAGAAGGAAGCACTTTCATGTTGATCTTGAAGGTAGTGTTAAGGAGGCTAATAGGCCTAAAGTTAGAAACCAAGTTAGCAGCGAAAAATTTGGGGATGAGGACGATATGCGCATAATTGATCCTATCGAAGGAAAAATTTCCTTGATGCAGATCTGAGAACATTTTAAAGAGATCATCTTCGAGGCAATCCCAAAACTATTGGAAAAAGAAGGCTGGAAAGCCATCCAGACCTGGGGCGAAATTGCTCTTCCAGGAGAACACTGCCTGCTTGATCTCTTCTAAGGTGAAAGGATCTTCCAAGCTAGATAGATCGTGTGACTGCTGCCCATACAGTTGCTGCCAGTCTAGATGGATAGAACGATGTTTATTAGAACCCAACAGATCTTTAAAGAACCTGAGGAAAGAATCATGGATGTCGTAATCCGAAGATAATTCATTGTCATTGTGCAGAATAGAAGAAATATGATTGCATCGCTGTCGGTGCAACGCAAAATTATGGAAGAAAGAGGTGTTACCATCACCCTCCTTAAGCCAACGAAACATGGCTAGTTGAGCCCATTTAATGTGATCATTGTGGAGAAAATCTGCGTAGCTTCTTTTCAAGAAGCCCACTCGGATCGAAGGGAATCAGAGATTGGGCCCATCTCCTCCAAAAGTTCAATGGATTCGATGGTCGACAGAAAAACCTCTTTAAGGAAAGTATTATTGGCCACTCTAGCTTTATGCCATATTTTGCTACCATATTTAATGTCATGAAGCTTAATCAGAATGCGACCTAAACCCGAAGAGCCCGTTATAGAAGAAAGACATTCTGTGACGAGATTGACGAAGGTTTGGTCTTGTAACCAAAAATTTTCAAAGCGAAACTTGAACGATCTGGAGAAGTTATAGTTCAACGACAAAGAGATAGGGATGTGATCTGACGAAGGATTGGGCAAAGCCGAAGTGAAAGAGTTGTGGAAAAAATTGATCCAGTCGAGAGAAACCAAAAAGCGATCGAGCTTAGCCATGATCGGAGGGGACCTCATATTCGACCAAGTGAATGATCTTCCATTTAGGGGCAGATCAATCAATTGGAGGGAGCGGATGCTATCATTATAGCGGGCAGAGTCCAACGAGTAAGAGGAAGAACCCGATCTCTCGGAAGAGAATTGGGTAACATTAAAGTCTCCACAACAAAGCCATAAACCATTGATATCGTGATGGAAGGAGTTAAGTTCGTTCCAAAAATCATCGTGTCGATCCGCAGTAGACGGACCGTAAACTGACACAACAGTGAGAACACAATTGAATTTGAACCAGTGAAGACGAACCAATAAAAAGAAAGTTAAACGACGAGTCGAAATGAGTGAGAAACTAGATTCTTTGAAACCGAAGAGGATACCTCTTCTAGTGCCTTTGGCATCAAGAGAAATCCAATAGGAGATTAAGGAATCACCTATCGATCGTAAGAGGGAAGGCGAGGGGGATTGAAGTTTCGATTCTTGAATAGAGATCAAATCACAATGGGAGGAAGAAATAAGTTGAAACAACGCTTGTTGCTTCGATGGACACCTAAGCCCCTGAATATTCCAAGAGATGCTAATCATTAATACCATTAGCCTCAAAATCTCTTGAAATTTCGCGACCGCGAATAGCATCAAAATCAGCAGAGTTATCCGAATCAACTAAGAATCCCATATTCCTAGTCATGCCAAGCATATCTAAATTGGAAAGAGAATCAAAGTGCACTTGGTATATGGATCCATAATGCTTCTTTCTAGATGAAAAAGGGGAGGGGGTAGCCGAATCGAAACTGCGGAATTGAGCCGCAAGTGGCGACTAAGAGTCTGCCATCAGATTCGATTCTCTACTAGCTCACTAGAATGAATGATAGAGACAAGTTTTTGTTTAACAACCTTTTTTTTCCTTTGATTTGTCACAAAAAGAACGTTGTTGCTCAGGACGGGATCCTGCTAGGGTGTCCACAGATGCCACTGAGGTGCCTGCGGAGACAAGGGCGGTAGAGGTCAATTGGTCAGAAGGGCCCAAATAGTGACCAGCTTGGGGAAGGAGATAGTCGGTCGATCCTCCACAACTTATGGGAAGATAAGGATCCACAATCGGTTCAAGAGGAAACCAACCAAGCAGGTGAAAGTGACTAAAAGTAGCGAGATCGGAATCGTGGTAGTAACTTGTCATGGAAGTCGAAAAAGGACTAATTTTAAAAATGACAAAGTTGAAGTACTTCAAACAATAAGAAAATAGGAAGTGATAAACAACAGAAATAGAAGGAAATAATACCTATTTTTGTGAGTGAGCGTGATCCAGCTTTACCAACTCATTCGCTAAAAGATTATCTTTATCAACCCAAGCATCAGCCTTCAGAGAGGGAGAGGAAGAAACTTTAGTAGGCAAGGAGGAAGTAGAAGGACCAGAAGTGTGGGTGCGATGAACCGCACTCATGAAATTTTCCCAGTTAGAAGAGTAATGAGGATTCGCGTCGCAATCGGACCACTTCTCAGATGCATTAGCCGGATTTTGCTTAGCAGGAAGAGGGAAGGAAGGCACCGGAGGGACGGAGGGCCGAGGATCCAAGATGGCTAGCGGCATAGGGGGCTTAGGGATAGGAACAGTTGTTGCCCCCTGATGAGAGGATAGGAATTTCCCCGCAGCCAAATCTGGATTAATCCAGACAAAATTGGGAGCTTTAGAAGGAGAGATTTTGGGTTTGGGAGGTGCGATCACCGGTTTTCGCTGGAACGGAAGATTTTTTTTGGGCTGATCTTTGTGAGATCTCCTCCACTTGGAAGAAGGAGTGGTCGACTGAGAAGAGGTACCAACGGAGAAAGAGCTGGGCAAAGTAGAGGATTTTCCTGGGGGATTGGAAGCCGCAAGAGGCGAGGGATCTGGCGACGGGAGAACAACAGCAATATCTTGATAAGAGACCGAGATAAGAAACAAAGTTTTATGGTCTCTTAAAGAGTATGATTCAATCCTTTCTTTAACCGACGGACAAAAGAAATCAGCGTCGACTTGAAGACATCCAGAAGCTAACATAGTAGAGGAGGAGATGTGTTGTAACTCACCAATACATTTAGTAAAATCAGAGACAATGCGGTGTGAATCACAAAACGGCAGAAGACCGAGCAGCGTAACCTTAACAGGAGAGAGAATCAAAGGGGGCGGGGGGATACCACGATAGATCCATTTGCGAATGGATAAGTGGATTGCCCCAATGGAGAAAGAGTTGTTGTCAACCAGGTCCTCCAGAATTTTAATGGAAGGACAATTAATGACCACTTCCCTATTGGAACAACAGTTGAAAGCCCACACTCAATCTTCCACGTTACAAAAATTGCTAAGGAACGCATTTAAGGTAGCGTTAGAGACCGATCCTCCCTCAAAAGAAACAGCACCGTATTGCTTAAAGAACTTCAATTTGTCTGAAAATTCAGAATCAGAGATGAACACCACATTGACCTGAGACTTGGATGTCTGCGAGGAGGGGGCTGGATTCACAATAGGGCCGGTGGGAACTGCAGCACGTATGCACTGCGATACTGGGGGAGTAGGGAGGAGCGGAGATGAGGAGGAGAACTTGGGGTACTTAGTCTTTGGGGCTTGAAGTTCCGCAAGCTTCGATTGAAGAGAGGGGAAATCAAGCGCAGCGATGACTTGGTCGGAGATGGGAACTCCCACAGACAAACCCAAAATATGTGGTAGAGAAAAACATCAATTTCGGGAATGACCCGACTTTAAACAAAACAGACATTTCATGTTGGCTGTACAGAATGCCCTAATATGCCCCACTTGGAGACAACGGAAGCAAATCAGAGGTTGGTGATGAGAGTGAGAGTATGATGAAGAAGGTCTGGAAAGAGAAGTATGGGATGAGGTGAAAGGGTGGTAACAAGAAAGTGATCGACGCCCTAGAAACTTCTTTTGGGTGGGCCTACCAGAGAAAGAAGGTAGCAAAGAGGGGTTCCGCTGAGACGGCCAACCATACATTGGCGTCAAAGAATACTCACTGGAATTAATAATTTCCGAGTTATTATTATTATTATTATTATTATTATTATTATTATTATTATTATTTGACTATATCAATCCAAGATGAGCCCATTGCAGCCCAAGGCCTGGTTAACAACAACAGAAGAAATGAAAGGAGGTAGAAAGCGAAGTAGAAATGTCAACGAACCACTCCTGTAGTGATTCGGCTGAATCACCTAAAAGCACCGAAAAAACTAGAGAAAAGCTCTCACAAAATAAGAGGAAAAAGAAAAAATAATATTTTAACCAAATTCCAATGAGACAGCCAGTGGTCGAATAAGAACCACCGCTGGGAAGAGCAACCGGGAGAGAACGTGAGGTTAAGCCAATAAGAGTATCCACAAACAGAACAATGAAACTAAAAAAAGCACATAAACGCGGGGAAGATCCTGGCTGGGCAGAACGTAGCCAGGACTAAGTGAGGGGAGAAAATTAGAGATCTGAGAGGACCTCACACTAAAAATAAGCCACCAAACGCTCGGTGCCAACCGCAAACAACGCCAGAAGGCAAGAAAAACGGTAAAAATAAACTCACAGTGATAGGCGTGAATAATCACGAAGTGCTGGCCAATCGAAGCAACTGGGGCCCAAGAGCGGGAGCAACACCCCTTACCAGGGAGCAGAGAAACCAGAGGACAACCTACACCGCACCACGCTAACGATCCACCAAAGACGACGCAAGATCAGACTGAAAGCACCCCCAGATCCACCACAGAGACTCAATCTAGGGGATCCCCACAGCTACTGAAGCCCAACGGTGAAGCACGCCTGCGAGCAGACACCACAGGGGAAGGGGGAGAGACCCATAGAGAGCTGGAGACCAGGCTACAGAGAGGAAAGCCGCGAAGGGGAGGGCGGAGAAGGAAGGGGGACAGCTACTGAAGCGAGGACACGAGGAAAACAGAGGAACTGGGTCGAAGGAGGAGAGTGAGCCCAACACAATTAATGAAGGGAGGAGGGACGGCTGATGAAGAGAGAGACCGGATCTGGGGGAGCAAGATCGGCGAAGGGGGCAAGATTTTGAATCTCAAAGTCATGAAAAATTTTATGTTGAGGAAAATAAGCAGTTTGCATATACCAGAACAAGAACAGTAATACTCAACTCAGCAAGTTCCTAGAGAGTCTGACTCACCAACAGGAATAATAAATGGCTTTCTCCCTCGACTGATTAGTCTCTTTTTTCAGCAGCTCAGCAATATTATAGACCAAAAGAGGCAAATATAATATTTGTCATTGACAAATCACATGGAATAAAAGTATATTATAAGAAAAAAGAGTGATAGTGTCCCCAAGAATTAAATCAACATGATAGGAAGCCTGATCACATACAATAGCCTTTATTGAAAAAAATAAATAAAATACAATAGCCTTAAAGAGTGATTCTTTTCCTCCCTTTCTCCATCTCCATCTCCATTTCCATCCCTCTTCTCCTTCCAACTGATGCAGCACAACAGTTCTGTTCCCATTTTTTGGGATTGAACTTTATGATTTTGGTAGCATAGAGTGGAATTCATTATAGCAGATATATAGCAAATATTTCACCTTTCAAGTAATGAAAAGGCAAGTTGGTTTTCAGGGTTGATTTCTGATCCTACTCAAGAAGTAGTTAAAAACAAGGACCCAGAGCTCATTTTGATTCACTTTGCCCATCAAAGAGGAAATCTGAAAGCAAAGGCTATATTTTGATCAAACCTTAAACCAAAGGCCACCTGGTGCATACTAAGTAGCATATGTTCTCCACAAGGGTATGTAGTTCCTGAAGTATGTAGTTTCTGTAACAATAAGGAGACATTGAAGTCTCTATATAGAAAAAGCGATAATAATTTTACTTTTAAGATCATTAAGTTACTAATTCCTCTAAAGGACAATTAAGTATAGTAAACACTGGAGTCCTAACAAAGTATCTTTCATATAAACAAAAATACACGACGACTAAGAGAGAATACTGTCGTTTACTATTATAATAAGAAGCCAAATGTACTTCATGTTCATCTTAATCCAAATGTAAATCAAGTTCATCTTCATTTAAAAGTTCGTATAATAGAGAATTATTAAGAGATAATTAAACTATATTCTTTTTCTTTTTCTTTTTCTTCCTTGAAAAATAACAAATAAGAGCAAACTAACCTCCCGTGAGCATTCTATCAAGGATTCCAAGCCGGGGTGCTTCTTCACATAACATAAAATCTAGTTGCAATATGAACTAAATTATTTTCATTCTCCAGCTAAGCCTTTCGTGAAAAGGTTTGGATTTTTGTAGCACTACATATGATTTTTCCATAATATGTACTGCAATATGCAAATAACATTTTAATACAGATCTTATCCTTTAAAACCATGAAAAATGTATAACTGAATTCTGAAACTATCAAATGGAATGATTTTCCTTATCTTCCCTAGCTATATGAAGAAGAGATGAACAATTCAAAACACATATATTAAGTCTGTCTACTTTTCAGTTAGAGAGTTGATGCATATGCAATCATTTAGAAATTTTGCCTTATATCTTATAACTTTAGCCTACTAAGAAGCTTCGTCAGTAACAAAGAAAAGAAACAGGTGCCATCCCAAATGCAAAAACTGCAAGACTGGATTACTCTCCTCACTAATCACTTAGACAGTCAGCACTGTATAAGTAGTTTGAATTGACAAGGAAGGACTGAGTTAAAATAATTATCTTGTAAAAGATTGATGGTTAAATACAAAGATTGTGGCAATGATACGCATCAAACTTAAATTAAAGATTGTGGCAATGATATGCATCAAACTTACAAATAGATGGCAAAAATTAAAGACCACAACCACACAAAGTTAGGTAACATATCAAAACTGAATTTCTATGAGAAATTTTACTAAACCAACTATCTATTAATTACTAAACCAACTAACATGTAGCAAGCACTAACCACACTGCCAATCTTTGCATACTCTTCTTTCGAGACAAGTTCCACATGCGCCCTTACTAATCTTTCAACAAGGAGATATTGCCTGCCAAACCAGGATTTCGTATACAAGGATATAAAATAATCAAATATACTAGAAGATTTAGAAACAAGTCCAGGTACCGTAACAATAGCACCTTGGATGTGCGCAGCATTAAATAAGAAGAAAGATTTAAATATCTTGAAGCCACAGCAGTTGAACGACAGTGGTTACAGCAACCACCCTTTCAACAGCATCAGCCATCAAGATTCCATTCAGCTGCATTCCTGAAAGATCATCACGCTATATTGTTCATATTTCATCAGTTAATAGATACCAAAACATACAAGCGACGGTCAAACTATGAGACTATACTGCAAAATTCAGAGACCTTATCTAAAGTTACACAATAGGAATGCCCAAAACTTGTAAAGTTGGTCTGTACCTTTATCCACACTTCAGTATCTTCTGGAAGATTTGGAAGGTTCCACTTGTGAATAGGAGTAGGGGAGCTGGAGTCAACAAACAAAGGGAGAACTCAGTGAAATACTAAAGAAAAACAAGCATGAAAGTAAATCTCAATAACCAAAAACCAGAACTATTAAATCTACATACTCTACTCAACAAGCATCAAAGTAATTCAACATTCAGTCTAAATAATTATGACGGGAATAGGATTCCTAATTGGTTGACAAAGATGGAACCCTTAGCAATCACGCTCCTAACCTGGTGGAGCTATCACTAGTACATCTCTGTAGATGTGAATCCATCGCTCGGTCAACTGCTCTCTAATGAATATCAGTATCAAGGGCATCGATAATCTAAGATTAAATAGGGGCAGAGTTGTAGAGGAATCATTATAGGAGACTACTACTAGTCCTTTCCCATCATTGAATCTCTCATAGTAAGATAATGATTGACGCGGAGGAGTGTGAGGAGTGTCAATACAAGATTGAGAGTACTAGCCTTCCATCATCAATACAATAGTTGACAATAGAATTGTTCAGTGAGGAGCTATTCCAAGGATTGTCCAAAATCTAACAAAAAACCTAATTTATCATCTAACAATATATGTCCTTGCAATTTCCTGCACTTGGTCCAAATTCTTTCCGGTTTCAGCCCTTCAACTAGTTGCACATATAACTTCCATAACATTCTCGATTTTACACCTCAGTTTCAAAAGAATTTAATTGAAAGACAGAATTATTTAACTCAAAACAAAAAACATCACATGCATTCACAATTGATAAGTGATCATAAAAATTCAATATTTCATTATCAATCCCTTGCCTGAAATGTGTTCCTACACAAAAATCCCTGTTGTGTCCTACATCTGTAATCACCTGACACAAATTCGTTAGACATGGGCTCATTTGAGAGCCAGCGAAAAAGATGATGAAATTGATAACAAACCCCTACCTCAATCATATCATATACCAATAAGGACAAACCAATATCTTCTACATGAAATTAATATCTTCATAATAAGCAAAATTCATTCTGGGTTTTGTTCCTTATCCCAACTATTCCGAAACCAACCTCTAAAACCCAATTTCTGTAAAATATCCAGGTCCAACATCAAGTAATCAATAAATAATATTTTGGGCTTTCATAAGTATTGAGCTTTTCTAGAACATGCTAGTTGATGCGGTTTGTTTTTGGAAGTCGTGTGGATGCACCAAGTGTGAGTTCTTACTCGATTTGTATTGGTGGAGGAAGCTCCGGTACGGACGACCTTCAGCTAGGCGAACGGTACGGAGGTATGCGGTAGTGAGGTGGAGGCTGGATGCTTGGCTCGGATCGGGAGACTCGGATTCAAGGTCTAGTGTACCTGCAGACGGTCTAGGAATACCGGGGTTGGTCCCGGTGGCAGACCCTCCGACGATCTAGTCATCTACTGAGAGAGAGTAACAGTAACTAGGGTTTGAGAGAGAAAAGTTTTGATTACCAGGATAAAGGGTAGGGGGTCTGGTATTTATAGGAGAAGCCAACCGGGTCTGGACCCGTTTGGGGCCAGGTCTGGACCCGGTTGCTCGTGGGCCTGAAGCGGTGGAAGCCCAAGCGGTATAGGGTTGACATGGCAGGGGCATGGGCGGTTTCCAGGTTGACGTGGCAGAGGCCCGGGTGGTTTTCTGATGCTGACGTGGCGGATCTGGATGCTCCGACGATGCACGTTTCCTGAGGGGATCCTGTTGCCTAGAAGGGGCCACGTCATCCGACCCATATCACAAGCCCCCCACTCCTGGAGGGCTGGGTGATCCAGCCGTGTAGGAGTGGTTCTTTGCCTCGGTAGGAAGAGCAGGGTGGTGTGTGGCGAAGAAAATAGGATCTGTTACTTCCATGAGAGGCTAAGGGGTAGGAGGAAGGGATCCCCTACTAGAGCCTTAGGGTCGGTAGACGAGCTTCGAGGGTCGGGAGACGATTCCCTCTCTAGTTGGAAGAGGGAGGGGACGTCGAGGTCTGTCGGGTTGGAGCTCGGTTTGTCGAGCATCTGGGGTCGGCAGACGAGCTCCGAGAGTTGGCAGACGATCCTCTTGCTAGTTGGAAGAGCGAGGGGACGTCGAGGTATGCCGGGTTGAAGCTCGGTTTACCAAGCGCTTGGGGTCGACAGACGAGCTCCGATGGTCGGCAAACGATCATTTCGCTAGTTGGAAGAGCGAGGGGATGTCGAGGTTTGTCAGGTTGAAGCTCGGTTTACCGAGCACCTGGGGTCGGCAGACGAGCTCCGATGGTCGGCAGACGATCCTCTTGCTAGTTGGAAGAGCGAGGGGATGTCGAGGTCTGTTGGGTTGGAGTTCGGTCTGCCGAGAGTCTCGGGTCGGTAGACGAGCTCCGAGGGTCGGCAGACGATCCTCTTGCTAGTTGGAAGAGCGAGGGGACGTCGAGGTCTGTCGGGTTGGAGCTCGGTTTGTCGAGCATTCGGATCGGCAGACGAGCCCCTCGCTTTGTGGGATAGAGGAGGGTTTTGGGGCTCGCTATTCCATCTGAGCTCCGAGCCTCCTGTGAATAGGGGAGGGCTTCTGGGGCTCGCGGTGTCATCCGAGCTCCGAGCCCCCTTGAATTGAGGAGGGCTTCTGGGGCTCACGGTGTCATCCGAGCTTTGAGTCGCCTTGAATAGAGGAGGGCTTCTGGGGCTTGCGGTGTCATCTGAGCTCCGAGCCCGCTTGAATAGAGGAGGGCTTCTCGGGCTTGCGGTGTCATCCGAGGTCTGAGCCCCTATACTCAATGCTTTTTGGGAGTAGAAGTCTTGACGACTGGCATTGATATCCGGTCTCCGAGCATTCTGTGGAGTTTGTGGCTCGCGATGCTATCCGAGCGTCGACCCATCTGTTAAATGGAAGAGGAAGTTGTGGCTCGCGATGTTATCCGAGCTCCGACCCTTCTGTCAGATAGAAGAGAAAGTTGTGGCTCGCGATGTCATCCGAGCTCCGAGCTTCATGCATAATAGGGAGGGAGTTTGTGGCTCGCGATACCATCCGAGTGTCGACCCTTCTGTAAAAATAGAAGAGGAAGTTGTGGCTCGCGATGTTATCCGGGCTCCGACCCTTCTCGCAAAATAGAATAGGAAGTTGTGGCTCGCAATGTCATCTGAGCTCCGAGCTTTAGGCATAATAGGGAGGGAGTTTGTGGCTCGCGATGTTATCCGAGCATCGACCCTTCTGTAAAAATAGAAGTGGAAGTTGTGGCTCGCGATGTTATCCGAGCTCCGACCCTTCTGTCAGATAGAAGAGAAAGTTGTGGCTCGCGATGTCATCCGAGCTCTGAGCTTCATGCATAATAGGGAGGGAGTTTGTGGCTCGCGATGCCATCCGAGCGCCGACCCTTTTGTAAAAATATAAGAGAAAGTTGTGGCTCGCGATGTTATTCGAGCTCCGACCCTTCTGGCAAAATAGAAGAGGAAGTTGTGGCTTGTGTTGTTATTCGAGCTCCGAGCTTCAGGCATAATAGGGAGGGAGTTTGTGGCTCGCGATGTTATCCGAGCGTCGACCCTTCTGTAAAAATAGAAGAGGAAGTTGTGGCTCGCGATGTTATCCGAGCTCCGAGCTTCATGCATAATAGGGAGGGAGTTTGTGGCTCGCGATGCCATCCGAGCATCGACCCTTCTGTAAAAATAGAAGAGGAAGTTGTGGCTCGCGATGTTATCCGACCTCCGACCCTTCTGGCAAAATAGAAGAGGAAGTTGTGGCTCGCGATTTCGTCCGAGCTCCGACCCTTCTGTCAAATAGAAGAGGAAGTTGTGGCTCGCGATGTCATCCGAGCTCCGAGCTTCAGGCATAATAGGGAGGGAGTTTGTGGCTCGTGATGTTATCCGAGCGTCGACCCTTCTGGCAAAATAGAAGAGGAAGTTGTGGCTCACGATGTCGTCTGAGCTCCGACCCTTCTGCAAATAGAAAAGGAAGTTGTGGCTTGCGATGTCATCCGAGCTCCGAGCTTTAGGCAGAATAGGGAGGGAGTTTGTGGCTCGCGATGTCATCCGAGCGTTGACCCCTCTTGACTTGTCGAAAAAGTCTGTTGGTTGGAAAAATGCCTGGGGGGTAGTTGGGTAATTTCGCGCCCACTACTGACGTCATGAGCGCAAGAATCGAAGCGACGCCAGATCTTAGCGGCCGTTAGATCTTGATGATTTAAGATCCAACGGCCAGATATGATTGCGGAAAACGAGGAGTCATTTTCTCCGCTATAAGTCTCCCCCCTTTCCCCACTTTTCTTTTCTTCATTTCTTTATTCTCACCTTCCAATTTCATAAGAACAGGGTCTTACTTGCCGTCGGCGAGATTTTTTGGTTATCGCATGGTACAAATCTTAGGTTAGTATTCTTGCTTAGCAATGTCGCGCTCTCAGTCTGGATCTGAGGCCAGTTCGTTGGGTCGCTCGGTTGAGGAATCAGAGTCAGAGACGTCTTCGTCACTTAGCAAATATAAGGTTAAGGAGGAAGTCCTGACAGACCCTGGGTCGGACGGCGGTGATGATGTAGTCTTCGTAGTGTCGCCGCTGAGGTCCCGAAGGCCGGGGAAGGAGCCCGTGGATGAGGGCGAGGAGGTGGAAGAGGAAGAGGATCAGGATGCCGAGGGTGATGAGGAAGGTGAGGAGGATCAGGATCCCGAGGGTTAGGGTGCCGTTGATGATGATGAGGATGGAGATGAAGGAGAGGGCGCTCAATAAGGTGCTGGCGAAGGCACAGCAGGAGGGGCGGTCAAGGTCGGGGACGACCTTCCGCCTCTACCACCTTTGTCGACGCCGTCTCCCGAGAGGAAGGCTCGTCCTCATCTATAGAAGAGGAAGTTAAGTCTTCCGGACTGTCCCCCACGTCCGGATAAATACGCCCCTAGACCGGGGTTCAAATTTCCCCAGGTCTCCTTTAAAAATCCAGGGTCGATCAGGATGTACCCCGATGATGTCAAAGATATCGACCCTCTTCCTCCCGTACCAGGCGAGGAGAGCCGGGTGAAGATCCGGATGGACAACATTCGTGCATCTTGAAGGCAGACTATCTTCACATCCTGAGGGCTGCCTACTTCATTCCTTGGGAGTTTGAAGTCTTTATTCCGAGCCCAGGGATCCGACCCACCACAACTCTTGCACCGGGCTATTGTATCTTTCCCAAGGACGCCTTTGCCTCGGGACTGAGGCTGCCGCTGCACCCCTTCGTCAAGAGGGTTTTAAATTGGGCAAAGCTAAGCCCGATGCAATATGGCCCAAACTCCTGGAAGCACTTGATTTGCTTCATTTTGAAGTGCCAAGAGAAGGGCGTGAAGCCGAGGTTGACCTACTTCTGAGCCATCCTAGGGATCAGCTCGCTCGGCGATGCGGATGGGATATTTTACTTCTCGCCTAGGCTGCATAAAAAGGTGATGCACGGCCATCTGGATTCCATCAAAGGGTGGAAAGAAAAATACATCGTGGTCCGGAGCGAGAAGTCTTGGGGGATTCCGACCTCGTGAAACTTCTTCAAGCCGAACCACAAACCTCCAAACTGCAGTGAATTGACGGCAAAGGAGTGGAAGATGGTTGAGAAAATTTTTGGGGGGCACAACATAGCGTGGCCTCGAGTGACGGAGCTACACTTTTCCCGGGCCGGACTGAGCCCAGCCGACCCTAGTATGTTTTCATTTTGAATTTTTGCATCTTTCTGCCTTCGTGTTAACGTTAGCCCATCTTCTTTTATTTTTGCAGAGATGACTTCCTAGCAGGTCGATGACAGACGCGCCTTGTTAGCTGTCGCCTAGAAGGTGAGAGCGGAGAGGAGGAAGAAGGCGGAGCAGGAGAAGCTGGCTGCCCAAGGTGGTGGGTCCGGCAAGGGACCAACCTCGATAGCTGAGGAGCCTTCTCCCGCGAAGAAGTCCAAAAGGCATCAGCCCCATACGCCGAGGGCCCCTCGGGATGCGAGGGGCAGTTCGGGCAGCAAGAAGACTGTAGAGGCCCCGGGCAGAGGCTTCCCCCACCTCGGCCCACTGCCGAGTAGATGGTGGGGCAACAGGGGCTGTGGCCCTTCGCCCCCGACTGGTCGATTGTTCAGGGGGACTCTCTGCTCGAGGGTCCTGTGGTAGTCGAGTTTGTCAGGAAGGCCGCCATCGAGTGGGATCGGATCTCGCTGGCGATGCGGACATTTGAACAGGCCTTCATGCACTGGTCTCAAGCGTCGATCTCGGTAAGTGCTGAGACTTTGTATTTGTATTCGGTTTGGATTGTGACAATGTTTTCTGACCTTTTCTCCTTCGGACAGGCGATGCTCCATGGGCAGCACTTCCAAAAGTGCTTGGAGAAGGAGGTCATTGTGGAGAGGAGGAATGCAGAGAAGTATCTCCGTGAGTTGAACAAGGTGACCGACGACCTGAAGGAGGCTCAGAACATGGCGGTCGTCCACGAGGCCCAGATGGCCTCAATCTTCGAGCATCACCAGAAGGACGTGGATCTCCTTAAGGAGAAGATCGAAGAGGAGGCGGTGAAGGGGCGGAAGGCCCTAAAGAGGATGGAGGTTTCCTCGGCGGAAGCCCTGATCATGGCGCAGGACTAGGCATACGACCTGGCCAAGGAGCACATCCGGATGATTTATCCAGAGCAGAACGTGGATCACCTCCACTACGGTTGGCAGCTAGACCTTCCGCCGACTCCCGGTGGCGAGGAGATGGGGGGCGACCATGCTGACGATGAGGTGCAACCCCCCATCAAGCATAGGCTAGCTTTTCTTTCTTTTTTGAATGTATATGCCTCGTGCGGACCGGCCACCGTAGTTTTGTATCCCTATTTTTGAAAGTAATGAAATATACTTTTTTGGTCGAGGCTTCGTAATTTGTACATTTTCTAGTTCTCCTTTGTGATTGTTTGTTTTCCCTCGTCTTTTGATAGACGCCCGAGGTCTTGGTTGCCGACCCTATTTCCACCGAGGAATCCCTGGTCTGAGTCGGGAAGGAGGCCATGGAGGCAGCTCTGGCTCGCCAGCGAAAACAGGCTCGGGACCGAGCGGTTACTGTCAATTATTTTTTGAACAAGTCTAGGGAGCTCGGTCTAAAGAAAGCCATAGCCGACCGGGACTGGTGGGTAATCGAGACGGACTTTTCCATCTCGGACGCCTCAAGTGGGCAGTCGGCTTCGGAGTCTTTCCTTTGTGAGACCGTTGTTAAGAAAGAGCTGGAGATTCGCAGGCTGAAACTAGTGTTGGGGGCAGGTTTGATCGAGGAGGCGAGTAACTCGACCCCGGGGCAGTCTCCGACATTTTTATTGGAGGGTGCCCAGACTGAAGATGCGGAAAGCTCGGTGGCAGGGGTCTCTTCCCTGGTTGGTCCGGCTGAGCGTGAGAGGAGCCCTGAAGGGAGCGCCGAATTCGAGTTTTAAGCCGGATGTGAGTGGGTTGTAAGCTGTGCATTGTATTTGTACAGATGTTCATTGAGTTGTAAGCGATGAGTATAATAAGAACATTCGATTTTCTGAACCTGGATAGTCTTATTGGGCGAGGATGGTCGCCAAACTCGGCACACAGGGGGTCGCCGCCGAGGTGACCTGCTGCAGCGGGTGCCTATGCAGTGGCGTTGATCCTTTCGATAGTCATTAATGGCGACGTTTCGCCTCCCAATAAGAATTAATGGCGACGTTTCGCCTTCTGCTGTTTGGGATTCCCAGGCGCAATAACTGTATGTCTCAGAGGCTATATAACCCCCACTCCCCCTCGTTGGTTGTCAAGAAGAGTGGCTAATCTGTCGCTTGTCTCGAGTGCCTGCCGAAGGTGGGTGCCCCGAAATTAAAACTTTTCCGAGGGCTCCGTATTGGAGGCACACCAATCACCCATGAACAATTCAGGGTTTCGGTCTCGAGGGCCGTAAGACCCCGGGTCGTTCGTTGGTGAGTGGTGGGCCGACCAATTGGTTCGGAGGGTAGGAGAGAGCCGAGGGTCGGTGGCTCCCCTATCGTCCTCGAACAGTTCGGGGTTTTGGCTCGCGAATGCTACAAACCCCAAGTTGTTCGCGGGCGAGAGGAGGGTCTACCAATCGACCTGAGGCTCGGGGCGTCTGCCGAAGGCGGATGCTCTAAACCTTAATAAAAATTTTGCTGAAGTAGTCGTGGCTGAAGGTCGTCGCCGAGCATAATGGTCGAGGTGCTTTGAAGAAAGCCTCGGCCTTGCTCGGGGTCTACGACGAGCCCACACACTTGTTCTCAGGAAGACGATACAGGCATGGCTGGCAGTGGCCGCCTTAAGCATGGGTTGATCAGCTTGAAGAAGCTCAACCCTATGTCAGGGGCAGATGCCGAGCGCCCACATCGGGGAGAAAGCTGGTAATGGGCGTGGCTGAAGGTCGCCACTGAGCGTGATGGTCGAGGTGCTTTGAAGAAAGCCTCGGCCGTGCTCGGGGTCGACATCGAACCCCCACACTTGTTCTCAGGAAGACGGTACAGGCGTGACTAGCGGTGGCCGCCTTAAGCATGGGTTGATCAGCTTGAAGAAGCTCAACCCTATGTCAGGGGCAGATGCCGAGCGCCCACATCGGGGAGAAAGCCGGTAATGGGCGTGGCTGAAGGTCGCCGCTGAGCGTGATGGTCGAGGTGCTTTGAAGAAAGCCTCGGCCGTGCTCGGGGTCGACATCGAACCCCCACACTTGTTCTCAGGAAGACGGTACAGGCGTGGCTGGCAGTGGCCGCCTTAAGCATGGGTTGATCAGCTTGAAGAAGCTCAACCCTATGTCAGGGGCAGATGCCGAGCGCCCACATCGGGGAGAAAGCTGGTAATGGGCGTGCTTGAAGGTCGCCGCTGAGCGTGATGGTCGAGGTGCTTTGAAGAAAGCCTCGGCCGTGCTCGGGGTCGACATCGAACCCCCACACTTGTTCTCAGGAAGACGGTACAGGCGTGGCTGGTTGCCGCCGTGAGCATGGGTTGGTCAGCTTGAAGAATTCCCAACCTATATCGGGGGCAGATGCCGAGCCCCCACACCGGGGAGAAAGCTGGTAATGGGCGTGGCTGAAGGTCGCCATAGAGCGTGATGGTCGAGGTGCTTTGAAGGAAGCCTCGGCCGTGCTCGGGATCGACGTCGAGCCCCCCACACTTGTTCTCAGGAAGACGGTACGGGCATGGCTGGCAGTTGCCGCCGTGAGCATGGGTTGGTCAGCTTGAAGAAGCCCCAACCTATGTCAGGGGCAGATGCCAAGCCCCCGCACCGGGGCGAAAGCCGGTAATGGGCGTGGCTGAAGGTCGCTGCCGAGCATGATGGTCGAGGTGCTTTGAAGAAAGCCTCGGCCGTGCTCGGGTCGACGACGTGCCCCCACACTTGTTCTCAGGAAGACGGTACGGACGTATCCGAGCAGCGGGCCGTAAGCTTGTAAGGGAAGCTTTTTTGACTCGCGACGCTATCTGAGCGCTGATCCGTAAGCTTATAAGAGAAGCTTTTCTGGCTCGCGGTGCTATCCGAGCGCCGAGCCGTAAGTTTGTAAGAGAAGCTTTTCTGGCTCGCGATGCTATCCGAGCGCCGAGCCATAAGCTTGTAAGAGAAGCTTTTCTGGTTCGCATTGCTATCCGAGCACCGAGTCGTAAACTTGTAAGAGAAGCTTTTCTGGCTCGCGATGCTATCGTAGTGCCGAGCCGTAAGCTAGTAAGAGAAGTTTTTCTGGCTCGCGATGCTATCCGAGCGCCGAGCCGTAAGCTTGTAAGAGAAGCTTTTCTGGCTGGCGATGCTGTCCGGGCGCCGAGCGCGAAACATGTTATTTAATGGGAATCAATACGAAGCCACAAACTTGTTTGAAGAAAGCTTGCATATTTACAACAAAATTGAACTTTACACAAAATGAGGCACGACGTGCCGATTACATTTTTCATAATTTACATGAGATGGAGGCTAGTCCTCTCCTCCGAGGAACTTGATGAGGTGCTCTGCATTCCAGGGCCTCTTGCCGGCCTTGCCTTCTGAGTTGGTTAGGCGGTACGTTCCCGGACGCATAACCTCAGATACTTTGTAAGGGCACTCCCAGTTTGGGGCCAATTTCCTTTTCTGGCTGGGACTAGATACAGCCCACTTCCGGAGGATGAGATCTCCGAGTTTGATGTCGGTGGGACGCACCTTCTTGTTGTAGAACTTTTCGATCCTTTGTTGGTAGATGCTCCTTCGGATGGCGGACTTCTCTCTAACCTCGTCTATGAGGTCCAGGTCGGCTCGCAGCTGTGCAGAGTTGCTTGCTTCGTCGAAAGCCATGATCCAGGGCGAAGGGATCCCAATTTCCAGTGGAATGACGGCCTCCGCGCCGTATGTCAGATTGAATGGTGACTCCCCCGTGGGGATTCTCTTTGTCGTCCGGTGGGCACAGAGAATGCTTGGCAGCTCATCGACCCATAACCCCTTAGAAGAGTTATCGAGTCGCTTTTTGAGACCGTCGAGGATTTGGCGGTTCGCATTCTCGGCTTGACCGTTGGACTGGGTGTGGCACACCGAGGTGAAGCGCTACTGGATCCCGAGATCTTCACAAAATTTGCGAAAATGGTTACCCACAAATTGAGTCCCATTGTCCGTGATGAGCACCTGTGGGATCCCGAACCAACAGACGATGTGTTTCCATAAAAAACTGTTGGGTCTGTTGCTCGGTGATCGTTGCTAATGGCTCTACCTCGATCCACTTCGTGAAGTAGTCGATCGCCACTATGAGGAACTTCCTCTGGCCTGTTGCCTTCGGAAATGGGCCTACCAGATCCATCCCCCACATTACAAAGGGGGTCGGACTGGCAATGGAACGAAGATTTGCCTGCGGAGCCCTCTTTACGAGGGAGAATCTTTGACAGGGACCATACTTTTTCACTAGGGCGAGGGCGTCTTACAGCATAATGGACCAGTAGTACCTGTGATTCAAAGCCTTTCGCGCTAGCGAGCGGCTTCCCATATGGCATCCGCCGATCCCCTCGTGTAGTTCCTTGAGGGCGTACTTTGCTTCATCAGGGGTCAGGCATCGGAGGTAGGGTCTGCCATCCATTGTTGTGTAGGACCTTTTGAAGAGGGTTGCGTCGATTATGGCGAACCTTTCTGAACGGACCTTGACCCACCTCGCTTCGGCCCGATCTTTGGGGAGTTCTCCCTTGATTAGAAATTTCTTGATAAGAGTGGTCCAATCGTCGGGAGGAGCTCCGTCTTCAATGCAGAGAGCCTCAGGGAAGTCTGTACTTGGCTTCAATAAGACTTTGATCAGGACGGTTCGGTCGAGGCCCTCAAAGGATGAGGATGCCAACTTTGACAGGGCGCATGGGCGTTCCGCTCCCGGGGGATCCTTAGGACTGCCGACACATCGAAGGACGCCAATAGCCGTTGGACCACAACCAGGTACCTGATCATCTGATCGTCACGGGCCTCGTACTCTCCCGTGATCTGGTTGACCACAAGCTGAGAGTCACTAATGGCCCTAATCTGTCTGGCGCTGGCTTGATGAGCCAGGGTGAGTCCGGCGATCATGGCCTCGTACTCAGCCTCGTTGTTGGAGGCTGGGAAGTTGAGGCAGAGGCAGTATTGGAGGAGAAAACCGTATGGATCTCGCAGAATGATGCCCGCACCACTCCCCGCTTCACAAGAGGAACCGTCGACGTAAAGTTCCCACGTCTGGTCGGCTTCCTTGCTTGTCGGCTGCTCGGAGATGGTGCATTCCGTGATGAACTCGGTGAGGGCCTGCCCTTTGATAGACGTCCTTGGCTGATAGCCGATGTCATATTGACTGAGCTCGATCGACCACTTGACTAGTCATCCCGAGCTCTTGGGCTTAGAGAGCATGACCTTAAGGGGTTGATCTATGAGCACCTGGACTGAATGTGCTTGAAAATATGGACGGAGCTTCCGTGCGGCCATGACTAAGGCGTAGGCTATCTTCTCCATCCTGGAATATCTAGTCTCGGCATCGAGCAGGACCTTGCTTACATAGTACAAAGGCTTTTGGACTCCTTCCTCTTCTCGAACGAAGACGGCACTGAGCACAGTCTCCGACGCCGATAGATAGAGCCAGAGTGGTTCACTGGTTCGGGCTTGCTGAGGAGAGGAGGGTTGGCGTGGTACTCCTTCAATTGGGCGAATGCCTCTTGCTGCTGGGTACCCCATTCGAACCCTTCGGTTCCGCGTAGCGCCTTAAAGAACGGAAGGGACTTCTCTCCAGATTTGGAGAGGAAACGGCCGATGGCTGCCAGTCTTCCCGTTAGCCTCTGGACTTCTTTGATGTTCCTGGGAGGGGCCATGTCTATTATGGCCTGGATTTTTTCGGGGTTCGCCTCGATGCCTCGCTGGCTGACGATGAACCCGAGGAACTTTCCCGAGGAGACGCCGAATGCACACTTCACCGGGTTGAGCCTCATGTTGTGGGTCCGAAGGACCCCAAAGGCCTTTTCCAGGTCGGCGACGTGATCCGGTCCCTGCTTGCTTTTGATGAGCATATCGTCGACGTATACCTCCATGTTGCGCCCAATTTGATTTTTGAAGATTCGGTTAATGAGTATCTGATAAGTAGCACTGGCATTCTTCAGCCCGAAGGGCATGACACGGTAACAATAAAGCCCTTGGTCCGTAACAAAGGACATCTTGGCTATATCGGGAGGGTACATTCGGATCTGGTTGTAGCCAGAGAAGGCGTCCATGAAGGACAAGAACTCGTGACCTGATGTGGCATCGATCAGAGCGTCGATGCTAGGGAGAGGGAACAGATCTTTGGGGCACGCCTTGTTGAGGTCAGTGAAATCTATGCAGATCCTCCAGCTTCCGCTCGCCTTTTTGACCATTACGACGTTCGCCAGCCACTTCGGGTAGCTGAACTCTTGTATGAAACGAGTAGACAAGAGTTTGTCTACTTCTGCATTTACCGTCTGCTGTCGCTCCGGGGCGAACTTACGTCTCTTTTGGACGACCGGCTTCGAACCGGGGGTCACGCTGAGTTTGTGCATGATGAGATCCTCGGAGATACCGGGCATGTCAGAAGGCTTCCAGGCAAAGAGGTCGACATTGCGGCGAATGCAGCTGATCAGGGCGGCTTTGAGGTCGGGAGCGAGGGAGCAGCTCACTCGGAAACACCTTGATGTGTCACCTATCTTGAACGAGACATCTTCCAGCTCATCTGCCGAATCTGGTTCCGGCTGGGTTCTCTCGAGCTGCAGCTCGACGGCATCGAGGAGGAATACCATGCCCCCGATCGCCGTCATGTAGCACAATCGTGCAACTTCTTGGTTTCCTCGGACAATTCTGACACCAGTGTTGGTAGGGAACTTCATCTTCTGGTGGTAGGACGAGGGAACGGCCTGGAGGGAGCAGAGCCCAGGACGGCCGAGTATGGCATTGTAAGCTGCCTTGATGTTGACAACCATGAAGTCTATTGACTCGGTCCTTCGGTGTGGGGTCGTACCAGCTGTGACGTCTAAAGTGACGATCCCTTCTATTGGCACCGGGACACCGGAGAATCCATACAATGTGTATCCGACTGGTTTTAGCTTATCTCGGGAGAGCTTCAAGTTCTCGAAGGCTTCTAGGAAGAGGATGTTCACCGAACTTCCGTTGTCAACGAGGATGCGCCAGACCTCGAAGTTCGCCATGCTGAGGCTAACAACGAGTGCATCACACTGCGGGAGCCGAACTCCTTCCAGGTCTTCCCCCAAGAAGGAGACAGAGAGTTGCTGGACCTGGGGGGAGAGGGGGCCCTGGACGGTGTTGACATCCCGAACGAACACCTTGCGGGAAGCATTGGACTCCCCTCCCATTGGCCCACCATGGACACAATGTAAGATGGCCTGACCTTTGGGCTCTTTAGGCTCCTGGTCCAGCTCGGGGCGCTGTCTGGGCGCTCGAGGAGGACGGGAAGCCCTCCTGTTCCTCGTATCCCTCTGGTCCCGAGCATTTACCCGTTTGAATTTCCGGAGGTACCTTCGTTGGATGAGGGCTTCGATCTCGTCTTTCAGGGCACGGCAATGATCCGTGTCGTGCCCATTGCCCTGGTGGAAGCAGCAGTAAAACTGCTGATCCCTCTTCTTACTGTTGTTGTTGTTTGGCGGGGGGGGGGGGGGGGGGGGAATTGTAAGAGGTCCCTGTCTTCGAATGCTAAGAGAATGGTTGACACATCCTGCATCAGCGGAGTGTATCTCTCGAAGCGAGGGACCGGAGGAACCCTTTTGGTGGCGCCCCCGTCCCTTGGAACTTTCTTTTTATTGGCTCGACCTCGTCGGCTTTGCGCTTTCCCTTCCTGGGGATTTCTTTCGAGTCCTCTGGATTCAAGGCCTCCTCAGCTTGGATGTACTTTTTGACCCGATTGAGGAGGTCGGGGAAATCTATTGGGGGGCCTCTTCGCCAGGGATGCCTTCAGCTGTCCATGACGGACGTTATGCTGGAATGCTGCCGAGACGACCCCTGGGTCGAGCGAGGTGACCTATCATACCTTGTTAGTGAACCTTCGGAAGAGCACCCGGAGCGACTCTCCTTCCTTCTGTCGGAGGCCGAGTAGGGACGCACTTGTCCTCTCGGCCTTTCGGCTGGTTACAAAGTGGGCGAGGAAGTTGCCCTCCATTTGGCCGAAAGAATAGATGGAGCCGGGAGCGAGCATTGAGAACCATTCCCGAGCCGGACCCCGGAGGGTGGCAGGAAAGGTGTGGCACAGGAGGGGATCCAAAGCGCTGTGAATCATCATGAGGGTTTTGAAGCCCTCCATGTGATCAGCCGGATCGCCCTCCCCATCATAAGTCTCGAATTGAGGTGGTCAGAAGTTCCGGGGTATTTCTGCCTGCAAGATGGTGGTGGAGAATGGAGTTCAGACGGGCCTGTATCCGTGGGCCGACCTAGGGCCTCCTTCGCCGAAGTGGTCGAGGCGGTCTTCCATTTCTTGGAGGCGCTTCAAGATATCATCGTCATACTCCGGCTGGACTGTCGGGACGCAAGAGCTGGCCTCGGCATCCGAACGGGAGTGTGAGCAGCGGATGCTTTTAACGACGGGGGTTCCCCGGATGGCCTCCATGATTTCTTTTCGGAAGTCTTGGAACTCCTGGTGGGTTACGGGGGCTCGCTCGGCCCGATTTTGTTGAGCCGGTGGGTCCCGGTCGATGCGGCTGAGTGTTGGCCCTCGTCCTTGGGACGGAGGCTTGGGATGGTTCAGGGCCGAGTTGGAAGCGGCCCCTCCCCTAGACCGGCTGGCCTGCCGATTCTGAATTACCCCTCGTAGGTCGGGCTGGACTGGTCGGGAGGCCCTCGGTTGGTGTTCGTGACTGACCCCTAGGTTGTTGGACTCATGAGCATCGGCGGCGGCACCCTGAGGGGGCGCGTCCTGCCGACGCACAGAGGTAATGGCTTTCTTGGCCTTGGGCGCCAAGCGAGGTCGGGCAGACAGGGTACCGTTGATGGTTGGACTCGGGTCGGTGAACTTACTAGAGTTTCCCACAGACAATGCCAACCTGATGCAGTTTGTTTTTTGGAGGCGTATGGATGCACCAGGTGTGAGTTCTTACTCGATTTGTATTGGTGGAGGAAGCTCCGGTGCGGTCCACCTTCAGCCAGGCGAAAGGTACGGAGGTAGGCGGTAGTGAGGTGGAGGCTGGATGCTCCGCTCGGATCGGGAGGCTCGGATCCGAGGTCTCGTTTACCTACAGACGGTCTAGGAACACCGAGGTTGGTCCCGGTGGCAGACCCTCTGACGATCTAGTCAGCTACTGAGAGAGTGTAACAGTAACTAGGGTTTGAGAAGGAAAAGTTTTGATTACCAGGATAAAGGGTAGGGGGTTTGGTATTTATAGGAGAAGCCAACCGGGTCTGGACCCGTTTGGGGCCGGGTCTGGACCAGATTGCCTGTGGGCCTGAAGCGGTGGAAGCCCGAGCGGTATAGGGCTGATGTGGCAGGGGCCTGGGCGATTTCCAGGCTGACGTGGCAGAGGCCTGGGCGGTTTCCAGGCTGACGTGGCAGAGGCCCGGGTGGTTTTCTGATGCTGACGTGGCGGATCCAGATGATCCGACGATGCACGTTTCCTGAGGGGATCCTGTGGCCCAGAAGGGGCCACGTCATCCGACCCATATCACTAGTGATTCTAGATATATTCATCATCAAATGCATAAACTTGGATCAATGTGGAAGGTTCATGAAGGAAGTATAAAGATTCATGAATGAACATTAATAAATGTATCTAGAGGTTTTCTCCTTGGCCTATATAAGGAGATGTCATTTGCTCATTCCAACAACACATGGTGAGAGAATCATCTTCATTCAAGTAGAGAGAGAAGAGTGTCCACTCCAAGTTGAGAGTGTTGAGTGTTATAGTAGCAAAACAATTGTGAGAGAGTGTTTCCTTCAAGTGGTGTTCTTGAAGTTGGATCTCTTTGTACCCATTAATTTCATAGTGGAGGTTCTTGTTGGCCCGTGGACGTAGGCGCCTTGCGGAACCACGTTATATTTCTCCATCCCTTGCTCTTTTATTTCATTGCATATTTCAGTTTGTGGTTTGAGTTGGTATTTTTATTCTACTATTATCGATCATATTTTTTCCCCAACAGTGGTATCAGAGCACCAGGTCTGTGGTGCTAGTGTTAGAATGGAAGGCTCAAGTGTTGGTATATGCTCTAGAGGCCAGTTGTGTATTGACATTACTTATTTACATTGCATTATGATATTTATTTCATATATAAGGCATTTCATTTATTGTGTTTTTTATTATGATTAAATGAGCATAATAAAGTCCTTAGAATAGTAGGTTCAATACCATGAGATATCAAGTGCATGACTTTATTGTGAGATCCTATTGGTTGTAATCAGAACACTATTCTTAAATATCCCTAGTCAAGTATTATTGTTAATTAGGATAACAATAATGCATAGAGGCTAGTATGTGCGTAGACTGATGACCATATCTCACGGGTCATAGATATGAGATATCAAATCTTCACATGGGTACATATTAGAGTAATAATATATTGGACTGACCCACCATGAGAACGCTGCATGGATCGTTACGTGAGTGTTATAAGTGGTTCTCACAGCGATCTTGGTGTATGTAGTCATTTGACTTGAAGTCACTACGGTTCCATACATGAGAAGTTATATGTTTTAATGTCGTCAAACGTTGCCTGTAATAAGGTGATTATAAAGTCAACTATTGGATATACTACAAATCATGCAGAGGAATGTGAGTGACTTAGATAGGATTTGTCCTTCTTACATAACAGGAGCGATATCTATTGGGCCCTTGATTTGAGTGAGACTACAAAATGCATGGCCATGCTCAAATGAGTCAATATAAGATATTGAGCTCATTTTTTTTAGTAAGTCTACTTGGAGATCAAGAAACCAAAGATTGAACTATACAAGGGTGACACGGTCTATGCATTGTGGTCAATTAAGATATTTGGACAAAGGGACTTGACTACATGGTAACATTGGTCACGGATAGGTTGTGTCAAGTCACTGACATTCCCACTACTTGAGTAGCAGTGATGTATTGCTAGATACCGCTCACCGTTTGTAAAACTAGAATATGATTTTAGTATCACTGTCAACGTAATGGGAATCTACAGGGTCACACACTTAGAATAGATTGAAATTGGGATTTAAATTCATAAAATGAATTTAATTTGGAATCCAAGTAAGACTTGAACTCCTGACATTGGTTGGACATTTCATTAGATTAAATGGGCTAACTAAAGTTCAGAGGCCCACTCACGAACCTGACCCAAGTCGAATTATGAGCCCAACAAGCTCGTTACTCTCTTAGGGTTGATTTACTGCAGCTATATATATGATAGATATATGCGAAAAAGACATATATGAAAAAACCCTAGCTGTCACAGAAATTGTGAGAGAGAGATCGTGAGGAACAGTCCCATCCTGCAGCTAGTACCGCAGCATTAGGAAAGCTTGGATTTGATCTGTTCGTGTGGATACTGTAGAAGCACTGCAACATTGCAGGGCTGTGATTGACATATCTTGGAGACAGCAAATTCACCCTTAAGGTATAACTCATAAACATGTTTTATGGTTTTCACATGGATCCATGGTTAGGTTTCAATATTTTGTAATTTTTCCGCTGTGTATTCAATCTGTGTTTTCCACTGAAACCTAACATCAAGGAGTACTATGATTTGCCTCAACCAGTCCAATTGGATCACATGGAAGCCAAGAATGGAGGACTTCTTAATTGCAAGGATTTGTATGAACCTATTGAAGGAGTCGAAGGCAAGATGGAGAACACTACTGATGCCGAATGGAAGAAGTTGAACCACAAGGCTATTGGCCCATATTCGTGAATGGGTGGATGATACCATGTTTCACCATGTATCTAACGAAACCGACGCACATGCCCTTTGGTTGAAGTTAGAGTTGTTATTCGAACAAAAGACCGCCTCAAAAAAGCATTCCTCGTCAAAAGTTGGTCAACATGAAGTAAAGGGAAGGCATAAAGGTGATTGAGCATCTAAACAACTTCCAGAGCATCGTTAGTCAATTGTCCGCGATGAACATGAAAATCGAGGACGAGTTACAAGCGTTGTTACTTCTTGGATCATTGCCCGACAACTGGGAGACCTTTGTCTTCACCATAAGTAACTCTACCCCTAATGGTGTGTTATCTATGGATAATGTTAAAGATAACATGATGAATGAAGAGACTAGAAGTAAGTCTACATGTTTCGATAGTAGCCAAGTGTTTGTGGCAGAGAATCAAGGAAGGAGAAAGATTAAAGGCCCCAGTCGAAATCGTGGAAGAAGTGCAAGCCGTTCGAGGACACGTTTCAAGGGGAAGTGTCATCATGGTGGTCTCTATGGTCACATGATAAAGAATTGCAACATATTGAAGAATAAAAGAAGGATGGAAAATATGGCTCAACTTATCAAAAGAAGGAGGATACAAATAGTACCATCGCTACCGTGTCTGAGCAAGTATATGAGTTGTTGGCTCTTAAAGGTGAATGACTACATGTCGATGAAGATAAAGGCAATTCATGGGTAGATAATTTTGGAGCATCCTTTCATGCCATGGAGCACTCGAAATTCTTCACCACATACAAAGCCGGAGAATTTGAGATAGTGAAGATGGGCAATGATAGCTATTCCAAGATTGCAAGAATCGGTGATATTTGGTTTGAGACCGATTTGGGCTATAAGCCGTTGTTAAAAAATGTGAGACATGTTCTTGGTCTACGTCTCAATCTACTGTCAACCGGCATGCTTGATCCACAAGAATTTCTTGATCATGGAGGTGACGGAAAATGGAGGCTTACCAAGGTTCGCTAGTGGCGGCGAGAGGAAAGTTATGTTGTATCCTCTACAAGACATATGGCAAAATTTGCAAAGGAGAATTGAATATTGTGGATGATTGTTCTCCAAGCCTATGACACAAGAGGTTATGCCACATGAGTGAGAAGGGATTGCAAATTTTGGCAAAAAAGTCTCTCATTCCCTTTGCCAAAGGTAACTCGCTAGACTCTTGTGATTATTGTTTATTTGGTAAGAAACACAAAGCTAGTTATTCTGGCACCTTCACAAGAAAATAAAATAGATTAGACCTAGTACACTCTGATGTTTGTGGCCCCATGGATGTTTAATCACTAGGTGGTAATAGATATTTTGTTACTTATATTGATGATGCTTTACGAAAGGCTTGAGTGTATTTGTTGAAATCAATAGGCCAGGTGTTCCAAACCTTCAAGCAGTTCCATGCCATGGTGGAGAGGGAGACAGGGAGAGCCCTCAGAGGTATCCGTAGTGACAATGGGGGAGAGTACACTTCGAACGAGTTCAGAGATTATTGTTAGAAGCATGGTATTAAGCATGGTAAGACAATTCCTGATACCTCACAACATAATGGTGTAGCTGAAAGGATGAACCACACCATTCTAGAGAAGGTCAGGTGTATGCTGAAGATGGCCAATCTATCAAAACATTTTTGGGCCAAAGCTGTATCAACCACTTGTTACATCATCAACCAATCACCAAGTGTACTGTTAGGCTTTGAGACTCCGGAAGGTGTATGGACCGACAGAAGCGCTTCATATTCACACTTGAGAGTGTTTGGGTGCAAAGTATTTGCACGTGTATCCAAAGTGAATAGATTGAAGATCGATGACAGAGGCACACTGTGCATCTTCATCAGGTACGGTAATGAAGAGATGGGCTACCGGATGTGGGCTCCAAAGACCAACAAATTATTCTGAAGTAGAAATGTGGACTTCTTTGAGGATTAGACTGTGGCAGACATTAACAAGCAGACAATCGAGAATATAGATTAGTTCACCAATGAATTACCGCTGCAACAAGAACTCGGTGACAAACCTCAAGAAGCTATACATGAAGATGTTCCTGAAATGGCTGAAGCAAGAGGCGCTGAGATAGTGTCTGAAGCTAAAGACGATGATCAAAAGGATCATGATCAAGGGGAGCCTAATCATGGGGAGCCGAGTCAGGGGGAGCAGCCAGAGGTTGCCCAAGTACGAGTTTGGAAATCAACTAGAGTGGTAAAGCCAAGTACCAAGTATCCTTCTTCACAGTATGTCTTGTGACCAGTGATAGGGATGACCCGTATTACAGATATATTCTGTTGACTGATAATGGAGAACCTGAAAGTGTTGAAGAGGCAAAGACTCATGCAGACAATGACAAGTGGATGTTGGTGATGAAGTCTGAGATGAAATCTTTATTAAAGAATGATACCTATGAGTTGGTGGAACTTCCTTAAGGTAGAAAAGCACACAAGAATAAGTGGGTGTTCAAATTGAAGAGGGACGAGAATGAGCAGTTGACAAAATTCAAGGCTCGCTTGGTTGTCAAAGGTTTTGTGTAGAAGGAAGGAGTAGATTTTGATGAAATCTTCTCACCAGTGGTCAAGATTACTTCTATCCAACTTATGTTGGTCATGGCAGCTAGCATGGATTTTGAGGTGGAATAGTTGGACGTGAAGACGACATTTCTGCATAGTGATTTGGAAGAAGAAATTTATGTGGAGCAACCGGAAAGTTTTGAAGTCGAGGGAAAAGAACACATGGTTTGTAAGCTGGAGAAAAGCTTGTACGAGCTAAAGAAAGGTCCAAGGCAGTGGTATAAGAAGTTTGACTCGTTCATGGTGGGTCATGGGTATAAAAGGACAGATGCAGATCCATGTGTGTACACCCAACAATTCACTGGAGGTAACTTTATCATTTTATTGCTCTGTGTTGATGATATGTTGATTGTGAGCCAAGATGTTACTATGATTCGTAAGTTGAAATCAGATTTTTCAAAGTCCTTTGATATGAAAGACGTAGGGTCAGCTAAGCTGATTTTGGGCAAGGAGATTACTCGTGACAGGAAGGTAAAGAAGTTGTGGTTGTCACAGGAGAGGTACGTTGAACGAGTACTTGAAAGGTTCAACCTGCAAGGAGCTAAGCCACTGAGCTCACCTCTAGGTAATCAATTCAAGTTAAGCAGAAGGTTATGCCCAGATACTCAAGAGGAGAAGGACAAGATGGAAAGTATTCCCTACTCATCAGTTTTCGGTAGTCTTATGTATGCAATGTATGCACTTGCCCAAACATAGCACATGCAGTTGGTGTTGTTAGTTATCTATCTAACCCTGGCAAAGAGCATTAGGAAGCAGTCAAGTGGATACTCAGATATTTGAAAGGCACTTCAAAGTTGTGCTTATGTTTTGGTGGAGCAAAACCAACTCTAGAATGTTTCACAGATGCGGACCTGGAAAGGGGATCTTAATGCTAGAAAGTCCACTTCTGGTTACTTATTCACATTTTCGGGGAGAGCTGTTTCGTGGCAATCCAAGTTATAGAAGTGTGTTGCCTTATCCACCACAGAAGCTGAGTATATTGCTGCAAATGAAGCAGGCAAAGAAATGGTATTGCTGCAGAGAATTATTCAGGAGTTGGGTATGAGATAATACAGTTATATGGTGCACTGTGATAGTCATTGTGTCATTCATCTGAGTAAGAATTCAGTATATCACCCTCGCACTTAGCACATTGATCTCCATTATCATTTGATCCGAGATGTATTATCAAAGAAGTTTTTTCAGTTGAGAAATATCCACACCAACAAGAATACTTTTGACATGTTGACAAAATTCGTTCTGTCGTAGAAGCTGGAGTATTGCAGCAAGTCTGCTGGGATGGACTTCAAGTAGAAGTTGCTCATTGTATTGACCCGATCGGCCTAGAGGGGGAGATTGTAAAATATCCAGGCCCAATATCAAGTAATCCATAAATAGTATTTTGGGCTTCCATAAGTATTGGGCTTTTTCAGAACATGCTAGTGGTTCTAGATTCATCATCAAGTGCATAAACATAGATCAATGTGGAAGGTTCATGAAGAAAGTATGAAGATTCAAGAATGAGCATTAATGAATGTATCTAAAGGTTTCCTCTTTGGCCTATATAAGGAAAGATCATTTTCTCACTCCAACAACACATGGTGAGAGAATCATCTTCATCCAAGTAGAGAGAAAAGAGTGTCTATTCCAAGTTGAGAGTGTTGAGTGTTATAGTAGCAAAACAATTGTGAGAAAGTGTTTCCTTCAAGTAGTGTTCTTGAAGTTGGGTCTCTATGTACCCATTACTTTCATAGTGGAGGTTCTTGTTGGCCTGTGGACGTAGGCACCTTGCCGAACCACGTTATATTTGTTGTTCCCTATCCCTTGCTCTTTTATTTCCTTGCATATTTCAATTTGTGGTTTGAGTTGGTATTTTTATTTTACTATTATCGATCATATTTTTTCCCGAATTCAACCATTCCCCCATTACCCTACCTTTTTCTCACAAAAATAAGATAAAGGAGAGAGATAAACTTACATAGTTACATTACCCAGAGAGTAAGTGTGTGAAGGGATTGGGCTGAGATAAGAGCCCAAGATGGCGGTTCATAGGGCCTATTTGATAAGAACACGCCTATTTGATTTGCAGCCTTTGTGTTTGTGCCTTCCATGAGAAGAGATGAGATGTTGTACTTGTTGTTTCTGGACTAGAAATTGAGGAGGTGAGTAGCAGTATTTCATGAAAAAGTGGATGCATTAGCAGTAGCAGAAATTGCCGACGAGAGAGGAAGAGCTCATCTTCTTCATTATATATATATATATATATATATATATATATATATATATATATATATATATATATATATTTATATATATATATATATATATATATGATATGGTATAAATGATGTGGTCCCATCAGGGCCATCAAATCTCCTCAGATTTCGTTCCCTCATGATCATCAAGTCAAATAAGTCCAATGGGCTTCTGCCATCTTAGGCCCACCGGCAAACGGGTCAAACCCGGCCCATTACGATCCCAGACCAGTTTGCCGCTGCCTATAAATACCAGACCCCCTCCACACTACAGCAGGTAATAAAATTTTCCCCACCTGACCCCTAGCTACTGTTGCTTTCTCAATGGCTGACTAGATCATCGGAGGGCCTATCGTCGGGATTTCTCCTGGTGTTTCTAGCAGTATGCAAGTACAAAAGTCCGAGCAGAGCTACGAAGATCCAAGCCGAGCTATGAGATCTGAGCCGAGCACCCGGCCTCTACCTCTCTCCTACTACTCCCGAGTCGGTCCTACAGCCTAGGATCGGATCAACGCCAGTGCCGCATCTTCCGCTTCACAAATTACAAGAGCCCACACCTATTGCCCCCACACCCAATAACGTTAGGTACTGACACCGGTCCAATCCCAGCCAAGGACGTCATCTCGAATCCAAGCTCTTTCATGACTCCCAAAGCAAGAAGGGCCGTCACCTCGGGATGTTGTTTCGACCCTCCTCCCCTTCACAGCCGTGCGGATGCCCAGGGATCTAACCAACAGTGGGCCAATGGCCCAGCCGGACCCGGACCAAGCGCTTCTCACTCAGCTGCGACTGATTTGCGGCGGATCATCCAGAATCAGTAGGCTAGTCGAACAAAGGGTGGAGCCGCTTCCAACTCGGTCCCGAACCATGGTAGATAGCCAACCCCAGAACGTGAACCAGGGTACAGGTACTCACCATGAGGACCTCCACCCTTGCGTGGCCCTATGGAGCAGGCCCCAGTCACGAGGGCCGAGTTTGAAAACTTTCGGAACGAGGTTCTCCGGGCAATCCGATGCAGTCCTAGGACCGAGGCGCGCAACAACTCCTACCCTCAGTCAGAAGCCAGGGGCAGTGAATCCCACGGATCGAACCGTCCACTAGAACAAGAAGGTGCCGTCCTTCGATGCCTCCGGGAGATGGAGAACCGCCTCACCCATCTCGGCGAGGGCGGACCGATGCCATGCCAAGGTTACAGGCCGAACCGACCCCCATTCTCCACCCAAATCTTGGAAGGTGAGATCCCCAGAAATTTCAGGCCTCCCCAATTCGAGACATACAACGATAAGGGTGATCCCGCTGATCACATGGAAGGCTTTAAAACCCTCATGTTGATTCACAGCGCTTCGGATCCTCTCCTATGCCGTGCCTTTCCGGCCACCCTGTGTGGCCCACCTCGGGATTGGTTCAAGAAGATCACCCCCGGCTTAGTCTTCTCATTCGGCTAGTTAGAAGCAAGTTTTCTAGCCCACTTCGTGACTAGCAGAAAGGTCGAGAAGACGAGCATGTCCCTTCTGGACCTCAGGCATAAGTAAGGGGAACCACTCCGCGAGTTCGTTCGGAGGTTCACCGCTGAGGCGAGGTCAGTCTCCTCCTTCGATGCGGGCGTCGCTTCCGCAGCCTTTCGGCACAATGTCCGCCACGGACAACTGAAGGCCTTCTCAACCAAGAAACCACCCCTCGACTTTCCCGAACTCCTCAACAGTGTCGAGAAGTACATTCGGGCAGAAGAGGCTCTGCACCCCAAGGGCACCAAAGAGGCCACGTCCAAAGGGAAGCGCAATGCGGACGACGTCCCGCCCGCCAAAAAAGTCACGAAAGATGCAGCTGGTCTGAAGAAGCCTCCTCCAGTCCCCCGTTTTGAAAGATATACGCTGCTGACCTAGAACGTGTCAGCCATCCTCTAGGAGATTGAGGAAAAAGGGATCGACCGACTCCCTCCCCGACCGAGCAACAACAAGAAGTGGGACCAAAGATTCTACTGCCATTTTCACGGGGACAATGGGCACGAGATGGACAACTGCTGTGCCCTTACAGATGAGATCGAGGCCCTCATCCAGCAAGGGTACCTAAGGGAGTTCACCCAAGCCAACTCAAGAGACCGGAGGGATTCGAGGAATCCGAGGCCTTCGCCTCCTCCCCGAACGATCAACCGGCGACCCGAGCAGGACCCCGAGCCCGAGGAGACTGGGGAGCATGCCATCCTACACTACGTCCATGGCGAACCCGTGGGAGGGGAATCCAACACTTCTCGTAGGGCCTTCCTGCGAGAAGTTAATTCTGTCCGCGACCATCCCTCCCCCCGGTTCAGCAGCGGACGTTCTCCTTCTCCGGAGAAGACCTGGAGGGCATCCGACTCCCGCACTGTGATGCCCTCGTCATCAGCCTCATCATGGCAAACTTCAAAGTCCACCGAATTCTCGTGGACAACGGAAGCTCAGTCAACATCCTCTTCTTGGAAGCTCATTCCCTCCTTAGATAATGTCGAAGTCACAAATTGCCACTTCAGCCCTTAGCAATTTCTTTTGATGATCTTGATAATGTTTGACCTGATCGTCCCTTGTCCTGGCGAGATTTTCTCCTTGGCATGCTCCTAGAGGTTGCCTTATCGTAAGTTGATCTTGGAAAACTCCACCGTATCCGAAAAATGATCGAATTGGTCGTCGGAAGATCCTTCCTTGAGCCTAGTCTTGATTTATTTCTGGTGATGGTGTCTAGTTTCTGCTGATTTCAACCAGTGCCTTTCTTGGTATATTGCGAATTCTAGTCTCGATACTGAGTAGTTGGTGCGGTTTTATCGTTCTCCCCCAAATCCTGCACCGCGACTCGTCCTCATTTGTCGTTCGACTGCAAACTTGTTACTTGCACATCGGGTTACGAATTGGCTTTTTAGACATCCGGTTGCAGATTTGCCTTCTGGACATTCAGTTTCAGACTTGCCTTCTGATATCCAGTTATAGGTTTGCCTCCATTGATGTCCGGTTACAGACTAGCCCCCGTGGAACATGGCTGCACCAAGCTTGTTAGTAAGGAATGAAATACATTGGGACTGGTTTAGATATAAGAAAGATCATAATCATAAGTTGAAAAGAGCTACCGTATGATTTACGATCATCCTATCTGCCAAAATGAAATCAATTTATCTGGCTTCCAAGTCAATTTCCTACTGTGTTAGATTGCAATTTGAGGTCAGTTCTGATACCACTTTTGTAGCGCCCCGGATCCGGCTCCCCGAAATCCGTGACACTCACCAGAATCTTTGCCTTCAAATGTATCTCAACACAGTAATAACGCAGAAATTTAATAACTTTTTATTTCCAAATAAAGTCATTACATTATCAGTTACAACCAATATCTTGTTTTGAACAAGGAGTACAAATTACATTAACTCATTGCAACTTTATACAAAATATTTCACAGACTCCACTTGTAGAGCTATTAGCTATCTCCTGCAATGGTAATTGACTGAATACCATCGAAACTCCACTGAAAGGTCAATCTTCTTCCCTAGGACTTGCCCCTCGGCTTGAGTCTTCCGCTGCGCAACTCTGATATTTCTACACTTGCTTGTATGGTAGGACCAATACCTGAAAGGCAGGAAACATCAGTAATTCTACTGACACAATGCTGATAAGAAACAACGATCTCCAACTTGCACATCCACAAACCATCATGAATGGAAAAAGAAATGTGCATCCTAATTTCCTATTGTTCGTGTATGCTATACGCTGAGGTCTAATGCACAATACAGAGTATAGAAACGGATGCACGTAATCTAATATCAGCAAGACTCTGGATACGCATGCATCCCATACTACATACGTTCCAGATCAAGCCGTCTTCTCCAATTTCAGGGTTTCGAACCCTCGCCATGCAAATACATTCTACTATTGTACTCAACCTGTTCCTGATAGATACCTCGTGGCTGGTGAATCCTACAATTATTACTGCTAACACAGTGGTGTCCCTATTTGCCACTCATGCCCAATCTGGTCTGGATCACACCAATTGCCGTGACGATCATACAGATATGTGTTCTGCATACCCATGGCACCGAAGATCCATGAGAGTGCCGCCCCTTATGGTCCGTTCATGTCCACCAACATAAGAACATGACGGCCTCAAGGGTCTAAGCCCCCTAGTCGACAGAGTTACTCCCCGTTATTACCACGGCACCTGTGCACTCAACTAGTGAGCAGACACAACCCATATCCCTACGACAGGAAGAGAACAACCCTGATTATCACCGCCTAGTGTTGGCTTTTAGAACAAGTCGAATTATAGAGAATCGCCCCTAATACCAACTTGGACTTCAAGCGAAAAGTAAAGAAACTTAATTAAATAATAATTACCAAATATGTTTATCACCCATAATCATTTACGAAGTTTTATCAACCAATTGATCCCTGACTGGTCTGTCAAAATGATAACTCGGCGAGTCGATACTTATCGACTGCCACACTCCTGTTGGTCCTTGACCAACTTTTCGGCCCGTGAACCTCAGCGAGTGGTACAACGACACCCAAGAAATGCCTTTTACAGGCATTACCTTCAAACATAACACTAACTATTGACAGACCAAGGCGATAAAACAAAAGCAAACATACTCAAATGTGATAAAGTCAATATCTTGGGTATAGCAATGCTACTAGTTCACAAATCCATAACTACTAATCCTTGTACTGGGATGCATGAATTGATCCCTTGGGGAAGCTAAGAATGCCTAGGGTTGATAGTCGTAGGGTGTCACTCTACCCTAATGACTAACTCAAGTCACAAACTGTAATATCTCGGTCGGATATTATATTTGTATTATTATTATTTTTAAAATTAAAATATTTTTATGGAAATTACTTGGTTTTACTAATAAAAAGTTATCTGTATATATATACTAATAAGTATATATATGCATTATATCGGTTTTGTGCACTTGTACAAAATCCTGTAAAATGCGTTTTTGGGAAAATATCTGTAATATCCCGGGCTGATATTAAAAAATTATTATTTTATTATTATTTTCAGAATTGAAATATTTTTGGGGCATATTACCCGGTTTTGTTAATAAACATTATATATATATATATATATATATATATATATATATATATATATATATGTATGTATACTAGTCTGTATATATCTGTATTGTATCAATTTCGTGTTGTAACCTCCCGAACTGATATAAATATTATTTTTATTATTATTTTATTTTATTATCGGAATTAAATTATTATTTGTGCGGATTGTTCAAATTAATTAATAAACATAATCTGTATATATAGATGTATGTACGTATACGTATTGTATCGATTTCGTACAATTATACAAATTATGTAGTATGTGTTTTGGACAAAAATATCTTTATTTTTGTTATGATTGATCAAGATGGATGGCAAAGATTTAATTGGGAGGGATAAACATAGGTATTATGATTAATAGAAATACAAATTGTATGAATAAGTGTATTCCTTCTCACCTAACCTAACTCATACACTCACCCCTCCTCCCCCCCTCACCATTTTGGCCGGCCATTACCCCCAAGGAAACAAAAGCAAACCCTAGTTTCACCCCACTCACCCTCTCATACTCTCACTATCTCTCTTTTTCTATAAACAGCCCCCCTTCAGCCATTGTCTCATTTACAAGAAAAAAAATTAGAGAAGCAAAAAAAAGAGAGAAGTTCTAATTTGAGAGTTCTTAACTTGTAGGTTGTAGTAGAATCTAGGAGGACAGAGAAGGAAAACTAAGGCTAGTTCTTCCTATTTAGTAAAAAGGTGGGGGTTTCTCTTCTTAGTTATTTGTTGTTGTTTTGTTATTTGTTTTATTGTTTGTTAAGTTTTAAGAACAACTTGGACTAAATATTTTGTGCATATGAGTAGTGTGAATCAAATGATCGCATAAAGATATTGAATGGTAGAACTAAAATAAAACAAAATAAAGATTGAATCTTTTGTGAACATTGTTGTTAATTGCTATTATGGTTATTGTTGTTCTCATTTTTTTACAACTTGGACCTAGATCTTGAGCATATGATGGGCTTAATGTGTTTTATGAAGGGTAGGGTTTGTAAAACTTAACAAAACTAATACAGATCTAACTTTTGATAAACTTAATGTTGTTATTATTGTTAATTATCAATATTGTTGTTGTTAATAAAAGACTAATAACTTGGACTAAATCATGTGCATATAAGAATAGATGAATCAAGAATATCTACATACATGATTCAAGTGCAAAAAATTAATTAGAACACTAAAAGAGTAGTTTTAGTTGTATGTTTAACTTCTAGTTCTTAAAAAGTGGATTTTGTTGTATGTAGAACGTTTAATTCATGAGAGATTAAGAGTTTTTGAACTCTTGTTGAATTAACTTGAAAAAGTGGTCAACTAGCAAGTTTTTTTTTTTTGAGGTAAAAGGTGGAATAAGGCCACCCTGTTTCATTAATAAGCCGTTAACAAAACAACCCCGGCGTACCGGGAGAAAACAAAAGAATAAAACGAGAGTACAATGCAGGAAAGAAAGCAAGAAAACAAAAAACATACCCCCCAACAAACCCTGGGGGATGGGTCTAACTACTCATCTATCCAGCAACCCGAGAGTACAGAAGGCAGAAACAAACACCAGCTGGTACTAGCCCTGTCCTGACTGGTGTAGCCAGTCCCTCAGTCCAGTGTTGGCCCGAACTCTACCTCCTCATCGTCAAACTCCTCAACCTGGAAAACTTTGGCTATCCTCCCTCTTGCCCCCGTGGCCGCAGCTGTAGCCCAAAAAGAGATAAGATGCATAATATGAGTCAGGTTACCAGAAATACTATTACATGAATCACGAAAATAAAAATTATTTATGTCAAGCCATAACACCCAAGTTGTAGCTGAAATTGCGATGTACCACGCCTCCTTCATATCATGGCGACACTTTGCAAATTTGGGTCCAATCCACAAATCCTCATATACGCAGGGGTAGTCACATGTTCCTAAGGCTCGGAGTACCTCAACCATCGTTGCCTTACTTCTAGGGCAGAGAATAAAAAGGTGATTTAGGTCTTCCACCTGTGTGTCACAGAATCCACAGTTGGTCGCTACCTGTGGTTGCCTTTTGGCAAGGTTTTGCCTAGTGAGGATAGCATTATTGAGCACTAGTCATAGGAAGACTCTGACTTTAAGGGGGTTTTCGCCTTCCACAACACCTGTGCCCAGCTGGGTCTACATCCTCGAAAGTGAATCTGATGGTACAGGGATCTCACCGAGAAAGCTCCGTTGCTCTCGAGTCCCCATCGTTTCTGGTCTGGGCCTTGAGTGCACGTTGTGCCTGCCCGTGAGATGTGTGCTTGCATGTCAAGCAACTGCTGTTGAAGATCTGGGGTGAGCGTTCCACTTAGCGCCGGTCTCCAACCTCCCATTTTCCAGCCTTCGGCCACGGACATATTCGGTCGACTCGACCTGTCATACACTCGGGAAACGTTTCCTTCAGGGAATGGGCTCCACACCACCTATCCCACCAGAATCTGGTGGACCGTCCATTGCCGATATTCGACGTGACTACCGAGTTGAAGGGACTGCTAGCCTTGGCAATTCCTTTCCAAAGTCACGAAACTTTAGCTCCAACTCGGAACCCAAGGTTTCTCGTGCCTTTACCCCTAAGATAAGGTTGAATGAAGTCCTGCCAACCTTCCCCACTGTTGTGGAATACCTTCAACCACCATTTCCCCAGTAGGGCCAGGTTCATATCTCTGAGGTCTATGATGCCTATCCCACCATGCCTCTTCTTCATGCAAGCGATACTCCATTTGATGAGGTGGTAGCCTCCTTTATCCGAATCTGCCCCCTTCCAAAGAAATCGTTTTCGAATCCTGTCAATCATCTGAATCACCCATTTCGGAAGCTCCAAAAAAGACATGTAGTAGATTGGCAGGTTAGACAACACTGAGTTGATGAGAACCACTCTGCCCCTGAGAGACAAAGATTTTCCTTTCCAACCAGACAGTCTTTCCTCCACCTTGTCGATGATAGGCAGCCAGTCTGCTTTAGTTAATTTCCTAGGTCTGAGTGGTAGCCTTAGGTATCTGATAGGGAAGCCACTCGTCTTACAGTTCAATATAGTAGCGTGATCCCTTGCTTCATCCTCGGATAAGAAGACTGGAGTCAGCGCACACTTGTGAAAATTAATCCTCAGACCTGACCAGGCCTCAAAACAGTATAGGGCTCCTTTAAAGCAGATCGTTTCCCGTCTAGACCCATTCCCAAAGAGAAGAGTGTCATCTGCGTATTGCAGAATCGTACACCCTTTATTAGTTGCGGAGCTGGCCACTGGCGTGATCCAACCTTTTTCCTGGCACTTCTCCAGCATAGTCCCCAACACATCCGCTACTATAGTAAACAAGAGCGGAGATAGTGGGTCCCCTTGTCTGAGGCCCTTCCTGCAAGGGAACGGCTGCCCTGACCTCCCATTCACAAAAATGGCCGTTTTGCTAGTCTGCAAGCACTGCCTGATCCAGCAGATCCATTTATTACCGAAATCCCTTCCCCTGAGAGCTTCCATCAAGCACTCCCAATCGACCGAGTCGTAAACTTTCTCAAAGTCCAGCTTAAGCAGAAAGCTCTTAGAGTTGGTCGTATGGCAGCGGTGGATAACTTGTTCCGCCGTTGCCACACAATCTAAGATATTTCTGCCCTTAATGAAACCCGATTGAGATTTGTTGATCAGGCTGTCCATCATACTCCCCAGGTGGATAGCTAGGATTTTAGTAATGATCTTCGCCGCGCAATTTATGAGACTGATCGGCCTAAAATCTCCCACTTTTGATGCCTCTTCCCATTTGGAAATCAGGACTACCTCCGCAAAATTAAACATACCCAGTCTGATCTTGTTGTTAAAAAATTCATCTAGCAGTGCCATATAGTCTCCTTTAATTTCTTCCCAGAAAATTTGGAATAACATCATTGGGAAGCCGTCTGGCCCTGGCGACTTATCGGCTCCCATGTGACAGATAGCATTTTTGACTTCCTCCTCCGAGAACGGAGACTCTAGGCAGGACAGCTTAGACGACGACTCTTGCTGGTAGGATTGCCAGAAGTCATTCCTGAGTGGGACCCGGAATTCATTTCTCTTCCCCAAGAGGTCCTTGTAATATACTTGGAAGGTTGCGGAGATCACTTGCTTATCTTGTACCGTCCCTGAGCTTGTTTCTAGGGATAAAACAAGACTAGTATAATGCACGTGCGATGCACGTCTATAAAAAAATTTAGTCTTACTTATTTTACGTAATTCAAAAATTTTATCCGATCCTGGTCAATGCAGTTTTTGACAATATGTTCAAAGTAATGCAATTTATTGAGATCAATTAGTAATGATAACTTTTTTTGTGTTATACTATATCAGTATTCAGTACACTAAGTACTGCTTATTTTGAATTTTATTTCCCTAGAAATCACTCACTAATCACTTCACCCACTAATCACCATTAATACTTAAAACGTGCACGACATACAAAGTCATGCTAACATGAATGGTCATGAATGGTCTCGATATGCTGCACCCACTAATCCATAAGCAACCACATTCAACACATTCTCACAATTTACCAAACCAAATGCACATTCTCACAATTTTCCAACATGAATGGTCATGATGGTCATGAATGGTTTCGGTATGGTCAGATATTAATCACTCACTAATCACTTCACCCATTAATCACCATTAATAATTAAAACGTGCACGACATACAAAGTCATGCTAAGATGAATGGTCATGAATGGTCTCGGTATGCTGCACCCACTAATCCATAAACAACCACATTCAACACATTCTCACAATTTACCAAACCAAATGCACATTCTCACACATTCTCATAATTTTCCAACATGAATGGTCATGAATGGTCTCGGTATGGTCAGATATTAATCACCTTCTATTAATGAAGGGTATATATGAATGGGTGGCATGCAAATCTAGGACTGTTCATCGGTGCTAAACCGAACCGAACCGAAATTTTCGGTTTGGTATATTTGAAACCAAAATCCGAACCGAAACTGATAAAATTTGGTTTGAACCGAACCGAATTTTATCAGTTCGGTTCGGTTAATAACCGAACTAACCGAAATTTTTAATACATAATATTTTCTACTATGACTCAGAAGAGTGGCAGATGAGTCAGAAATATTCATGCTTTTCGCTCTCATAACTTAAACTATCTCAGAATGAAAATGGTGCTTGTCCTCCATTTGAGAAGTTGAAGATTGAACCACCATCCTATTAGGCTACACATCAGTATGGCTCACATGGTAATAATCAATTCTTCACTTAAAATAATTCACCCTAAATCAGGATTCACATTTCACACACATAGCCTTGGTAGTATTTTGATTTCATTTTGATTTCACACACATATTCAGGTATGCTACTATTAGTTGGAAGTACACTTGCATAGCAGCTTAGTTTGAGATGGATCCTAGGGGTATAATTTATTTTGGTCCAAAAAAGTTCGGTTTTTTGTTTGGTTCGGTTTATTTAGAAGCCAACCAAAAACCGAACCGAACTCTCTAAAAAAACTTCGGTTTGGATCAAAACCGAACTGAAAACCGAAAAACCGAACCAAATTGGTAAATTTCGTTTCTTCGGTTCGGTAATCGGTTTTAACCAAAGTATGAATAGCCCTATGAAAATCTACAATTTTCCAACATGAATGGTCATGAATGGTCTCGGTATGGTCAGATATTAATCACCTTCTATTAATGAAGAGTATGAATGGGTGGCATGCAAATCTTAATTTATTTTTTTTAACCCTATATATTTTTTTGTCTTTTATGTTGATGGGGGCATGATAGTAAAAAGCCGCTAAAATAGGGCTTTGCTTAATAATAGTATAGATTAGACCTGCGCCTAGCACTTGCCACTCGGTGGAAGAAGGCCGTGTTCGCGTCTCCCTCTTTGAGCCACGAAATTCTAGATCTTTGTTGCCATTTAATTTCTTCCATCTTATAGAGATTGGCAATATTCCCCCGGAGCTCCAGCAGCTTATTTCTTTCTTCCTAGGACAAGTCTCTTGATTCCTCCACTCTTTCCAGTTCATCAATGCCTTCCAGTAAAGAATCCTTTGCGCGCCATATGTGTAATACCCTGATTTGTCGAATATATGAAAGATTATTTATTTTTATATATGGTGTGCACGTGTAATATTTTGGCTATTATTTTCAACATGATGAATAAGAATATTGTTTTCTATAAAGCATTTTTTTACCAAAGCCCAAATGTTAATTTACTTATCCTTCTTTTAAAATAATTATTTTGGCCCAATTGATTTAAGCCCATGGATTTAATCCCTTTTACTATTTTTTTCTACAACTTGTATGTGTAACATTTCTTTTAAAAAAAAAGACTTGTTATTTTGATGTACAAAATTTTGTAGGGTGGTTTGTGTGTGCACGTGCACTCTATGTACACGTGCATAAAGCACAAATCTTGGCCGGTTTTGGGTAGAGAAGTGGGCATGATTGTGGGTGGTTATTTTGGAGTGTGGGTGGTTATCACAACTCCCTAGTGCATCCTAGCCCTTGATCCTATAACCATCTACTAAATCCTGGCCTTCCATCTCACTCCTTTTGGTCTATAAATACCCCCCCCCTCTCATCCACTGTTCTTTACACTAAGATTATTTTATGAGATTATTATTGTGAGAGAGTTGTGTGTGGAGACCGGGCATCATCATCTGGAGATCTTCGGCAAGGGGCAAGGAGCAAGGAACAAGGAAGGTGCGTTGCATTAAGGAGTTTTTCTGGACTTCGATTACTTCGTCAATAAGGTGGGTGTTTCTCAGGACTTCTAAAGTAGAAAATATGCCATATTTGTGATGATTATTACTATGCTCATGAGAAGTAAATTCAAACGTACTAGAATTGTTTAAGTATGTTTATGATGATAATTGTGGAAGACTATTAGTGAAATATTAGCACTGCAAACAATGACGTTTGGGTCGGTACAGTCGACTGCCGTTTGGATAAGTCGACTGGTACGAGACATCTGCTACATGTTTTGTTAGAAGTTTCATGACATAAATGTGTATAATTAAAATGAAATAGTAAGGCTAAACTCATATTCTTCATGGTATACATGACTGAGGAGCCATGAGCATGTGGAAAAAGAACTAGCGATGATTAATAAAACTAAGAATGATCTGGGCAGTCGACTGGTGTTATGAACAGTCGACCGATGCTTTGTTTAAACTATGAATAATCCAGTAGTTTCTTGAAATGAAGTATTTTTCCATTGTGTTATTCTAGTGTAATGGATTGAGATTAATATTTTCACCTCTGCAAGAAAATTATGAATAAGTATAAATGCATGTTTAAACACTTCCTTGAAGAAAAGACAATGTTAGTTACTTGAAATTCCATACTGCAATATTACTGAACAATTAAGAGATTTCGTGTTTATGAGACATGAACGTATGTATACTGTAAATTGACATCATGATGCAAGTGTATGTAAGAACTGTAAGAAAGATAATCCCTTAATCTGAAATATGAATCTGTCCAGTCGACTTAATGCGAGTAGCAAGTCGACTGAGCTGAATATGGATATGTACTGTTGAGACTAGGACAGGCGACTGATTTGTTGACAGTCGACTGTTACGTGGATAACATTTTGAACATGAAAAGTTGCGGGACAGCCGACTGGCCATGTGCAGCAGTCGACTCTCCCGAGTGTTTATGAAGAACTTGTATTGACTGAACAAGTCGACTGGTCTTTTTCCAAGACGACTGTACAGAGTAGATTTTGATATGACAGAGATTTTAATTTTTTGATTACTGCTAAGAGTTGTGAACTTTATGATTGATGTTGATGAACTCTTTCTATTGCTGTATGAATTTATATGAATCATAGTTTGAATTGAGAAATTCACATGAGATGAGTCATACTTTGAATGAAGAATTACATGAATATGAAAATTAAGAATATGATATGATGAGGCAATGAAAATGAATTCATGAGTTAGAATTGCTCAAATTGGAAGTTGTGAATTGGAAATTGAACAAAGGAGTAGCTAAGTCTCCCCCGGCAATGGAAATGAAATGAAAAATGTGAATTTAAAGACCAAGGTTGGTCATGTATTGAAATGAATGAATAAGTCCGGTTGAGTGGAGAGGCTAACTCCAGAACTTTAATTTTTATTCATGATTCTATTAAAATAAGGACTAGTACATAGTGGAGATTTGATGAAAGTAAGAGAAAAACATTGAGTATGAGGGCTATTGGGTAGCAGCGAGAGCGTATCCCAGGAATTCCCATGATGAGTCTGGGTGAGGATACTACTCCAGAGTACCGTCCCAGTGGCGAAGCTCGTGGGAGGTTTGAAGAATACGGGTGGTGTCATGTCTATGGTGAGAGCTGAATTACCACAGGATGTCTGCATGATGAGTCATGTCAGCGATGGGATTCCCTCCAGAGTGCCTAGACATGAGTTCGTAGGTCGGAAAATATCTAGGATACTTACCGTAATTACAGTAGTAGATTAAGTCATGGTGAGGGATTGAACCCTACAAAAATGAAGAACGATTAAGAGGCTTGCCCTCGGACCTATGTAGTATGGGATGCATAGAATCCGAACAAGTGTGCATTAGTGTCATGTAAATTAAATAATTGCATTAAGGATTAAGTGCACAATCACAACACGACATCGTTAAGATTTCCCTCTTTTCTTTTATTTTTGAATGTGAACAAGTTTTTGATTTGTTAAGAAATGAGAATCGTTATACTGTTTCTGGCATAGAGAGGATGGCCATGTATAACTATCGTCGGTTGAATAAACTGACGAACCCACAGTTTTGTATGCAGGGTAAGTGACATGTTAAAGGTTAAAGAGGAATGGATGCATAAAGATTTTACCGTGTTGTTGTACATTTATTTAAATGTTGTAAATTTTTACTTCCGTTGTGCAAATGAAAAGTGTAATATATGATGTAAACTCTGATGTAAAGTGAAAAGTTTAAATTCCCTGTAAAGTTGTACTAAAGAAAGTGAAAAGATCCTGTAGAACATCTCGAATTCAGTGTATTTGGGATTCGGGGCGTTACAGAGTGGTATCATAGCCACGCTTTCTACGCTTTCTACACTTGTACAAATTTATAAGGAACGACACCCTAGAAGTGGATATTAGAGTGTGTGTTTGAGTTTAGAGATTTAAATGTAAGTGACTTACATTTGTGTTGCTCTATGACTTATGCTCCTTCCTCCCTACTTTCTAAGATGGCTGATCACTTCGATCCTGCTGGACGACGACTGGCATATCATTGAGGAAGAGTACCATCCTGGACAGGCTGATTCTGAGAATGGGTATCACCCTGGGCAAGCAGATTCTGATGAGGAGGAGTGGCCTGAATCTCGAGAAATTACCCCACCTCCAGACTCGTCTGACGATTCGTCTTCTGATGAAGAAGAGGGACCAGTTCTGAGTAGCACTTCTGCTTCTCTTCTGAGGCAGGTGGAAACCCTACGAGAAAGAGTTGGAGTATTGGAAGCTCAACTGGCGAAGCGAAAGGACGATTTTTCTGTTCTCAGTCACTGGGTATGGGAACTTGAGAAGAGAAAGAACCTGACAGATGTGCTGAAGGATGAAGTTGATGAACTACGTGGAGAACTTCGAGAAGCGAAGAGGAACCGTAGGAGTTAGATTGTTGTAGCTGCTATTTCTTTTATTCTGATGTTAAAGAAATGTTTTAATTCGAATGTATAAACTTTGGAATTCAATGAAATGCAAGTTGATTTAAGTTCTTGTCTTATACTTCGAATTTAATGGATCTTTTGCATCAGAATATGTCGAGAAGAGGAGCTAGGAATGGGGAAGGTTTGGATCTGGAGACCGAACTTGCAAGGGTCTACCAGACGCTTAATGCAGTGGCCATGAACCAAGGAAGGGGGCCAGTGAATCCAGTGCCCGAGGCGATTAAGCTAGTGGAATCATTCAAGAGAATGAAACCACCTGTATTCGAGGGAAAGTCAGACCCAGATGCGGCTAACAACTGGATTTGGCAAGTGGAGACAATCTTTGAGGTGTTGGAGACACTGGAGGGCAGCAAGGTCAAGTTGGCGACTTTGCAACTGGAGAAGGATGCGGCTGTTTGGTGGCAGTCGATGAGGAGGACCATGGGAGGTATAGTGCTTGGGTGGAAGGAATTTCTGGAAGAATTCCGCAGTCATTATTTCCCCTCCGATGTTCAGGAGAAGAAGGCAATGGAGTTTCTGTCACTTCAGCAAGGCAGCATGTCAGTGAGGGAGTATGAGACTAAGTTTACTCAGCTCTCCAGGTATGCTCCAGAACTGGTGATGGATGAGGCGAAGAAGGCCCCTAAGTACGAGCATGGATTGAGGCCAAGCTTGAGATCCCGGATGATACCTCTTGGTATCAGGCGATTTGATAAGTTGGTCAAGAGGGCAGCAGCGACGGAGGCGGATATGGAGCAGTTCCATGTTGTTCAGAACCAGAGGAACAACTGGCATTCCGGGAAGAGGCCCGCCAATTCTGGGAGTTTCAAGGGACAACCATCTGCACAAAGGTTCAAACCGACAGGGGCGAACGCTATCAGTGTAGCTGGAGGGCCCGAGAACAATGTGGTGAGACCTTCTGCAGTCACTTGCTACAACTGTGGTGAGACGGGACATTACAAATCTCAATGTCTCAAACCATGGGCTGGCAATCACAATGCGCCAATACAGCAGACTGGGAAGAGGCCGTACCAACCAGGGCGAGTATTTGCCTTGACGGAAGCTGATGCTGATAAGGCAGATCAGGTCATCTCTGGCGAACTTTATCTTAATGGAATAAAAGCTGTTGTATTGTTCGATACTGGATCCTCTCATACATTTGTGTCTCCTAGATTTGCTAAAGTGTTGGGAGTTGAACCGAAGGTTTTTCCAGGCATGATCTTAGCAGTAGCTACTCCGTCAGGGGAAACTTTGACCACTGATCGGTATTACGCTGATTGCGAGATTGTGATTGGAGATCGAGTCTTTGGCATTGATCTGATCGAGCTGACTATCTTGGGAGTCGATGTTATCATTGGTATTGATTGGATGTCGGTGTACAGTGCAAGCATCGAGTGCAAGACCAAGACGGTAACAGTGAAGGCTCCAGGAGGACCTGAAGTCAATTTTCAAGGGAAGCAGAAATGTTCTAAGATGGTGGCAGCTATCCGCAAGGAAGAGACTCCTGTGGAAGTGCAAGGGATTCCTGTGGTTCGGGACTATCCGACTGTGTTCTTGGAAGATTTTCCTGGGTTACCCCCACATCGTGATGTAGAGTTCAGCATCACTATTCAACCGGGAAGTGGACCAATTTCTAAGGCACCGTATAGGATGGCTCCAGTAGAACAGGATGAGGTGAAACGACAGATTGAGGAACTGTTGGAGAAAGGCTTTATTCAACCTAGTGCGTCACCTTGGGGAGCATCAGTGCTTTTGGTAAAGAAGAAGGATGGATCGATGAGAATGTGTATCGATTACCGAGAGATGAATAAGGTCACTGTTCAGAATAAGTATCCGATTCCTCGAATTGATGATTTGTCCGATCGTCTACAAGGAGCAGCTGTATTCTCCAAAATAGATCTTCGATCAGGATACCACCAAGTGCGAGTGAAATCTGAAGATGTGCACAAAACTGCATTTAGAACTCGGCATGGGCATTACGAATTCTTAGTTATTCCATTCGGAGTGACGAATGCACCCGCCATCTTCATGGACTTGATGAACAGAGTTCTGAGGCCGTTCATTGATTCTTTCATCGTGGTATTTATCGACGATATTCTCGTGTACTCCAAGTCAGAGGGGGAGCACACCGAGCATCTAGCAGCAGTTTTGCAGAAGTTGGAAGAGCAGAAGTTGTATGCCAAGTTATCCAACTGTGATTTCTAGAAATCTGAAGTGGCAATCCTAGGTCACATCCTTTCTAAGGAGGGAGTGGCAACTGACCCTCAGAAGATAGAGGCAGTGAGAGACTGGGCTAGGCCTACTACAGTGAAGGAAGTCAGAAGTTTTCTTGGGATGACTAGATACTACAGGAGATTCATTCAAGGTTATGCTCAGATAGCTGTGCCGCTTACTGGACTGACCAAGAAGAATGTGAGCTTCAAGTGGATCAAGCAATGTGAGGCAAGCTTTCACGAGTTGAAAGAGAAGCTGACTACTGCACCTATTTTGGCTCTGCCTAGAGCAGGTGTCGAGTATGATGTTTATAGCGATGCTTCACATCGTGGGCTTGGTTGTGTCTTAATGCAAGAAGGTAGGGTAATCGCTTAAGGGTCTAGGCAACTACGACCACATGAGAAAAATTATCCGACTCATGATCTGGAGTTGGCTGCGATTATCTTTGCTTTGAAGCAATGGAGGCACTACGTGTACGGCGAGAAGTTGAACATGTACACGGACCACAAGAGCTTGAAGTATATATATCAGCAAAGGGACCTGAATCTGAGGCAGCGAAGATGGTTGGAAGTGCTCGAGGATATGCGACCTGAGATCAAGTATCATCCTGGAAAGGCTAACGTTATTGCTGATACACTTAGTCGCAAGAGCAGTTTGGCCAGTTTGATTACAACTCAGAAGCTTCTGGTTGAGGAGTTGGATCGAGCAGGTATTGAGGTTGTCTTGCAAGGATTGGGAGCATCTTTGGCTCACTTGAGACTCCAGCCTACTTTGAATGCAAGGATTATTGCAAGTCAGGAGCTTGATGCTGATATTTTGGAGATGAAGGAGCAGATTGGGGCTGGCAGGTTGCCCGGATTTCAAACCTGGGATGGAGTGCTGTGGTTCGGAGGTAGGCTGTGTGTTCCAAATCAGGCGGACCTGAAAGAGAGTATTCTTTAGGAGGCGCATGCTACTCTTCTGTCTGTACATCCTGGAAGTACTAAGATGTATAAAGACATCAAACAACATTTCTGGTGGTCAGGTTTGAAGCGGGATGTGGCTGATTTTGTTGCGAAGTGTGAGGTTTGTCAGCAAGTCAAAGCCGAAAATCAGAGACCCGGAGGTCTATTACAGCCGTTACCTATTCCGGAATGGAAGTGGGATAACATCAGTATGGATTTCATTACGGGATTGCCTAAGAGTCCTAAAGGCAATGATGCGATTTGGGTTATAGTCGATCGACTGACCAAGTCCGCTCACTTTTTGGCAATGAAACTCACTGCTTCGATGGACAAGTTGGCTGAGTTGTATGTTGGCGAGATCGTCCGGCTTCATGGTGTTCCCTCAACTATTGTGTTTGATCGAGGTGTGCGGTTTACTTCGCAACTCCCTAGTGCATCCTAGCCCTTGATCCTATAACCATCTACTAAATCCTGGCCTTCCATCTCACTCCTTTTGGTGTATAAATACCCCCCGTCTCATCCATTGTTCTTTACACTAAGATTATTTTATGAGATTATTATTGTGAGAGAGTTGTGTGTGGAGACCGGGCATCATCATCTGGAGATCTTCGGTAAGGAGCAAGGAGCAAGGAACAATGAAGGTGCGTTGCATTAAGGAGTTTTTCTGGACTTCGATTACTTCGTCAATAAGGTGGGTGTTTCTCAGGACTTCTAAAGTAGAAAATATGCCATATTTATGATGATTATTACTATGCTCATGAGAAGTAAATTCAAACGTACTAGAATTGTTTGAGTATGTTTATGATGATAATTGTTGAAGACTATTAGTGAAATATTAGCACTGCAAATAATGACGTTTGGGTCGGTACAGTCGACTACCATTTGGATAAGTCGACTGGTACGAGACATCTGCTACATGTTTTGTTAGAAGTTTCATGACATAAATGTGTATAATTAAAATGAAATAGTAAGGCTAAACTCATATTCTTCATGGTATACATGACTGAGGAGCCATGAGCATGTGGAAAAAGAACTAGCGATGATTAATAAAACTAAGAATGATCTGGGCAGTCGACTGGTGTTATGAACAGTCGACCGATGCTTTGTTTAAACTATGAATAATCCAGTAGTTTCTTGAAATGAAGTATTTTTCCATTGTGTTATTCTAGTGTAATGGATTGAGATTAATATTTTCACCTCTGCAAGAAAGTTATGAATAAGTATAAATGCATGTTTAAACACTTCCTTGAAGAAAAGACAATGTTAGTTACTTGAAATTCCATACTGCGATATTACTGAACAATTAAGAGATTTCGTGTTTATGAGACATGAACGTATGTATACTGTAAATTGACATCATGATGCAAGTGTATGTAAGAACTGTAAGAAAGATAATCCCTTAATCTGAAATATGAATCTGTCCAGTCGACTTAATGCGAGTAGCAAGTCGACTGAGCTGAATATGGATATGTACTGTTGAGACTAGGACAGGCGACTGATTTGTTGACAGTCGACTGTTACGTGGATAACATTTTGAACATGAAAAGTTGCGGGACAGCCGACTGGCCATGTGCAGCAGTCGACTCTCCCGAGTGTTTATGAAGAACTTGTATTGACTGAACAAGTCGACTGGTCTTTTTCCAAGATGACTGTACCGAGTAGATTTTGATATGACAGAGATTTCATTTTTTTGATTACTGCTAAGAGTTGTGAACTTTATGATTGATGTTGATGAACTCTTTCTATTGCTGTATGAATTTATATGAATCATAGTTTGAATTGAGAAATTCACATGAAATGAGTCATACTTTGAATGAAGAATTACATGAATATGAAAATTAAGAATATGATATGCTGAGGCAATGAAAATGAATTCATGAGTTAGAATTGCTCAAATTGGAAGTTGTGAATTGGAAATTGAACAAAGGAGTAGCTAAGTCTCCCCCGGCAATGGAAATAAAATGAAAAATGAGAATTTAAAGACCAAGGTTGGTTATGTATTGATGTAAACTCTGATGTATAGTGAAAAGTTTAAATTCCTTGTAAAGTTGTACTAAAGAAAGTGAAAAGATCCTGTAGAACATCTCGAATTCAGTGTATTTGGGATTCGGGGCGTTACAATATGGTTGCGAACCTAGATCGGTTCCATCTACGAAGCCGCTTTCTTAGTCTGCGAATTTTTTCACACCATCGACCCGCCGCGTCTGAGCCAGACACCGGGAGCGCCCAGTTTTCCATAACCATGTGATGAAACCTCTGAATCTCCAGTTAGGCCTTCTCAAAGCGGAATTTTCTATGCCTTTTGGTCTCCTGAAGTCCAATGTCCAGAAGGATAGGGGTGTGATCAGACGTTGGTCTAGGGATCGATCTAGCAGTGGCAAGGGGAAACTTAGTCTCCCAGTCCATCGAAACGAGGATCCTGTCCAACTTTGCCAAAATCGGAGAAGATTGCATGTTAGACCACGTAAATAGTCTATCATTAATCGGGATATCGATCAACTCAAGATCCGCAATCACCCTATTAAACTCAGCTCTGTGCCTATCGCTGTAACCTCTGCCCTTGTGCTCGAACGCAAATCGGGTAATATTAAAGTCCCCACTGAGGATCCAAGCCCCCGGCCAACGGAGACGAATATATACCAGTTCCTGCCAGAAGGCGTCACGTTCTGAAGCCACGTTCGGCCCATAGACCACCGTGAAAGTCTGCATATATTTATCCGATCGTCGTTCGAGTCGTGCACTGAGGGAGAAAGAACCATTATAAACCTCAGAACAAGTGAGTAGGTCCGAGTTGAAACCAATTGCAATTCCCCCGGAGGCTCCCGCGGATGGGCAAAAACCCCAATCCTTAATTCTGCTCCCTCCTATTCTCTTGAGTTTGGTCCCATGAATAAGTTTGGTCTCCTGAAGCCCAACCACCTCTGCCTTGGACTTCGTGATAACATCTCTAACCATGTCTCTTTTACCTTTATCCCCCAGCCCCCGGACTTTCCAGAAGAGCGTATTCATTGGGAAACCAAGTCTGAGATAACAGTATGTGAGGGACTCGGGCGGGTTTCGCCTTCTGAGACCGTAACCCCCCTAGAGTTGGGTCCTAGTTCTTCATGACCACTAGACTTAACCCTCTCCGTTTTCCAACCCCTCAATTTGTTAAGTAGAAACGCGTTGCGTTCTTTATCACAAACTTCCAAACCACATGTCATAGCTAATAGAAAATTTTCAGAGTCTGACATGAAATTTAAAATATTAGCAAGAAAAATTTTTGTACCTCCATTGACGTGTTTAGCCGCTCTGGCGCTTGCCGCCCTCTCCAAAAAATCATCCAAGGACTCCGCATGAGCCCTCTTAGGTGATCGCTGAACTCTAATTCCAACTGTCCTGTGAGACGATCCAGCGCTTCCTCTGGGAGCTGACTCTGGGAGAGTGGATAGCACCATCTTAGGAGAGATCTCCCTCTGGGTGTTAGCAATGAACTCAAGATCCTCTGACTCATCATCTGTGAAAGAGAACTCTTCATCTAGATTTAGTCGTCCCTCCCTTTCCTCATCACTATCTGATTGTTGTCTGACCAGTTGAATAGTATGATCTCTCATTGAGGACTCCTCTTTGAGCCCACTGCCTTGCGATTCACTGATAACCTCAGATATATCATAGACGGTCCCCTCCCTGGGCCCGCCTAGTGATTGATTGTTCGAACTCGTGGCCTTACAAGTCACAATGGCAGTCGACTGCTTAATGGACCCCTCATTGGGCCCAGTAGCTTTCAACAGATTCACATTAGTAGGCCCATTTATACTTACTGCGGCGGAATGCGATAATGAAAACATCCTGCGATCCACCAGAACGAACTCCTCGAGTGATGCGCTCACTGACTGGTCCACAGGGGTGGTAAGGTTACCCTTGCTGCCAGCTGTAGCCACTTGATTGGGGGGGGGCAAACGGCAAGATCAGAGGGGGCAGATTTCGAACCAAGCGCAAGACAGTCGCTTCCTCTTTCTTTCGTTATCATTTCTAAGCCATTTTCCAAGAGCTCATCTCCACCTTTGTCTTCATATCCTCTTTCTTTCCTAATCAGATCTAAGCCATTATCCAAAAGCTCATCCCCTCCTTTGTCTTCATAGCCAATAGCGCCTGAGCTTTTCCTGCTGTGGCAGCTCAGATCTGTGGTTGCGCCTTTCCTCAGACTGTCTGCAGTCTGCTGAGGCCCTGGCTCCAAAGCACCTTCTGCGTCTACAGCTGTCGAGAACCAGTTCTTGGTCACCCACACTTTGGTAGACAGTGCTTTTACTTTTGTCTTCTTCCCTAATGTGCTGGCCTCCTTCACCAACTCTTGTCTCGACTCTTTCAGGCTTTGTAGCACCCCGATTTCCAACACTAGGAAACCGTGACACGAGCCAAGACCTTTTCTTCAATTAGTCACAATACACAGAAAAAACAGGAGAATTTAAAACTTTTTATTCAATACACAATGTGTTACAAGTCTGAATATTGTACAACTGTAATACCTTACAATAGAGTTACAATATTACCTTTACATTTCTAAGTATTACAACCTTCAACATCTTACATCAGATTACTTCTCAACTAATGCATAATCAATACATATACTGCAGCGGAACTAAACATAACACTGACTCCTTGCTTTCCTTGCCTTGAGTCCTCCTAAGTCTCGCCTTTGTACTTCGGCGATCCAGTACCTATGGAAGTGGGGACGTCAGTATTCACTGACGCTTAAAGGCTGATCATATAGCAGCGAATCTCCCAAACAATATACACAATATAGCAAGGGTGTTGGTGTAGTTTAAGTATTCGTGAGTGCTAGGACAAGACTTTAATGCGATATTTAAATAGAACTAGGACGCTTCCTATTCTAATGTCAGCAAGTCTCCGAAGCAACATGCAGCCCATACTACATGCTACCCCATCTCAAGCCGTTTCTCCATATATAGGGATTGAACCCGCATTTAAGAATTCTAATTGTACACAACCTGTTCCTGACACCTACACGTGGCTAATGAGGTTGCAGACGTGGTCAAGTCCCACTATTGCATTTCGCCAGTGGTGTCTATGTTCGCCACTGCGTCCCGGCTAACCGGACCTTTCTCCAAATAGACGAACCCAACGTATCGGGCGTCATTCCAAAATCAAACTATAGGGTTTCGCAAGCGCAGGGTAGCGCGAAGCCTACCCTGTGGCACCCTCTGGGGTATCGCAAGCGCAGGACTGCACAATGCATCCTGTGGCACCCCCAGCCACGGCACCTCAGGAATTAATGGCGCGAGATACGCAACCCGTGTCCTCAACTTGTGAGACGGCACCATACGAATCCCTTCGACGGGAAGGTACAACCCAATACACCACCTATGATCTGCCTCAAGGGACGAGTTAGTGTAAGGGGCCCCCTACAACTGACTCCTCTCTCCCGGCAAAGGGTTAAAATGATCCTTGTAAGTCACTACCCTAATGACGTCCCTGACTCGAACAATCCTAGGGATGACAATATTATAAACACAACATGCTAGGCCTTAAATTAGGCTTCGCAAGACACCTCTACTAGGCTGCTCAACCTAGACTTACCAGATCCCTCAGGATCCGGTTCGTGGCTCATCGATCCAAGACTTCGGCAGTGCGAATATACATGCATGCCGTTACCCTAGACTTGGATTTCGTCTATACTCCGGTCCTCGATCAACCTACCCTGGTTAAGATTCGACGGTACACAAGGAGTGACTCCTCCACAGTTCCTTAGGGTAGAAAACATATGTCTTGATGGTCGATAGCCCTTAGGGTGGTAACATCACCCTAGACGAGCACAACGAACTGTGTACTAGCTAACAAGCTATACACGAGTAACAATCACATACGAGCCAATAAGTTACGTATGAAACAATAACTACCTACGAGCCAGGCGGGCCTCGTAGGAGATAACCACGTACATACCAGCCAAAGAGGCCGCGTATGAGACCAACAGCTACGCACGGGCCGGTCGGGCCACGTACGAGACAACAACCTACATACGAGCCAACTAAGCTACGTATGAGACCCACAGCTACATACGGGCCAGTCGAACCACGTACGAGCATAGTCATATTCAAACAACCATACAGGTAATCAATCCTAGAAGCAACCAAACGTGCTTACTAGCAAACTTAATCTTCTATTATTAGAAGCAACAAAAGAATCTGCTAGTAGTCTAGGATCGGTATTCTACTAAGGAAGAACCGAAGGCGACATAACAACCTTTATCGTTCTAACTCTCACTAGTGGTCTTCCCAATCCTTATTACTTCAACCTATAGCGCCTTAAGTATGGCATACAATTTCAAGCATCTTCCTACGACCATCTAATCATATAACACAACCACTCACCATGATCCTCCTAAGTATGAATATGATTAATGCTTGTGCTTACATCGAGCTTAAGCATGAAAAACCACTACGACCTAGACATGAAATCCACTATAGTCAAGCATAGGTTATAATTTGAGCATGAAAGCTTACTACTTATCATGACTAATCACCACAACTCAAACTAGTATGAACAAGTAACATTCCAAGGCATAGTAGGTATTCTAACACTAACCCTACAACATTCTAAGCATGTATTGGAACGTTAGCATGGTATAGAATACAACATAACATCACTACAACTAGCCATGGGTAGTTTCTTTATTCTAAGCATGAATATCATAGTATGGCTATCATTAACTTAACATGATCAATAATTAGCATGATACCTACTTACTTAGCATGAATAATGATTAAGCATGATCATCTACTAACATAGGATGAACAATTACTTATCTAAGCATGGGTATCATGTAAACATGAGTTCTCATCTAAACTAGCATGGCATACAACTTAATTACCATTAAGCTAGCATGGCATACAACTTACTTGTAATTAAGCTAGCATGGCATAGATCTTGCCTACAATTAAAACTAGCATGGTATATCTCTTACCTACAATTAAACTAGCATGGTATACAACTTTTCTACCACTTATCTAGCATGGTATACAACTTACATACAATTTAAACTAGCATAGCATACAACTTACTTTCAATTAACTAGCATGGCATAGACCTTACTTACAATTAAACTAGCATTCTACATCACATACCTACAATTAAACTAGCATGGTATATCACTTACCTACAATTAAACTAACATGGTAAGTAATTTTATCATTGATCGTACAACATCCTAAGCATAATAAAATTAATCCAAACATGGTAGGAGACTCTTAGATTGAATCCTACAACATTCTAAGCATAAATGAGTTGATCTAAACATGGTAGGAAACTTTTAGATTGAATCCTAAAACATATTAAGCATGAATAAATTAATCTAATCCGATCTTAGCATGGTACATATCAACCCTAATCATGGTAAGTAATTTTATCATAGATCCTACAACATGTATATTGTTTCTACACATGATAGGAAATTTTAGGAAGCATACTACAACATCCTAAGCATACAAATATGATAGGTAATCTTAGAAAGAAACCTACAACATATATGTCATTCCTACATATGATAGGCAATTTTAGAATTACTCCTCCAACATTCTAAACATCATTAAGTATGCTAGATATTTTTAGAGTGAATCCTACAACATTCGAAACACGATAGGATATTTTTTAGGAGAAATCCTACAACATTCTAAGTGTAAAGCATGATAGGATATTTTTAGAAACAATCCTACAACATTCTAAACATAAAGCATGATAGGATATTTTTAGAAATAATCCTACAACATTCTAAACATAAAGCATGGTAGGATATTTTTAGAAATCATCCTACAACATTTCAAGTATAAAAGCATGATAGGATATCTTTAGAAAACATCCTACAACATTTCAAGTATAAAAGCATGATAGGATATCTTTAGAAAACATCCTACAACATTTCAAGTATAAAAGCATGATAGGATATCTTTAGAAAACATCCTACAACTATCTAAGCATAAAAACATGAAGGAATATTTTTAGAAGATATCCTATAACTATCTAGGCATAAAAACATGAAGGAATATTTTTAGAAGATATCCTACAACTATCTAAGCATAAAATATGAAGGGATATTTTTAGAAAATATCCTACAACATTCTACTACTACTACTACTCCTATTTTAATCAAAACATACACACAACCATCTACTACTACTACTACCTCATTCTTATCAAGAACACAACATACAACTTACTACTACTACTTCTTCATTTAATCAACATACCACTACTACTTTATTTAATCAACCATACTACTACTACCTTATTTAATCAACATACTACTTTATTTTAACATGCTACTACTTAGTTGCTTACTTGTCTTTATTATTATTAGTGATAAAAGAAAAGATCATTTTTTATTTTATTTTACTCTACAACTAGTAAATATGAAAGAAAAAGATATTTTTTCATTTATTTCTGCAACTAGTGATTAATAAAGAAAAGATCTTTTTAATTTCTACAACTAGTGATTAATAAAAAAAGAAAAGATCTTTTTAATCTACAACTAGTGATTAATAAAAAGAAAAGATCTTTTTATTATTTCTACAACTAGTGTTTAATAAAAAGAAAAGCTCTTTTTATTCAATAAAGAAAATTACAACAAAACATATGCTTCTTATTATTAGTCCAAGTTCCATAAAAGTCCTACAACCAACAATGGTTGTAAAAATGTTCATATGCCCATGTATACCAAGTCCTACAAGTCCTACAACCCCCAATCGGTTGTATGTTCAAGTCATATGCAATATGTCTTTTTAGTCCAACAATCATACATAAACAACAACTACAATGTTAAAGATGTGATCTTTATATGTTTTTAGTAGTTACTACTACTACTTTCTTTCTTTTATTTATCACAACATTCACACACCCATTCACAAGAACAAACCCAAAAAAAACAAAACCAAACAAGAAGGTAGAAGGAGAAGTCAAACAACAAAACAAACAAACAAACAAACAAACAAACAAACAACCAAAGAATCAAATGGAGAACCCCCACCTTAGCCTTTTTTTGGAAGAACTTGCTTGCTAACCTTCTCCTTCCCCTAGCTTTTAGAATCTCCTAAGAAACCCTACAATAAAAACTCTCTTTTGTTAGTATGAGACTACCTCTCTTTCTTTTTCTTTCCTTTCTTTCTTTCTTTTTGTTTTCTAAAATGAGAGAAGGAGGAGAATGAGGGGGTATTTATAGGAGGGAATGGGAGGTGGTAAGTGCAAATGTCCACTCATATTTGCACAAAAACCCCAAGGAGGGGGGTGGCCGGCCATGCCCTAGGAGGGGTATGGTGTAGGGTGGTGAGGTGGAGGGATAAGGTTTCTAGAAGGGCTTTAGTTCTTCTCATGCATACAAATCCTCTTTTAAACCTCCTAATCAACCCTAATTATCTTATTAAGTTGCCATGACAAAAGTAAGTACATTGTTCTTTGAGTACATACTACATACTAGGTATAATGCACTAAGTACCATACAATTGTATGTATGTGTACATGCATGTGTATAAAAATATTCCTTATAAAATCATTATAAAATTCACATAAAATATTTTAATTTAGAAAATAATAGTAAAATAAATTTTATTATTAATTCGGAGGATCGCGCTATCAATTTGATGCGCTTCGGATGCACACCGCCCGATAGATGCGCGTAGACACTGTTTGTGGGCAAACCGGCGAAAAATCACCAAAATAATCTGATTTTGGAATTAAAATAAAATAATAATAAAATAGTAATTTATATGAGTTAATATCCTTCCGGGATATTACATTACTCCCTCCTTAGAATAGTTCTGTCCTCAGAACTACTTTAAGTTAGGAGAACGAATTGACAGATACGAAATAGCATAGTCGGAGAACAAGAGATGAACCGAAATTTTTCTTTGAACATCCATCCAATGGGTTACACTTATATATACATAAACCCCTGGTTTACAAAATGTCATCTCTTCCTAGGTAATAACTTTCCTACCTATACTTTACAGGAGTAGGAGTCAAAATCATAAAATAACAACACAGTCTACCTAACCTACTTGGTTACAAAGTGTCACATTTTTTTTTCTAAGTGACATCCTCCCTACCTATACATCACAGTCGTAGGGGCCAAAATCACAAAATAACAAAATATCCTTTGAGTACTCGACCTCCTAGTCGGTACTGCTGGCACCCTCACGTGGGTCCTGTCCAGTTATCAGTGCCAGCAACTGTGCAATCTGGACCTGGAGGTCTGCGCACCGGCGCTCCATGCGCTCAAACTGGGTCCTGTAGGCACGGTTCAGGATGACCATTTGGCGCTGAGCCCTTGCGTTGGCGCTCCTCAATCTTTCTACCTCCCTTGCATGGTGATAGTTGACGAACTCGCCTGAGTCCATCCTGTTCTCTAGATGGACGTGAGACCAGGTCAGCGTAGAGATGTCTTCGAAGACCTGCTGGAAGGCCTCCTCGACGGGGGTAAGCTGGGGAGGTGGTGGTACTGGGGCCTGACCCCCGAAAGGAAAAGCCCCGGCTGTGGCAGCTGCAGGGGCCCCGCTGGCCAACCCGGCCTCCACGGGTGGCTGAGTCTCCTCCAGGATAGGCTCGGTGTCCGAGTCTATCTCTATCACATCTCCATGACCCCACCCACTCCCCGTGGGAATCGCTCTGTCCGTCATCCTGCAAGGAGTGGATACAGAAATTAGCATCGATATAGAAATATTATAAAACATAAGTTGAAAGAACAACAATATGAGTTATAATTGTCTACAGCTAGCTAAAACCCAATCTCCTAAAGGCATCTAAGTTTAAATTTTCCTACTGTGTTGGACTGTAAATTGAAGTTAGCTCTGATACCACGCTGTAGCGCCCTGATTTCCAACACTGGAAAATCGTGACACGAGCCAAGACCTTTTCTTCAATTAGTCATAATACACAGAAAAAACAGGAGAATTTAAAACTTTTTATTCAATACACAATGTGTTACAAGTATGAATATTGTACAACTGTAATACCTTACAATAGAGTTACAATATTACCTTTACATTTCTAAGTATTACAACCTTCAACATCTTACATCAGAGTACTTCTCAACTAATGCATAATCAATACATATACTGCAGCGGAACTAAACATAACACTGACTCCTTGCTTTCCTTGCCTTGAGTCCTCCTAAGTCTCGCCTTTGTACTTCGGCGATCCAGTACCTATGGAAGTGGGGACGTCAGTATTCACTGACGCTTAAAGGCTGATCATATAGCAGTGAATCTCCCAAACAATATACACAATATAGCAATGGTGTTGGTGTAGTTTAAGTGTTCGTGAGTGCTAGGACTAGACTCTAATGCGATATTTAAATAGAACTAGGACGCTTCCTATTCTAATGTCAGCAAGTCTCCAAAGCAACATGCAGCCCATACTACATGCGACCCCATCTCAAGCCGTTTCTTCATATATAGGGATTGAACCCGCGTTTAAGAATTCTAATTGTACACAACCTGTTCCTGACACCTACACGTGGCTAATGAGGTTGCAGACGTGGTCAAGTCCCACTATTGCATTTCGCCAGTGGTGTCTATGTTCGCCACTGCGTCCCGGCTAACCGGACCTCTCTCCAAATAGACGAACCCAACGTATCGGGCGTCATTCCAAAATCAAACTATAGGGTTTCGCAAGCGCAGGGTAGCGCGAAGCCTACCCTGTGGCACCCTCTGGGGTATCGCAAGCGCAGGACTGCACAATGCATCCTGTGGCACCCCCAGCCACGGCACCTCAGGAATTAATGGCGCGAGATACGCAACCCGTGTCCTCAACTTGTGAGACGGCACCATACGAATCCCTTCGACGGGAAGGTACAACCCAATACACCACCTATGATCTGCCTCAAGGGACGAGTTAGTGTGAGGGGCCCCCTACAATTGACTCCTCTCTCCCGGCAAAGGGTTAAAATGATCCTTGTAAGTCACTACCCTAATGACGTCCCTGACTCGAACAATCCTAGGGATGACAATATTATAAACACAACATGCTAGGCCTTAAATTAGGCTTCGCAAGACACCTCTACTAGGCTGCTCAACCTAGACTTACCAGATCCCTCAGGATCCGGTTCGTGGCTCATCGATCCAAGACTTCGGCAGTGCGAATATACATGCATACCGTTACCCTAGACTTGGATTTCGTCTATACTCCGGTCCTCGATCAACCTACCCTGGTTAAGATTCGACGGTACACAAGGAGTGACTCCTCCACAGTTCCTTAGGATAGAAAACATATGTCTTGATGGTCGATAGCCCTTAGGGTGGTAACATCACCCTAGACGAGCACAACGAACTGTGTACTAGCTAACAAGCTAAACACGAGTAACAATCACATACGAGCCAATAAATTACGTATGAAACAATAACTACCTATGAGCCAGGCGGGCCTCGTAGGAGATAACCACGTACATACCAGCCAAATAGGCCGCGTATGTGTTGTGCTAATCTAGGTACCTAAATATATAGATAAAACTAGACACAAATTATAAACCTCGCAAGTGCACGAATCGTTAGAAAAGCGTAGCAATAGCAAGGGTCGATCCCACAGAGATTGTTGACTTTAACTTACTAATCAATAAAAAGAATAAAAATCATAAAGAGTTGTTTGGAAGTCTAAAAGAAATAAAAAGATTAAAACTAAATTAAGGAATGTTGAATCACAAATATTTATGAAGTAGTTGGGTTTAGATCTCCACCTATAGTTAGTAATGCTAAGTCACCTTCTGAATTTCTTCTTATTACTTATGTTTGTTCACTTTAAGGGCATGGTATCTACTCCTTCAAGTACTGTTTCCCTAGGCCAAGAATTAGGCATGGTATCTACTCTAATTCGTTTCTTTCATTAAGTCCTTGGCATGGTATCTACTAAGTTGTATTTAAGGAAAACATAAGATCAGTGGAAACGAACAAACACTCAAGGCTCTAGAAATTGGTATCAGATCTAGATCCCTTAAGTTGATTGAACCAGGAACCCCTAAAGATTCCTTTGTTACAATTACGGGCACGAGATACGGGTCGTCTCAATATGCTCATATAACAGATTCAGATGAATGGTAACACAAACTTGATATTCTCAAGCTCTGTTTGTCAGTCGACTGGCTCTCACCTCAGTCGACTGCTCTCAGGCTTCGAGAACAAGTTTGGTTATCACAAACCTATGTCAATTCAATCAGATTCAATCAATAAGTAAAATAGAAGAATTCAGGAGAACATAGCACTACATAACTACGGCTTCAATTTACCCAACTATGAAATTTAGTTCCACATAATAATAGTTTTATTAATCAACAAATTCGAATACATGATCAACATTAAAGACTAAAGAGAAGAGAAATAAACTAATGGAGTCCGGCAATAAGGTCGACTGGCTGTCACACAGTCGACTGCCTTCGAATACTGGATCTTCTCTCTTCTTCTTCGATGCTGATAGAATGATGCCTCTTGTTGATTTGACTTGATGGTTTGCAACTCTGTGATTCGGTGGTGGATGATGGGGAGATGACGAGAGTCGAGCGAGAGGGCCTGCGATATCTCTTGACTGATATTTATAGAGCGCGGCTGAAGAATTAGGGTTTTGCCCTTTTTCAGGAAAGTCCTTCTTTATTTGATTTGGTGATTTATATCTTTCTCTTTTCTTCTTTCCTTCCTTATCTGTTAACCACGTGCTCTTGGAAATCCCCAGTCTCTAGATTTGATTTGCATAAATCTGGATTCGGATAGATTTGAAATTAGATTTGGATGAATCTTCGAATATCTTATCTGTTTACTCCGCCGCAGACCAGTCGACTGCCTCTAGATGTAAGTCGACTGTGTCGAGACTTTAGTATTTTCATGATTCATCAGCCCAGTCGACTTGGTGTGTAAACTTGATTCCCTGTCCAGTCGCCTGTAAGCATGATCAGTCGACTGATCTCCTGCAGTTTCCTGTGTTTCATCCTTGCAATCCTGAATTTGCTTCGTTTTGCTGTTATAGACTGTTTCCTATGGAAAAGAGAAAATAAGAGTTAAATACCACATATAGAGCTTTTAAATGTCTAATTGCACTAAAGTTATTGCTCTAAAATGTGAATAATATTGTGTTCATCAAATACCCCAAACTTAGATTTTTGCTTGTCCTCAAGCAAACTAGAATTATGAACAAGGGTGTAATAATATCAGCCTTAATCACCAAGAGTTCTTATTATGTGGGCATCGATATAGAATGGTATAAACAATTTCAGATAAAGTAAAATTAAGCATACCCACTTTCTCTAGTGCAATTGTTTATTCATAACTCCAAACTCAACCATACTTGTCATGCAATTAATTATAGTTATAGTATGTAATTACTCAATCTGTGATTATCCCCTTTTCTCTACTACAAACCGAGTAGCAAACTAGAGAGCTTTTTTTTTTTTTTTTTTTTTTTTTTTTTTTTTTTTTTTAAGTCGCTTCTCTAGAGTTGTCACTTGCCTTTTTACGCGAATGCAAAACATTTGTGATGAATCCACCCGGTTACTCAGCAAGTCACAAACTTTTAAAGTGCTTTGCATACTCATATTTCAAGTTGCTGTTTGATGTAAAGGTAAACATTGGTGATGAATACCCCTAGTTACTAAGCACTCAAAACATTGGAGTAGATTGACTTTATTCAATTTTTTATTTTTATTTTTCTATTACTCTATTTACTTAAACTCGGTTTAGGACTAGATCTAAAGGGAATAATCACCAGAAAAAGTATCACATTTGTGTATTATGTATAATCGCATGACTCATACAATTTTGTAAGGAATTATGAAACTCAACAATCCTAAAGTAAATAAGTATGCAAAACTCTTACTTTATAAGAAATTGTTTATCACAAAAAAAAAATATTTCAATGCTTATCTAAATGAAAAACTCAAAAGTGTAATGGTGAGCTTAATTTAAATCCTTTTTTTAAAAAAATTTTGTTTTTCTTTTCTAAAAATAAATCAAAATTTGTAAACCTCCCCCCCCCAAACTTAAATATCACATTGTCCTCAATGGGAAAGGAAAAAGAAAAACAAAAAGAATGGAAAAGTTCAGAAATTCTCCCCTGATTCGTCTTCAAAATTCTGCACGAGCAGCGTTCGGTATTTTGAGGATATCTGGAGCTGTAGATGTCCAAATGGGCTGAATTTTTTTTTTTTGCTGGAAAGCTAAGAAGATAGGCTACAACTTATCTTTGAATCACTTTTCCAGATTTTGACTCTAACTTGCTCGAAAACAGCCATCAATGCATGTGTTCAAAACAGCTCCGCCCTGGCGACTTCAAATTTTCTGCAATCCTTCAAGATAAAATCAAAAATTAAAATAAAATAAACTAAAAGATAACTCAAATCTAAATGCAGTAAAAGAAATAAAAAAAATTGATTAAAAAAAATTGAATAAAGAGAGCGTGTAAGTACTCCCCTGAAAAATTGGGTTGCCTCCCAATAAGCGCTGTGTTTCTTGTCTTCAGCTAGACTCGATGAGTTTGTGCAATGTATTGGATGGTTCAAGGCTCACAACTCATCGACTTATAAGGTCTCCCCCTCTGCCCATTCACCTTGAACGTTTGATTTTTCGCCAACGCTCCATGTGGGGGAAACCTTTGCAACAATTTTATGGACCGTACCACCTTGACATCAGTTTATCAGCAATGGTCCATCTTAATGCACCATTGTGCTCTTGAAAGACTCCCTGCAGTCTCTCTTCTTTCTGCATCCTGAAATTTGCAGCAACTGTCACAAGTAATGTCTGGTTCTCCTCCAAATATTCATGTATTGGCTTCAGCTCCTCATCTGGTTGTCTGGTAACAGTCGACTTATTCTGCACACCAGTCGACTCATCCTGGCCAGCAGTCGACTTATCTGCGGGAACAAAAACGTTATCAGTCATAATATTTTCACATGCAGGTGCGAGTTTACCTAAATATGGCTTTGGAGTTTCAAAGTGATGTACTGTCTCTGCAATCCTGCCGTCATCGTATTCCTGTTCAACGTGAAATAATGTTAGAGGGAGTGTAGTTGTTTCTTGTACTGGATTAACACTATTTTCCTGAATTGTTTGGTCACAAATTTCCTGAACCGCATTAACATTACAACATTCGTGATTTTCGTATGGAATTTGTGGTCCATCAAACATTGTAAACTCAATCTCTTCCTCTAGTGTTGTCCTTGATTGGAGCTGTTCTTGTCCTCTAGGGTTGGGTATGGTTTGTGATGGGAATTCTCCTGCCTTTCTTTCACTTAACTCCGTAGCAATTTGACCAATTTGCATTTCCAATTTTTGAATGGCCTGTTCTTGTTGATCGCTTGTTTGCTGTTGCTGTTGGAGTAATTGAAGAATGGTGGACTCGAAATCCAACTTATTCTTTCCTTGTTCTGGCATATCATACCCATTCCCACCCTGTAATTGCTGCGTATGCCCTGGTGTGAATTGATTGCCTTGATGGTTTTGCCACCCTGGGTTATACGTGTTTGAAAAAAAATTGTTCTGGGGCGGGTACATTCCCTGTTCTTCGTAGTTTGTGTGCTCCTGATCTGCGAAAGAAAACATGGGACATGAATTAGTTGTATGGTTAGATTGAAAACAATTTGCACAAATTTCTTTGGGTTGGTTTTGTACGCCACCCAACGTTGAATTTACAAGCATATCAATCTTTTTGTTCATGGTTTCCATTTCTAATTGCATGTTATTATTATGAGAAATTTCGTATACTCCCTGTTTTTTCGAAAGACCCCTCCTAGTTGAGAATTGTTGTGAGTTCTCGCTGAGTTCTTCAAATAACTCTATGGCCTCCTCAGCACTCTTCCTCATCAACATTCCATTGCAACCTGCATCTACAATTGCTTTGTTAGTGTCATTTAAACCCTCATAAAATGATTGTACCTGGTCATCTTTAGGTATGTTATGCGTAGGACACTTGAAAAGCTTGTTTTTAAAGTCCTTCCATGCCTCGAAAAACAAATCGCCATCTTTTTGTTGGAAAAGTAGAATCTCCCTTTTTAGTTGTCTGGTTGTCTGGGCTGGAAAGAACTCCTTCAAGAATTTTGTTGCCAATTGCTCCCATGAATTAATTGATCCTGGTTCCAAGGAATTATACCACAACTTAGCATTAAGTTTTAAAGAAAAAGGAAACAAGATTAACCTGATTTGTTCAGAGGTAAGCCCTTGGATGCTTTGTGTCCTGCAAAGATCAAAGAAGTCTTGCAAATGTAGGTGCGGATCTTCATCTAGTCTACCATTGAAGTGGGGAACCATGCTAAGTAATTGAGGTGATAGATGCATATTCCCTGTGACTTTGGGTTGTAAAGCTATGCAAGACGGTTGCTCAATATTCTTTGGAATGAATTTGTCTTGCATTGGTACTCGATTTAATACATTCTCACCCATTGTTGCTTTTGAAATTCTTCGCTGTACAGTCGACTGGTCCTTGGAGACAGTCGACTAGTCTGACCCTGTTTGAGCAGAAAGTAACTAAAAGAAAATGTTAGAAAAGAAAAAGAAAATAAAATAAACTAAAAAGAAAAAGATTTTACTGATTTGTAAGTTAAAATACTAAACAATCCCCGGCAACGGCGCCAAAAACTTGTTGTGCTAATCTAGGTACCTAAATATATAGATAAAACTAGACACAAATTATAAACCTCGCAAGTGCACGAATCGTTAGAAAAGCGTAGCAATAGCAAGGGTCGATCCCACAGAGATTGTAGACTTTAACTTACTAATCAATAAAAAGAATAAAAATCATAAAGAGTTGTTTGGAAGTCTAAAAGAAATAAAAAGATTAAAACTAAATTAAGGAATGTTGAATCACAAATATTTATGAAGTAGTTGGGTTTAGATCTCCACCTATAGTTAGTAATGCTAAGTCACCTTCTGAATTTCTTCTTATTACTTATGTTTGTTCACTTTAAGGGCATGGTATCTACTCCTTAAAGTACTGTTTTCCTAGGCCAAGAATTAGGCATGGTATCTACTCTAATTCGTTTCTTTCATTAAGTCCTTAGCATGGTATCTACTAAGTTGTATTTAAGGAAAACATAAGATCAGTGGAAACGAACAAACACTCAAGGCTCTAGAAATTGGTATCAGATCTAGATCCCTTAAGTTGATTGAACCAGGAACCCCTAAAGATTCCTTTGTTACAATTACGAGCACGAGATACGGGTCGTCTCAATATGCTCATATAACAGATTCAGATGAATGGTAACACAAACTTGATATTCTCAAGCTCTGTTTGTCAGTCGACTGGCTCTCACCTCAGTCGACTGCTCTCAGGCTTCGAGAACAAGTTTGGTTATCACAAACCTATGTCAATTCAATCAGATTCAATCAATAAGTAAAATAGAAGAATTCAGGAGAACATAGCACTACATAACTACGGCTTCAATTTACCCAACTATGAAATTTAGTTCCACATAATAATAGTTTTATTAATCAACAAATTCGAATACATGATCAACATTAAAGACTAAAGAGAAGAGAAATAAACTAATGGAGTCCGGCAATAAGGTCGACTGGCTGTCACACAGTCGACTGCCTTCGAATACTGGATCTTCTCTCTTCTTCTTCGATGCTGATAGAATGATGCCTCTTGTTGATTTGACTTGATGGTTTGCAACTCTGTGATTCGGTGGTGGATGATGGGGAGATGACGAGAGTCGAGCGAGAGGGCCTGCGATATCTCTTGACTGATATTTATAGAGCGCGGCTGAAGAATTAGGGTTTTGCCCTTTTTCAGGAAAGTCCTTCTTTATTTGATTTGGTGATTTATATCTTTCTCTTTTCTTCTTTCCTTCCTTATCTGTTAACCACGTGCTCTTGGAAATCCCCAGTCTCTAGATTTGATTTGCATAAATCTGGATTCAGATAGATTTGAAATTAGATTTGGATGAATCTTCGAATATCTTATCTGTTTACTCCGCCGCAGACCAGTCGACTGCCTCTAGATGTAAGTCGACTGTGTCGAGACTTTAGTATTTTCATGATTCATCAGCCCAGTCGACTTGGTGTGTAAACTTGATTCCCTGTCCAGTCGCCTGTAAGCATGATCAGTCGACTGATCTCCTGCAGTTTCCTGTGTTTCATCCTTGCAATCCTGAATTTGCTTCGTTTTGCTGTTATAGACTGTTTCCTATGGAAAAGAGAAAATAAGAGTTAAATACCACATATAGAGCTTTTAAATGTCTAATTGCACTAAAGTTATTGCTCTAAAATGTGAATAATATTGTGTTCATCAGTATGAGACCAACATCTACGCACGGGCCGGTCGGGCCACGTACGAGACAACAACCTACATACGAGCCAACTAAGCTACGTATGAGACCCACAGCTACATACGGGCCAGTCAAGTCACGTACGAGCATAGCCATATTCAAACAACCATACAGGTAATCAATCCTAGAAGCAACCAAACGTGCTTACTAGCAAACTTAATCTTCTATTATTAGAAGCAACAAAAGAATCTGCTAGTAGTCTAGGATCGGTATTCTACTAAGAAAGAACCGAAGGCGACATAACAACCTTTATCGGACTAACTATCACTAGTGGTCTTCCTAATCCTTATTACTTCAACCTATAGCGCCTTAAGTATGGCATACAATTTCAAGCATCTTCCTACGACCATCTAATCATATAACACAACCACTCACCATGATCCTCCTAAGTATGAATATGATTAATGCTTGTGCTTACATCGAGCTTAAGCATGAAAAACCACTACGACCTAGACATGAAATCCACTATAGTCAAGCATAGGTTATAATTTGAGCATGAAAGCTTACAACTTATCATGACTAATCACCACAACTCAAACTAGTATGAACAAGCAACATTCCAAGGCATAGTAGGTATTCTAACACTAACCCTACAACATTCTAAGCATGTATTGGAACGTTAGCATGGTATAGAACACAACATAACATCACTACAACTAGCCATGGGTAGTTTCTTTATTCTAAGCATGAATATCATAGTATGGCTATCATTAACTTAACATGATCAATAATTAGCATGATACCTACTTACTTAGCATGAATAATGATTAAGCATGATCATCTACTAACATAGCATGAACAATTACTTATCTAAGCATGGGTATCATGTAAACATGAGTATTCATCTAAACTAGCATGGCATACAACTTACTTGTAATTAAGCTAGCATGGCATAGATCTTGCCTACAATTAAAACTAGCATGGTATATCTCTTACCTACAATTAAACTAGCATGGTATACAACTTTTCTACCACTTATCTAGCATGGTATACAACTTTTCTACCACTTATCTAGTATGGTATACAACTTACATACAATTTAAACTAGCATAGCATACAACTTACTTTCAATTAACTAGCATGGCATAGACCTTACTTACAATTAAACTAGCATGCTACATCACATACCTACAATTAATCTAGCATGGTATATCACTTACCTACAATTAAACTAACATGGTAAGTAATTTTATCATTGATCCTACAACATCCTAAGCATAATAAAATTAATCCAAACATGGTAGGAGACTCTTAGATTGAATCCTACAACATTCTAAGCATAAATGAGTTGATCTAAACATGGTAGGAAACTTTTAGATTGAATCCTACAACATATTAAGCATGAATAAATTAATCTAATCCGATCTTAGCATGGTACATATCAACCCTAATCATGGTAAGTAATTTTATCATAGATCCTACAACATGTATATTGTTTCTACACATGATAGGTAATTTTAGGAAGCATACTAAAACATCCTAAGCATACAAATATGATAGGTAATCTTAGAAAGAAACCTACAACATATATGTCATTCCTACATATGATAGGCAATTTTAGAATTACTCCTCCAACATTCTAAACATCATTAAGTATGCTAGATATTTTTAGAGTGAATCCTACAACATTCGAAACACGATAGGATATTTTTTAGGAGAAATCCTACAACATTCTAAGTGTAAAGCATGATAGGATATTTTTAGAAACAATCCTACAACATTCTAAACATAAAGCATGATAGGATATTTTTAGAAATAATCCTACAACATTCTAAACATAACGCATGGTAGGATATTTTTAGAAATCATCCTACAACATTTCAAGTATAAAAGCATGATAGGATATCTTTAGAAAACATCCTACAACATTTCAAGTATAAAAGCATGATAGGATATCTTTAGAAAACATCCTACAACATTTCAAGTATAAAAGCATGATAGGATATCTTTAGAAAACATCCTACAACTATCTAAGCATAAAAACATGAAAGAATATTTTTAGAAGATATCCTACAACTATCTAGGCATAAAAACATGAAGGAATATTTTTAGAAGATATCCTACAACTATCTAAGCATAAAACATGAAGGGATATTTTTAGAAAATATCCTACAACATTCTACTACTACTACTACTCCTATTTTAATCAAAACATACACACAACCATCTACTACTACTACTACCTCATTCTTATCAAGAACACAACATACAACTTACTACTACTACTTCTTCATTTAATCAACATACCACTACTACTTTATTTAATCAACCATACTACTACTACCTTATTTAATCAACATACTACTTTATTTTAACATGCTACTACTTAGTTGCTTACTAGTCTTTATTATTACTAGTGATAAAAGAAAAAATTATTTTTTATTTTATTTTACTCTACAATAGTAAATATGAAAGAAAAAGATCTTTTTTCATTTATTTCTACAACTAGTGATTAATAAAGAAAAGATCTTTTTAATTTCTACAACTAGTGATTAATAAAAAAGAAAAGATCTTTTTAATCTACAACTAGTGATTAATAAAAAGAAAATATCTTTTTATTATTTCTACAACTAGTGTTTAATAAAATGAAAAGATCTTTTTATTCAATAAAGAAAATTACAACAAAACATATGCTTATTATTATTAGTCCAAGTTCCATAAAAGTCCTACAACCAACAATGGTTGTAAAAATGTTCATATGCCCATGTATACCAATTCCTACAAGTCCTACAACCCCCAATCGGTTGTATGTTCAAGTCATATGCAATATGTCTTTTTAGTCCAACAATCATACATAAACAACAACTATAATGTTAAAGATGTGATCTTTATATGTTTTTAGTAGTTACTACTACTACTTTCTTTCTTTTATTTATCACAACATTCACACACCCATTCACAAGAACAAACCCAAAAAAAACAAAACCAAACAAGAAGGTAGAAGGAGAAGTCAAATAACAAAACAAACAAACAAACAAACAAACAAACAACCAAAGAATCAAATGGAGAACCCCCACCTTAGCCTTTTTTTGGAAGGACTTGCTTGCTAACCTTCTCCTTCCCCTAGCTTTTAGAATCTCCTAGGAAACCCTACAATAAAAACTCTCTTTTGTTAGTATGAAACTACCTCTCTTTCTTTTTCTTTCCTTTCTTTCTTTCCTTTTTGTTTTCTAAAATGAGAGAATGAGGAGAATGAGGGGGTATTTAAAGGAGGGAATGAGAGGTGGTAAGTGCAAATGTGCACTCATATTTGCACAAAAACCCCAAGGAGGGGGGTGGCCGGCCATGCCCTAGGAGGGGAGGGGTATGGTGTAGGGTGGTGAGGTGGAGGGATAAGGTTTCTAGAAGGGCTTTAGTTCTTCTCATGCATACAAATCCTCTTTTAAACCTCCTAATCAACCCTAATTATCTTATTAAGTTGTCATGACAAAAGTAAGTCATTGTTCTTTGAGTACATACTACATACTAGGTATAATGCACTAAGTACCATACAATTGTATGTATGTGTACATGTATGTGTATAAAAATATTCCTTATAAAATCATTATAAAATTCCCATAAAATAGTTTAATTTAGAAAATAATAGTAAAATAAATTTTATTATTAATTCGGAGGATCGCGCTATCAATTTGATGCGCTTCGGATGCACACCGCCCGATAGATGCGCGTAGACACTGTTTGTGGGCAAACCGGCGAAAAATCACCAAAATAATCTGATTTTGGAATTAAAATAAAATAATAATAAAATAATAATAAAATAGTAATTTATATGAGTTAATATCCGTCCGGGATATTACAGGCTTTTGCCCTGGTTGGGCTCTGCGTTCCCTGCCCCTCCCTTCTGAGCCACAGTGCTTTCCCCTTCAGCTGTATACTTTACCAGATTCGGGTGGTTGGACAGATCCTCCGAACGATCTGATGAGTTGGAGCTTCTATTGAGTTTTTGACCGTTGGATCTGCCATTGGTATTCTTGTCCCGACTTGCCTTGTTCGGAGAAGCTTCCGCCGCCTTAGCCCCTACCCCCTTCGAGTTTCGACGGAGTTCCTGAGCCCTAACCGCCTTGATGATCTCCCGATGCGCCCTCTCAACCTCATGGGATCCATCAATGGACAAATCTTTGGTAGGGGACGCCACCTGCCTATAGGATCTATGATCTGTAAGTGCTATTATGGGTTTGGTGGATGCGTTGCCTGAGCTTGCTGTGTTTCTACTTTTTTATCTAGCACAAATCTAATAAGGTATAATTGTTCAAAGGAGAACACTTTTGCAAAACGCGGCATCATCGAGATATCGCTGCTTCTGATCAGCACTCTGGCGGAGACCAGTTGTGATCGGCGCACCGTTTTCTCATCAATCTCTTCAATCGATCCAAATTCCGCAACAATTTCTTGGAGAGCTTCCTTCTTCCAAAAATGTAAGGGGACGTTGTGTATCCACACCCAGAAATTATCACCCTGGGGGAGTTCCGCTCCGAAAGTAGGTGTCCACTCGCTGAAATCTAGTTTGAAGTGGCCAAAGTCTATCGAACCCATTCTCACAACTTCAGTAACCTTCTCTAGAGAGGGGAATGAGATCAAGAATTGTAGATGGCATAACTTTTTTGCGACCCACTCTCTATGGGCCACCATTGGCCACTTAGCGGCGAGCGCCTGCATGATGTGCACCTCCGATGGCTGCCCAACTTTGACCTTGGCGATGGCACACCACTGCCTCAACCAATTCTCTTCACCTTTGATAATTTGAAGGCTATTGGCCAGCCGGATCAACGTCGGGCTCTCTAGTGATCTGCCCCTACAAACAGGGCGTTCACCATCACTGTGGGATTCCACCATGTTGGTGCAGTCGTAGGAGAAGTGACCCCATTTCATACATTTGAGACACCTAACTTCTTTGGTGCATTCGCTTCTGAAGTGTCCCGGGTCGCCACAATTAAAGCATGGGGTCGGCCTTCTCTTCCCTTTTCTTTTTTGTTTTTTGTAAGTTTGTGGAGATGGCGGTGGTGATTTTGAAATTCTTTTCCTCCTGTGAACTACCTCCTGCCATTCTCCCTCATCCCCCCCAACTGGCGGTAGTCCCTTGATCTCCCCTGGTTCCACATTTGGTCCCCTTCTTTGGGCCCAAATGTCGATGGACCTTGGAGGTTCGATGGTCGGCCACCTTGGGGGTAGGTGGTTGGAGTTGCGGAGGTGGGGTTCAGTGGGTTGGAGACGGTTGTTGGGTGTTGGTGGAGAGGTAGTCGTATGAGGAGGATGTAGGTGGTGAGATGTGTCACTTGTTCTTGGTGGGGTGGTGGCCCTCTTTTGCTGCAGGTGATGGTGTTGTTGCTGGACATGGTCCCTATGATGCCGAATCTGATGCATGCTATGGTGAGAGTATCTGGAGTGCACCCTGCAACTCCTTTCTCTATTGCATTCCTGCTTATCTCTGTTCTTGTCTGTATGGTAACCACCGAACGGTAGCGCTCTTGGACGTGATGCCGGCTCAAACTCGGGGTCCTCTTCCGCCGTAAATGGCCTGGATGGGGACCCCCTCTTTGGGCCCTCCCGTCCACAAGCCGCTCACTAGCGGGGCAATGATGAGCGGAGCCATTCCCTTCTCGCAGTGGTAGTGCATTTTGATGTGCCCGCGGAGGGGATTGAGCCCTCCTGAGCCCTGAGGGATCTCCCTCCGAAGCCAATGGTAACTGGTTGTTGAGTGGGTTTTGATTCTGTTCTTGGTTTTGTTTTTTGTGTTTGAGCCTCATGTTTTGGAGGCATTGCCACTTCGGAGCAGGGAGGATGTTGGGGGTGTGGTGTAGTAGGTGGTGGACAAGCCGGAGTGTGGCGGACCCTCTCTATGGGTCCGCACCCACTCATCTCAAGATCGGAAAGCTTCATCAGCAACACAACCGGGTCTTCTTCTACTTCTCTGTGGCAATGCTGGGTATGGGGGTTGGGGGTGAGGAGAGGAGAGGAGAGATGTAGCGGGTTCTTCAGGACTGTGATGAGGTTGCTGTTGTAGAGTTCTAGGTTAGGGTGAAGAAGGTGGGGAAGGGCATCACGATCAGAGAAGGAGGGGTTAATGGCCGGAAAAAAAGGCTGGGGATGTAGTCGGAAATGTCTCAGGGAAGTGGAGTTGGTAGGAGCTCATTTTTTCACAGCATGTTTATTCCTGTTTGGTCAACTAGAAAGTTTTAGTTGATGTTTTCCCCTTTCCAAAAAGCTCAATTTTGTTAGATTCCAATAAGTATAGAAAAAGTTGTGGGTTTTACAAGTTTCAGCTTTGACTGTCTTTTTGTTGTTCTTGAAATTGTGTTTAAAGAGCTGGATTTTGAGCTCTATAAGGAATCTGGAAAAGTGGTCAAATAGAAAGTTGTAGTAGATACTTTCTCCTTTCCAAAAAGCCCAATTTTTTTAGATTCCGATAAGTGTAGCAAAAATTATGAGCTTTACAAGTTTTAGCTTTTGCTGTCCATTTTGTTGTTCTTTGTATTGTGTTGAAACGACTGGATTATGAGTTCGACAAGGAATCTGAAAAAGTGGCGAACTAGGAAGTTGTATTAGTTGTTCGTAGCTTTCCAAAATGTCCAATTTTGTTAGGTTCCGATAAGTATAGCAAAAGTTATGAGTTTTACAAGTTTCAGCTTTTGTTGTCCTTCTAGTTGTTCTCTGTATTGTGTTCAAAGGGCTGGATTTTGAGTTTCACAAGGAATCCGAAAAAGTGGTCAACTAGAGAGTTGTAGTAGAGGTTCACACCTTTTCAAAATGTCCTATTTGGCTAGATTTCGATAAGCGGAGTAGGAGTTATGACCTTTATAAGTCACAGCAGCTAGCCTTTTGGCTGAAGCTTCGCTGTTTAGATTGTTTGAAGTTTTTGTACCTCTTATTGACTTAGTCTGAGAAGGTTATTAACTAGAGAGTTGTAGTAGAGGTTCTCACCTTTCCAAAATGTCCTATTCGGTTTGATTCTGATAAGCAAAGTAGGAGTTATGACCTTTACAAGTCACAGCAGCTAGCCTTTTGGCTGAGGCTTTGTTATTTAGAATGTTTGAAGTTTTTGTACCTCTCATAGACTGAATCTGAGAAGGTTGTCAACTATAGAGTTGTACTAGATGTTCTTAGCTTAACAAAATGTCCTTTTTTTTTTAGATTTCGATAAGCAGAGTAGGAGTTATGAACTTTACAAGTCACAACAGCTAGCCTTTTGGCTGAAGCTCGCTGTTTAAGTTATTCGAGGTTTTTCTACCTCTTATTTACTGAATATGAGAAGGTTATCAACTAGTAAGTTGTAGTAGAGGTTCTCACCTTTCCAAAATGTTCTATTTGGTTAGATTCCGATAAGCGGAGTAGGAGTTATGTCCTTTACAAGTCACAGTAGCTAGCTTTTTGGCTGAAATTACGCTGTTTAGATTATTTGAAGTTTTTGTACCTCTTATTGACTGAATCTGAGAAGGTTGTCAACTAGAGAGTTTTAGTATATGTTCTTAGCTTTCCAAAATGTCTAATTTTGTTAAATTCCGATAAGCGGAGTAGGAGTTATGATCTTTACAAGTCATAATAGTTAGCCTTTTGGCTGAAGCTTCGTTGTTTAGATTGTTTGAAATTTTTGTACCTCTTATTGACTAAATATGAGAAGGTTGTCAACTAGAGATTTGTAGTAGAGGTTCTCACCTTTCCAAAATATCCTATTTTGTTAGATTCCGATAAGCGGAGTGGGAGTTATGACCTTTACAAGTCACAGCAGCTTGACTTTTTGGCTGAAGCTCGTTGTTTAGGTTGTTCGTGGTTTTTCTACCTCTTATTGACTGAATCTGAGAAGGTTGTCAACTAGAGAGTTGTAGTATAGGTTCTCACCTGTCCAAAATGTCATATTTTGTTAGATTCCGATAAGCGGAGTAGGAGTTATGGCCTTTACAAAGTCATAGCAGCTGGCCTTTTTTGTAGCGCCCCGATTTCCAAAACCGAGAAAACCGAGACACGAGCCAAGTCCTTTTCTTCAATTAGTCACAATACACAGAAAAACAGGAGAATTTAAAACTTTTTATTCAACACTCAATATATTACAAGTCTGAACATTATACAACTGCAATGCGTTATAATAGAGTTACAATATTACCTTTACATTTCCAAATATTACAACCTTCAATATCTTACATTAGAGTAATTCTCAACTAATAGATAATCAATACACATAGTGCAGCGGAACTAAACATAACACTGACTCCTTGCTTTCCTTGACTTGAGTCCTCCTGAATCTCGCCCTTGTACCTCGGCGATCCAGTACCTATGGAAGTTGGGACGTCAGTATTCACTGACGCTTAAAGGCTGATATCAAAGCAGCGAATCTTCCAAACAACATAAAAACATGGCAATGGTGTTGGTGTAGTTTAAGTGTTCGTGAGTGCTATGACTAGACTCTAATGCGATATTTAAATTGAACTAGGATGCTTCCTATTCTAATGTCAGCAAGTCTCCGAAGCAACATGTAGCCCATACTACATGCGACCCCATCTCAAGCCGTTTCTCCATGCGTTACGAATTCTAATTGTACACAACCTGTTCCTGACAATACTCCATGACTCTGTGAGGTTGCAGAAGGGATCAAGTCCCCCTATGCAGTCTGCTTATGGTGTCTCCGTTTTCCACTACTACCCGGCATGCCGGACCTCACTCCAAACCAGACAATCCCAGTGTATCGGGCCTCGTTCCAAAATCAAACCATAAGGTCTCGCAAGCGCAGGGTAGCGCGAAGCCTACCCTGTGGCACCCTCTGGGGTCTCATAAGTGCAGGACTGCACAATGCATCCTGTGGCACCCCAGCCACGGTATTTCAGGAATTAACAGGGCGAGATACGCAACCCGTATCCTCAACTTGTGAGACGGCACCGTGCGTATCCCTTTGACGGGAAGGTACAATCCAATATCACCACCTAAGACCTGCTTCAAGGGACAAGTTGGTTGTAAGGTGCCCCTACAACCAACTCCTCTCTTTTCGGCAAGGGTCTAAGTAAAACAATCTTTATAAGTCACTACCCTAATGATGTCCCTGACTCGACAATCCTAGGGACGATAATATTATAAGCACAACATGCTAGGCCTTTAAATTAGACTTCGCATGATAACTCTACTAGGCTGCTCATCCTAGACTTACCAGAAACCTTCGGGATCCGGTTCCTGGCCCATCGATCCAAGACCTCGGCCGTGCGAATATACATGCATGCCGCTACCCTAAACTTGGATTCTGTCTATACTCCGGTCCTCGATCAACCTACCCTGGTTAAGATTCGACGGTATACAAGGAGTGATTCCTCCACAGTTCCTTAGGGGTAGAAAACATATGTCTTGATGGTCGATAGCCCCTAGGGTAGTAATATCACCCTAGACGAGCACAACGAACAGTGTACTAGCTAACAAGCTATATACGAGTAACAACCACATACGAGCTAACAAGCTACGTATGAAACAATAGCTACCTACGAGCCAGGCGGGCCTCGTAGGAGATAAAGACGTATATACCAGCCAAATAAGCCGCGTATGAGACCAACAGCTACGCACGGGCCGGTCGAGCCGCGTACGAGATAACAACCTACATACGAGCCAAATGAACCACGTATGAGACCCACAGCTACATATGGGCCAGTCGAGTCACGTACGAGCACAACCATATGCAAACAACCATACAGGTAATCAATCCTAGAAGCAACCAAAAGTGCTTACTAACAAACTCGATCTTTTATTATTAGAAGCAACAGAAGAATCTACTAATAGTCTATGATCGGTATTCTACTAATGAAAAACCGAAGGCGACATGACAACCATTATCAACTGACTACTACTAGTGGTCTTCTCAATCCTTATTACTTCAACCTATAGTGCCTTAAGCATGGCATACAATTGCAAGCATCTTCCTACGATAATCTAATTATATAACATAACCACTCACCACAATACTCCTAAATACGAATATGATTAAGCATGTACTTACATCAATCTTAGCATGAAAATCACTATGATCTAGACATGAAGTCCACTACGGTCAAGCATAGGTTATAACTTGAGCGTGAATGCTTACTACTTATCACGACTAATCACCACAACCCAAGCATGGATATATAACTAGTACGAACATGCAACATTCCAAGGCATGGTAGGTATTCTAACATTAATCCTACAACCTTCTAAGTATGCATTTAAACTTTAGCATGGTATACCTCCTTCCTAGACATGGTATGCTACTTTCACATTAACATATAGCATGGTGTACATATTAGTAACATTCTAGTCATGTATACTAGTTAAGTATCAACCTACAACGTAGCATGAGTTTCTACAAGCATGGGTAGGACATAACATAAAAATCACTACAACTAACCATAAGTAGTTACTTTAATCTAAGCATGAATATCATTAGTATGGATACCATTAACTTAACATAAATTATCATTAGCATGGTCATCTACTAACTTAACATAACAATAATTTGTATGACATCTCCTAACTTAGCATGAATAATGATTAAGCATGACCACTTACTAACATAACATGAACATATACTTATCTAAGCATAGATATCATGTAAGCATGAATATTTATTTAATCTAGCATGGTATACAACTTTCCTACCATTAATCTAGCATGGTATACAACTTACCTATAAGCATGTGAGTATGGATAAATTAATCTAGCATGATATACCACTTTCCTACAACTATCTAAGCATAGATAAATGAAACTAGCATGGTATACTACTTTCTTACAATCATCTAAGTATTGACAATTTAGCTAGCATGGTATACTACTTTCCTACTATCATCTAAGGATGAACATCTTACTAAGTATGGATGAACATACAACATTCCTAAGTATATATATATATATATATATATATATACTTCTAAACATGGTAGATTAATTAGCATCAATCCTACAACAATGTGAGCATGGTATCTACTTAGTAATTAACTTACAACACTCCTAGCATGGATATCATTCCTAAGTATGATAGGAAATTTTAGAATAATCCTACAACATTCTAAGCATGAATATCATTCCTAAACATGATAGGTATTTTTAGAATTAATCCTACAACATTCTAAGCATGAAAACATGATAGGTAATTTTAGAATGGATCCTACAACATTCTAAGCATAAAACATGATAGGTAATTTTAGAAAACATTCTAAGCATAAAAACATGATAGGTAATTTTAGAATGGATCCTACAACATTCTAAGCATAAAAGATGATAGGTAATTTTAGAATGGATCCTACAACATTCTAAGCATAAAAACATGATAGGTAATTTTAGAATGGATCCTACAACATTCTAAGCATAAAAACATGATAGGTAATTTTAGAATGGATCCTACAACATTCTAAGCATGAATAAATCAATCTAATCCAATCTTAGCATGGTATTTATTTTATTTTAATATGAACATAAAATAAACATCTACAACTATCTACTACTACTACTACTTCATTTTAACCAAAATCATAACATACAACTATCTACTACTACTACTACTTCATTTTAACCAAGAACATAACATACAACTATCTACTACTACTACTACTTCATTTTACCCAAGAACATAACATACAACTATCTACTGCTACTACTACTTTATTTTAACCAAGAACATAACATACAACTATCTACTACTACTACTACTTCATTTTACCCAAGAACATAACATACAACTATCTACTACTACTGCTACTTCATTTTAACCAAGAACATAATATACAACTATCTACTACTACTACTACTTCATTTTTACCAAGAACATAACATAAAGCATCTACAACTACTTCTTTTAATCATCTACTACTACTACTACTTTATTTTAATATGGACATAAAACATTTACAACTACTTCTTTTAACACTTACTACTACTTCTTTATTTTAATAACATACTACTACTACTTAATTGTCTACTATTCTTTATTAGCATTTAATTATTACTAGTGATCATAAAAAGAGATCTTTTTATTCATTCTACAACTAGTAATTTAAATTAATTTCTTTTTCATAATTAGAAATAACATCTAATTTAGGTTCTTTTTAAGATTATAGAAGAAAACTACAATAATAAAAATAAGGTAAGAACCTTCATTTGGTTCAACCAACATATGCTTATCTTCTTAGTCAAAGTCCAATACAAGTCCTACAACAAAAAATGGTTGTATAAAATGTTCATATGCTTTATGTATAGTTCATATCAAGTCCTACAACCAAAGATGGTTGTATACACAAGTCTATATGAATATATTTATCTTAGTCCCATTTCACAACACAAAACAACAACTACAACTATAAAGATTTGATCTTTATATGTATTTGGCACTATCATTTGTTTCTTTTCTTTTCATGTGGTTATTACCTTTAACATTTACAACATACAAAAGAGAATCACATACAACAACATTTATCACAACAACCCATTCCAAAAACCCAAAGAAAACAAAACAAGGAAGGCAGGAAGAAGAAGAAACATCAAAAACAACATTACAACAAACAAACAAACAAAGAGAAACCCCCACCTTGTTCTACTTGTAGGAAGGACTAGCTAGCTTAAAACTTCTCCTTCCCCTAGCTCCTAGAACTCTTATGGACCTACAAGAAAAATCCTCTTGTTAGTCTCCTCTCTTTCTTTTCCTTCCCTTTCTTTCTTTGTGTTTTCTAAAATGAGACAAGGTGGAGAAGGAGGGGGTATTTATAGGAGGGAAAAGGGGTGGATAGTGCAAAATGTGCACATACACATTTGGACAAAGGTCCTCCCCCAAAATGGGGGCCGGCCATACCATGTAGGAGGGTAGGGGTGAGGTGGAGGTAAGGTGCTAGGGTGAGTTGGAAGCATGGTGAAGGGATAAGGTTTCTAGAAGGGGTTTTAATCTTTTCATGCATACAACCCTAGCTTAAGCCTCCTAATCAAACCCTAACCATCTAATTAAGTTATCATGACAAGATGAGTACATTGTCCAAGAGTACAAGCTACATATTTTGTATAATGTACTAAGTATAATACAATGTATGTATGTGTACATGTATGTGTATACCAAAACTCCTTATATAATCCTCATAAAATAGTTTAATTTGAAAATGATAATAAAATAAGTTTTATTATTAATTCGGAGGATCGCGCTACCAATTTGATGTATTTCGGATGTACACCGACCGATAGATGCGCGCAGACAATTTTTGTGAGCGGACCGGCGAAAATCCCCAAAATAATCTGATTTTGGAATTAAAACCAAATAATAATAAAATAATAATAAAATAGTAATTTATACGAGGTAATATCCGTTCGGGATATTACATTTTTGGCTGAAGCTCGATGTTTAGGTGGTACGAGGTTTTTCTACCTCTTATTGAATAAATCTGAGGAGGTTGTTAACTATAGAGTTGTAGTAGATGTTCTCACCTTTCTAAAAAGTCTAATTTTGTTGAATTCTGATAAGAGTAGCATGTTTAATTGCTTCTTGGGTGTTAGAAGACTTTTATTTTGCTTTGACATATAAAAGATCAAGTTTTGTTAGTATTTTGAATCATGCACTTGATTGCGAGTAATAAGTGTTCCTTGTGTTCATAAGTAGCATGTTTAATTGCTTCTAGGGTGTTAGAAGACTTTTATATTGGCTTTGTGTATAAAAGATCAAGTTTTGCTAGTAGCATGTTATTTTACTTTTTAGTTGTTAGAAGACTTTTATGGTTATTTCTATATGATTCATTTGTCACATACATAGCCAGTTGGCTCGTACGTAGCTAGTCGGCTCGTATGTAAGTTGTTTTTCTCGTATGTAACTTATTAGCTCGTACGTAGTTATTTTGCTCGTCTCGGGCGATATCTTTGCCGTCGGAGCCATTGACCATCAAGACGTGTATTTATTTTACTCCTCGTGGACTATGGACGAGTCACTCCTCGTGCACAGTCAGATCTTAACCGGTGTAGGTTGATCACGGGACAGGAGTATAGACGGAATCCAAGTTCAGGGCAGTAGCATGCGAATACGTTCGTATCGCCAGGGTCTTGGATCGATAGGCTATGAACAGGATCCTTAGGGATTCTGGTAAGTCTAGATTGAGCACCTAGCAGAGTTATCTTGCGAAGTCTAACTTAAAAACAAGCATGTTGTGTTAGTACTGTTGTCATCCCTCAGATTGTTTAGGGTTAGTGACATCGTCAAGGTAGTGACTTATGGCTATTACTACTTAACCCTTATTTATTATCATTTTTGCCGAAGGAAAAGTGTTGGTATTAAGGATGATACCTTATTATCCGACCTGTTCTATAGGCCAACACTAGGTGGTGTTATTGGTTGTACCCTTCCTGTCAAAGGGATACGGTCTGTGCCTTCTCACGAGTTGGGAGCACGGGATCCGTATCTCGTCTGTTAATTTCTGAATTGCCATGATTAGGACGGGAAGTATCCTGTAGGAGCTAGGGGATGGACCCCCGAAACTCTACCATGCGGTATATCAAGAAAGGCGAACAAGCCTTGGCTATGGTTTATAAGCTAGGGGGACACAGGGGATGCCTTGAGCTAACCTGTGTTGTAGTTAACTTCAAGGGTTTGTCAGATTTTTGAGTGAGGTCCAGTACGCCGGATAATTGTGGCAAACGGAGACACCACTATATGACTCCGAAAGGCGGGATTAGACTGTTTCAGGGCAACCTCATCAGTCACGTTGTATCTTCAGAAACAGGTTGAGTACAAGTATAGAATTCATAGCGCGGGTTCAAATCCCTATATATGAATAAACAGCTTGATATGAGGCGTTTGTAGTATGGACTGGATACTATTCCAGAGTCTTGCCTGCATTAGAGTAAGAGCATCATTGCATTAGTTAATCCTGCATTAGATTATAAGTCATAGCATACACTGACACATCAATTATATATACACGTTTCTCTTTTCATCAGTCTGTTTGTTTAAAGTTGAGAATTGCTACTAGTCATCGGCTTTAAAGCGTCAGTATATGTACTGACGTCCCCACTTCAAATAGGTACTGGATTGCAAAACTACAGGTACAGGATTCAGGAGGATTCAAGGTAAGAGAAGCAAAGTGTTGATTTTATTTCAATTGTAACATCTGTTGTAAATTTATTTATGTTGAGAAGCATCCAAGTGAAAGTACCAAGTGTTATATATTATTCATTGTACTCTGATGTAATTGTTATTGAAAGTTTGTAACACTTGGGCTTGTATGGCATTATTGTAACACTGATGTAATGTATTGCAGTTTTATAACATTCGGACTTGTGATACATTTGTATTGAATAAAAAGTTTTAAATTTTCCTGTTTTTCTGTGTATTGTGGCTAATTGAAGGAAAAGATTCTAGCTTATGTCACGGTTTCCCAGTGTATGGAAATCGGGGCGTTACAGACTGGTATTAAAGCCGAGTTCAATTTACAGTCTAACACAGTAGGAAAATTAAGCTTGGATGCCTTTTAGGAGTTCGGTTTTAGCTAGTTGTAGACAATTATAATTCATATTGCTGTTTCTTTCAACTTATGTTTTATAAATTTTCTATATCTGGACTAATTCCATTATATTTGTTTAAAGGATGGTATTCAAGGATATCTCAACCGAGGATGTGGTGATGGAAGAGAGTGGGCTGATTTCAAGGGATGTTTGATGATCTCGAGCAAGGAGCCGAAGGAGATTTCACTACAAGCTAATCTCAAGACGGACTCGCCTTCACCATCACAGGAGCGAAGTGTAGATCAACGCACAATTGCGGTGGTCGGCATACATTCGGGAATTAAGAAGCTAAGGAAGTATGGGATCAGAAAAGGTCACTGAGCTAAGAAACTGGGTGATGCTTGCAGAGCTGTATTAGCAAGCCTAGCGGAGGAGCAGGAACACTTTAATTCTAGATTGGCATGACTATAGCTTGAATGGGATCAAGTCCAGGAGACCACCAAGTTTGTAGTATGCTATTTCTGTAAGGAGGTTGGACACAAGAAATCAGTCTGTCCACGACTACAAAGAAAAAGATCTGCACTAGCATCAGGGTTCGAGAACCGATGTCAGAAGCAGAAGATTCAGAAAACCGAGGGTAAACTTGGAGGCACCAAGCTAGGAAGCTGTTTCCTGTGTGGTGAGCAAGGTCATTTCATGAGCCAGTACCCGAGGAAGGACCCTCAGGTGGAGACCCGTACATGTTACAATTGTGGGGAGATTGGTCATGTTAGGCCAAATTGTTTCCAGCTTCATAAAAATGACGGCAGATTAGCCCCGAAAATGAACAATAAAGGAAATGAGTCTGTTCACCAAGAGTAAGTTTTCACACTGACTAAAGGCAAGTTGAAGAAGGCAGGAGAGCCATTACCAGTATGAGCATATGGAGTTGCAACTAAGTTTAAAAATTGTATTTTGAAATTTATTTTGGACTAAAAAGTAATATATGATGTAACACTTTTTGTAACCGAATGGATTTATATATATGTATGAAATCCAGGCAACCGTTTTGTTCAATTTAGTTCATCATATTCTTTGTCTGAATTATTTTTCAAGAAGTTGAGATGTGTGCGGGAGGCGACTTTAGATTTGGTTTTGTTGATTACCCCATCTGGAGCAATCCTCATTGCAGATTTATGCTATAAGGGCCGTAAACTCCAAATTGGAGGAAAGACCCTAAGTATAAATTTGTTAGAGTTGGACCTAGCAGGAACGAAAGAAGGGCACGCTAAGCATTTGACTGCAGTTTTGAACAACTAAAGGAGCGGCATTGATAAAATTATAGGAGAGAATCCTAGAATTCAGAAGTGAGGTTCGTAGGCCATGTCCTATTCTAAGGAGGGAGTGGCTACCGAATCTTGAAAGATCGAGGTAGTGAATATTAGCCTCAGCCAAAGACCGTGAAGGAAGTAAGAAGCTAAATGATGAGATCAGGAAAGCCATTTTTGAAGTAATTACTCAAGATTAGAGCTCAGTTTTGGCACGATGGAAGTCACACCCGAGTCGAAGTAAGCAAGTTAGAAGGCTGAGGCAGGAGATGCAGGGATTGAAGCACCGAAGCGGCAAGCTGATCTCAGAACATCAGTATGGACTTCATCACTTGATAACCTAGAAGTTCGAAAATGTATGACTCAATTTGGGTTATTGGGGATCAGTTAACGAAGTCTGCACATTTTTCTTCCGATAAAAATGATTTAGTCGCTAGAGAAATTAGCAGAAGTCCACATTGAAGGCGTAATGAAGCAGCATGGAGTGCCAGTGTCAGCGATTCTGACCAAGATTCAAGAGTTTTGTCTCGATTTTGGTAGAGCCTACAGGCCACTTTGGGGAACAAGGTTGGGTTCTTTGGAGAAACAGTTCGAGGAGGAGTCACTTGGGAGCCGGAAAGCCGTATAAGCTTTCTTTTCCCGAAGTTATTTAGTGCATGGATATTTTTCTGTTCTCCTGACTAAACGTAGTTCTGAGGACAGAACTATTCTAAGGAGGGAGTATTATAATATCCAGTTCAGATATTATATTTGTATTATTATTATTTTTAAAATTAAAATATTTTTATGGAAATTACTTAGTTTTACTAATACAAAGTTATCTGTATATATATACTAGTAAGTATATATATGCATTATATCGGTTTTGCGCACTTGTACAAAATCCTGTAAAATGCGTTTTTGGAAAAATATCTGTAATATCCCAGGCTGATATTAAAAAATTATTATTTTATTATTATTTTCAGAATTGAATTATTTTTGGGGGATATTACCCGGTTTTAGTTAATAAACATTATCTATATATATATACTAGTCTGTATATATTTGTATTGTATCAATTTCATGCTATAATCTCCCAAACTGATATAAATATTATTATTATTATTATTTTATTTTATTATCGGATTTAAATTATTATTTGTGCGGATTTTTTAGTTTAATTAATAAATGTAATCTGTATATATAGATGTATGTACGTAAACGTATTGTATCGATTTCGTACATTTGTACAAATCATGTAGTATGTGTTTTGGACAAAATTATCTTTATTTTTGTCATGATTTATCAAGATGAATGGATAGGATTTAATTGGGAGGGATAAACATAGGTTTTATGATTAACAGAAATACAAATTGTATGAATAGGTGCATTCCTTCACACCTATGCTAACTCATACACTCACCCATCCTCTCCCCTCACCATTTTGGCCGGCCATTACCCCCAAGGCAACAAAATCAAACCCTAGTTTCACCCCACTCACCCTCTTCAATCTCTCTCTTTTTTCTATAAATAGCCTCCCTTCACCCTTTCTCTCATTTACAAGAAAAAAAAGTAGAGAAGCAAAGAAAGAGAGAAGTTCTAATTTGAGAGTTCTTCACTTGTAGGTTGTAGTAGAAGCTAGGAGGAAGGAGAAGGAAAACTAAGGCTAGTTCTTCCTATTTAGTAAAAATGTGGGGGTTTCTCTTCTTTGTTATTTGTTGTTGTTTTGTTATTTGTTTTATTGTATGTTAAGTTTTAAGAACAACTTGGACTAAATATTTTGTGCATATGAGTAGTGTGAATCAAATGATCACATAAAGATGTTGAATGGTAGAACTAAAATAAAATAACATAAAGATTGAATCTTTTGTGAACATTGTTGTTAATTGCTATTATGGTTATTGTTGTTCTCATCTTTTTTACAACTTGGACCTAGTTCTTGAGCATATGATGGGCTTAAAGTGTTTTATGATGGATTGGGGTTGTAAAACATAACAAAACTGATAAAGATCTAACCTTTGATACACTTAATGTTGTTATTATTGTTAATTGTAGATATTGTTGTTGTTAATAAAAGACTAATAACTTGGACTAAATCATGTGCATATAAGAATAGATGAATCTAGAATATCTACATAGATGATTCAAGTGGAAAAAATTAATTAGAATACTAAACGAGTAGTTTTAGCTGTATGCATAACTTCTAGTTCTTAAAAAGTGGATTTTGTTGTATGTAGAACGTTTAATTCATGTGAGATTAAGAGTTTTCGACCTCTTGTTGACATAACTTGAAAGAGTGTTCAACTACAAAGTTGTATTAAATGTTTTTCCCTTTCCAAAAAGCCAAATTTTGTAGATTCCGATAAGTATAGCAAAAGTTATGAGCTTTACAAGTTTTAGCTTTTGCTGTCTTTTTGTTCTTGAAATTGTGTTCAAAGAGCTGGATTTTGAGCTCTATAAGGAATCTGAAAAAGTGGTCAACTAGAAAGTTGTAGTAGATGTTTTTCCCTTGCCAAAAATTCTAGTTTTGTTAGATTCTGATAAATGTAGCAAAAGTTACGAGTTTTTCAAGTTTCAGCTTTTGCTGTCCTTTTTGTTGTTCTTTGTATTGTGTTCAAAGGGATGGATTTTGAGTTCCACAAGGAATCTAAAAAGGTGGCCAACTAGGAAGTTGAAGTAGTTGTTCTTAGTTTTCCAAAATGTCCAATTTTGTTAGATTTCAATAGGTATAGCAAATGTTATGAGCTTTACAATTTTCAGCTTTTGCTGTCCTTTTTGTTGTTCTTTGTATTGTGTTCAAAGGGCTGGATTTTGAGTTCCACAAGGAATCTGAAAAAGTGGTCAACTAAAGAGTTGTATAAGAGGTTCTAAACTTTCCAAAATGTCTTATTTGGCTAGATTCCGTTAAGCGGAGTAGGAGTTATGACTTTTACAAGTCACAACAGCTAGCATTTTGGCTGAAGTTACGCTGTTTAAATTGTTTGAAGTTTTTGTAACTCTTATTGACTGAATCTGAGTAGGTTGTCAACTAGAGAGTTCTAGTAGATATTCTTAGGTTTCCAAAATGTCCTATTTTGTTAGATTTCGATAAGCGGAGAAGGAGTTATGACCTTTACAAGTCACATCAACTTGACTTTTGGCTGAAGCTCGCTGTTTAGGTTGTTCGAGTATTCTTTTACCTCTTATTGACTGAATCTGAGAAGGTTATCAACTAGAGAGTTGTATTAGAGATTCACACCTTTCTAAAATTTCCTATTTTGTTAGATTTCGATAAGCGGAGTAGGAGTTATGAGCTTTACAAGTCACAGCAGCTAGCCTTTTGGCTGAAGCTTCGTTGTTTAGATTGTTTGAAGTTTTTGTATCTCTTATTGACTGAATCTAAGAAGGTTTTCAACTAGAGAGTGTAGTAGATGTTCTTAGCTTTCCAAAATGTCCAATTTCGTTAGATTCCGATAAGCGGAGTAGGAGTTATGACCTTTACAAGTAACAGCAGCTAGCCTTTTGGCTGAAGCTTCATTGTTTGGATTGTTTGAAGTTTTTGTACCTCTTATTGACTGAATATAAGAAGGTTGTAAACTAGAGAGTTGTAGTAGAGTTTCTCACCTTTCCAAAATATCATTTTTTTTAGATTTCGATAAGCGGAGTAGGAGTTATGACCTTTACAAGTCAAAGCAGCTAGCCTTTTTGGCTGAAGCTCGTTGTTTAAGTTGTTCGAGATTTTTCTGCCTCTTATTGACTGAATCTGAGAAGGTTGTCAACTAGAGAGTTGTATTAGAGGTTCTCACATTTCCAAAATGTCCTATGTTGTTAGATTCTGATAAGCAGAGTAAGAGTTATGACCTTTACAAAGTCACAGCAGCTGGCCTTTTTGGCTGAAGCTCGCTGTTTATGTTTTTCGAAGTTTTTCTACCTCTTATTGACTAAATCTGAGGAGGTTGTCAACTAGAGGGTTGTAGTAGATGTTCTCACCTTTCTAAAAAGTCTAATTTTGTTAAATTCCGATAAGAGCAACATGTTTAATTGCTTCTAGGGTATTAGAAAACTTTTATGTTGCGTTTATAAATAAAAGATCAAGTTTTGTTAGTAGTTTGAATCATGCACTTGATTGCGAGTAATAAGTGTTCCTTGTGTTCATAAGTAGCATGTTTAATATCTTTTAGGGTGTTAAAAGACTTTTATGTTACCTTTGTGTATAAAAGATCATGTTTTTGCTAGTAGCACGTTATTTTGCTTCTAGGTTGTTAGAAGACTTTTATGGTTGCTTCTATATGATTCATTTGTCACATACATAGCCAATTGGCTCGTATATAATTCGTTTGGCTCGTACATAGCTAGTCGGCTCGTATGTAAGTTGTTTTGCTCGTATGTATCTTATTAGCTAGTACACAGTTATTGTGCTCGTCTAGGGTGATATCATTGCCCTAGGAGCCATCGACCATCAAGATGTGTATTTATTTTACTCGTGGACTATGAAAGAGTCACCTCTCGTGCTCCGTTAGATCTTAACCGGTGTAGGTTGATCGCGGGCCGGGATTGTAGAGGAATCAAGTTCAGGCCAGTAGCATGCGAATACGTTCGTATTGACAGGGTCTTGGATCGATAGGCTATGAACATGATCCTTAGGGATTCTGGTAAGTCTAGGTTGAGCACCTAGTAGAGTTATCTTGCGAAGTATAACTTAAGACCTAGCATGTTGTCTTAGTACTGTTGTCATCCCTCGGATTGTTTAGGGTTAGTGACATCGTTAGGATAGTGATTTATGGCTATTACTACCTAACCCTTATTTATTATCATTTTCGCCGAAGGGAAAGAGTTGGTATTAAGGGTGATACCTTATGATCCGACCTGTTCTATAGGCCAACACTAGGTGGTGTTATTGGTTGTACCCTTCCTGTCAAAGTGTTACGGTCTATGCTTTCTCACGAGTTGGAGCACGGGATCCGTATCTTGTCTGATAATTTCTGAAGTTCTATGATAAGGGCAGGAAGTATCCTGTCGGTGCTAGGGGATGGACCCCCAGAACTCCGCCATGCTCTATATCAAGAAAGGCGAACAAGCCATAGACTACGGTCTATAAGCTAGGGGGCCACAGGGGATGCTTAGAGCTAACCTGTGTTTTAGTTAACTCCGAGGGTTCGTCAGATTTTTGAATGATGTCTGGTACGCCAAACAATAGTGGTAAACAGAGACACCACTATATGACTGCGAATGGCGGGATTAGACCGTTTCAAGGCAATCTCATCAGTCATGCTGTATCTTCAGAAACAGGTAGAGTACAAGAGTACAATTCATGGAGCGGGTTCAAATATCTATATATGAAGAAACAACATGATATGGGGCATATGTAGTATGGGTTGCATACTGTTCCAGAGTCTTGCTTGCGTTAGAATAAGAGCATCATTGCATTAGTTAATCCTACATTAGATTCTAAGTCATAGCATACACTGACACATCAATTATATATACACGTTTCTCTTTTTATTAATCTGTTTGTTTAAAGTTGAGAATCATTGCTAGTCATCAGCATTAAAGCGTCAGTATATGTACTGACGTCCCCACTTCATTAGGTACTGGATTGCAAAATTACCGGTACAGGATTCAGGAGGATTCAAGGCAAGAGAAGCAAAGTGTTGATTTTATTTTAGTTGTAACTTCGGTTGTAAATTTATTTATGTTGAGAAGCATCCAAGTGAATGTACCATGTGTTATATATTATGCATTGTACTCTGATGTATTTTTTATTGAAAGTTTGTAACACTTGGGCTTGTTTGGCATTATTGTAACACTGATGTAATGCATTGCAGTTTTATAACATTCGGACTTGTAATACATTTGTATCGAATTAAAAGTTTAAAATTTTCTTGTTTTTCTGTGTATTGTAGCTAATTGAAGGAAAAGATTCTGGCTTATGTCACAGTTTCCCAGTGTATGAAAATCGGGGCGTTACACAAACATCCTCATCAGGCGTTAAATATCATCAAGACCAATAATACCACTAATCATCCCCAATAGTAAGTCCAATGACTCTTAATCACAAGAGGGGAAAAGTACGTCCAAATATTTAGCCAAAATCATGACTAACCCAAGTCTATTGTTTCTGCCTGTAACTTAGAATGGTCATAACTCCCACAATACAACTTGGATCTGGGTGTTCTAGCCCATTCTGGAAAGTTAAGAATCTAGGATACAACTCTCTAGTTGACTATTACATTAGATTCATCCATCTAATCTCTCAAATTAACCTCACAATCATCAGCCTGTGTACTTCCTGTACACTGGTTGCACCTTACTGGTAGCATAAAAACCTACTCGCTCATCGGAACGACACAATTCCAGGTTCTATGGAAAACTGAATATGTCCTCTACAACTCTCTAGTTGACCACAAATCCAAATTATTCCATTTGAAAACCATAAAACATTCATCTTTCTCAGGTGTATAGAACCATATAAAATGTACTACACAAACAGAGCCTATAGGTCAAAATCTGGTTTCTGTTCCATCTTGCAAAAATCATATATATTACTATACTTACCGGAATTTCTTGACATAAGGTTTTTTGGAAAGCTCAGGATGTCCACTACAACTTCCTACTTGTACATTTCCTCAAATTCTGCCCATACAGAGCCATAAAGATACAATCTCATTAGGGTGTCAATTCTGACTAAGTTCTACACAGTACTCACTTAAAATCCCACAATAAATCACATGCATAACCAATCATTATCAAACTTACATTTTCAGAAACTAGACATCATAATGTATAGCATTCACAAAATATCTCATCATAATTCCAAGTATTCAATGAGTTCTATCTATTTCAATCATGTACAAAAGTTCTACTGTTCATCAGTCACTGTCAGGATTACTCCTTTTTTTTGATAATGCAGATGGAATCAAAAGATTCTAGCCCAATATATATAAATAAAAAATGAGGTAAGCAAACGCATACAATTTTACGAAGAGTAAAACAAAGAAGCAGCAACACAAATGTACAGTCTCAGATACAATAGCAATAGAGCGCATTGCCAAAACAATCCAGAAAGCCAGAACACACATGGGATAACAACAGCGACGCCAGGGCCTCGGGCGCTGAACCACCACACTACCATCGTTGGAATAACTGCGGAAAGAAGTCCACCAGACACCGCCACGGAGCCCCTCCACAGAAGGAGGCCGCAAAAAGGAGCGACACTCGCAATCCAAAAGGGTAAGAAATACCGACCCGAAGAAAGAGGGAAAGAACAAACAGGCAAAACAGTGCCCGCGCCTAACGGCAACAAAACCCCCGAAATCCAAGGGGATCAAAAGGGCTATTACAAGCCTTCAGGCCCAAGAATTAAATACCTGCAACCAAGCGAAATGAACAAAGAGTCTCAACTCCGGCGAGATCGGGTGGAGAGAGACGGCCGATAGCCTGAAAAAAGAGCCTCCGGGGGGAGGGAACACAGAGAAAAACTACCACCCAAGCGGTGAACACACCAGCGTGCTGTGAATAGGAAGGAAGCAAACCCATAAGAAAAAATAAGCAACTAGACGCTTCAGGATAAATAAAAGAACGAAGAAACATGCTTCCCGCCAACACACATCTTGGGTTAAAACCCAAAAATACAAAGGAAACACCAAATGACACACAACCAGGATGACAAACGCTAAACAACCCACAAGCTCTGAACCACAAGAAACGAGTAGAAAAAACAAAAAAACTCTAGCAGCAAAACAAAGCAACAGAAAAAAAAGAACAACACCAGCAAACCTAAGCAAAGAGTAGATAACAGCCACTCAAGCAAATCCAGCAACCACAACAACAATGAACGAAAAAGGCAACACAGGAATAAAGCCAAACCCGGCGCAAAACATCAACCATAATAAGTGGATCGACTAACCAAAGATAAGAGTAACCAGGCCCTCCAAAAGAGATAGGACAAGCCAGAACAAACCAACCAGAGAAACATATCGGAGAAAAACTACAGTGAGCAGGATAAAACTAAAGTAAGCACAAAATAGACCAAAATAGCCTACAGTAGCAAAGCGAGGAGGACAACAGAGGCCAACTACAAAATACCATAAGGATACCTAGAAAACCCTCCTAAAGAAAAGGGAATGAGCCACCAGTGCCACCTCATAGCTGCAGGGAAACAGAGAGAAAAGAAAACAACATTAGAGAAGAAATAAAGCTAAACGGATAAAATATTAGTTGAACAGGAAAAACAGATCGCCTCATCTAGGCGACTTAAATGTAAAGCTTCCGCTTTATCATGCGATAAAGTGGAAGACCAAAATTTGGTGAAGAAAAGGAAGTCATCGATAATGTTATCGATCGTGGCCGAAGATAGAGCAAAAATACGATTATTTCTTTCTGACCAAACCACCCAAATGATGGCCATAATGGAAAGCACCCAGGATTTATGATACTCTTTCCTGAGAGAATGAGGCATCTAGCAGGATGAAAATTCGTTAGGGATAGAATGGCGCTTGCCAAGCCCGAACAATAATCATCCACAACGAATGAATAAAGTTGCAGTGAAGGAAAAGGTGATTAGCATCCTCGTGTGCTGAAGAGCACACTGCACATAATTGACCTAAAGCCAAAATTCTTTTATTGAGCACAACAACTGTGAGAAGCTTGTTGTTAAGCGCCAGCCAGGTGAGGATTTTAACTTTGAGGGGAGCAGAAGCGCTCCATAAGAAAGCACTCTTGGATAAGGATTACTCCTGATTAAACAATTCTGAACATGCATCAAATATCATCAAATTAAATTCAATCTTTTTCTGTAAGATCTAGATGCATGCAGGATACTACATTAAAAATTTTAGAGATAGATCATGCATCAATGAATTCTAAAAATTCGTTCAAGTTCAGGTTCTACAAGAGACAGAACCAGTCTCTGCCTTACTACCCAGTCATCAAAATTGATTTTATTAAAATACTAAATAATGTCAGAAAAATCCGACATAATTCATGTTTTCTTTAGACATGCATAAGATCATACTATAAAAATTTCAAGTTCAGATTCCATCTATACTGCTCTCTGGAAATTCGGGAACTTAGCATGCAGTTTGTGTTTTCTGTTCAATTTTCACGTTCTAAACAATCTACCACTAACAATCATCCTCATAGCTACTATTTCTTATTTCATGCAAGAAATAAAATAAGGAAACAACAACAAAAGTTTAGAGAACCCCCCACCCTTAGTGAAGTTTGAGAAGATGAGAGTAACCAAGCCTCCTATTCTAATTCCTCCTCCAAACCCTCTAGATCACCTCCTCTTTCCTTTTTCTTTCACTCTCTCCTTTTCTCTTTCTCTAAAAAAATTTCAGAATCTGAAATGAGAGTGAGGAGAGAGGTTTTTAATAAGTGAGGAGAGATGTGGGGGGGGGGGGGGGGGGGTATAGGGGTGGCCGGCCTAGGGTGACAAGGGGGGTGAGGTGGAGCCATGTGGCAAGGGGGTTTTCTTAAAACCAAGTCCACTTGCCTATGGTTTTAAGATATTTTTTCATGCTCATTTCTAGCCATTAGATCCTTGATGAGATGGGATGAATGGCTAGATATGAGTGCATGCAAAGAGAGAAAATATATTTATAGTGTAGTATCATACAATTTGACAATTGCATATGTACCACATGTATATACTAGTATACGTACTAGTGTCGATTTTTCTCATTCTCGTGCACCATCATGAATGCAACCATTCACTCATATATAATCAAGAAAATCAAGCACATTACATCATAAATAGATATTTGTGAGTGTGTGTGTGTGTGTCTATATATATATATATATATATATATATATATATATATATATATATATATATATATAGGGAGAGAGAGAGGGAGAGAGAGAGAGAGAGAGTTAGTCTATTATGAGATGGAGATAGGCTCCTTATCGTGAGCGAGAGATTACAACCGTTCGATTGTGATCCGATGGTCAAGATTTGATCCAACTATCAACTAATATGTTGAAGGGCAAAATAGTCATTTCTCATCTTCTTTCTTTCTTATCTCAGCTACTCTCCCTTTATTTCTCTCTCTCTTTGACGAATCTGAAAATTTCTCAGCTCTCCCGTTCTCACACTCTTCGATGCGTCACCCATCTCCCTTCCTAAGCGATTCGAAGCTAGGGTTTCTGATTTGGTCCATTTCTCATCTCTCCCATTCTCTCTCTCTCTTCAATGCGTCGCCCATCTCCTTTCCTGAGTGATTCGAAGCTAGGGTTTCTGATTTTGGTCCATTTCTCATCTCTCCCGTTCTCTCTCTTCGACGCGTCGCCCATCTCCCTTCCTGAGCGATTCGAAGCTAGGGTTTTTGATTTTGTTCATTTCTCATCTCTCCCATTCTCTCCCTCTCTTCAACACGTCGCTCATCTCCCTTTTTTGAGCGATTCGAAGCTAGGGTTTTTGATTTTGGTCCATTTTAATGGGAAATGGAGTATTGGGGTTTTGAGGGGTTTGGCTGCTATCGAAAGTTCTATTTGATCAAACCCCTTCAAAAATGGTCGACGCCCCTTCTCCTGCTTTCGAAATCCCCCCATATCCCCAAAAACCCATTGAAACCCTAAATCCACCATTCTTCTCCAACCCAACATCTTCGTTCAGGTATAATTTTGTAAACATTTTTATTTCCATTTTTTTTCAATTCCCTTATTTTGTACCACTGTAAATAATCTTTGACATCTTCGTTCAGGTATAATTTTGTTAATATTTTTATTTCCAATTTTTTTTTTCAATTCCCTTATTTTGTAAACACTTGCATTATATATCTAGAAAGTGAGCGTACGACCGCAAATAATCTTTGACATTTTCGTTGATCATCTTGGTAAAAATAAACTTGAACATTTGAAGCGTCCGTTAAACTCGATAAGCATGTATGCACCATGCAATTGCCAATGCAAATCTTTTTGACATCATCACAAACTGGGAGCTTTGTTTTATGTAAGGTATATTTATGAAATTTCTTTTCACAAACTGTTATGTGATCTCAGAAGTTCAATTTGATATGTAGTTCTTTTTAACTCGCAGATAAAGCAGCAGTTTTTTTTGTTCGTTCATGCATCATTCAGCATTACCATTGGAATATCGAAGGGACCTATTATTAGGGATATACTGGATGTGGTGATCGTAAGCTATGGTTTCGTGGATCATAATTGTTATACTTCAATATGAATATGCATCAGGGTTTTGTAAAGTGTATATATTATGTATTCAGAGTTTCCTTCTCTCACTTGTAAGCAAAACATATTCTTTTATTAGATTCATATTGTGTTGTTGATCTCACCATTTTGTTGGAAAGATCGATGTTGAATGACCTTCCTTCACTCAAGTTGGAAGGCCTCTTTATCTTTTTATTATGAAGATTTTAGATCCATCTACCATGACATTTGCTTTGGGAGATATTTCAATTGTCATGCTCTCTTGTTTTTTAATGGAACATGTTTACTGAAGAGAGAATAACTCTAAAGTGCAGTTTACTGAAGAGAGAATAATTCTAAAGTGCAGTTAGTGATCTACAAAGTTGTTTTTTAATAAGAATACTAATATTTTTGGAATTGATATACAAGTGCAGTTAGTAATCTACAAAGCCTATACTCAGCACTTAAAACCTTTAATTTTTGACATCTCAAGCCCCAACCGCACCCAAACATCCAGAAAATCTCAGAAACATAGTATAACCAAATTAGAACCCAAAGCCAGTTAACAAGAATTATTAATTCAGTAACTTGTAGAATCCATTGATTAATTAAAAGAGAATACTAAACCTTCTCCAGGTTCAAATACTGGCTTATTGCCTTCTACTAGACATTTAAGTCAATATTTCTTCAGGATCTAATCAGTTGTAAAACGATTTCCCAACAAAACGTGAGCAATGAAATAAAAACAAACATAATTTTATAATTACATCACTACAATCTAATTTGATACAACTGGCTCGGTAACTGAAATTATTAATGCTCAAGAAGTTCATTCAATTATCAATCTGCCAGTAATAAGATACAAAATTTTGGGACTCAGGAACCTCTCGTAGAACAAGAATACACAATTTCAATCAGCCTTCTTCGCCCTCTTTCTGTTATTTTTTTCAGTAGGTTCTCTGTTTCTATCTGATCTTCTTTTCTTCTTTTTCTGCAAAACATCAACCAAACAACTAATCAATTATCCCCCAATACTTTTGAGTAGTTAGAGACTAACTAACTGTGAACATCATATTATCCACTCAGGCTGCAGAGGTACCGACATATTACACAATCATGGCCAGTACAATACATGTAAGGTACAGTGCACACAGCAATTGCAATGATAAATTCCACACCATAAATATGCAATGAGAATAAATACTATAAATTTACTATATTCACCAAGCGAATATCAACCCAACAGAATTAGACTCGTCAGAACAAACGCAGAATCCAAGATTGTTGAAGAACAGAGGTGAACATGTACTACCTCGAAGGAGAAAACCATGTGGGGATCTGTCCTCTTGCCAAGTTCCCTCTTGAACCCAAAGTTGTCTTGTCTTGTTCATGCCCATTGCAGCTTTGGAGAGCTTAACAATCTTGCTGGCTTCTTGTGTTGTAGGATCAACCAGATATTCAGGTACCTCACGCAAATGTGCAGGGGGTCCCTTTTTGCTTAGTGGTTTGTCGTGCTTCAACAGAGCTATGCATAGTGACACAAAAATTAAATATTAGTATTCTTAAATGTCCTGGTGCATGCTTGTTTACAGAGGGAAAATATTGGAAAAGAAATTATATCGAAGTCATCGAGATTATCTTCAAAATGTTTCTTCAATCTAATGAAAAAAGTTAATGATGCGTCAGTGCGTCAGTTAAAAAGAAGTTAGGCAAGTTGCACCATTAATGTATCTCAATATCAAAACATTAAAAAAATCATAACCAGTTATATTTTGTGGACACAGCCTTTCCTCTCTTACACAGTGAACATGTTGAGATCCCGATAAATTATTTCAACCACAATTAACTAAGAAGAAACTCCCTAACAATGTTTATTTTGTAGGAGAATTTCCTCTCCTTTGCTCTTTACTTCACTCAACAAAACAGGAAAAAATCACCCATGCCAAAAGTAAACTTACATTTCAGAATTAAGTTTCTCGTTCTTGAGATTCTGGGCGCGTGATTCTCTTATGGCAATTCTCGTTACACTTTTGGCAACATCCTGCAAATATGCAATAATGCTAATTTAAAGTGTTATTAATATAGTAAAAACTAATAAACTAGAAGTGCAACTTTGAAATTCACTATGAATAACTAACTCATTTAAGAGCTTTAATTAAGAATAATCTTTGTTTTGAAACATTAATTTTAGGGGTTTTCTTAATAAGAGTGAGATAACTCAGAATTAGATACATTTTGAGACGAAGGGATTATATCGGAAAGGATGTTAGATAAAAATTCAGGTCATCATTTCATTTCCAACTATTAGTAGACACTTTCCATCTGCCAATATGTTCTAAAATTGAGAAGATAATTCCAAACACATTCCCTAATATGGATTAAAAGCTGGAGTCTGCTACTGTCACTTTCATCTCTGATATTCGGTTGCTAAACAAGCCCCAACGTAAACATACATACATACATACATACATTCATCCATTTCACTGTATGACATGTTCAAAATCTATCTCATCATCATTCTCTGAATTTAGCAAAATTCGGTGAAGTAATAATCGTAATGCCCAGATAGGATTATTTCATCATTAGTCACTCCTATTAATCATTAAATCATAGTGTGCAACTTCAGAAACAAATCATAGTGTGCAACTTCAGAAACATAATCCATCTCATCATCACTTATAACCAATGAGGAAAAATAAAGCTCAGATAGGATTAATTCATCACTAGTCACTCCTACAAATCATTAAATAAATGATTCATAGTGTGCAACTTCAGAAACATAATCCATCTCATCATCACATGTAAAACTAGAATCCAAGTTATCCAACGAACAAGCAAACTCACAATCAAATGAATATAACAAACTAGTAGACTACTATAGCATAATAAAGTCATAGTTAATAGTAAACCAAACATAAAATAGAATTATACTGATTTGTCTCACATCGTGAACCACCACAAATCGAACTATCAACAATCAAACCTAAAATATAGAAAGATCAAACCCCAAAAATGATAAATCGGAATCGAATACTTCCCTGACATATTGTAGCTAATCATCTTGTTCCACACACTATTCTTGAGATGCAAACATTACCTGACAAATTAATTAACAATAAAGAGTTTGAACAAGTGAATGGAAAACATATAGCAATTTTCAAAGCATAGCAATTAATTTACAAAATAAGGGAATTGAAAAAAAATGGAAATAAAAATGTTTACAAATTTATACCTGAACGAAGATGTCGGGGTGGAGAACAAAGGTGGATTTAGGGTTTCGATGGGTTTTTGGGGATATGGGGGGATTTCGAAAGCAGGAGAAGGGGCATCGACCATTTTGAAGGGGTTTGATCAAATAGAACTTTCGATAGCAGCCAAACACCTCAAAACCCCAAACTCAATTTCCCATTAAAATGGACCAAAATCAGAAACCCTAGCTTCGAATCGCTCAGAAAAGGGAGATGGGCGACGCGTTGAAGAGAGGGAGAGAACAGGAGAGATGAGAAATGAACCAAAATCAGAAACCCTAGTTTCGAATCGCTCAGGAAGGGAGATGGGCGACGCGTCGAAGAGAGAGAACGGGAGAGATGAGAAATGGACCAAAATCAGAAACCCTAGCTTCGAATTGCTCAGGAAGGGAGATCGGCGATGCGTTGAAGAGAGAGAGAATGGGAGAGATGAGAAATGGACCAAAATCAGAAACCCTAGCTTCGAATCGCTCAGGAAGGGAGATGGGCGACGCGTCGAAGAGAGAGAGAACGGGAGAGATGAGAAATTTTCAGATTCGTCAAAGAGAGAGATAATGGGAGAGTAGCTGAGATGAGAAAGAAAGAAGCTGAGAAATGACTATTTTGCTCTTCAACATATCAGTTAATAGTCGGATCAAATCTTGACCATCGGACTGCAATCGAACGGTTGTGATCTCCCGCTCGCGATAAGGAGCCCATCTCACCATCTCATAATAGACTAACTATATATATATATATATATATATATAAACATTATTTTGTTCGGGGTATTACAGGTGTCATCCTCAAAGGTCCCAACAACTTCGTCCTCCAGTACTCCGTAAGCCTGAACTTTCCCGCCTCTAACAACGAGGCAGAATATGAGGCTATGATCGCAGGGTTCACACTGGCACATTAGGTTGGGGCAAGGCAAATCAGGGCCTTTAGAGACTCCTAGCTTGTGGTTAACCAGATCATAGGGGAGTATGAGGCTCGTAACGCTCGGATGGTCCAATACTTGGCACTAGTCTAGCAACTCTTAACTACCTTCGATTTCACCTCGATGGAACGAATCCCAAGGGAGCAAAATGCCCACGATGACTCCTTGTCAAAGATCGCCTAATCGTCCTTCGAATGCCTCAACCAAACCGTCCTAATCGAAGTTCTCCTCAAGCCTAGCATTGACCTCCTTGAGGCTCTCTGCCTTACTATCGAGTCTCAATCGAACAACTGGATGACTCCCATCTGGATGTTTCTGGAGGAAGGCAAGCTTCCTTAAGATTGGACCGAGGCGAGAAGGACCAGGGTCCATTCAGAGAGATTCATCATAATCAGCGAGACACTTTTCAAGCGCTCGTACACGAAGGCAGACGGAAGACCTTACCTCTGCTGCCTAGCCCCCGATGAGGCCAAGTATGCACTGAAAGAACTACACGAAGGAATCGGGGAATGCCACATGGGGAGCAGGTCGCTCGCCAGAAAAGCCCTAAACCACGGCTACTACTGGCTGACCATGTTACAAGACACCCAGGACCTCGTCAAAAGGTGTGGCCCCTGCCAGAGATTCTCCTCACTGAAGCGGCTTCCACAAGCCAACCTCCACTCGCTGGCCAGTCCGACCCCCTTTGCCATGTGGGGGATGGACTTGGTCTGCCCCTTTCCGAAAGCAATGGGCCAGAGAAAATTCTTGGTGGTGGCCATCGGCGACTTCACCAAATAGATCGAGGCAGAACCTCTGGCCACGATCACAGAGCCCCAAAATCAATAATTTTTCTGGAAGCACATCATCTATCGGTTCGGGATGCCACAGGTACTCATCACCGATAACGGAACCCAATTTGTGGGCAAGAACTTTTGGAATTCTGTGAAGACATCGGCGTCCAGCAGCACTTCTCATCGATATGTCATCCCCAATCAAATGGCAAGGCAGAAAGTGCGAATCGCCAAATCTTGGAAGATCTGAAGAAGCGGTTGGATAATTCTCCCAAGGGAATGTGGGTCAACGAGTTACCGAACATCCTTTGGGCACACTGGACAACTTAGAGAATCCCCACAGGCAAATCACCATTCAACCTAACCTACGGCACTGAGGCAGTCATCCCCTTAGAAATCGGGATCCCTTCGCCCAGGATCATAGCCTTCAACGAGGAGACCAACTCAATAGACCTCAGAGCCAACTTGGATCTAATTGACGAAGTCAAAGAAAAATTCGTCATTAGAAAAAGCATATACCAACAACGGATCGAGAGATTTTATAACAAGAAGGTCCGCCCCACCGACATCAAGCAAGGTCATCTCGTGCTCAGAAAGCTAGCGATATCTGACCCCAACCAAAAGACAAAGTTGGCCCCCGATTGGTAGGGCTCGTATAAGGTCTTCGAAGTGGTACGCCCCAGCACATACCGAATCGATGACCTACGGGGCAGGATAGTAAAGAGGCCCTGGAACGCGGAGCACCTCATCATGTTCCTCGAAGGGGAGAACTAGACTCCTTTTGTAATTGAACTTATGTAACTGACCCCTTGTAATCGGCACTACGTACCCCTCTTTTGTGTAAACATACAATAGTAGAAAAAATAAAGTGTAATCTTTGTTTCGTCCCCTTTTTTTGTTTTGTTCAAATTTCTGTGCATTCTCACAAGCTGGGAGGCTCGACGTTCAGCATTCACTGCGAGCAATGCCCTAGTTTTCTCACAAGTTAGGGTGCTGGACATTCGGCGTGCACTGCGAGCAATTCCCTAGTTTTTTCACAAGCTGGGGGGCTCGACGTTTGGCCTGCGCTGTGAGCAACGACCTAGCTTTCTTGCAAGCTAGGCGGTTCGACGCTCGGCGTGCATTGCGAGCAACGCCCTAGCTTTCTCACAAGCTGGGGGGCTCGACCTTCGGCATGCACTGCGAGCATGACCTAGCTTTCTCACAAGATGGGGGGCTCGACGTTCGGCGTGCACTGCGAGCAACACCCTAGCTTTCTCACAAGCTGGAGGGCTCGACATTCGGTATGCATTGGGAATAATGCCCTAGATTTCTTACAAGCTGGGGGCTCGATACTCGGCATGGATTCGAGCACCCACGAGGGATTCCTCATTCTCTCGACCCCTAGCCCTCTACTCGGACAACACCCTCTCACATCCTCGCCACTCGGCATGGAAATCGAGCACCTAGGGGGGATTCATCAAAATGAGCCAAGCCTTAAACGTTCGACTGGAACTTCAGCTGAACTTGGTACCCAAAATTTTCATTAAGATTTACGGTCCTCTCCCACCGCGAGAACCATTGACCCCCAAACCACGGATCGACTCACCTTTCACTCGCAGGCAACTGAGGATAAATAACACTTATAGCTGTTACCCCCAATTGTCAGAGGGTGGGAGGAGAGCCACTGGTCCAGAACTTCGAGAAGAAGTTTCATTTAGGGTGCTCGCCTATGAAAAGCACCCCGAGATCCGTACTCCGAGATCGACCCCCTTTTCACCCATTGGCAACTGTAGATAAAATAGCATCATAGCCGCTTACCCCTAATTGTCAGAGGGTGGCAGGAGAGTCACCGGCGATGAGAAGTCACGATGAAATGAGAAGATTTATAATGTGGGGATAAGGGTTATATAGCCCTCAGGTTAGGCGCATTGATAACCTGGCGAAGACGAAATGCCTGATCGCCATTAATGAGACTGGAAGATGAAACGTCTTCCATTACCAGGCCCTCCGGGTCCCTCACTTTAGTCGTCAGCCTTCGGCTTGATTTCCGAGCCAAAAATGGGGCTCCCCAGCCCCATGTTCTTGCTATCTTGGCCACAACTATGAGCAAGAAATGGGGGATCGATCGGTCTCTCGCCTTCTCCCGACCCCTCGACGCTAGATCTCAAAAACAAGTTAAGGAAGGTCGGTAAAATCAAATTTCGATTATCATGACGCCTTGAAAGGACACAGTACAATATGAATTATTACAACGATTTTTACCCCGGCCTAAGTGTTTCTCAGGGGGCTTTTTGGGCTTACACATGCCATCTTGAGTCCCTCCGAGCGGGTCTGTTCTCCAGTGAGCTTGCCCGGTATCGTCGGCATCACCAAGGTAGACGTTCCGACAACAGAGCTCTGCACGTCCGCCGGCCTCCCTATTTCCAAATATAGGGTCGGAGAGGGACCCACGACGGAGGGGCCACCTCCCCCAAAAGAATGGAATCGGGATCCACCTATACCGAGCATGACCTTCAACCTCTGAATATCCAACTCCTTCTCTACCACGACCTCACGAAGAACAGAATCAGAGGTCGGCCGCTTGGTGGAGGCATCGGACATCGACCATGTAATACCCCGATTTTTCAATAAATGAAAAATTATTTATTTTGCACGTGTTGTGCACGTGCAATATATTGTTGGATTATTTTATCATGATGAGTATGTTTAAATATATTTTTCTCAAATTATTTTAGTACAAAAAGCCTTCTTTAAAAGCCTTATTTGAATTAATTAAAAAGCCTTTTCTTAAAAAAGCCCAAAAGCATTTTTATTTTAATTATTATCTTTGGCCCAAAAAGAAAGCCCATGAATTAATTTATTTTAATTAAACTTGTCATGTAGAAGACTTTTTCTTAACAAAATTATTTTTATACAATTTTGAAATGTACAAATTTGGCCTAGTTGCATGCACGTGCACTACACGTACACGTGCATTGCACATTTCTTATGCTTGGCCGGGTATCCTTCTTTTGGGAGGGAAAGTTGAAATTTTGGTGTGGAGAACATGGGGGTAGTTTCAAGGAGGTGGGTAGTTTTCCTAACTCCTACTTGAATCTAAGCCTTTCATTTTGCAACCACCAAGATGATCTTAGCCCTCCATTTCCCTCATTTTTTTGTATAAATACCCCCCTTTCTCATGGCAAATTTTCATATGCAAAGTGTAAATTCTAAAGCAAATAGTATTATAATTGTGAGTTATAAAAGATAAGAGAGTGTGTGGTTTTTTTTGGTTGCTTGGAGCTTTCGGCCAAGAGAAGGAGCATTCGGCTAGGAGCATTTCGGTGGGGAGCTTGAGGAAGCATTCGGCATTTGGTTGGAGGCTTGGAGTGGTGCATTCTTTTGGCTAGGAGGAGGTGTTCTCATCTACTTGATTGCTTTTGTTGTGTTTCTCTCCAATTGAGGTGGGTAAAACAATTCATGTTTCTAATATAGGGTTCATGCTAGTATATTGATGACACTATACATGGAAAATACTAATAAGAGACCACTCTAATTAAGAAGTTAGTATGTGAATGGCTTAGAATGGTGTGATAAATTGTGTATGTAAATTGCTTGCATGAAATTATACCATATGAAGCACTTACTATGATTATTTAGTTTAATTGAACAATGATGCAATGTGACTAGCATGATGTGTGAAAGCCTTTTATTAATTACTTGCAAATTGTGTGGTTGAGACATGACAATTGAAAAAGACATTAACACTATGGGAATTGAATAGAAAAGTATATTAAATACTTCGAATCCATGTGTAGAAGTGGCATGAATGAACCAAAGAATTGCTTGTTGTCATCAAATTAGAAATGTACTAAAATTAGTAATTGTTGAGTTTCACCTATTCATGTGCTATATGAATTCTTTGACTAGTATGAGTATGGGAAAATCCAAGTTGTCTTGTGTTGTGAATGAAGATTAATGACCAGTAATTTATCATGAAAAATTTTGGGATAAAAGAGAGATTAGAAGAACAATCGATTATTTTCAATGTCGAAAAATAAAAGATTTGCTAGTTTTAATTAAAATAATTAATTTGGGTGAAGAAAAATGTGTTTTAGTGCAAGAATTTATTTTACAATTACTGTTTTGAAGATGGAATAAAGAAGATTAAATCTGGAATTTTTCAGTGGTTTATATGAAGGCAATATGAATCAATTGTTTGAACATCGAGTTAATTTCAAAAGAAACAGTGTGAATATGAGCCAAAAGGGTTTTGATCCACACGGTGACAACCTGAGCCAGTGGCTCAGGCGGTCGGTGGCGCTGTTCGGTTTCCCTGAGCGGTGTGGTTCGAATCCGGGTCTCACCACTTTTTTTTAAAGTACTGTGTATATACATATATGACAGCGAAGAAATGGCACATATACTTAGTGCACTCTCTTCTATTTCGCTAGCACCGATCGGCCTATCGGCGGGTGCTCTGGCCTTCTTCTCTACTGTGCTGGGTTCGAATCTTTCCCCTAGCACTTAGGGAAAAATATTTTTTTTGTGAGATTTTGATGTCCAAAAAATATGAGAAAAATATGGTAATTTTCATAAAAATACAAGGAATTTTATGGGATTGGTTTGGATATTAATTGAAGAAAATATAATGTAGTTTGTGAACAAATGGTATATTAAAGCTATGGTTCTAAGACACATACTCATGGGAATTTTCAAATTTATAAAGAGTTATTGAAATGAATTATTAGAAAGTATTTGACACAAAAGAATTTGTGGTGTGACATGATATTATAATTTTTACTTGAAGATATGGTGTAAAATATGAAGTACGAGTGTATGTTTGTAAAGTGCATGAGTCCATTGTATGATGATGGAGTTTAGAAACTGTGTTGATGAAATTGTTGGACTTGAATATGAAACTTGAGTTATAAGTATTCACCATGGATTTGTGAACAAATGAAATTATGAATAAGAAAGAGTATGAAATTGTGACATGAAAGTGGTCATGACTTAAAGATTGTGAAATGAAATTTGAAATAGAGTAGCTAAGTCTCCCCGGCATTGAGAAATGAAATAAATTGAAATTAGACCAAGGTTGGTCATGTTGAATTAAAGGAATAAGTCCGGTTGATGGAGAGGCTAACTCTAGTGATTATTTTGTTCATGATTTTTATTGAAACTAAGGACTAGTGCATAGTGAAGACGTGATGAAAGTAAGAGAAAAACACTGAGTATGAGGGCCCTGGGTAGCGGCGAGAGCGTATCCCAGGAATTCCCATGACGAGTCTGGGTGAGGATACTGTTCCAGAGTACCGTCCCAGTGGCGACGCTCGTGGGATGTTTGAAGACTACGGGTGGTGTCATGTTTAAGGTGAGAGCGTATCCCAGGAATTCCCATGATGCGTCTGGGTGAGGATACTACTCCAGAGTGCCTAAACATGAGTTCGTAGGTCAGATAACATCTAGGATACTTACCGTAATTACAGTAGTAGATTAAATCATAACGGGGGATTGAACCCTATAAAGATGAAGAACGAATAAGGGCTTGCCCTCGGACCTATGTAGTATGGGATGCATAGAATCCGAACAAGTGCGCATTAGTGTCATGTAACTTAAGTAACTGCATTAAGGACTAAGTGCACAATCACAACACGACATCAATAGGGTAGTCCCTTTAGTTGAAATGTGACAAGTTTGTGTTTGCTAAATATGAAATGTTAAGTTATACTATTTCCGGCAAGCGAGGACGGCCGTGTATAATGATCGTCGGTTGAATAAACTGACGTACCCACAGTCTAACATGCAGGTAAATGTTATGCTAAAGATTAAAGAGGATTTGGATGCTTAAAGATTATATCAAGCTGTTGTACTTGTATTTAATTGTTGTATTTTACTTCCGCTGTGCAAAAGAAAGATGTAATTATGATGTAATCTCTGATGTATGATGAAAAGTTTTAATTTCCCTGTAAAAGTGTACTAAGAAAGTGAAAAGATCCTGTAGAACATCTCGAATTCAGTATATTTGGGATTCGGGGCGTTACAGAGTGGTATCAGAGCCACGCTTTCTACACTTTCACACTTGTACAAATTTATAGGGAACGACACCCTAGAAGTGGACATTAGAGTGTGTGTTTGAATCTAGAGATTTAAATGTAAGTGACTTACATTTGTGTTGCTCTAAGATTTGTGATTTCTCCTCCCTATTTCTAAGATGGTTGATCACTTCGACCCTGCTGGAGGCGACGACTGGCACATCATTGAGGAAGAGTACCATCCTGGACAGGCAGATTCCGAGGACGAGTACTACCCTGGACAAGCTGATTCTGATGACGAGGAGTACCCTGAATCCCGAGAGATCACCCCACCTCCGGATTCATCTGATGATTCTTCTTCCGATGAAGAGGAAGTACCAGTTCCCAGTGGTCTTGTGGCTTCTCTTCAGAGGCAAGTGGAAACCCTGAAGGAGAGAGTTGGATTGTTGGAGGCTCAGCTGGAGAAGCGGAAGGCTGACTATTCTGTTCTTAGCCATCGGATTTGGGAACTTGAGAAGAAAAAGAACCTAACTGATGTGCTGAAGGATGAGGTTGATGAACTGCGGGAAGAACTTCGAGCAGCGAAGAGGACCCGTAGGAGTTAGAGTGTTGTGGCTTCTGTTTTCTTTCATTCTGATGTGCTTTTAAATTCGAATGTATAAACTTTTGGAATTCAATGAAATGGAAGTTGGTTTAAATTCTTGTTATATACTTCGAATTTGACGGATCTTTTGCATCAGAATATGTCGAGAAGAGAAGCAAGGAATGGGGAAGGATTGGATCTGGAGACTGAGCTTGCTAGGGTCTACCAGACGTTGAATGCTGTGGCTCAGAACCAAGCTAGGGGGCCGGCAAATCCAGTGCCCGAGGCAATAAAGCTGGTGGAATCGTTCAAGAGAATGAAACCACCCGTGTTTGAGGGAAAGTCAGATCCAGATTCGGCTGATAACTGGATACGGCAAGTGGAGACCATCTTCGAGGTGTTGGAGACACCGGAGGGTAGCAAGGTCAAGTTGGCAACCTTGCAGCTGGAGAAGGATGCAGCGGTTTGGTGGCAATCTGTGAAGAGGACCATGGGAGGTCTGTTGTTTGGCTGGGAGGAATTTTTGGAGGAGTTCCGCAGCCATTATTTCCCCTCCGACGTCCAGGAGAAGAAGGCGATGGAGTTCCTGTCGCTTCAGCAAGGCAGCATGTCAGTGAGAGCCTATGAGACCAAGTTCACTCAGCTCTCCAGGTATGCTCCAGAGTTGGTGGCGGATGAGGCCAAGAAAGCTCGCAAGTTCGAGCATGGTCTGAGGCCTAGCTTGAGATCTCGTATGATACCCCTTGGTATCAGGAGGTTCGATAAGCTGGTCAAGAGGGCGGCAGCGACGGAGGCGGATATGGAGCAGTTCCATGTTGTTCAGAACAGGAGGAACAACTGGCAGCCCGGGAAGAGGCCTGCACATTCGGGGAGTTTCAGGGGGCAACCATCTGCACAGAGGTTCAAACCGACGGGGGCGAATGCTGTGAGTGTGGCTGGGAGGCCTGGAAACAATGTGGTGAGACCTTCTGCGGTGACTTGCTACAACTGTGGTGAAACGGGACACTACAAATCTCACTGTCCCAAACTACAGGGTGGAAGCAGCAACGCACCAACGCAGCAGGCTGGGAAGAGGCCGTACCAATCAGGGCGAGTATTTGCCTTGACGGAAGCTGATGCTGAGGAGGCAGATCAGGTCATCTCTGGTACGAGGGCTGGTGTTTAGAGTCTTTGTCATTTTCCTTTCCCTTTGTTTAGTGAGGCTGTTATGTAATGATGTATATTATGTAACAGGCGAACTCTATCTTAATGGAATTAAAGCTGTCGTATTGTTTGATACTGGATCCTCTCATACTTTTGTGTCTCCAAAGTTTGCTAAAGTGTTGGGAGTTGAACCGAAGATGTTCCCAGGCAAGATCTTATCAGTAGCTACTCCGTCAGGGGAAACTTTAACCACTGATCGGTATTATGCTGATTGCGAGATTGTGATTGGGGATAGAACCTTTGGCATTGATCTGATCGAACTGACTATCTTGGGAGTCGATGTTATCATTGGCATTGATTGGATGTCGGTGTACAGTGCAAGCATCGAGTGTAAGGCCAAGACGGTGACAGTGAAGGCTCCAGGTGGACCTGAAGTCGTGTTCCAAGGGAAGCAGAAATGTTCTAAGCTGGTGGCTACTATCCGCAAGGAAGAGACTCCTGTGGAAGTGCAAGGGATTCCTGTGGTTCGGGACTATCCGACTGTGTTCTTGGAAGATTTTCCTGGGTTACCCCCGCATCGTGATGTAGAGTTCAGCATCACTGTTCAACCGGGAAGTGCACCCATTTCTAAGGCACCTTATAGGATGGCTCCAGTGGAACAGGATGAGGTGAAACGGCAGATTGAGGAACTGTTGGGAAAAGGCTTTATTCAACCTAGTGCGTCACCTTGGGGAGCACCAGTGCTTTTGGTAAAGAAGAAGGATGGATCGATGAGGATGTGCATCGATTACCGGGAGCTGAATAAGGTCACTGTTCAGAATAAGTATCCGATTCCTCGAATTGATGACTTGTTCGATCGTCTGCAAGGAGCAGCTGTATTCTCCAAAATAGATCTTCGATCAGGTTACCACCAAGTTCGAGTGAAAGCTGAAGATGTGCATAAGACTGCGTTTAGAACTCGGCATGGGCATTACGAATTCTTAGTTATGCCATTCGGAGTGACGAATGCACCTGCAATCTTCATGGACTTGATGAACAGAGTTCTGAGGCCGTTTATTGATTCTTTCGTCGTGGTGTTTATCGACGATATTCTCGTGTACTCCAAGTCTGAGGAGGAGCACACTGAGCATCTGGCAGCAGTTTTGCAGAAGTTGGAAGAGCAACAGTTGTATGCCAAGTTATCCAAGTGTGATTTCTGGAAATCTGAAGTGGCATTCCTGGGTCACATCCTTTCTAAGGAGGGAGTGGCAACTGATCCTCAGAAGATAGAGGCAGTGAGAGATTGGGCAAGGCCTACTACAGTGAAGGAAGTCAGAAGTTTCCTTGGGATGACTGGATATTATCGGAGATTCATTCAAGGTTATGCTCAGATAGCTGTACCGCTTACAGGGCTGACCAAGAAGAATGTGAGCTTCAAGTGGACCGAGCAATGTGAGGCGAGTTTTCAGGAGTTGAAAGATAGACTGACTACTGCACCTATTTTGGCTTTGCCTAGAGCTGGTGTTGAGTATGACGTTTATAGCGATGCTTCACATCGGGGGCTTGGTTGTGTCTTAATGCAAGAAGGAAGAGTAATCGCTTATGGGTCTAGGCAACTACGACCACATGAGAAAAATTATCCGACTCATGATCTGGAGTTGGCTGCGATTATTTTTGCTTTGAAGCAATGGAGGCACTACGTGTACGGTGAGAAGCTGAATATGTACACGGATCACAAGAGCTTGAAGTATATATATCAGCAGAGGGATCTCAATTTGAGGCAGCGGAGATGGTTGGAAGTGCTCGAGGATATGCGACCTGAGATCAAGTATCATCCTGGAAAAGCTAATGTTGTGGCTGATGCACTTAGCCGCAAGAGCAGTTTGGCCTGTTTGATTACGACTCAGAGGCATCTGATTGAGGAGCTGGACCGAGCTGGTATTGAGGTTGTCTTGCAAGGATTGGGAGCATCTTTGGCTCAGTTGAGGCTTCAGCCTACTCTGAATACAAGGATCATTGCAAGTCAGGAAGTTGATGCTGATATTCTGGAGATGAAGGAGCAGGTTGGTGCTGGCAGGTTGCCCGGTTTTCAGATCAGGGATGGAGTGCTGTGGTTCGGAGACAGGCTGTGCGTTCCAAATTAGGCGGACCTGAAAGAGAGTATTCTTCAGGAGGCGCATGCTACTCTTTTGTCGGTACATCCTGGGAGTACTAAGATGTACAAGGACATCAAGCAGCATTTCTGGTGGTCAGGTTTGAAGCGGGATGTGGCTGAATTTGTCGCGAAGTGTGAGGTTTGTCAGCAAGTCAAAGCCGAAAATCAGAGACCCGGAGGTCTATTACAGCCGTTACCTATTCCGGAATGGAAGTGGGATAACATCAGTATGGATTTCATCACGGGATTGCCTAAGAGTCCTAAAGGCAATGATGCTATTTGGGTTATAGTCGATCGACTTACCAAGTCCGCTCACTTTTTGGCGATGAAACTCACTGCTTCGATGGACAAGTTGGCTGAGATGTATGTTGGTGAGATTGTCCGACTTCATGGCGTTCCTTCGACCATTGTGTCTGATCGAGATGCGCGGTTTACTTCGCATTTCTGGAGGAGTCTTCAGGCAGCTTTGGGTACCAAGACGGATTTCAGCACTGCTTTTCATCCGCAAACCGATGGGCAGACCGAGAGAGTCAATCGTATTCTTGAGGATATGCTTCGGTGTTGTATACTAGACTTTGGAGGCAGTTGGGAAAGGCATTTACCTTTGGTGGAATTTGCTTACAACAACAGTTTTCAGGCTAGCATTGGGATGGCGCCGTACGAAGCTCTGTATGGCAGGAAGTGCAGGACTCCTGTGTGTTGGTATGAAGTAGGGGAGCGTCAGTTGTTTGGTCCTGAGCTTGTGCAACTGACTTCTGAGAAGATTGATCTGATCAGGAAAAGGTTGGTGGAAGCTCAGAGCAGGCAGAAAAGCTATGCAGACAACCGGAGAAGGGACCTTGAGTTTGAGGTTGGTGATTTCGTCTTTCTGAAGGTATCACCCAGCAAAGGTGTGGTTCGTTTTGGCAAAGGCGGGAAGTTAGCCCCGAGGTTTATAGGCCCGTATAAGATATTGAAAAGGATCGGGAAAACGGCTTACCGGCTTGAATTACCGGAAGAGTTGTCTCAGGTGCACAATGTCTTTCATGTGTCTATGCTGAGAGGTTATATTCCAGACCCGAGTCATCATTTGCCTGAAGTGCCGGAAGGTTTGCAGTTAGACCTGAATTACATCGAGTCTCCTGTGGAGATTGTTGACCGTAGGGAGAAAGTCTTGAGGAATAAGACGATACCGATGGTCAAGGTAGTCTGGAGAAACCACTTGGTTGAAGAGGCTACTTGGGAATCTGAGGAGAGGATGTTGAAGGACTATCCTGAGCTTTTTGCTTGATTGTATTTTTGTATCTTTTGTTTTGTTGTGTGTGTTGTATTTTGTTTGTTTTCCTCGCTCTTGATTGTAGTTCCGGGGACGGAACTATTCTAAGGAGGGAGTGCTGTAATACCCCGATTTTTCAATAAATGAAAAATTATTTATTTTGCACGTGTTGTGCACGTGCAATATATTGTTGGATTATTTTATCATGATGAGTATGTTTAAATATATTTTTCTCAAATTATTTTAGTACAAAAAGCCTTCTTTAAAAGCCTTATTTGAATTAATTAAAAAGCCTTTTCTTAAAAAAGCCCAAAAGCATTTTTATTTTAATTATTATCTTTGGCCCAAAAAGAAAGCCCATGAATTAATTTATTTTAATTAAACTTGTCATGTAGAAGACTTTTTCTTAACAAAATTATTTTTATACAATTTTGAAATGTACAAATTTGGCCTAGTTGCATGCACGTGCACTACACGTACACGTGCATTGCACATTTCTTATGCTTGGCCGGGTATCCTTCTTTTGGGAGGGAAAGTTGAAATTTTGGTGTGGAGAACATGGGGGTAGTTTCAAGGAGGTGGGTAGTTTTCCTAACTCCTACTTGAATCTAAGCCTTTCATTTTGCAACCACCAAGATGATCTTAGCCCTCCATTTCCCTCATTTTTTTGTATAAATACCCCCCTTTCTCATGGCAAATTTTCATATGCAAAGTGTAAATTCTAAAGCAAATAGTATTATAATTGTGAGTTATAAAAGATAAGAGAGTGTGTGGTTTTTTTTGGTTGCTTGGAGCTTTCGGCCAAGAGAAGGAGCATTCGGCTAGGAGCATTTCGGTGGGGAGCTTGAGGAAGCATTCGGCATTTGGTTGGAGGCTTGGAGTGGTGCATTCTTTTGGCTAGGAGGAGGTGTTCTCATCTACTTGATTGCTTTTGTTGTGTTTCTCTCCAATTGAGGTGGGTAAAACAATTCATGTTTCTAATATAGGGTTCATGCTAGTATATTGATGACACTATACATGGAAAATACTAATAAGAGACCACTCTAATTAAGAAGTTAGTATGTGAATGGCTTAGAATGGTGTGATAAATTGTGTATGTAAATTGCTTGCATGAAATTATACCATATGAAGCACTTACTATGATTATTTAGTTTAATTGAACAATGATGCAATGTGACTAGCATGATGTGTGAAAGCCTTTTATTAATTACTTGCAAATTGTGTGGTTGAGACATGACAATTGAAAAAGACATTAACACTATGGGAATTGAATAGAAAAGTATATTAAATACTTCGAATCCATGTGTAGAAGTGGCATGAATGAACCAAAGAATTGCTTGTTGTCATCAAATTAGAAATGTACTAAAATTAGTAATTGTTGAGTTTCACCTATTCATGTGCTATATGAATTCTTTGACTAGTATGAGTATGGGAAAATCCAAGTTGTCTTGTGTTGTGAATGAAGATTAATGACCAGTAATTTATCATGAAAAATTTTGGGATAAAAGAGAGATTAGAAGAACAATCGATTATTTTCAATGTCGAAAAATAAAAGATTTGCTAGTTTTAATTAAAATAATTAATTTGGGTGAAGAAAAATGTGTTTTAGTGCAAGAATTTATTTTACAATTACTGTTTTGAAGATGGAATAAAGAAGATTAAATCTGGAATTTTTCAGTGGTTTATATGAAGGCAATATGAATCAATTGTTTGAACATCGAGTTAATTTCAAAAGAAACAGTGTGAATATGAGCCAAAAGGGTTTTGATCCACACGGTGACAACCTGAGCCAGTGGCTCAGGCGGTCGGTGGCGCTGTTCGGTTTCCCTGAGCGGTGTGGTTCGAATCCGGGTCTCACCACTTTTTTTTAAAGTACTGTGTATATACATATATGACAGCGAAGAAATGGCACATATACTTAGTGCACTCTCTTCTATTTCGCTAGCACCGATCGGCCTATCGGCGGGTGCTCTGGCCTTCTTCTCTACTGTGCTGGGTTCGAATCTTTCCCCTAGCACTTAGGGAAAAATATTTTTTTTGTGAGATTTTGATGTCCAAAAAATATGAGAAAAATATGGTAATTTTCATAAAAATACAAGGAATTTTATGGGATTGGTTTGGATATTAATTGAAGAAAATATAATGTAGTTTGTGAACAAATGGTATATTAAAGCTATGGTTCTAAGACACATACTCATGGGAATTTTCAAATTTATAAAGAGTTATTGAAATGAATTATTAGAAAGTATTTGACACAAAAGAATTTGTGGTGTGACATGATATTATAATTTTTACTTGAAGATATGGTGTAAAATATGAAGTACGAGTGTATGTTTGTAAAGTGCATGAGTCCATTGTATGATGATGGAGTTTAGAAACTGTGTTGATGAAATTGTTGGACTTGAATATGAAACTTGAGTTATAAGTATTCACCATGGATTTGTGAACAAATGAAATTATGAATAAGAAAGAGTATGAAATTGTGACATGAAAGTGGTCATGACTTAAAGATTGTGAAATGAAATTTGAAATAGAGTAGCTAAGTCTCCCCGGCATTGAGAAATGAAATAAATTGAAATTAGACCAAGGTTGGTCATGTTGAATTAAAGGAATAAGTCCGGTTGATGGAGAGGCTAACTCTAGTGATTATTTTGTTCATGATTTTTATTGAAACTAAGGACTAGTGCATAGTGAAGACGTGATGAAAGTAAGAGAAAAACACTGAGTATGAGGGCCCTGGGTAGCGGCGAGAGCGTATCCCAGGAATTCCCATGACGAGTCTGGGTGAGGATACTGTTCCAGAGTACCGTCCCAGTGGCGACGCTCGTGGGATGTTTGAAGACTACGGGTGGTGTCATGTTTAAGGTGAGAGCGTATCCCAGGAATTCCCATGATGCGTCTGGGTGAGGATACTACTCCAGAGTGCCTAAACATGAGTTCGTAGGTCAGATAACATCTAGGATACTTACCGTAATTACAGTAGTAGATTAAATCATAACGGGGGATTGAACCCTATAAAGATGAAGAACGAATAAGGGCTTGCCCTCGGACCTATGTAGTATGGGATGCATAGAATCCGAACAAGTGCGCATTAGTGTCATGTAACTTAAGTAACTGCATTAAGGACTAAGTGCACAATCACAACACGACATCAATAGGGTAGTCCCTTTAGTTGAAATGTGACAAGTTTGTGTTTGCTAAATATGAAATGTTAAGTTATACTATTTCCGGCAAGCGAGGACGGCCGTGTATAATGATCGTCGGTTGAATAAACTGACGTACCCACAGTCTAACATGCAGGTAAATGTTATGCTAAAGATTAAAGAGGATTTGGATGCTTAAAGATTATATCAAGCTGTTGTACTTGTATTTAATTGTTGTATTTTACTTCCGCTGTGCAAAAGAAAGATGTAATTATGATGTAATCTCTGATGTATGATGAAAAGTTTTAATTTCCCTGTAAAAGTGTACTAAGAAAGTGAAAAGATCCTGTAGAACATCTCGAATTCAGTATATTTGGGATTCGGGGCGTTACAGACCAGGCCGTCTTGGCACTCCCTCAGTCTAGATCGACTATAGCCTTCTTCAGCCATGCCGCCTCTAAGTTTAGCTCCTTGGACTTGTTCATAAAATAGCTTACGACAGCTTTCCGATCGCGGGCCTATTTGCGATAGCAGATCAAGACAGTCTCCTTGGACTGTAGCCTATTCCGAAGGTGCCTGACCTCGACAGAACTAAGGTTAGCTCCTAGGATCTCGTCCATCTGACATAAAAAGAGGAAACAAGATTTCACTCCAAGCTTTCCAAAACAAGCTTTTCAAAAATGACAAGTCATGCAGTTCGGCCAAAATATATATGTATATATTGATTGTCCCCAAAAAGTCATTACAAAAAAAGGTGGCCAGCCCGCGCTCGGCAAATACAAAAAAGAAGAAAAAAAATTAAAACTACATCTTAGGAGGGATTTGCACCTCTTCGTCGGCCGCTGCTCCTCCTGCCTCTTTCTCGAGGTCGGGTCTTTCTCCACCTCGTCACCTTCTCCCCCGGGAGTCAGTGGAAGCACAGGAGGCTCCTAACCGTAGTGGAGATGATCGATCTTGGCCTGAGGATAGAGAAGCAAGAAGTGCTCCTTCGCCCGATCATAGGCCTCATCTTGGGCATTCATCACCTCCTCCCCTGCTGCGGCCTGCTGTAACACCCCGAATTTCAAATACAACTGAATTCAAAGTTTCACAGGATCTTTACACTTCTTTCGTATAATTTTACAAGAAAATAAAGAACTTTTGTTACATCAGAGTTTACAATTACATTACATATTTACAGCGGAAGAAAATTACAACAATTTACATAAATTGAAATGTATAACACTTGAATCATTCTTTAATCAGCATGCATTCTTTAGTCTTTTTAACCACTTTATCCTGCATAGAAACTGTGGGTGCGTCAGTTTCTTACAACCGACGAAATATTATACACGGCTATCATCTCTATGCCGAAAAATAGTATAACGATTCTCAAATACTTAAACAACCACAAACTTGATCACAAACAGAACTACAAGGGGCTATCCTATAGATGTCGTGTTGTGCGGTGCACTTAGTCCTTAATGCAGTTATGTATACTACATGACACTAATGCGCACTTGTTCAGATTCTATGCATCCCATACTACATAGGTCTGAGGGCAAGCCCTTAACCGTTCTTCATCTTGTAGGGTTCAATCCCTCGTCATGACTTAAACTACTACTGTAACTACGATAAGTATCCTAGATGTTCTGAGTTACGAGCTTATGTCCAGACAGCCTGGAGGGGAATCCCACGTCTTGTCACGATGCATCGTGAAGAACTATGGACAATTCAGCCTCTGTCATGGGACATGACACCACCCGCAGTCACCAAACACCCCACGAGCATCGCTTGGGGTATAGACTCCTGGAGACATACCCACGTCATGTCACGACGCATCGTGAAGACAGCCTATGAATACTCTCACACGGTAGCTCCGAGGCCCTCATACTCGTGTTTTTCTCTTATTCATCACGTCTTCACTATGTATCTAGTCCTTAGTTATTTGAATCATGAACAAAATCAATTCTCTAGAGTTAGCCCTTCCAATATACCGGTCTCAACCATTTATATCACATGACCCAAATCTTGGTCGTTTCATTTCAAGTCTCATTTCAACATATTTCTTTTTGATGCCGGTATGAGGCTTAGCTACACTCTAGTTCTCAATTTCAATTCATAATCACAAAATTGAGTTCTCATACTCATATAGTCTTTTCATAGTTCAAGTAAATATCCATATCCTTTCCATAATTTAATGTTCAATTGCAATTTATAACATTCTCATTCAAACAAATAAGTCTCAATAATTTCACTTAGTTTCCGTACTATTATTTCTTTTCCTCCAAAAATTAAAATCATATTTCTCATTTAACTTCCAAGTCATACATTACCCAAAATAATAACAAAATCCATAATGAACACACTTCAAGTTCTTTTTATACAAAATCCCCTCTTATAAATCTAGTATAACTCAAAAAAGTCACCTTTGTTCTTATACTTATGCAAAAATATCGATTTTACAAGGTTCTACTCAATTTTTCCTCTCACACTATTTAAATTAAGTCGAAATAGTGTACAATTATTTTTCATGAAGCCTATATATTTTTATAACAATTATCGAATTTTTCTTGAATTTTTAAAGTCACAAAAAATCACAAAAACATTAAAAAAATCCAAAAGTTTTTAATTTGCTGAGTTCAGGATTCGAACCAGCAACCACAGACAAAGCCAGCGCACGCACTAACCAAAGGGACAGAGCGCAACCACGTCACAGAGATGGCTCGAATTCATATGAGTCCATTTCCCGACTTCGGATTTCTCTAAAAAATAAATACGAAAAGTCTCTTGTTCGGTTTCGAACCCAAGACCAAGGCCAGACCCACGCTACAGTAAGCACGCCCAAACACACCCGCTAACCAATTAGGCTAAGTGGCCAAACTGATATGAGTTGGTGTTTAGGGGGTTTGATCCTAGTTTCGGTTCATTCGAGTTTTTATGAAAATAACTAATTTTAATTTCGTTTCTTCTCCACTTTCATTCAAAATTTCCAGAATACAACTTTTATACATTTCTAACATATCAGTAAATTAAATCTTGTTTTTTGACATAAAAACATCACTTTTCTCTTTGACTACAATTTGTCTACAATTTCAAAAATGTACAAACAAATGTCGTTTCTTTTGTAAATTGGCATTCAGACTTCTCATATTTCCTTCTTATTATGAATATTATTGTTTCTTAATCATTTCAATAACAAAATCTCTCATTATTAATAATTGAGATAGAAAATTCACCACTAAGTATGATTATCATTTCGATCCAATTAAGCATACAATCATGTCTCCGTGGTATAGTACAAATCATCAATTAAAGCATGGTAGCATGGTCAATATTAAACTAACTATCAAAATTTGCAACTAATTATTACTCTTCTCACACACAATCAAGCATTCTAATTTGTCTCATTTTTATAACATATGGCTAGAATAACTATGTTTATTTTTAAATGCATCAACCATACTCTAGCATGAACCTAATTAGAAGTGTAAGAGAATCACCCACCTTTGATGGAGAGAAAAACAAACAAACTCCTAATGATCTCCTACAACGATCGAGCGAAGCCTTCTCCTCCTAAATCAAGCCACCAAATTTGCTTCTCCTCCTAATGATGCAAGCAACCCGAGCCTCCCTTCTTGTCCCCTAGTGTAGTCTGGCCTCCTCTCCTTGGTTGTAGAAACACAATAGCACACAATCTTATAACTCCTCAATCTTTTTTCTCACTCAAATAACTTCTCTTTCTTTTCTTTCTATTCTTTACTTTCAAAAACTCTAAGTGTGAGAATGAAGAGTATAGGGAAGGGTAGTTATACAATTTTCTAGGATGAATGGAGGGCTAAGATTTGATCAAATGGTTGGAGATTAAGGGCCAAGATGCATTAGGGAGTTATAGAAACTACCCATGATGAATAACTACCTCTCCACCACTTCCATCTCTCCCACTCCCTCCATCACCATCCGGCCTAGGATGAGAAGTGTGCAATGCACACTCTAGTGCTTGCACGTGCCAACTAGTACCCCCTCCTTACAAGTGTACATGTGAATAAAAATTTATTTGTTCATGAAAAGAGTCTACACTACAAGTTGGATTGTTTTAAAAAAGAAATAAGTTAAATGGGCTCACTAATGGGCCAATTTAACCATGGGTTTAAATAATTAAATTCATTAATTAATAAAGTGGGCTTAAAAGACAATTTGGGCTTTAGATTTTAATTAGGCTTTAAAAGAAAATATTTTTTTGGAAAAATAAAGGAGAACAAATACTATATAAAAATATTTTATACGAGAAATTATACAAATGAAATCATACGTGCAAAACACGTAAAATCATAAAAATCACATAAATCAAATCTAGGGTGTTACAACACTCCCTCCTTAGAATAGTTTCGTCCCCGGAACTACGCTTAAAGAGAGAGAAAAACCGGAATACAACAAAGAGATAAGAAAAGAAAAGAAAAGAAAAGAAAAGAAGATACAAATCACACGAAGAGCTCAGGATGATCCTTCATCATCCTCTCCTCAGATTCCCAAGTAGCCTCTTCAACCAACTGGTTTCTCCAGACTACTTTGACCATCAGTATCGTCTTCTTTCTCAAGACTTTCTCCTGACAATCGACAATCTCAAGACTTTCTCCCGACCATCGGTATCGTCTTGTCGTCTTGTTCGGTCGCAAGATCGGCTTGAAGGGCCTACGCCACCCCCTGAGTTGCCGTCAGCTCGGTCTTCAGATCCTTCGCTTTGCGCAAGAACCTGTCGGCGTTCCACTTCTCGTCCCTCACCATCTTCTCATAACACTTCTTCAGCTGCACCCCGGCCATGGATTCCTATGAGTGAGGAGTAATAGGCAAAAATCAGAAAGCGATCACTAAGTATAAAATTAAACAGACAGGCAGAAACCTACCACCACATGGTCTTGAGCCCACTTCATGTAACATGTCTCGACCGTCTCGGTCGTCAGGATAGACCGGTTGCATGGCGTGGCGAGTTTGTCCATGACCTCGACCGATATTGGGCCCTCCGCCAGTGTGTCGGCCTCCTTCACCGACCAGTCGGGGGCCCACGGCCTGAGCCCCTTCTTACCCACCATCGCCTGGGTATCGTGGCTCAAGGAGGGGGTCCCGGCCTTCAGGACCTCAGCAACCTTGCGGCTGCTAAAGCTCGGTTCTGGCTCAGGCACTGCTCTGACGGAGAGGGCCTTCACCTTCTTATGAGGCCATTCCGAGGGGCCTTCGGTGCCCCCCTGAGCCACCACCTTCGGCACAGCCTTGTCGGCCCACCTCTTCTGGGCCAAGTCCTTTAAGGCCTTCCTTGCATCAAGCTTCACCTGGTCCATCGCTACACTGGACACGAAGACAAAAAGTTAAATTAAAATGAAAAAAAACATAAATGGGTCGACAGGGCTCAGTCCGGTACGGGCCAAGTGCAATTCAGTCACATTCAGCCAGCCAAAGCTGTGGCCCTCGACGATTCGCTCAACATCAGCCCATTCCGCCACTGTCAAGTCTCTCCACTTGGGGGGTTTGTGGTTTGTCTTATAAAAATTCCAAACAGTAGGAATTTCCCAAGGCACCTTTCTTCGGATCACAAAGTATTTAGCCTTCCACCCCTTGATGGAGTCCGGATACCCGTGCATCACCTTCTTGTGAGGGCGAGGCGAAATATAGTATATGCCCTCCTGATCTCCAAGCGAGCTCACCCCTAGGACGAACCGGATATAATTCAGTTTCAGGGGCAACTTATTCTCCTCACATTCCAAAATGAAGCAAACCAACTGCTTCCAAGAGTTGGGACCATACTGCATTGGACAGAGGGCCCTCCACCTCAGTACCATCTTGATAAACGGGTGCAACGGCAGCCTTAGCCCCGAAACAAAGGCGTCCTCAGGAAACATGCAAAAACCGGGGGCCAACTCGGTGGTAGGGCAGAGACCAGGGCTAGGGATCATCTGCTCATACTCTCGCCAATGAAATAAATAGCCCTTATCACGGGCAGGCGGTCGGCCGTCAGAACGCACTGAACTTTGTCCATCTATATCTGGGTCCGACCTGGCAAAGATATCTCCACCCCAAATTGAACCAAGTTCTCGACATCATCAGGATACATCCTGATGGATCGTGGGTTCTTGACGTACGGGACATCGAGCCCGTGCTTGGGCTCGAACTCGTCTGACGTCCCTGGACTGTCCGGAAGGCACCACCTCCTTTTCCTCTTTCGAATACGAGGAGCCCTTAGAGGAGACGGCGTCTCCAAAGGAGGGAGAGTGGGGAGAAGCTCTCCTTCCTCACTACCCTCCTCCACCACTCCTTCTCCGACTCTTTCCATGACTTCCAGATCCACCACTCCTTCCCTGGCTCCTTCATCTGCCACTCTTTCCTCGACCTCCTCACCTTGTACTTCCACCTCACCAGTGGAACTGCTAGACTTCACCATATACGGCTGGCGACTACGGACCAGAGGCACTGGCTTCAGAGCCGGACATAGATCGCGACATAACAAAAGCAATACTAACCTGAATTTCGTAACCGGAATGTCAATGGAAAAGTTGTCGCCGGCGGATAGAGGACAGAGAGTTATATACTCTATGTTCGAAAATTGGTTTAATTTTAAAACGCACATATAAGAATGGTGGCGACAAGTATCGAACTAGCTACCTCATAACGCACACACCCGCGCCACTATAGCGCCGAAGGGTTCTCTGACCACTTGAGCTGTGGGCTTAAGTTTTCTTAACTACAACTCGCATTTTATTTAATTCAACTCTCTGTTCATTAGAACATTTCGATGTTCAAAAGATCTTATTTTTGTTTTGCTCTCACTAAAATTCCTGTAAATCTCCAGAATGTCTATTTTAACATAATTTAACACTCCAGTATTTTTAAAGTAATTTTTCAGTAATTAAACGCACATTTCTTATACAATTAATTTAAATTGCATACTACTGTTCTCATAAATCATTTTGACATTGCTTACACAACTTAGTATTAAAATTTCCTACATCAATTTCCTGTTTTTCCCTCTTTCATAAACCCAAAAGCATATTATAATTTATTCATTCTAAACAATATCACGAAAGTCCAACTAAACTCACAAAACAAACAATTTCATCTACTAGCATTTTGTACTTAGTTTTGATATTAACAACAATTCTAATTCATATATTCCATCACTACAAAACGATTTGCATACAACTTAAGATTCATGAAAAGATAACATGTAATCTATCAAGCATCAATTTAATCACCTAGCAAGTCCTTTTTCCAATTAAGCATATTCTTATTAGTTTCTTTCATGCATTATCATTTCAATCACCCCTAACATGGTAGCTAGTTAAAAATATAGAAAAACAACCCACCTTATTTGGAGAGAAAGATTCACAGCACCTCCTAAACGAAAGAGTCCTTCTCGAGCTTGCCAAACGAGTGCTCCTCCTCCTCCTTGATGTGCAACCCGAGCCTTCCAAGTGCAACCCGAGCCTTCCAATAGCCGGCCTCCTTGATGCAAGCACACACAAAACCCTCTCTCTCAATCTTTTATTCTCACTTCCTACTAATAACTCACTACTAATAATTGTATTTTCTTACTATAGGTTTGGAGAATGAAGAGTGCAAGAATAACTAGGCTGGGGGGGGGGGGGGGGGGGGGGTATTTATACTAAATTTTGGGACAAATAAAGGGCTAGGATTAATCTAGGAGTTAAGGACCAAAAGCTAGGATTTAAGGGGAAGTTGTAATAACCAACCATGATCCCAAAACAACCTCCCACAAACTCCACTTCTCTTTTCCTTTCCTTCCCATTCAAAACCTGCCAAAATGAAGTGCACAATACACGTGTATGTGCAATGCACGTGTATTCAATAGTCCCCTATTTTAAAAGTTGTACATTTTATTTTTTATAAAAAATAATCTATGAAAATTGTCTACATTACAAGTTGTATTTAAAAGAGAAAATAACTTCATGGGCCTTTATTTAATGGGCCAAATTAGTTTACAAAAAATAAATTAAATTGGGCTATAAAAGAAACTTATGTTTATTAAGGAAAAATGGGCTTTAATAAAAAAAATTTAGAAAAGACGTATATATATATATATATATATATATATATATATATATATATATATATATATATATTCATTTGTTTATGAAATGAAAATAATTATAAAATTTTATACTGCAAAATTGCACGTGCACAATACGTACAAAAATAAAAATAAAAATTTTCATAAATGAAAATCAGGGTATTACAGAGCATGCCGAGCGCATCATTCACGAGAGGGGAAGGACCTTCGAGGAGAAAGTGGCCAGGGAGACCTCTGAGGCAGACGAAATGGTGTCCATCCTCAGCTTGGAGGACCTGGCAGTGATCCGAGATTGCTTCCAACTCCCGGGGGAGTATGAACTAATGCTGCTGAGTCCCGGGGTTAGGGCCAATTCGCCGCTGCCAGTAAACATGTGTTTCTGGCCGGTTGATGCCTTTATCGCCGGGACTCGGCTCCCTCTCCACCCGTTCGTGATTCAGGACCTTAGGTGGTTTGGGGTCAACCCCATCCAACTTATGCCGAATGCGTGGAGGGTCATTAACGGGTTCGTGCTCCACTACCAGACAGCCGGGGTCGAGTCGGAGTTGAGGATGCTCCGGACCCTCTACCGGCTCCATCAGCAGAACCGGTCGGAGTTCCGGTTTTATTTGGTCCCGAGGCACGGCACTCGACTCGTCGTCTGCCCCGACTCCATAAAGCACTAGCGCGATAAATATTTCATACTGCAGAGGTGTGGCCCATACCCTCCGGTTGGGTGGAGGAGGTGACGAAGCGAGTGAGGGAGTCGCCAGTGCTTCACCCCCGAGAAGAAGAGTCAGTTCGGATCCTTCTCGACCGGCCCAAGTTCGATTGGCGCGACTTGACCGAATATGTTCTTTTCACGGGAGGGCTCTGCCGCGTAGATCCCAGTATGTGGCTTTTTCTATGTTCTTTTTTTTCCTTTTTACATTGCTTATTATAACTTGTGTTTTTTAATCAGCTTCTTGTGTGGTGCAGAGGCCATGGACTACGAAGCCGTTCTAGTGCAGAGGGCTGCCCTCGGAAGCAAGGCGCCGAAGAAGCGCAAGAGGGTCGCCACCAAACTGCCGCCCGCGAAGTCCCAGAAGGTTGCGAGCGCGGCCAAGGAGGTGGAGGTGCCGGCGGACGTGACCCCGACCCGATCTCTGGTAGTAGCCTCGGCGTCGGCCAAGGTAGGGGAGTTCCCGATCGCTGCTGCGCTCGGGATGGAGATGCCACCACTGACGGTGGACGCTGAGGTGCTCCTTACGGAGGAGCACAAGAAGATCTATGCTCCGAACTGGCAGGTTCGGAAACTCGACGAGTTCCTTGGCAACTCGGCATCGAGCATGCAGGCGGTGAAGTATCTGGCGATGCCAAAAGGCCGAGCCACCATGGATGCCGGCATGGCGGGTGACGATGCCATCGAGATCGCTCGCTCGGCAGTATCGGTAAGTATCGTCCTTTTCTTTGTGGGCAATTTTTATGTTTGATTTTCTAACTCACTTTTTTCATTGTTCTGATACAGATAACCGTCCACTTTGGCCATCTCATGGAGAAGATGGCGGAGTTGGAGAAGGACCTCAAGAAGGAGGCCGACCGAGCTCGGGCCGAGAAGGCTCAAATAGGCAACAACTCGACAAGTTGAAGGTCGAGTTCAAGGGGAAGGCGATGAGGCTCGAGTACCTCGAGGGCCTTGTCACAAAGCTCGAGGATGACCTGCTCCGGCAGAAGGAGGAATCGGCCAAGCAGCAGGCCGAGGCAGCAGAGGCCAAGGCTGCGGCGGTGAAGGAAACCGAAGCAGCCACCATGGCAAAGGCGCAAGGCTTCCTCGCCGCAAACATGGCCAAGGCGTATGCCCAGGCCATCACTCAGGTGTCGGAGCGTTATCCTAAGGTCGACTGTTCCGGATGGCGGCTCTTCCCGGACCACGTCGAGGGCTTCGACCCCGAGTCGGAGGAGGAAGGGGGGACGAAGAAGATGACGTCCAGGTCGTCGGCAAGGTGCAGGGGTCCGTGGTGACTCCGCTGGCAGTGGTTGGTCCTTCGGGAGAGTCTGACAGCGCCCAGTCTCGATGCCCTGGGAAAGAGGTCGTCCCCTGACTTCTTCTTTCTTTTGTTTTTTTGTTTTTGAGCTGTTGATTGTATTGCCTAATTGCAGATTGGCCACCGCATTTTTGTGATGAATGAAATTACAACTTTTGAGCTCGACCTTGTGTTTCATTTGAGTGGTTTTGAAATTCGACTAAGTATTTAAACACAAGATTTTAGTCTTCGCTAGGTGCATGTAGCCTAGTTCAGGAGTCGGACGTGAAGCAAATTTTGCTAACATTTCATGAGCGTTCTCGTTTTCTGCTTTGTACTTTTTAACTCGCCGAGGTGACCTAGTCTGCCGAACCCATCCGCTCCGGGGAGGAGTTACGCTCCGAGGTCAGCTTAGGGGCGACGAAGTTGTGTTTAACTAGGTGCCGAGAGCGCCTTTACGAAGTTGAGTTGGGGTTGTGCAGGGCCGAGAGTGAGCGAAACCATCTGCAGCTGATCTTAGGTCGGAGAGACATCGAGATTCGGTGGCTAGAGGGTAGGCTCACCGAGATATCTCCCGTAAACAAGGATGACGGCTCGTCGACAGCCTTCACCAATGTGCTGAGGCTTAAGTGTCTCCAACACTCCTTGTCGAAGATGACAGTGGAGAGGGATGATATGCTCACTGAGGTTCACCACCTACAGATTGTGGAGACAGAGCTTCTGGGGGAAGAAGAGGAGTTGACGACGACGGTGGGCAAGCTGATGGCCGAACGCGACGAATTGACGGCAGAAGTCGACGCATTGAAGAGGGCCACAGTGGACAGGGGCATCAAAGTCACTCAGCTCCACCGAATCATTGCCAGCTGTCCTAGCACCCCGAGCTCCGCAGTGCCTCTTCGCTTCGAGGTGGACGTAAAAGATGACTTTCTGAAACAACGGATAGCCGAGCTGGAGGTGGAAGTGGCTCGCCTCAAACCATGCTCGGGACCGATCAACGTCAGGAGCACCTCGTGCACTCGTGAAGAGAGCGAACAAGGGATTTCGTTCTACGAGCTTGCAACCCGTTCGCCTATTTCTCTGCAAAGTTCAGGCGGCGCCCAAAGTGGTGTTGCAATTTCATTGAGCAGAGCGTCTGTTGGCGCAACTGTTAGGAGCAATGCCGAGGATACGTATCAGTTCGCCGGTCTAGGGACTAGTTCCGAGGTTAGGCATCACCGTCCTCGTGTATCTTTAAAGCGGAACATCCCTGCGCCTAGGAGGCATTGAAGCTCTCTTGCTCCCCAAACTTTGTGTTTTGTCTAGGTGTTTTGAGTCGGCTTTGTAGTTTTTGCTTTTGAACTCTTGTAACCTTGTTGTAAAGGAAAGTTTGTCTTGTACTGTCTTCCCAAATTTAACAGAAACGAGCCTTTTTTCCTTCTTTGGACTTGTGTGTTTTGTTCATTCCTCTGTTGTTTAATTATTTGTTACCATCTTTAGCGTGCCGAGGTCCCAAAGCAAGATATTTGCTCGTTTGGTCGTCGGTGCCAAGAGCGCTCGGCGAGGAGTGCCGAGGTCCCAGAGCAAGATTTTTTGCTCGTTTGGGCGTCGGTGCCAAGAGCGCTCGGCGAGGAGTGCCGAGGTCCCAGAGCAAGGTTTTTTGCTCGTTTGGGCATCGGTGCCAATAGCACTCAGCAAAGGATGCAGAGGTCCAGAGTTGTGATTTTTTTCTTGTTTGGGCGTCGGTGCCAATTGCGCTCGGCAAGGCGTGCCGAGGTCCCAGAGCAAGGTTTTTTGCTCGTTTGGGTGTCGGTGCCAAGAGCGTTCGACAAGGCCTGCCAAGCACTGCTTCGAGCCTCTTAACTCGTGAATTTGTAAGAGAAGTGAGTTTCTTACAGTGGAGAGCAGCCTTTTGGAGGATTATTTCAACTTTAAACGAACCATAAGAACCAAAGGTTAGCTCCTCTAAGTACTCTTCTCCCATGTCTAGTCTAGTTGTAGGAACTTCGCGCACGATGGCGGAGCACGTTCCAACGGTTGTAGGAGCAATTCTGAATGGCGAACCACTTATAGCTCGCTTAAGAGCGAGCCTGCGAAGCGGAGTCGAGCCAAGTGTCGGACTCCAAACTCGTCGTTTGAGTATATTTCAACGGTTGTGGGAGCAATTCCGAATGGTAAACCACTTCTAGTTCGCTTAAGAGCGAACCTGCGAAGCGGAGTCGAGCCAAGTGTTGGACTCCGAACTCGTCGTTTGAGTACATTTCAACAGTTGTGGGAGCAATTCCGAATGGCGAACCACTTCTACCTCGCTTAAGAGCAAGCCTGCGAAGCGGAGTCGAGCCAAGTGTTGGACTCCTAACTCGTCGTTTGAGTATATTTCAATGGTTGTGGGAGCAATTTCGAATGACGAACTACTTCTAGCTCGCTTAAGAGCGAGCCTGCAAAGCAGAGTCGAGCCAAGTGTTGGACTCCGAACTCGTCGTTTGAGTAAAAAGAAATTAAAAACAGAGAGATGCAAGCAATTACAAGAAAAGTATGAAAGAAGCTCTTTATTGATAACTACTAGTTGGCTGCTTCTAAGTTGCAAGCCGTTATTACATTGAAGAAATAAAGAAGCAAAATAAAAGTGAAAGGAAAGGAATGGTTCGACATCTGAAGGTACTTAGAGAGGCGTTCATGCACTCTCTTGGTATTTCGACAGATGGTCGGCATTGCAAGCTCTAGGGATCTCTTTGCCTTCAAGGTCTTCAAGACGGTATGTTCCGGGGCGAACTTCTTTGGTAATCTTGTAGGGTCCTTCCCAATTTGGGGCTAGCTTACTCTTCTGGCTGGGGAAGGAGATAGCCAATTTTTTGAGGACCAAGTCCCTTTCTTTGAGATTGGTTGGATGGAACCTTTTGTTGTAGGCCAGCTCGATCCTCTTTCGATAATTTTGCTGGCGAATCGAAGCTCTTTCACGGAGCTCATCGATCAAGTCCAAATTCGTCCGAAGCTCTCTGGCATTTTGCTCTTCTTCATAGGCCATAAGGCGAGGAGATGGTAGGCCGACTTCCAAGGGGATCACAGCTTTGGACCCATAGGTGAGATTGAAAGGCGACTCTCCTGTGGGGGTCCGTTTCGTAGTGCGATAGTTCCACAGTATGTTGGGGAGCTGATCTGCGTATAAGCCTTTGGTGGACTTATCTAACCTCTTCTTGATACCGAAGAGGATCTGTCGGTTGGCATTTTCCACTTGACCATTCGACTGAGGATGGGAGACGGAGGAGAAGCGTTGCTGAATGGTGAGGTCTTCACACAGAGATCGGAATGCGGCCCCTGTAAATTGTGTTCCGTTATCAGTTATCAGGACCCGAGGGACCCCGAACCTACAGATGACAATCTTCCAGAAGAACTGAAGCACCTTGTTCTTCGTGATTGTAGCCAAAGGCTCGGCCTCTATCCACTTGGAGAAGTAGTCGATTGCCACGACTAAGAACTTGAGTTGACTGGGAGCACATGGGAATGGGCCCAGCAAATCCATTCCCCACATTGCGAAAGGGATTGGACTTGATAGAGAGGTGAGTTGTGCTTGGGGTAGGCGACGAATGCTGGAGTACTGTTGACAGGAGCTGCATTGCCGGACGTGTCGTTCGGCATCTTGTAGGAGTGTAGGCCAGAAGTACCCATAGTTCAACACCTTCCTGGCGAGGGAACTTGACCCTGAATGTGCTCCGCCTATACCTTCGTGGAGCTCTTGTAAGGCATATGTTGCTTCTTCCAGGGAGAGGCACCGCAAATAGGGCTTGCCGTCCACTTGGGTGTAGGAGCGTTTGTACAGGACCCCCTCAACAAGGGTGTACCGCTACCTTCTGGTTCGAACTCTGCAAGCTTCCTTTGGGTCTTCGGGGAGGAGTCCATCCCTTAGAAATTCTATCAGAGGTTTCATCCAGTTAGCTTGAAGTTGGACGGACAGCAACTCCATCGAGTCGGGAGTTTCTTCTTTTATGCTCGGTCTAAGGAGCACTTCAATCAGGACAGTCTGCTCGAGACCCTGAAGGGAGGAGGAGGCTAGCTTGGAGAGGGCATCTACATGGGAATTTTCCTCTCTGGGGATTCGCTGAATGAGTGACTCTTCAAATAGAGCCATGAAGTCCATCGGCTCTGTTCGGGTAGTAGGAGTTTTGCCAGCACTTACGCCGAGGGTGATTACCCCTTCGATATCCACTGGCACTCCTGTGAACCCGTGGAGTGTGTAGCCGGCGGGCTTAAGCCTGTCCCGGGATAGCTTGAGTCCTTTGAAAGCAGCGAGGAAGAGGATGTTAACGGAGCTACCATTGTCCACCAGTATCCTCTTCACTTTAAAATTCGCCATATGGAGGTTGATCACTAAGGTGTCGCAAATGGGGGGTTAGGACACCCTCCAGGTCTTTATCTGAAAAAGTGACCGGGACCCCGAGGCCTTTAGGAGGGGGCATGCCATGTACTGATTTGACTTTCCTTATGAAAGCCTTTCGAGAGGAGTTGGAGGTGCCTCCCATGGGGCCTCCATGGATGAGATGCAGGATATATTCCTCTTTGAACTCGGGAGTTTCCTCACGCCTTTCAGGATGCTTGTTAGCCCCCTTGAGGGGAGGAGGAAGATCGATTCGGTCCTTTCTCACAAATTTAAACAGCTATCCCTTTTGGATGAGGGCCTCGATTTCATTCTTCAGGGCCCGACAATCATTGGTGTCGTGGCCGTGGTCCCGGTGATATCAGCACCACTTCTCTTTGTCCCTCTTCTTGCCAGGGGTATTCATCTTCGGGGTAGGAGGTATAACCCCTTCCTTCTAAACCTCCATGAGAATAGTGGAAATGTTGGGGTTAAGAGGAGTGAATTTCTCGAATCTGGGAGGGGGCGGCGCTGGCCCCCGTTGTCCTTCTGGAGTTTCTTGACTCCCTCTTCTTCGAGAGCTTTTTGCTTGGTCCCAGAGGAAGGCCCCTCAAAGGTGGGACGGTGCTCAGCTTCCTCAGCCCGAATATACTTCTCGCTCCTGAGAAGGAGGTCGGAGAAGTTTTGCGGAGGCTTCTTGGCTAGAGAGGACCGAAGGCTGGAGTTAAGGACATCTTACTGGAAAGCTGCGGTAGCGACTGACTGGTCGAGGGAAGCAATGGACCTAGCTTCCGCGGTGAACCTTTTCACATAGTCCCTGAGCTTCTCCCCCTTTTTCTGGCTGAGGTACAGTAGCGAAATACTGTTCTTCTCTGTGCAGCGGCTACTCACAAAGTGGGTGACGAAGAGGGTCTCAAATTGTTCAAAGGAGAATATGGAGGATGGAGCAAGGTGAGAGTACCATTCTCGGGATGGACCCTTGAGAGTAGCTGGGAAGGTTTTGCACAGTAGGGCATCGGAAGCTTGGTGGATCAACATGAGGGTCTTGAAGCTCTCGATATGGAGATCGCTCATTTGGACGTTCTTGGCAGGAGGCTCCCTCTCGGGCCCGCCTTTCATCCAAACGGCGGTGAAGGTCCTCTTCTTTCTGCCGATTGAGGATGGTATTGCAGAGGTCGGAAGGCCGGGGGTTGTGAGATGCTATCGAGTTGGTAGAAGGGTTATGCACGGAGACGTGGTCACGTTGGAGAGGTTGTTTCTGAGGATTGGGATGGGAGCCCCCCGCACCGACATTCTGAGGCCCAGTTTGACCCTGAGGGGGTTGGAGGTTCTGATGAGGAGGTTGGTCCTGCTGCGGGGCCTGATCAAGTTGAGGAGGGGGTCTCATTGGCTGGACGGTTTGGAGGGGGACCTCCTGTTGTGGTTGAGGAGGAGTGGGTCCACGGTTGGACCCACTGGATCTCTTTTTTCGGGAAGGCATGGCTGGAGATGATCTTAACCAGTGAGAGAGGAAGGATCGCTATTCGTGGGTTCCCAGACGGTGCCAATCTGTTACCGCTGAATCTGGTGTGAGGGCAAACAGATAGTATTTGTGGATTCTTACGAAAACCGAATAGCAAACCTGGAACCTTTCCACCAGAGTTTGACCGTTGACTCCTGCCGTTCACCTGCAAAAAGTGCGAGACACCGGGATTGATCCTGGCAACGCACCCTCCGACGCTCAAGTCAGTAATCAGAAAAGATTATGAATGAGCGTTCACTAGCAAAAGATTGATTACCTCTTAATGGTGGTGGATGGGGGTATTTATAGCCGCCTTTGGGATCAGTTTAGGAATGAAATCCCTAATTCCCAGTGAAAAGATAGAGCGAATCAGGGCCATTGATTGAATACAATCAGAAACCCTAATTCTATCCAGCTGAACTGGGTGCAGGTTGGGACCCGCACCCAGTTGAGATAGATCCGTTGGAGGGTTAATGGGCTTTTGGAGAAAAGACCCAGAACCCATTCTAGACCCGCTTGTAGGTGAAACTACCATTTTACCCCCAAGCTTTAAGACTCGTGCCTGAATTGGACGGTTCCGATTTAACCCTATTTTTATGCATATCAGTGGACTAAATCTATGGGCTCTAAATTAATTAATTTATTTTATTTTGGGTGGGCTAAAATTAAGTTATTAGGCCTAGGAATTAATAAGAGACTTTTAAAAGAGAAAAGAAATATTTGTTCATGACATAAAAATAAAAATTTTAGAGCCAAATGCGCAGATTAATTTGCACGTGCGAAACATGTGAAATCAATGAAATTTTTTACATATTTAATTAGATGAAAATTTAGGATGTTACAGAATTGACCACCTCCCATTGGCATCTTTTTGAATTCTTATCATAGCAAAACACTCTTATCTAGTTACAGCCATTTTTCTTCTCTTTGTCGGTTCAGTAGTTGAGCATGCTTCTTCTACATCTGCATCTTCCACAGAACCTTTATCTATCGACTTTCCTTGCTTTGAGCACACAAATTGTTGTGAATATTTCTCCTCGGTAGACTTGTCAATCATTGTAGCAGACTTACGAATAGAAAAACCGGCTAACTTAACATACTTTTTATAAAAATCAAACCCTTCTTTTAAACTTTCGAACGATAGTCCAATTTTTGGTTTACTATCTTCATCAATGCCTATCCACCCATTCCAAAAATCTTGGTTTAGTAGTTGTTCATTTTCAATCTCCATCCTACATATGCATGTGTTAACAATACTGTGAGCATTATATTGTTTTTGTGTTAAATTGTATTCAAGTTATATTCATAAACTACAACATCAAAGAAGTATTTGCAATCAAAGATATATTCTTTAACATGCATAACTCGTCGTTAAGAAAACAAGCGATTTTCACATACATCAATGTCTTTCAAATCATCTATCTGAATAAAAACCAATTGTCTATTCAAATGCATCAACAAACGGCCACCTTAATATCCAAAAAGTTCACATTACACATAAATCCAACACATTCGATTTGCCCCTAAATTAATTTATTTTCAAAAACAATGGTACAGTTAGGGTTTCATACCTGATTTCCAGACAAAACAATAGCCGGGTTAGTCGGGGAGGAAGTCAGGCTCACGCCGCGAGCTAAGCTTGGTGGAGAAAAGTGGAGGTAACTGCGAATGTGGGATGTTGAGAAGCGGGGAGGAGACTGCCAAAAGTCAAGATGGAGAGATTTCGAAGAGAAGTCGACGGCGGGGATGCGATTGATGTTAGGGTTGCGATTTGGGGGTCGACGGTGGAGCTTCACCAATGTATCGTGAATTTGAGGATGAGGAGGTTCGATTTTGGGGAGGAGAATCGAGTAGCATGGATTTGGGAGATTAAGCAGTGAGTAGCGAGGTGGATTGGGCGTCGGGGGTTTCGATTAGGCGAGTGCAGAAGTGAAGAAGAGGAAGTTAGGGTTTGGGGATCGAATTTGGGGATCAATTTTGTGAGAAGAGGATGAGAGAAACGAAGAGAAAGGGGCTAGTTACAAAATTACCAAAATTCTCCTCTATTAAGATCTATTTGGGCGGATCACGATCGGGTGCATTGGATCTTGATCGAACGGTCCTGATCTCCAGCTTACGATAACAAATTAAGCTCATGAGCTCATAATAGACTAACTATATGTGTGTGTGTGTGTGTGTGTGTGTGTGTGTGTGTGTGTGTGTGTGTGGTAGGCTTCCAATGTCAAGTGAAAATATCTTATTACGTTTTTAGAGTTGTTTATGTAGTAATTGTGAAAAGATGTTTTTTATGTTTTTTTTAATTATAAAATGTGATGACATATCTTAGATCTGGCATGAACACATCTATTGGGATCATGTAAATCTCAAGGTAAATATCTGTTATAGAGAACAAGAGATTTTTAACTTCGTAATTTTTTTTAGATTATAACCTAACCCGTTATTGATAATAGCGGGTTCCTCACACTTAACCCGTTATTATCAGTAGCGGGTTAAGTACGAAGATTTTAAGAGAACTTGAGATTGTTGGATTTAAAATTCACCAAATTCCTCTTCTACTTAACCCGTCACTCTGGTGATAACATGTGAATTGAACTTAACCCATCGCCACCAATGACGGGTTTTGTTGTAGAGAACTTTTGAAGATTTTTTTTGACTTGAACCCTTTTTTTGGAGAGGGGGGGGGGGTGCGTTTTACAACTCTAATTCGCATTGTGGTTTGTTTTTGTTGGAAGCATACGGTAATGAGAACTGATTTCAACCTATTGTTGGAAACCTACAAAAATGATGATCAATGTAGTTTTAACCTACTGTTGGAATTATTCCTTTAAAAAACTCTCCACAATTCGTAATTGTAGGTGCAATAAATCTAGCACCTATTATATGTATCTTTGAGATAACCCCCTGTTCCAGTTGTACGTATTTTATTACGTAAAAATTTTGTATTATCAATCAATTTTTATTTCTTCTCTTCTCTTTGGACTCTTTATCGGGCATTATTTCATTCTTATTAGAACTCAAATATTTTTCCGATTCATTCTAAATTTTTGTGATTTTTTCCATTGGAGTTTAAATTTAAACCCTGATTAATCCTAATCCTAATCAAATTATCTAATCTAACAGTCAACCCCTCAACCCCCAACTTCTTTTACGGCATATAACACCTCCTACCCTACTGCCTCCACCCCTCTCGATGTAACTTTCTTTTTTCGTTTTTCGTATGTTTGATGTATTTTTCTTCTTTCTTGAATATTTGTACTCTTTTTTATTTTTCTTGGACCGTATATTGGAGTTGTTTTCAATATATATTCATTTTTAGCTCAATCTTGATCTTTTGTGATTTATTTTCGGTTCCTTGATTTGTTCTTGATCGTTGTTGTTATTTTTGCTCTTTATTTGTGTCTTGTTCTCTTTATTTTTTTCTTTGGGTGCTCATGGTGATTTGGTTGCTCATCCTATTTCCAATCCTATTGTTGATCCCTAATTGATTACCAATGCTAAATTAAACCCACAATCATGTTAAACTAATCCCATTACTATTCCTATTGGATCCCAATTAAACCCACATACCCAAATACCCATATCCTATTTCAAGCCCTAAACCCAAACCCTATATATATTCTCTCTCCCTCTCCATAACCCTAACCCTAACACAAACCTTCTCCTGGCCTCCCTCTCTCTCCCGTTAGACCTGCACCCAACCACCACAAACCCCCAAACCCGATCACCCACCTTCGGCCTGCACCCTAGTCGGCCTGCACCACACCCGACCATACTCCCGATCTCCATACCCCCGACCATCACCCTATTGCACCATCCATCTCTCTCTCCCTCTTCTATCCTGTCGTCCACCATCTGATCAGCAGCGACAACCGGAGCGACAGCTAGCAGCAGCTAGCCCCCCCCCGATGCCGACCGATCTCTCTCTCTCTCGCTTGTTGGAGTTCGCACGTGAGGTCGTGTGATTCATTTGTTGGTTCGTGATTCTTGTTCGTGGGCTTGTTCATTGCCGGGATCTGTTCCCGTTATTCTTGGTGTTCTTCATTTTCGTCTTCGGTTAAGGCAAGTAACTTGTACTCAAATTCCTTTTGTATGATACAGGTCAAAAAATACCGTTTATGGTGTAGTTGGGTTCTAGAGATAACTCGTGTGTGTGTTATGACTGATGGGTTTTGTCTCTATTGTGCTATTTGACCATAGTTGCCTCACGACACAAAATTGACATGAAAACAACTAGGTTTGACCGTTCTTAGTCTATTCGTATATGTGAGATAATTAGATGAATTTATGTGTTTGATGAAATCCATGTGATTTGATGGTTGTGAATATGTTATATACTCTATTCATGATGTTTGGACACTTAGTAGACTCTATACCATGTTTGATTGTGATTGGAACAAGTTTCATATGATTTATGTTGGTTTTGTTGTTAAAGAGAAATATGTATTTGTCGGTGATCAGTTTGGAATTGTATTTTAGACCATATTAAGGTCAGAATTATTAATTTTTGCATTTGACATAAATTGTAGAGAAATCTGTCTTCTTTCCAACCCCTCTAACCTTGATTGATTTCGTTTTCGTATGAGTGAGTTATGGCTGTTTTACTACAGAGGTGTAGATCAATTCCAGATTTCGTTCTTGATGATTTTGATGACTAATTTATTTTGATACTTGTGCTACACATACTATTTTGATCTGAAATTTTGGTCGGTATTTCTAAACCTATTTAGGGATTATCCAGAATTTTGGTGGATTTTATTGATGAGTTTTATACGCTGTTTCATGCTCGATTATGAAAGCTATACTTGCTGTATTTTGCTCGCTATTCTGTAAAGAATCGCATTTTCACTCTATTTCCATTTATTGTATGTAAAATATTTATGAATTATGAAAGTTAGATTATTTTTTCTATTTTCATATCCCTTTGGAGGATTTGGATTTCGTTTCACAGTTTGCGAGATATTTCAGTTTTCGTACAGTAGTGTTGGGAATTCCAGATTTGCCAAACTATCGTTTCTTGATGTTTTCTGATTTTAGTTGACTAAACTAATTTTAATGGAATATTATAAAACTTTATATTCTGATACAAGACATATAAAGAATTACCCCAGATTTTTCCTGGATTTATTTGAGGAGTTTTAATGCTGTTTTTCTGACTGAGAATTTGTTTTACTGATTTTTGGCTGAACGTGTTTTCTGGATTAAAATCAGTTTTGAGTTATGATTTTGTGAATTACTATATGACTTATTTATAATTGCTGGATTCGTGTGGAATTCCATTTTCCATATTCTTCGACGGATTCATATTCAGATTTCTGTAGTAACGGGAATCACTGTTTTAGTACTATACTGTCTTGCTGTCTTGAATATGAACATACACTGTTTTGCTCGTTTATGTGACTGTATATCACCTATGCATGTTTATTTGTTTCCCTGAACCTAATACTGATTGTATCATGTTAGTTTGACTCTATTTTGTATACATTCATGCCCGTTTGATAACCATAATAAAAGTAACCAAGCCGGGGTTTTTTAAGGGAAGATCTAGTAGTGGAAATTATGGAAACGTGTACTTGGAAGGGAACTAGTGTTCCATTTTGTTACTACTACTGTTACTTTTAATGTTACTGCTACTGTTACTTTTACTGCTACTACTACTGTTACTGATACCTGAGTACACTACCCCATTATGGTCCACTATGAAATCTAAGCGAAATTGTTTGTTGTAGCAACCATGTGTTATGTTTTTGGGGCGCATGAAGTGCTACCTAGCTAGTAATACACACAAGACTGTAAGAACATAAGACTGATGCTGTTATACTGATACTGCTATACAGTTACACTGATATACTGAGCTTACTGTTACTGAACACTGTTAGTTGCCATATGACATTGCATTTGACATAAACATTTGTACTGTTAGTATACCATGCTAATTAACCTTGTTTTACTGATTCATGCTAGTTATTACTGTTGATGCATTATTCCATGCTATTTGTTAGTTTTTCCATGTGCTTGTATCCTACATTATAAGTGGCCCGTAACTTGCAATTGACGGGTACTTGTTTTCTCTTTCCTTCTCCGAAATTATTTATTGCAGATCAGGATGGTCAGCTGCCCGACGGTATTGGCAAAATGAGATATTAGTGCTGGATTTCTTGTTTATTAGTATTATTATTATTATTGCTTTGGAACAATGTATTTTGCGTATTGGATATTTATTTTGTTTTTGAGCGATGTAACCCAGGATTTTGTCTTGTCCAGATTCTGATTTATTTGAGATTAATACATTTTGTTTCAAGTAAATTCTATTGGTTTATTAATTCAGTTATGCATGTGTGGTTACTTTTTTTGCTTCCGACTCTGATTATTTTGTGAGATATTGTAAAGATTCCTGAACAGCTTATGGATGATGAAAATTATTCACTGGGCTTTTGTTCCGTATCCGTATTCTGTATTCTTTTTGGGAAGCGGGACATGACACTCGATGTATATTATATATATATATATACATGCATAATATTCTCTCACTCTTTCTCCTATATAAATATATGCATGCACACATTCATATAATCACGCACCTCCATCAGCCAACTTTCTCTCTCATTCCACTCACTCACTATGTATATATAAATATACATGCATGAATCTTCACTCACCCATCATCTCTCTACCCCTCTTTATATATATGCACAATTCCTTCACAACACCATTATACAACTCCAACTCCACTATTTCCAACCACCTCGCTTGGTTTCACTCCGCAACCAGCCACCACAACCACAGAGTTATGTTGCTGCCGTAGTCGATGCCTTGCGTTGCAGACTTGCCTGTTTCTTCCATTACATTTGCTTGTTGATGTTCGTAGCTCTTGCTCATTGCCGTGTGTCGCTGCCGTTGCTTCATCTCCGTTCCATCGCATTTGTAACCGTCAATAAAGGCAAGCATTTTTTTGAACTCTTACAAGTAGTTCTTTGAATTGATTATCGTATTTCAAGGAATGCTATTATTGATTCATCGGCGAGTTGGAATAATAGCTTCTTTTTCGTACCATGTTATTGATTCATAGTCTCCTTATTGTGCCTTGTTATTGATTCCAATATAAGACCGTTAATTTATCGTATTATCAAATATTCAACTTTGCTATCTCTAAATTTCTTATCCTTGCACTATGAATTTTACCTGGTTTTCTTTATTGAAATAGAGAACTTTATACACAAAAATCTTACTCCATCGAGTGTATAATCCAGAACATTTTACGGTTTTACAATACGATTTATAGATTGTGAGATATTACGATTTTAGTATTGTCATGTTGTAAATTCCAGAACCGAAACTGTTGACGAAACCTACTGTCATGTCTCTTGTACTAAGAATTAGACCATTTTCCCGATACTAGATCTAAGACATTTATACATGAAAATTGTATCCCATCGAGTGTAGAATCCAGAACATTTAACGGTTTCAAAATCCGATTTATAGGTTGTGAGATATCACGATTTTAGTACCGTCATATTATAATTTTCAGAACACAGAAATTGTATACAAACCTGTAAAGAACAGAGACATTGACCTAGTCTCTATACTGAATCAAAGAACTTTAAACATAAAAATCGTAGTCCATCGAGGTCTAGATTCCAGAACATCTTACGGTTTCTCAATCTGATTTATAGTTTCTGAGATATCGCTATTTTCGTACTGTGACTCCTGGATTTCCAGAACAAAACTGTGCATGAAACAACGAAACCAGCAAATAATGAATTTCTACGCATAACTACTATCCTTAGAATGTATCGTGTGATATGCGTTGGAAACGGAAGGGAGTCTACTTTCTAAAATCTCTGATGGAATCGGATTTGCTTTCCTATAGCAACAGTAAAGTGAATTTGAACGCAGATAAGTGCCGTTGTCTAGAAATTTATCTCTACATTTTTTCACATAAACCCGTTATTTTTCGTATTTAATGAATTGAAATATATACATACCATGCATTGTATAGCCCTTGATATCTTCTAGATAATGTATTGATACTACCGTTCCACTAGTCGTACCGACTTCATGTTCATGATTAATTATCGTAAAAGAATAACAAGCCAGGGTTATAAGGGTACGGCTTAGTAGTGGGTAATATAGGGGAGTATACTCAGAAGGGGGCTTGTATTTTTCGGAATAGTGATTCTTGATTACATGATTCTTGATTACATGTCGTGCACTGTCACTGGAAGACCCAAGTATATAATCCTATAGAATTCACTACTTAAGTCCAAACGTCACATGATTGATATGCACCCGAACTTATGGTATGGGACACAGACTTGCGTGCATTAGATAAGTTAAGAAAATCGGTAGTCTTAAAACCAACACTAAGCATGATTCGTGATTATTGATTACATGATTCCTGATTCTTGATTACATGATTCATGTTTATAAGTTACATGATTCCCGTATACAAGATACATGATTCTTGTTTATATATTTATATGTTCCCGTTACAAGTTACAAGTTTACATGATTCCTTTTTACAAGTTTACATGATTCATGTTTACACGTTTACATGATTCCAGTTACATGACATGTTTTCTATTACATGATTTCTCTTCACCGAATGATTATACATTGAAGTCTTGTTTCCATGTTTCTCATTTCAGTTACAAGTTTACATTTGTTACTTATATCGCACATGATCATATGTTTCCTTATTTCTGTTTCTTGTTCCTTGTTATATCATGCTTTATTGTTTACTTGTTTGTTTACTTACCGTCCGAAGCTTGCTCTAACGGGTACTTTCCCATTTTCTTTGAGTTAACGTTATACAGGTATAGATGATGATTATAGAAGGAACTTGATGATTAGACTCTCTAGACGAAATTGCTACAACTATTTCTCTACCACCTCATTGTACTAAATTGTTTATTGCATTGTTAATTCTCGGGTATTTTGACCCGAATTTTTTGTATCTCAGATATTGGTTATTGTATTCTAGCTTGGGTCTTCCAGTGTTTAATTCTCAGGTATTTTGACCCGAATTTTTTGTATCTCACATGAACAATGTAATCTCAGATATTGGTTATTGTTCATGTGATTATTATTGTTACCCGTGTTGTTGAGCTTAATGGTATTATACAGCTTATGGATGATATGAGTTGGTATACTTATATCATTCGTTGAGCCTCAATTGCGTGCTCGTACTTCCGTATAGTGAGAAGCGGGGCGTGACAAAAAAGCTTTTTAAAAAAACTACATTTACACACTACTCCCCCCACCCACCCAACCTCCCCTTCCAGTAGAAAAATTTTATAAAAGAAAGAAAAATAAACCAAAAATAATATTTAATATAAATTCAAATATTTCCTATAACTTAAGCCATCATTGTCGATAACGGTTTAGGTACATTTAACCGTTATCGTCAATAACGGGTTAACTTGAGTATTTCAAAGAGAAATTTTGAACAAATCTCTCATTAAAAAAAATTATTTTATTTTTTTTGGGAACAAATCCTATTGAAATATTTTTTATAAAAAAAATAGATTAAAACCCCACGTTATATTTTTTTAATCACCGCATTTTTAGGGTCACAATAATTTTTTTATCACATTTAAATTACAAAAACGTAAAGCATAATAAATTTTTTTAATTCTTTCCGAAAATTTAATAAATATTTCTGGATAAAAAATTAGAAAAGGAATATATTGTTAGGTTCTAACCCTAATTATAACTCTAACCCTTAACCTTACCCCTAACTCTAACTGGACCTATAACCATAGCCTTAACCATAACCCTAACCCATATGTGCAGGATTATGTTGGGTTAAATAACCACAAAAAAAATAAACTGCAAAAATTTAAAAAAACCACATAATTATATTTTTAAATATTTATGGAGATTTTAAAAAATAAAATAAAATGGGAAGTGCAAGTCTTAAAATTATTTACCCTAACCCGCTATTGGAGGGCGTGTTACATTGAATATTTAAAAGAGAAATTTTGAAATAATCTACAATAAACTATTTTAAAAAAAATTGGGAACAAATCCTATTGAGATTTAAAATCAAAAATAATTTTTTATTTAGGTTTCTTCTTTTTTTTTTAATCCCCGCATTTTTAGGTTCATATCAAATTTTTTATCAGTTTTAAATTCAAACAAAGTAAAGCTTTAATAAAAATTTATTTATTTTCTAAAATTTAATAAACATTTATAGGTAAAAAACAAGAAAAAGAGTATATTGTTAGGTTCTAACCCTAACTCTAACTCTAACCCTCTAACCCTACCCCTAGCTCTAACCCTACCTATAACCCTAGCCTTAACCCTAACCCTAACCCTTACGTGCAGGATTATGTTGGTTTAAATAACCACAAAACATTTTTAAAAACCACACACACAAAAAAATAAATCGCAAAATAAAAAAACCACATATTTATATTTTTTTCAAATATTTATGGTGATTTTAAAAAATAAAATAAAATGAGAATTGCAAGTCTTAAAATTCTTTACCTTGACCCGCTATTACAGATGGAGGGTTAGGTTGAATATTTCAAAGAGAAATTTTGAAATAATCTTTAATTTTTTTTAAAAAATTTATTTGGGAACAAATCTTATTGCAATTTAAAATCAAAAATAGTTTTTTATTTAGGTTTTTTTATTTTTTTATCCCCACATCTTTAGGGTCATAAAAAAATTTTATCGGTTTTAAATTCCAAAAACGTAAAGCATTATTGATAAAATTTTAATTTATTTTCCAAAATTTGATAAACAATTATAGATAAAAAACTAGAAAAAGATTATATTGTTAGGTTCTGATCCTAACTATAAATCTAACCCTGTAACCTGATCCCTAGCTCTAACTCTATCTATAACCCTAGCCTTAACCCTAACCGTAACCCTTACGTGCAGGATTATGTTGAATTAAATAACCACAAATTTTTTTAAGAAACAAAAAAGAATAAATAAACCACAAAATAAAAAACCCACATAATTATATTTTTGAAATATTTATGCAGATTTTATAAAATAAATTAAAATTGGAAGTGAAAGTTTTAAAATTCTTTACCCTAACCTGCTATTGGAGATGGCGAGTTAGGTTGGATATTTCAAAGAGAAATTTTGAAATAATCTATCATAAAAAAAAATTTAAATTTTTTTGGAAAAAATCCTATTGAGATTTGAAATCAAAAATAATTTTTTATTTTGGGTTTTTTTATTTTTTTAATCCCCACATTTTTAGGTTTATAATTTTTTTTTATCAATTTTAAATTCCAAAAACGTAAAGAATTAATAAATTTTTATTTATTTTTAAACTTTAATAAAAATTTATAGATAAAAAACTAGAAAAAACTATATTGTTAGTTACTAACCCTACCTATAACCCTAGCCTTAACCCTAACCGTAATCCTTACGTGTAGGATTATGTTGGATTAAATAACCACAAAATTTTTAAAAAAAACTTTAAAAAAAACCCGCAAAATAAAAAAACCACATATTATATTCTTTTTAAATATTTATGGAGATTTTAAAAAATAAAATAAAATGGGAAGTGCAAGTCTTAAAATTCGTTACCCTAACCCGCTATTAGAGATGGCGGGTTAGGTTGAATATTTCAAAGAGAAATTTTGAAATAATCTATCATGAACTTTTTTTAAAAATTTTATTTGGGAAAAAAATCCTATTGCGATTTAAAATCCAAAATAATTTTTTATTTAGGGTTTTTTTGTTTTTTAATCCCCACATTTTTAGGGTCATAATTATTTTTTATCATTTTAAAATTCAAAAAACGTAAAGCATTAATAAATTTTTTATTTATTTCCTAAATTTAATATACATTTATAGATAAAAAACTAGAAAAAGGTTATATTGTTAAGTTCTAACCCTAACTATAACTCTAACCCTCTAACCCTACCCCTAGCTCTAACCCTACCTATAACCCTAGCCTTAACCATAACCCTATCCCTAACCCTTACCCTCTAACTCTCTAACTTTAAAACCAAACTCAATTTAATATGGCGAATGATTTCCATGTAAATATTATATATTCAAAAAAAATTATATGGAGACCTCAATAAGAATGGAGATTTTATAGTTATTTTTGAATTTTTTTAATGTGCATGATTATGTTGGATCAAAAAACCAAATTTTGTTTTAATAACCTAAAAAAATCACAAAACCACAAAAACCACAAATTTTTTTAAATATTTTTTAATATTTATGGAGATTTAGGGAAAAAAAAGAAAAAAAAGGAAGTACAAATCTTAAAATAGTTCACTCTAACCTGTTATTGGAGATGATGAGTTATGAGTACTTAACCCGTTATCGCCAATAATGGGTTAGGTTCAATAATTTTAACATAGCATCTTTTGTTGGCTATCTAATACTCTGACAAAATCCTTCACCCTCACCCACTATTGGCGATGACGGGTTAAGAGAACTTAACTCGTTATCTCTAATAACAGGTTAGATTCAATAGTATTAACATAGTATCTTTTGCTAGCTATCTAATACTCTATTAAAATCCTTCTCCCTAACCCACTATTGGCCAAGATGGATTAAGAGAACTTAACCCGTTATCGCCAATAATGGGTTAGGTTCAATAACTACCCTTAAACAATTCAAAATCACACCAACCTACTGCTGCATACAAAATCAATATTCAACTGATCTTCACACAACAACATCATACGAAGTTCATCATCGATAATAGCAACAATATAATCCCGTAAAAACTAACACAAATTACGTCATATACAACGATAGCAATACATAAATAGATAGAGCTCAAGAAAAAAAATCGAACAACATAAATTAAATCAAAAAAATCAATTAACAAGTACATCATCTTCATATTTAAACAAAATCAAACTTTTTGTGAATTACAAGTCCTTTCAACTTCACAAACTAGGGTTACATTCGTAGCTTGTAGATCACACACCGTCTTATTCGCATGATCTTCAATCATCTACAAAAAAGAAATGAGCCATGAAAAAGAAAATGTATTAGTCATTTAAGAGATTATATGATACATAATTCAAAATACCAACTATACAAGGAATATGAAAATTGTGAAAAAAGTTAAATGCAATTACAACATAAATATGCTACTACCTCTTCCAACGCGGGGCGGTTTGCGTCCACTTGGTGTGATTGTTCGGGCTTGCTCCTCTTCCGAACCGAATTCCTGCGTCTAACTTGTTCCTCTACCGGTTCATCTGAATCTTGCTCTTCTTCTTCTAACACCTCCCGTTCTCCAACTTGAGGCTGTTGTGACTTGGGAATGCAAATTCCTCCCCTTGTCATGCTCTTCCACCGAGATGTTCCCACAGTAGCTTTTAAGTACGCATCAAGTTGGGCCCCTTCACCGACATCTTCAAGACTCCAGTTACACGGTTTAAGGATCTTCCGCATTAACTCCTTCATGCTCTCAGGTACGACACTTTTCAATGTACGAGAAACTATCTGTACTGTTTTCCATGTGTTATCAATCTACAACGAGTTGAAATATACACATCAATATAAATTCAGACATATCAATTGTTCACATAACAATACATCCATACAAAAAATAATTAAATCTATAAAGTACACTCACCATGGCTCGATACGTCGATGCCTTCGGTTGATAGATCGGTTGAGAAGAGGAATACACGAGTGGTGGTTCCTCTTCTGTCAGGGGAAACGATATCTGGATTCCCGCTGGTAGAATGGTATGGGGATATACAAATAATCTTGTAATGCGTCTGTACCACATCATATACACTCCTTGAAATAAGCCATTGTAATACATTCGATCAATGAGGACATTGGGTACCATGCTATATCTTAAAGTGTTCCAATTTGCCACATGTACCGGATGGAAATCCGCCAAGTCGAAATCGGGCACGTGACCTGTTCCTCTCACTTCGTGCAATTTCTTGTCATACGATTGGGCTTCGGAAATCTTTTGCTAGTATCTGAATTGCCGCATTACTTTTGATGGGTAGCAGGACTCCACAACAGAGAATTTCAAAAGTGGGGCATGCGTAAACCAAAGCTCCCTAGTGGCCAAAATAACGGGCGGAACCCGTTGCAATCTATCCGGGGGTACGGAACCCAGTTGACAAACTCATCATGCAACGCATCCAACTCGTCTCTGTTGTACGCCAAAGATGTAAGTGATTTATCGATCCATGTGTGTCGCCCTGTCCAGCGCTACTTAAGGAGGCAACATCTCTAGATTCGGCGGATCGGCCAACCAACCTACTAATGACTCAACAATACAGGGATGACCGATGTGGATGTGCTTCCAACTCCAAATCTGCAATTAAATCATCAGCACATCCATTTGTACGGAACTTAATGCACATGCGCACAATGACCTATACAATGACGCTAAGGCCGTACTCCCCCAACTATACCGGCTGGCCATAGTCAAGTTGTCCAACAACCGTAAAGACATTAGTGGCCTGCTCGCACCGGAGGAGTTCGGGAAGATCACACCTCCCATCAAAGCTATAATGTACACACGTGCGTAGTAATTGATGTTGCCTCAGAGTTTGGGAAGATCACACCTCCCATCAAAGCTATAATGTACACACGTGCGTAGTACTTGATGTTGTCTAATCCGAATCATAATCCAAATAATCAATGAAATTGTGTTTCAACCATTCCAGTCAGAGTGATTTACCATCGAATACTTCATCCAAAAAAGTTACTTCGGCTTCTACTTTAACTTGCTTTCCTTGATACTCTACGGCATCTTCGTCATGATCTGACGGATTATCACGTACAATATCAGCTTCAACTTTTTCTTTTGATGCATCCAACTCCACCTCTAAATCGGTACCGAGATAATCTTGTACAACATCCACTCGGTCAAAGTCCATGTTCCCCATTATGGCCACCCATCTATAAGAAATCTGGTAATCATTGTTACATCTTGGAGAGAGACGGTCATCTCTCTTACCAGTAGATGGAATGTGTGTCTCTGGCATCCATCGCTCCACAATAGCGGTAAGTAAAGGCTGATCAAGCTTCACACCCCCCCAAAAATTCGGTTACGTAAACATCGGCTTGAACCAAGTATGGAGCAATACATGGGTCCATGGGAAGAATCATGTGCTTCCGAAAATAACACTTCTTTGCAGACCCATCGTACACGGCTTGGGATCTGAGTATGGGTTGCAACGTGAGTACGCTTGGGTCTTCCGGTCCTTGAGGTGTAAGTCCGACAGAAGACGACAGAGCGGCCTCGGTGGATGAAGAAAGACGACCACCAAGCTACACGAATGAATACAAATCTTGTTATTATTGATACAATGTTACATATTTGTATTCAAAACTAATAATAATAATCAATCTTACTTTCGTAAACCGTTCTCCACTAGAGCTAACAGAAGGACTTCTTCATTGCCTCGATCTCTTCATTTATATACCAATAATAATAACAAGGTTAATTTATCCATGTACCAATTTATGTTAAGTCACCAGTATTGTAAAAAAAAGGGCAAAAATGTGAGAAAAGCATACAAATGTCATCCAAAAATTATGAAACTTTGCAAGTAGGTCGGACTCACCATACACAAGTTAATGCAACTTATAGAAGTGAGTTTTGACTCAAAGTTTGTGAGATACAGCTGAAAATAGCTTTATTTTAAGAAAATCCAAATAAAGCGAGACACGGCCGTATCTCACAAACCGTGAGTCAAAACACACTTCTAGAAGTTGCGTTGGCTTGTATGGGGTGATTCCAACCCACTTGCAAAGTTTCATAATTTTTTGTTGTCGTTTGTGAGGTTTTCTATATTTTCGTACTCAAGATATCCAAAATTAGTTGTTTAAGTTGTTATGGTTACGTTGAATGTTATAAAGGGCACAAACGACATCCAAAAATTTCAAAATTTTCCAAGTAGGTCGGACACACCACACAAGCCAATGCAACTTGTAGAAATGAGTTTCGACTCACAGTTTGCAAGATACGACCGTGTATCACTTTTGGTCAAGAATAACCAAAATAAAGCGGTACACGGCCGTATCTCGCAAACCATGAGATGAAACTCAACTCTAGAAGTTGTGTTGGTTTTCATTACGTGGTCCGACCTATTTGCAAAGTTTCGTAATTTTTTGATGTCGTTATGTAACGCTCCAAATTCCAAACACAGGTAATTTGTAGCAAATACAGGATCCTTTTGCTTCAAATTCGAACAAATTTACAAGGAATTAAAAATTTTTATTTACAATATGTTTTTTACAACATCACATTTATTCTACAATAATGAAAATCCTTCAATCTTGTAATCAACTCATCATAGTGACTTCAAGCCCATGCTAAGTCCAATCCTGCATCTGGGAAACTTTGGGCACGTCAGTTGCGTACAACTGACGAAATGCTCTAATACAGCGATTCTTCTACTTTAGCAAACAAAAACTTGAAAATAAACAAGAAAAGTGACTACCCTAGGAGTCTCAGTGTATGATATGACTTAATGTCTAATGCAGATATTTACACTACGATGACACTAAGACATACTTGTTTAGATTCTATGCATCCCATAATACATAGGTCCGAGGGCAAGCCCTTATCGTACTCCTCATTATAGGGTTCAATCCCCCGCCTTGAAATCCTACTCGATAACAAAAACAAGGTTCAGACATCCCATAAGTATGGATTCCAACTCCAGAGTACACCGCCCGACTATACATAATCCACTTCATGCGGGCACCCCGCAAATGCCGCTTTAGCCCCAGAATATCAGAGATCCGCCTCCCATCTGCCCGACTATTCATGATCCCGGAGTACACCACCCGATCATTCATAATCCCATATTTAATTGAGGTTTGTCTCATTCCGTATCACAGTCTCGGAGTACACCGCCCGACCGGATGTAGGGCAATTACAGTTTCGGAGTACACCGCCCGACTGAATCTATAATCCCGAATTACACCGCCCTACTATATAGAAATGCCCCACTTATGTTTGCCCAGGTTTCATTACATCTTCTTCTAGTGCCTATTCTTAAGTTTTAAACATGAATAATATTAACACCTAGAGCTAGTTTACCCTCCTACCGGTCTTAAAAAATACACCGAGAATGATAGCCCATTTGGCCACTTCTCAAATTTCAATAATCTCTTTCATCACTTTGCCGGTACTTTGAGTCTCACTTATCCTCTAGAATCAACACCTTTCATGTTCAGCATCATGGGTTATTCATACCCTCATTATTCACATGTTCAAATTTCATTTATTTACATCTTTTGACTTCTTTATCCATTTTCTTATTTATCAATCATAAAGTAACCAACTTTTTATATCAACATTCAATAACACTTGATGAGTTAAAACCCTTATAAACATCACATATTTAACATTCCAACTTCATCATTTAATTATTTTTTAATTTCTCATAAGGTACATCTTACTAACATCCAAATTTTAAATCCGATTTTATATGTTGAAAAAGTTGTGGGACAACTAGATAAAAGACATCACCCAATGGTATTGTAAAATTCATATAAATTCCAATACTACTCCAAAAATAGATTTATTAGTTTCATAGGAAACATAAATGAGTCTACTACAACTTTGTAGTTAAGATTATCTCCATTCATCCCCAATTACTTTGACTAAATTCATTTGCAAAACAATAGGTTTAAAATTCGAAAACTGCACCTCATGCTACTTGTAAAAATCATAGAATATTATATACTTCAGGAAACTTTATGTTCTTTAGATAAAATTAAAGATATAAAAGTCTACTATAACTTTGTAGTTATAAACTTCCCCAAGATATTATGTTTATAACCCTGGATTCTTCGAAATCTTCATTAGGGTCGAAATGTTGTATAGACTGCCACGGTACGAACTTGTAAAATTCATTATAAATTCAATTCTTTATGAAAAATTGATTTCTTAGACTTACAGAAAGGTTAACGAGTCTACTTAAAGTTCTTAGTTTTGAATTTTCTTAAAATACTGTATCTAAGATGCCAAAATGATCAAAATCCAAAATGTGTACCAATTTCCAGCAACTAGTCAACTACCAACCAGTCCTAAGTTTGAATTTATTAAAATAGTAAACAAAAACCAAATATTATAAAATTTTAAGGGGATGTTCTTGACATATACGAGATGCTCCTATAAAAATTTTAGTTCTAGATTCCATCTAGTTTAATAGTTATGATTTTTTGAAGTGCAACTAAGACTCAAAACAGAACCTTATGAAAATGCCCCCAAACCAAACATATCATAATTTCACACATTCAATCAACAACAAATAATCTAAACATGAATACTAAATCTATATAAGTTATCGTACATCTAACAATTCACACATATCAAGCATTCTACTAATAAAACTATATTAGAAAGTTGAAAAAACATCCACCTCAAATGTAGAATTCCTAGCAGTAGAACTCCTATAAAATAATGCTCCAAAGCTCCAAGCTCCCTCAAAAATTGTCGGCCTCTTCCTAGTACAACCCGGAAGCTCTTCTCCTTCTTTCTCTCTTGTAACCCCTGTGTTCCCTTTCTTGTATTTTGTATGTATTAATTTTTTTCTGTGTATTAGTTCTAATTGTATTCTTTTGTCCTTTCTGAACCGTGTAATGTTTCTTCATTCTTAATAAACTATTTTTCTTCCCTTCCTGTCAATTCAACTCTGTGATTTTCAATCTGTTGATTTAATTTCTTCTGTTAACTATTATCTCTAGATGATATTGTTTAAGTCTAAATCATAAATTTCATGGCCTAATTGTTTATTATTTGATTTCTGCCCTATTGGATCCGGTTTCTAACCCAATCTACCCTATTTAAACCCTATAATCTGCCCTATTGGATCCTCAACCCGCTACCCAATACCCTCTTTTAGTCAGTCTCCCTTAAATCTCTCCTCACGTTCACCCTTATCTGTCTAACTAGCAGATCTCTTCCCCCATTATCCCCCCCTAGATTACTAAAATCCTAACTTACCAAATTCTCATTAAATCACAACCAAATTTTTTTTCTTTCCCTACAGTCAATATCTCCTAAAAAACAATCTCTCTCTCTCCAACTCTCTCTCACCCTCTCCTTGTGCTCACCCGACCCCCGCCGGCCGCCTAACCCCCCGTTGACCGGAGCCCCTCACTGTCGCGCGCTCACCGCGCTGCCCCGACGTCCTCACGCCGCCCTGTGTCGCGCCACCTCCCGAGCGTAGCACCTCCAACCGATCACCCTCCACTTCCTCAACCCGCAAGCCCCCATCCCGAGCCCCGTTGACTTCCTTCTCCCGCATCCCGTCGCTGTTGACCTCTGCCACCGCCAGCCACCTTCCTCCTGCTGTCCGTTATGCCGTCGACAACTCATCCCACAAGCCCCCGCTTGTTCGTGAGTCTTCGTATTCGTTTTTGTCACCCGAGATCCATTTCCGTTATTCTTTTCCGTCGGATTCGTCATCTTCACCACGGAAAGTAGCTTGTTTATTATTTTGTTCTTATACAAGTCCAAATACCGCATGTGGTCTAGGTTTTATTTTTGTGTTCACCCTCATGATTATTCATTGATAAATCTTGATCTCATTCGTTTGATCCATTCGTAGTCATGATCCATCATAATAAGTTGTCACACACACACACTATATGAAAATAAATTAGATCTAAATAGATTCCTTGATGTATATATACTTGTTCGTGATCTATTGTTGGTTGTGGATTTTTGTTACATGATTGAAGTGCTAGATGCGTTATCTCGTTGTGGACTTATTAATACCAATGCCATGTTGATTTGCATGTTCAATATACCATGTCTTGCATTATATTCTAATTTGAATATATCGTAGATGAATTGTTTGATTAAATGCAAGAAAGAAATTTCGTTTTGCTGCTGCCCTGATTTGGTACAACAATTTAGACCTTGTTAAGGTCAGTAAAATGAATTATTTTGTGAATATGATTCGTAGGCCTCGATGTCTATTTTTAGAACTTTCGACGGATCTCAATTTCGATTTTTGATGTGTGAGTTATCGCTGTTTTACTACAGCTATGTCGTAAATTCTAAATTCTGATATATGAGATCGCTGCATGTTTTATTATTTTAAAACTGATGTTTAAAGTAAAATTTGGATTTAATACTTTTCTGGGTGTGTCTAGACATGACTGGGATCAACCCCTAATTTTTGTGGAATTTTTTAATGACTCATATAAATTATTTCATGGTTGTGAAACAAATTAATATATTTCCAAACTGCATGTTGTTTAGTGAAGAACTCTATTTTCAACCTGATTCCAGTTACTGTTGATTAAAACTTTATGAACATGAAATATAGTCTGGTATATCTATTTTACAACCGTGTTGAAGGATTTGAATTCTGAGTTGTGTTTTGTGATTTATCACTGTTTTAGTACTGCTGTGTGTAAGATTTCAGATTCATAAATTTGCTGCATCATTCTGTTTTTCAAATTAATTTGACTATGCTATCTGGAATGGAATTTTATAAAATTTTAAATGCTTAGACTAGACATGCTATGGAACCTTCCAGATTTTTCTTAGATTTAATTATGGTGTTTTTATACCTTTTTCATGCTTATAAATAAAACTTGCAAGTTCTGGTTGAACATGAATTCTGTGTAAAACGCTGTTTTGAACCCTTTTGCTGTAGTTGTTGTATGACTTGTGTATATGTGCTGGACTCAGAATAGCATCTAGTTTCTAGAATTCCTGACGGATCCAGATTTGCATTCATGTGGCAGCGGGAATCTTAGTTTTGGTGCAGCAACGTCTTACTGTCCAGAACTAAAAGTCTCGTTGTTTCCAACTATTATAGGTTGTTTGTCACCCGTTCATGTTTTCTATCCAACTTGAACTTGTTCCTTGTTCTTGCCATGTTTGCTTACCTTGTTTGTGCACGTTTATGCTTGCTTTAATAATAATAACAAGTAATCAAGCCGGGGTTAAGGGAAAGATCTAGTAGTGGAAAATACAGAAATGTGTACTTCGAAGGGGGCCCGTGTTTCCCACTTGCTTACCCGACTACATACTTTCCTATAGGAGAGGTGTACTCGGAGGGGATCCGTATGTCCTACTTGATACTTGACTACTTGACACGTGACTACTTGAAAATTTGACACTTGACTACTTGACACGTGACTACTTGATATTTGACTCATTGATACTTGATACATGAGTACACGGCCCTATATAATCCACTACGAAATCTAAGCGCAACTTGTCTGAATGTAGCAACCATGTGGTAAAATTTGGGATGCATGAAGTGCTACCTAGATAGGATTAGATCCAAGACTTGAGAATAACATGATCACCTGCACATTCCTATTGCTTGTACATGCTACTCGACACTTGTTGCTTGTTACTTGCTTCCATGCTACTTGATACTTGTTACATGGTACATGCACTCTGTTATCTTATCATGTTACTTGATTCTGTTCTTGATTAAGAGTTAGTTGCTCTATTTTGCTATCACATCCCCTCCATGCTCACTTCAGTACTTGCTTCTTATTACTATTCTGTATATTCTTTATCTGTTTTCCGTACTTGTTGCCTGCACTACATACGGCCCGTAACTTGCACGAACGGATGTATTATCTCCTATTTCCCTTTTTCTTGCAAATTGTTAAATTTGCAGACTTAGGTGACCATCTGCCCGATGGAGTAAGTGACCAAGTGTACTCGGCTTGGCTAGAGTTCCTGCTTGAGTTTACTTCCTGTTTTGAATAAATTGTATCTATTACTACTTGGATCTTGTATTGGGTATTTTTTTTCCAGAACTTATTACTTGTTGTTTCCAGATCTGGTTGTTTGATAATTATGTATTTGTTTCAAGTAATTCTATTGGTTATATTAATTTATTTCATGCATGCATGGAGGGTTATTTCCTATTTATTTCTTGTTTATTCTTGTGTATTTTTGTAAAGATCCATTCAGCTTATGAATGGTGAAAACCATTCGTTGAATGTTGTCGCGTAACCGTATTCTGTATTCCTTTTTGGGAATCGGGATGTGACAGGTTTTTTCTTGCCCCGCTTCCCAAAATACGGAATACGAGTACGTAACGTAGGCCGAGCGAATAATGTAAAAACCATCCATAAGCTGTACCAGACTAACTCAACAATATGAAACAACAATCACAACCACGCATGAAGATATAATCACATAAACAAAGATCAACTTCAATAATAAATGAAATAATCCAAATAATAATATCCAACATCTGGGATAAAAACAAACTCCTGGTCATAAAGCCGAAAAAGAAAGTATAATATAAGGACAATGTTCAAAGAAATAAATCTAGCAATAAATTAATTTAAGCAATCTAATCTTGGACTCCATCTTCTAAAATCGTTGCTCACCAATTCTTGCAGGTATTGTTCCGCCAGTACTTGTAAATTTTTTATCTAAAAAGGAAGAAAATAATGTCCTTAGAGCAAGTCATGGACAACAAGTTGACGGAAATAGAGAATAATAGGAACATGGTATATCAAAAGAAAAAGGGACGGGATCAAAGTTAATAGCAAAGACAAGGAATGGAAATAATGTCAAGGGGTCTATGTTTAATCATGCATTTAATTAATAGTTTCAATTCAAGTCCAATATTGGTGACAGTATACGGGATCAAGCATGAAATGTCAAATGCAGGTTATTAATCATTTTATTAACCTATCTAGTACACGTACTATTGCGTCCTATTCCACAGGTTCGGCGCAAGCACACAGTGTATGCTTTAGACTGATGGTAAATTCACGGTTCGTGTACTCAGCCCAGTGATCAGTGATTAATGTTCAATGACAGTGATTATCAAGCAGTATTTTATGGCCATCAGTCAGTACAAGTCAAGCAGTAGGGCCCGACCGAGTACAGCTTCCAATTGTTCACTAGCAAGTCGTCCCATAATACCCCGGCTTGTTATCATTTTATTTCATCCTGTGTGAGCATGCAAGAAGGTGTCAATGTCGTATGATGCTAGGTGTGTCTAATTCTACTCGTTACAGACCAATCAGGAAGCAAACATATTAATTAAGCACAAATCACACAATCTGGACAGCATGACGTTGCTGTACAAAAATACAGATTACCGCTACTACAGAATAGAAAATCAGGATCCGCCAGAAATTCTAGAAACTTAACTCTCTTCCGGTTCTAGAAAATACATATACGACATATGAAAGTTATAGAAACTAGAGTGAAAATCCTATTCTTTTCAAATTTTATGTTCAGACAGCAAGTTAGAATTTGTGTTCACCTATATGTTTTAGGTCAGAAAACTCATCAATTAAATCTACAAAAATTCAGGGTGGTTACTACATATGTCTAGTCTCAACGTAATTTATTTTATATTTTTATATTACTTTTAACATGTTCAATTTAATTTTGAAACAGAAAGATATGCATGAATTTGTGAATCTGAAAATTCAGACACAATTGTACAAAAATACTGATATCTGATAGATTATAACTCGAAATTCAGATCCATTAAAAGTTATGGAAAATAAATTTATGGGGCTATAATTCATGTTTAGAAAGTTATTTCAAATTACAACAGCAACAAGGTAAAAAATCTGATACAAAAAGAAACAAACAGCAGCCCAGAAAATAGTTTGATATGAATAAGCAACAACTTAATCATACAACCATATAGTTCATGCTAATTAATAATCAAGGTGATGCTAGATGTTTAACATACAGATTTCTAGGTTCAAGGTGCAATTTCACAGGCATGGTAATCAATTCATTAATTCAAATTCAGTATAATATATGCAATTTATTAAACAAGTCTATCACATGGATCTAGTTATTTTTCATGTAATTTTGCATATGAAAGATACAAGAGGGACTAGGTTTAAGATCAAATATGTAGGCACGATATTAAGAATATATCGGGTTAGCTCGTGTAAACCCTTAATATACTTCACAGAATTTCAAATAGCAATATTGTAAAAAGAATTTGGATCTACTTGCAGAGATCAAAGAGTCTTGAACAAAACAATAAATTAGTTCAAGAAGAGACTTGCCTTTTAGTTGTTAATTCCAAATATTTAGAATAACAGGATGAGAGTCTCAGGTGACGAACCAGGAACACGGAACCACTTGCGAGCTACGTGCAAACGGAAAAACGGAATATCTACAAACAGCACAGAGCAACTCAATTCAGGATCCTCTACACAACACCAAACACGGGATCCCTTTCATACACCAAAACTCCACCCCTCTCTTCTCAACAGGTCGACAGAGAGAGAAAGAGAGGCGGTGGGGGACCAACGGCACTGGCGGCGAGGTTGCTCCGGGGTGTGCTGGTGTGGGGCACTACAGTCGAGGAGCGATGCAGCGACAAGAACAGGGGTGGCAATGGTGGAACTCTATTTCACGACGAAACAGAGGAGGAGACAGCAGGGGTGCTCGGGGTTCTGGACGACGACGAGGGCGAAGAGGGGTCACCGGTGGTTGCGAGGGACAGCGGAGAGGGTGAAGATGGTGGTCGATGGAACGGTGGTGGCGAGGTGGATGGGTGCAGGCGATGGGTTCGGTGAAGGTGATGGGAAGGCGATGGGGATAGGGGGTAGTCGGGATGGTGGTGATTACGAGGAGGGAGAGAGGTCGAAGAGGTGGGGGTCGGAGAAGTGATCGGAGGTACGAGATGGGTTTGAATTGAAATAGGGGATGGAAGGGGTGAGCGGCGGTAGGGGAGAGAGAGAGAGAGAGAGAGAGAGAGAGAGAGAGAGAGAGAGAGAGATAGTTATTAGGGTTTAATTAATAATTATGGTTAAATGGATATTTATATAGGAGATTAAGATATGGGGTTTTGGGTTGACGGTTAATAGGTTTAGGGTACAGGTTTAGGCTCCAAAAAGAGATGAACAAATATAAATCAATGGGTCGAACATATAGCAGAACAATTCAAACTCAAAACATAGGAAGCAAAAATTTGATATGAGCCAAAAATAGCCGAATTCAAGCCAAAAGAGTATGGAATGATAAAAAAAGAATAAAAGAACCTTAGAAAAGCAAAAATATTTGTTATTCAAAGGAATTCAGATACAATAATCAAGAAAATAAAATAAAAAACAATAAAATCCAAAATAGAAAAATAGGGGTTACAAATCCTACCCACCTTATAAGAAGAATTTCGTCCTCGAAATTCATACAAGTGGTACATAGGGTGAACCCCGAAACAAAACAAAACAAAGCAAAACAGCTACTCAAACAAATGAGAAAACTTCTCCCGAATTTACTCCTCCAACTCCCAAGTCCACTCACTTGGCGAGTGAGGATTCCAAGAAACTCGAACCAACTTAATGACTCTATTCTTCAACACCTTCTCTTGACGGTCTAAGATAGAAACTGGCTGAATTTCACAGGACAAATTCGGCCTCACAGACAAGTCTGTGTAACGCCCCGAATACCAAAATATAGTAATTCGTAGCTCAACAAGATCTACACTTCACTTCGTATAATTTTACAAGGAATTTAAATCTTTTTATTACAACATTGTTCTTTTACAACAATAACATAGCGGAAAATAAATAAAGTCCAACAGGATAATTTTAACAATTTTGGCATATAAGTAAACATCAACATCAAATTCATCTTTACATCTTCCTGTAAGTTCCAATACCTGCATATAAAACTGTGGGCACGTCAGTTGCATACAACCAACAGAATATTATAAACAGCGATCCTCTCTATGCTGTATTATAACGAAATCTCTTACTTTAACAATCACAAACTTGAATGCATATAAAATTGTAAAAAGTGACTATCCTAATCATGTCAATGTATGATATGACTTAATGCTTAATGCAGATGTTACACTATAATGACACTAATGCATACTTATTTGGATTCTATGCATCCCATACTACATAGGTCCGAGGGCAAGCACCTACTTACTCTACATTAAAGGATTTAATCTCTCGCCATGATAACTACCCAGTAATAAAACAAATTTTCGACATTCCACGAGTACGGATTCCAGTCCCGAAGATCCAAGGCCCGACTATACAAAATACTCGTCGTGCGAACATCCCGCAAATGTCCCTCTAGCCCCGGTATACGCATACACACTGGACTACGACCTACTATCCGCTCGACTAATCATGATCCCGGAATCCACCACCCGATCAATCAAAATCATGTATTTAATTAAAGCTTCCTCCATCGCAAGCAACCCAGCCCCGGAATCCACCGCCCGATTGGGTCTATACTCCCGCAATCCACCGTCCGACTATGTAGAGGCCCTCCACTTACGTTTGCCCAAGTTTACTAAATCTTCACTTAGTGTTAAGTTTGAACATGAATAAATTATACTACTAGAGCAAGCTTACCCTCCTACCTGTCTTACACAAAAATATATCGAGAATGACAGCCCATATTGGCCACTTCTCAAATCAATTATTCATTTTCAACACTTGTCGGTACCTGAGTCTCATTAAGCCTCTAGAATCAATATCTTTTCATGTTCAACAACTTGGGGTACTCATACCCTTATAACTCATGTTCATGTATTCATAATTTATTCAAATTCTTTCATTCAGTCTTATTTATTCATCAACAAGTACAATCTCGACCTATTCATTTTCACAATACACTTTTCATATTCATCAAAACCTTCTCAATACAAGTTAATGAAGATTAAAACATAATCACTTAAAATTTATCATTGAAAACTCATCTCATCATTTTTCTTTGATTTATTTTATACCAATTCCTAACATCATTAGCCATATATATATATATATATATATATATATTGAGTTCACATCTCATCTAAGCATGAATATGATCTTCATTTTCCCAAAATATAACTTAAAATAGCGAGAATATATTTTTAGTCACCTCGTTTAAGTATCATTTGCAATATATTTTTAGTCACCTCGTTTAAGTATCATTTGCAAAACAGTAAATTCAAAGTCAGAAACTGCATTCCATGCTATTTGTAAAAATCATCGAAAATCATATACTTCACGAAACTTTGCTTTATTTATATCAAAATAAAGATGTACAAGTATACTAAAATTTCTTAGTTATAAGTTTCCTCAAAATACTGTATCTATAACCCTGATTTCTTCGAAATATACAGTAGGGTCGAAATACTGAAATACTGCCATTGTACAGTCTTGTAAAATTCATGTAAAATTCAATTCTTTATGAAAATTTGATTTCTTTTACTTTTCAGAAAGTTTAACGAGTCTACTAAAACTTCTTAGTTCTCACTTTTCTCAAATTATTTCATTTACAATGCTGAATTGATCAAAAACCGAAAGATGTGCAGATTTCCAGTAACCAGCCAACTACTAACCAGTTTTGAGTTTAGATTTTATTAAAATAGTAAACTACCTCCAAATCTTATGAAATTTTAAAGGGATGTTCCTGACACATACAAGATGCTCTCCAAAAAGTTTTAGTTTTAGATTCCAACTATTTTATTAGATACGATTTTCTGATGTGCAAACAAAATTCAAAACAGTAACTTTTCTTGGCATGAATTAGTAACTTCATGTACAAATCTATATTCATATCATTTAATCTAATCATGATGTACTACCATGTAATCAAACAACATCAATCAACTTATTTTCATGACAATCTTTCAATTAGCATATATTTTTATTCTAAATATCATCATTACAATTTAATCACTACTCATATGCATATCAATTTTATATGTCAATTTACCCACAGATGGATGATACTATAATTTAGAAATTTCAAGAAGACACTCACCTCAATGAAGATTCTAATGTAGAAGAAGACTCCTAGAAGTTGCTCCTAGCTCCAAGAATGGGACTCCCTTCTCCTCCTAGCAAGCTCTCACTCCTCCAAGCAAGAACTCAAACAACTCTCTCTTTCTTTTCCTTTCTTTCTTATCTTTTGTTTTTTTTAATCTTTGGTGCAAGATTATGAAGAAAAGGAGGTGGTATTTTTAGGGTTAAATGGGTGAATGAAGAGACACCAATTACCCAAAAATAAATAGTCATTAACAAAATTAATCACCCACTCACCATTACACCTCTTCTCATTCCTTCATGTATTGGCCAACCCTTGGATTTCCCACATGTGCACACTCTCCGATCTCATTCATTTGTTTAATTATTTGTTTGTAGCCTAAATATATATACTTGTTACATGACAAGTGTAGGACTTAAAAGTGTTTATTTAAAGTAGAAATAACTTAATGGGCTTCTTCTTTTTAATGAATTTCTAGTGGGATTCCTCTTGTGGGCTTGGTTCATTTTTGTTTATTTATTTTAATGGGCTTAGAGTCTTCTATTTGGCCTTTTGGTTTTAATAGACAAAAAAAAAATGAAAGGAATTATGCATAACTCTAAATAAATTTTAAAATGAAAATAATGAGATAAAATTACACGTGCGTTGCACGTGTAAAAATTAAAAAAATGTATTCTTATTTAAAAAATTAATACTGGATGTTACAACAGTCTCTCCTTAAAATAGTTCTGTTCTTGGAACTACACTTAAAGAGTGAGGAAAAAAAACAAAGAAAGAAAATTTTTTTTTTACAAATTTTAATTGAAAAGTTCAGGGTGATCTCTCATCATCCTCTCCTCTGATTCCCAAGTGGCCTCCTCAACAAGTTGGTTCCTCCTTACGACTTTGACCATAGGTATAGTCTTATTCCTTAAGATTTTCTCTCGGCGATCCACAATCTCAATTGGACGCTCAGTGTAGCTCAAATCTAACTGTAGACCTTCTGGCACTTTGGGCAAATGGTGACCCGGATCTGGAATATAGCCTCGTAACATAGACACATGGAAGACATTGTGTACCTGGGCTAACTCTTCCAGTAGTTCTAATCGATAAGCCTTTTTCTCAATTCTCTTCAATATCTTATAAGGGCCTATGTATCTCGGAGCTAATTTCCCTCCCCTTCCTAACCGAATTACTCCCTTAGTTGAAGACACCTTCACAAACAAAAAATCACCTTCCTCAAATTCCATATCGCTCCTCCGGTTGTCGGCATAACTTTTCTGTCTGCTCTGGGCGTCGCTAACCTCTTTCTGATCAACTCAATCTTTTTTGAGGTTTGTTGCACAATCTCTGTCCCATACAGCTATCGTTCCCCCACTTCATACCAACACACCGGTGTTCTGCACTTCCTTCCATGTAGTACCTCATATGGTGTCATCCTAATGCTTGCCTGGAAACTATTGTTGTAGGCAAATTCCACTAGAGCCAAATGCCTCTCCCAACTGCCGCCAAAATCCAACACACAACATTTTAGCATATCTTCTAGTACCCGGTTGACCCTCTCGGTCTGTCCATCAGTCTGAGGATGGAAAGCAATACTGAATTCAGTTTTTGTCCCCATAGCTGCTTGAAAACTTCTCCAGAAATACGAGGTAAATTGCGCATCTCGGTTGGATACAATCGACAAAGGAACTCCATGTATCCTCACGATCTCTCCGACAAATAACTCGGCTAACTTCTCCATAGACCAAGTAAGCTTTATCGCCAGAAAGTGAGCCGATTTGGTGAGTCGGTCCACTATCACCCAAATTGCATCGTTGCCCTTGAAACTCTTGGGAAAACCTGTAATGAAGTCCATACTAATATTATCCCACTTCCACTCCGAAATGGGTTTTGGCTGCAACAAACTCCCTGGTTTCTGATTCTCGGCCTTGATCTGCTGTCAGAATGCACACCTGGCGACAAACTTAGCCACATCCTGCTTCATCGCCGACCACCATAAATACTACTTTATATCCTGGTACATCTTGGTACTTCCTGGATGTACGGGTAATAAAGTGGCATGTGCTTCCTGTAGAATGCTCTCCTTCAGTTCTGCTTCATTTGGCACACACAGCCGCTCTTCGAACCACAATACCTTTTCTCTCACCTGGAATTCTTCCAACCTGCCGGTGCCAACCTGCTCTCTCATCTCCTGAATCTCTGGATCGGTCTTCTGACTGTTGATAATCATGTCCCTCAATGTGGGTGGAAGTCTCAACTGAGCTAAGGAAGCCCATAATCCTTGCAACATCACCTCAATCTCTGCTCTATCAAGTTCTTCAGCCAACTTCTCCTGAGTTGTGATCAATCGGGACAAACTGGTTTTCCTGCTGAGCGCATCAGCCACCATATTGGCCTTGCCTGGATGATACTTGATTTCGGGTCGGATATCCTCCAACACTTCCAACCATCTCCGCTGTCTCAGATTCAAGTCCTTCTGCTGGTAGATGTACTTTAGACTCTTATGATCCGTGTACATGTTAACCTTTTCCCTGTATACATAGTGCCTCAACTGATTTACTGCAAAGATGATCGCTGCCAACTCCAGATCGTGGATTGGGTAATTCTTTTCATGCGGTCTCAGCTGTCTAGACCCATAAGCTATTACCTTCCCTTCCTGCATTAATACACAGCCGAGTTCGCGATGGGAAGCATCACTGTAGACATCATAGTCGACTCCTGCTTTTGGCAAAGCCAGGATGGGAGTAGTAGTCAACCTCTCCTTCAACTCCTGAAAGCTAGCCTCACACTGTTCCGACCGTTTAAAACTCACGTTCTTCCATGTAAGCCCCGTGAGCGGCACAACTATCTGGGCATAGCCCTGAACGAACATTCTGTAGTAGCCTGTTAACCCCAAAAAGCTCTTGATCTCTTTCACCGTAGTCGGTCTTGGCCAATCTCTTACTGCCTCAATCTCTTTTGGGTCATTAGCCACTCCCTCTTTAGAAAGGATGTGACATAGGAAGGTGACTACGGTTTTCCAGAGGTGACTTCGGTTTTCCAGAAGTCACACTTAGACAACTTTGCATATAGCTTCTGCTCCTGTAACTTCTTCACTACCTCTGCTAGGTGCTCGGCATGCTCTACTTCTGTCTTGGAGTAGACCAGTATGTCATCGATGAACACAACGACGAAAGAATTGATGAATGGCCGCAGGACCCTGTTCATCATGTCCATGAAAATAGCAAGTGCATTGGTTACTCCGAACGGCAGTTTTGAACGTTGTATTGTGCACAACTTCTTCCTTTACTCGGACCTGGTGATAACCCAACCGTAAATCTATTTTTAGAGATGACAGCTGCTCCTTGTAGATGGTCGAATAGATCATCGATTCAAGGAATCAGATACTTGTTCTGCACTATTCCCTGGTTCAATTCTCTGTAATTGATGTACATCCTCATCGATCCATCCTTCTTCTTTACCAAAAGAACTGGTGCTCTCCAAGGTGACACACTCGGCCTGATGAATCCTTTGCCCAACAACTCTTCAATTTGCATCTTAATCTCATCCTGTTCAACCGGCGCGATTCTTTATAGTGCCTTAGAAATGGGTGCACTCCCTGGATGAACGGAGATGCTGAACTCTACATCCCACTGAGGTGGAAGCCCGGGTAGATCTTCTAGAAACACTGTTGAAAAATCTCGGACTACCGAAATCTGCTTCACTTCTTCTGGAACCTTCTGCTCAGATAGCACTGCTACCAATTGTTTGCACTTCTTCTTCCCCTGAAATGTAACTGTTGGTCCCCCTAGTGCCTTTACTACAACCTCCTTACTCTTGCACTCAATAGTGGCACTGTAGATGGACATCCAGTCTATGCCAATGATGATGTCGACCCCCAAAACTGCCAACTCAATGAGGTCAATGCCCAAGATTCTGCCTCCAATCTCAAGATAACACCCTTCATAATATCGGTCGGTAGTCAAATTTTCTCCTGACGGGGTAGCCACAGATAGAACTCTGCCAGGAAATTTTTTTGGTTCGACTCCCAATCATTTTGTAAATAAGGGTGACACAAATGTGTGAGATGATCTCGCATCAAATAAAACTGTTGCTTTTATTCCATTTATTTGAAATTTTCCTGTTACATAAAGAGTATTCTCATTACATAACGCTTTATTACATAGAACAGAAATAACAACAGAGGACCTTAATCAGTTTCTTCCATACCCGTAATGACGTTGTCAACATCATCTACATCAGCTTCGGTCAGAGCGAACAGTCGCCACTGCCGGTATGGCTTCTGCCGCGGATTAGCCTACTTCTAACTTGGCCCTCCCCATTGGAGCAGAGGGAAAAATGGCTTGATGTGGCCTTCCTTGCCACAATGGAAACAACTCATGGCCCCCTGAGACTTTGTACACCCAGTAGCTATGTGACCAGCCTCTCCACACTTGTAGCAGGTGGGTACCCTTCCAGACACTACAATTGCATTTGCTCCAGTGGGTTTGAACCGCTGTGCTGGGGGCTATCCCCAGAAGTTGCCTGGTGATGCAGGCCTCTTACCAGTGTTCCAGGTGTTCTTCTAGTTTTGTACCGCCTGGAACTGATTCATGTCAGCCTCAGTATTTGCGGCTCTCCGAACCAACTTGTCAAACCTTCTTATGGCTAGGGGTATCATTCTGGACCTCAAGTTTGGCCTCAAACCCTGTTCGAACTTTCGTGCCTTCTTCGCTTCATCTAAAACCATCTCCGGTGCATACCTGGAGAGCTGATTGAATCTTGTTTCATACTCTCTCACGGTCATGCCTTCTTTTTGCAAGCCCAAGTACTCCACGGCTTTCTTCTCCTGAACATCCATGGGAAAGTAGTTGCTTCTGATTTCTCCCAGGAATCCCTCCCAGGTCATTTTCACGTCGCCCAAGGTCCTCTTCAGTGACTGCCACCAAACTCCTGTGTCCTTCTCCAGCTGGATGGTGGTCAACTTCACCTTACTCACCTCAGGGTTTCCAGAACGTCAAAGACCGTCTTAATCTGCCTAATCCAGTCGTCTGCAGTGTCTAGATTGGCCTGGCCCTCGAACACAGGCGGCTTCATCCTTTTGAATGACCCCACTAGTCTGATTGCTTCAGGGATCTGTACAGCCAGCCCTGGCCTAGGGTTTCCGACGACATTTACAGCGAAAGCATTCAAGGTCTGGTACACTCGAGCTAGTTCAGTTTCCAGATTGAGTCCATTGTTCTCACCACTGTGCCCTTCGCCAGCCAATTCTGGGTCATAAAAATTTAATCACCATAAATAGCACAACTTTACATTCTTCCAAAAAAAATTTATTCATTCCAAAATTAATCTTTTTTACATTCGGAAAGAAAACTTCCTTTTACATCCATTACATCACTTTAACATAACGACATCCTAGATTGTACGGTTTCTCTTGGCTTCTCTGAGCTTTCCCCGTAATTCCTGGATTTCTTTCTTTATGTCTTCAAACTTCTGATGACGATCCTTCTTGTCCTAGAGAGTCATGTGCTCCAGCTTGGCGAAGTGCTGAGCATTCACGTGCCGGAGCTTTTCGAGTTCCCATACTTGGTGGCTCAGTTCATGAATGTATTTCCTGTGTTCTGCTTGCCGTGCTTCTAAGTGGTTTACTCTCCACTTCTGGGCATCCAACTCCCTTTGAAGAGAAGTAAAAATACTTCCTTGGTCAACTTGAATAGGTTCTTCATCGGAGGATTCTTCTGGGGAATCAGGTGGAGGTGGAGTAATCTCCCTGGACTCGAGCATTTCTTCTTCTATTTCTACTGGGTCTTCTTCTTCCTCTTCTGGGTCTTCTTGTTCCTCTTTTGGGTCTTCTTGTTCCTCTTCTGGCTCTTCCTTTTCTTTTATTGGCTCTTCCTCTTCTTCGAAAGGAACGAACCATTCCACCTCATTCTCAGGGTCATGATGATTGGTCACCTTATAGGGAAAAAGGAGGAGAAACATCAGCATATAGAGAAACACAAATGTAAACTACTTACATTTAAATCTCTATAAGCTGAACTCACACTCTAACGTCCACCCTAATGTGTCATCCTTGTAAATTTGTACTACTTATTAAAGTGTGGCTCTGATACCACTCTGTAACGCCCCGAACACCAAAATACGGTAATTCGTAGCTCAACAGGATCTACACTTCACTTTATACATTTTTACAAGGAATTTAAAACTTTTTATTATAACATTGTTCTTTTACAATAATAATGCAGTGGAAAATAAATGAAGTACAAGAGGACAATTTTAACAATTTTGGCATGTAAGTAAACATCAACATCAAATTCATCTTTACATTTTCCTGTAAGTTCCAAGACATATGAAACTGTGGGCACATCAGTAGCTTACAACCGACGCAATATTATATACAGCGATCCTCTCTATGTTGTATTATAACGAAATCTCTTACTTTAACAATCACAAACTCGAATGCATATAAAAGTGTAAAGAGTAGCTATCCTAATCAAGTCAGTGTATGATATGACTTAATGCTTAATGCAGATGTTATACTACAATGACATTAATGCATACTTCTGCATACTTGTTCGGATTCTATGCATCACATACTACAAAGGTCCGAGGGCAAGCACTTACGTACTCCACATTAAAGGGTTTAATCTCTTGCCATGATAACTACCCAGTAATAAAATAAAGTTTAGACATTCCACGAGTACAGATTCCAGTCCCTAGATCCACCGCCCAACTATACAGAATCCTCATCGTGCGAACATCCCGCAGGTGTCCCTCTAGCCCGGGTATACGCATATACACTGGACTAAGGCCTACTATCTGCCCGACTAATCATGATCCCGGAATCCACCGTCCGATCCATCATAATCCCGGATTTAATTAAGGCTCACCTCCGTCGTGAGCAACCACAGCCCCGGAATCCACCGCCCGACTGGGTCTATAGTCCTAGAATCCACTGCCCGACTATATAGAGGTCCTCCACTTATGTTTGCCCAAGTTTACTACATCTTCACTTAGTGCATAATTCTTAAGTTTGAACATGAATAAATTATACTATTAGAGTTAGCTTACCCTCCTACAAGTCTTACACAAAAATATACTGAGAATGATAGCCCATATTGGCCATTTCTCAAATCAATTATTCATTTTTAACACTTACCGGTACCTGGATCTCATTAAGCCTCTAGAATCAACATCTTTTCATGTTCAACAACTTGGGGTACTCATACCCTTATAACTCATGTTCATGTATTCATAATTCATTCAAATTCTTTCATTCATTCTTATTTATTCATCAACAAGTAAAATCTCAACTTATTCATTTTCATAATATACTTTTCATATTCATCAAAACCTTTTCAATACAAGTTAATGAAGATTAAAACATTATCTCTTAAAATTCATCATTTGAAAACTCAACTCATTATTTTCCTTTGATTTATTTTATACCAATTCCTAACATCATTAACCATATATATATATATATATATTTCTTGAGTTCAAATCTCAACTAAGAATGAATATTATCTTTATTTTCGCAAATTATAACTTAAAACAGCGAGAATATAATTTCAATCACCTCGTTGAAGTATCATTTGCAAAATAGTAAATTCAAAGTCAGAAACTGCATTTCATGCTATTTGTAAAAATCATAGAAAATAATATACTTCACGAAACTTTGCATTATTTTTATCAAAATAAAGGTGTAAAAGTCTACTAAAATTTCTTAGTTATAAGTTTTCTCAAAATACTATATCTATAACCCTGAATTCTTCGAAATATACAGTAGGGTCGAAATACTGAAATACTGCCACTATATAGTCTAGTAAAATTCATATAAAATTCAATTCTTTCTGAAAATTTTATTTCTTGTACTTTTCAGAAAGCTTAACGAGTCTACTACAACTTCTTAGTTCTTACTTTTCTCAAATTATTTCATTTACAATGCTGAGTTGATCAAAAACCAAAAGATGTTCAGATTTCCAGCAACTAGCCAACTACTAACCAGTTTTGACTTTAGATTTTATTAAAATAGTAAACTGCCTCCAAATCTTATGAAACTTTAAAGGGTTGTTCCTGGCACATACAAGATGCTCCCCTAAAAGTTTGAGTTCTAGATTCCAACTATTTTATTAGACACAATTTTCTGATGTGCAAACAAAATTCAAAACAGTAACTTTTTTTGGCATGAATTAGTAACTTTGTGTACAAATCTATATTCATATCATTTTAACCTAATCATGATGTACTACCATGCAATCAAACAACATCAATCAACTTATTTTCATGAAAATCTTTCAATTAGCATGTTGACAGATCAGGCACTTAGAGATATATCTAACCACATCCTACTTCATACCATGCCACCAGAAATATTGCTTCAAGTCCTTGTACATCTTAGTACCACCTAGATGAATAGAATACGGAGACCGATGAGCTTCCTCAAGTAGCTTCTGCCTGACTTATTCTCTAGGTACATACAACCTAAAGCCAAAATGAAGCGATCCATCAGCATGAATGACCAAATCGGATCTCAAACCGGCTTCCACCTCACTTTGAAACTGCTGCAACTGCTGGTCACCCGCTTGGGCTTCCTTAATCTGCTCTACCAAGGAATACAACAACTACAACATCATGAATTTCTGAGCTGATCTACGAAGTAGCACATCCAACTCCAACCTCCTCATATCCTCCACTAATTCCTTATGCTTAGTGAGAAACATAGCGGCAGGCCTCCTACTTAAAGCATCAGGCACCAAGTTCACTCTGCCCGGGTGATACTGCAAATTAATGTCAAAGTCTGTCATCAATTCCATCCATCTTCTTTGCCTCATGTTCAACTCCTTCTGTGTGAACACATACTTGAGGCTCTTGCGATCTGTGAATATCTCCACTCTATCCCCAAGCAGATAATGGCTCCACAACTTCAAGGCAGAAATCACAGCCGCAAGCTCCAGATCATGTGTGAGATAGTTCTTCTCATAAGGTTTCAACTGCCTCAATGCATAAGCGACAACCCTGCCTCGCTGTATCAGCACTGCTCCCAGACCTCTACCCGATGCATCACAATGGATCACAAAATCACCCGAACTGTCGGATATAGTCAGCATAGGCACTGACGTCAATCGATGCTTCAACTCGGCAAAAGCTTTATCACAAGCTTCATCCCAATCAAACTTCTTCTCCTTCTTCATCAAACTGTTCAGAGGCCCAGCAATCTTCGAGAAATTCTGAATGAACTTCTGATAATACCCAGCCAAACTAAGAAAACTTCGCACCTCAAGAACAGACTTCAGAATTGGCCGATCCTTGACCGCAGAGATCTTTGACGGATCCACAGAAACACCAGCACCAGAAATAATATCGCCTAGAAAAACAACCTGATCCAGCTAGAACTCACACTTATTGAGCTTCCCATACAGCTGGTTCTCCTTCAAGGTCTGCAGAACAACCTTCAAATGCTCAGCATGATCTTCCCTATTTCGAGAATACACCAATATGTCATCAATGAAGACCACAACAAACTGATCCAAGAACGGGAAGAACACCCTGTTCATCAGACTCATGAACACGGCCTATGCATTAGTAACTCCGAAAGGCATCACCAAGAACTCATAATGCCCGTACCTCGTTTAGAAAGCCGTTTTCAGAACATCTTCTAACATCACTTTAACTTGATGATACCTGAAACGAAGATCAAACTTCGAGAACACCGAAGCACCTCCTAGTTGGTGAACAGATCGTCAATCCTCGGCAAAGGATACTGATTCTTCAAAGTGACATTGTTCAACTCTCTGTAGTCAATGCAAAGCCTGCGGCTACTATCCTTCTTGTTAACGAACAGAACTGGGGCTCCCCAGGGTGAAATATTGGGCCTGATAAAACTTTTATCAAGCAGCTCCTGAACTTGTACCTTCAGTTCCGCCATTCAACCGGTGCCATGCGATATAGACTCTTGGAAATAGGCACCGTACCTGGCTGAACATCAATGCTGAACTCCACATCTCGTTCTGGCGGCAAACTGGGAAAACCCTCGGGAAAGACATCAATGAAGTCCCGCACACTAAGGGTCCAACAACCCCATCAAATCCCAACGACACAAGTGCAACAGCCTTAGGGTCCATCAGGTTCTTGACACGCCCTGACAGTGTCTCACCCGCATGGAACAAAAACTCTGGTTGACCAGAAAGCCTGAAAGTCACCTTCTTCTCTCGACAATCAATCACGGCACAAGAAACACCCAACCATTGCAATCCCAGAATGACATCAAAATGGAAATTGGGAATCATAATCAAATCAGCCAAGAAAAATCGACACCACTAATCAACAACAGACTTTGCTTGCATACCCTAGAACAGAAAATAACACCTCCACCTGCGGTGATGTCCTAAGCTACGGGCATAGCATTGCTTGCCAAACTATGCTGATCAACAAAGCGGGAGGAAATAAAAGAGTGGGTAGCAATAGAGTCAAACAAAACATGACACATGGAAGGGAGAAAACTAGAATAACACCTAGAAGATAATCAAACAAAAGATAAGATGCTAGCAGGATATATGATGAATAAATGTACAAAAGAAGGAAATAACATGCAGAAAACTGAAATGAAGAAAAATAAATTGTACAACTATTATGATATACCTACAACCACTTGAACAGCCACCTCCGCTTCCTTAGCTATCAGGTTATAAGCCTGACCACGACTTCCTGTCTGGCCTCCTCTAGGGGCCACACGCCTCTGCTCAATGGTTTGCCGCTGCGGTGGAAGAGGCGGTCTACCCTGACCATGAGCCAGTGCTCCCTACTGAACGATACCTCCAGCCTGAACAGCTGCTCTAGTCCTGGGACAGTCCTAAATCATATGATCACTACTGCCACATGCAAGGCATAGTCAATTAGCTACCCTACAGTCCCGCTGTGAATGCCCAACCTTTTGGCAGTAGCCACAAGTCTCGACAGTCCTCAGAATAACAGGTGTGTACGGTTGTGCACTCACGGGAGGAGGCGTAACTGGCCTTCGAATAAGTCCTCCGATAGGCCGAACTGGAACAGGGTGCGGAACAGTCCGCTGGGGAACAACTGACCTGCTAAGGGTCTCCTACTGGATCCGAGTAGCATCCAGAACGTCGCGAAGAGTAGCCAAGCGGTCCTAGAGGGGAAAACTCAAGCCCAACTGGAATCTGCGAGTTCTATCCTCATCAGTGGCTACAAAGGCAGGAGCAAAGCGACTGAGCCGAGTAAACTCTGCAGCATACTCATTCATGGAACGTTTTCCCTGGTTAAGACTATGTTCAACTTAATATTGTCACAAATGAAGTAGGAAACAACAATGACATTTAAGAACACTATCTAACTGACTTGAGTTAGGAAAATAAATTGTCGTTCCATCTCTGTCTTGGTAACACTGGAAAAGAACTTCGCCATAAAGCTCACTGAGAAAGTAGCCCACTCGATGGGTCTCGCCATCTTTTCGGTTTCAGCGTGCCACGAGATGTGAGCGAGATCCACCAATTGGATGCTAACCACATCCACACGATCAACATCAGCTACACAAACAACGATCAACAGTTGCTCGGTCTGGATAAGTCATTTCTCGGCCACCAGTGACGACTCAGTGCCCGAAAACTTATCCGGGTGCAGCCTCATGAAATCTACTACTGTACCGGGCCTTGGTGGCAGTGGCCAAGGTGCAGGTCCAGTGGCAGTTCCATTGGCCACCAAAGTGGCCCTCATCAATTCATTGTGCTCCTGCTAGAGAGTCATCAGCTGCTGAATCGTTTGAAGAATAGCAGCGTTGTCGGGCTGCTAATCCCTCGGACGGGAAGAAGAAGAATTCCCATGAGCCATAGCCTGAAACACAAGTAAATATGGTCAGTACCCAGATTATATGTTGGTTATTATATATACATTCATGTGATCATCGTGGTGTGCACATTACTGAGTTAACCCGGTTAGAGCCAAACTTGACTAATATATCAATCAAAGCCAAACCTTCATAAATATAGCCATGTTTGACAGATATGTTATCCAACCTTGGGCTTTGATACCAATAAAAACCTATCACGCCCCGTTTCCTAAAATACGGAATACTAGTACGTAACGTAGGCCCAGCGAATGATGTAAACACCATCTATAAGTTGTACTAGACTAACTTAACAATATTAAACAACAATCAAAACCACGCAAGAAGATATAATCACATAAATAAAGATCAACTTCAATAATAAATGAAATAATTCAAATAATAATATCCAACATCTGGGATAAAAACAAACTTTGGGTCATAAAGCCCAAAAGCAAAGTATAATATCAAGACAATGTTCAAAGAAATAAATCTATCAATAAATTAATTCAAGCAATCTAATCTTAGACTCCATCTTATAGAATCGTTGCTCACCAATTCCTGCTGGTATTGTTCCCCCAGTACCTGTAAATTCTTGATCTAAAAAGGAAGTAATGTCCTCAGAGCAAATCATGGACAGCAAGTAGAGGGAAACAGAGAATAATAGGAACATGGTATATCGAAAGAAAAAAGAACGGGATCAAAATCAATAACAAAGACAAGGAATGACAATAATGTCAAGTCTATGTTTAATCCTGCATTTAATTAATAGTTTCAATTTAAGTCCAATATTGGTGACAGTATATAGGATCAATCATGAAATGTCAAATGCATGTTATTAATCATTTTATTAACCTATCTACTACATGTATTACTGTGTCCCATTCCACAGGTTCAGCACAAGCACACAGTGTACGCTTTAGACTAATGGTGAATTCACGGTTCGTGTACTCAGCTCAGTGATCAGTGATTAATGTTCAATGACAGTGATTATCATGCAGTATTTTATGGCCATCAGTCTGTACAAGTCAAGCAGTAGGGCCCCACTGAGTACAGTTTCCGATTGTTCACTACCAAGTCGTCCCATAATATCCCAGCTTGTTATCATTTTATTTCATCCTATGTGAGCGTGCAAGAAGGTGTCAATGTTGTAAGATGCTGGTATGTCTAATTCTACTCGTTATAGACCAATCAAGAAGCAAACATATTAATTAAGCACAAATTACACAATCTGGACAGCATGACGTTGCTGTACAAAATTACAGATTACCGCTACTACAGAAAAGAAAATCTTGATCCGCCAGAAATTCTAGAAACTTGACTCTCTGGCGGTTCCAGCAAATATATATACGACATATAAAAGTTACAGAACTAGAGTGAAAATCCTATCATTTTCAGATTTTATGTTCAGACAGCAAGTTATAATTTGTGTTCACCTATATGTTTTAGGTCAAAAAACTCATCAATTAAAACTAAAAAAATTCAGGGTGGTTACTACATATGTCTAGTCTCAACCAAATTTATTTCATATTTTTATTTTACTATTAACATGTTCAATTTAATTTTGAAACAGAAAGATATGCATGAATTTGTGAATCTGAAAATTCAGACACAGTTGTACTAAAATACTGATATCTAACAGATTATAACTCGGAATTCAGATCCGTTAAAAGTTATGGAAAATAGATTCATGAGGCTATAATTCATGTTGAGAAAGTTATTTCAAATTACAACAACAATATGGTCAAAAATCTGATACAAAAAGGAACAAACAGCAGCCTAGAAAATAGTTTGATATGAATATGCAACAACTTAGTCATACAACCATATAGTTCATGCTAATTAATAATCAAGGTGATGCTAGATGTTTAACATGTAGATTTCTAGGTTCAAGATGCAATTTAACAGGCATGGTAATCAATTCATTAATTCAAATTCAATATAATATATGCAATTCATTAAACAAGTTCATCACATGGATCTAGTTATTTTTCATGTAATTGTGCATATAAAAAATACAAGAGGGACTAGGTTTTAGATCAAATATGTAGGCACGATGTTAAGAATATATCGGGTTAGCTCGTGTAAACCCTCAATATATTTAACAGAATTTCAAATAGCAATATGATTGAAAGAATTTGGATCTACTTGCAGAGATCAAAGAGTCTTGAACAAAACAACAAACTAGTTCAAGAAGAGACTTGCCTTTTAGTTGTTAATTCCAAATGATTAGAATAACGAGATGAGAATCCCGGGCAACGAACCACGAACACGGAACCATGTGGAAGCTACGTGCAAACGGAAAAATGGTGAATCCACAAACAGCACAGAGCAACTCAATTCAGGATCCTCTACACAACACCAAACACCGGATCCCTTCCACACATCAAAACTCCACCCCTCTCTTCTCAACAGGTCGACAGAGAGAGAAAGAGAGAGAGGCAGCAGGGGACCAATGGTGCTAGCGGTGAGGGTGCTCGGGGGTGTGCTGACGGTGGGGCACTGCAGTCGAGGAGCGACGCAGCGACGAGAATAGGGGCGGCAATGGCGGCACTCTATTTCACAACGAAACAGAGGAGGAGACGGCGGGGGTGCTCAGGGCTCTGGACGACAATGAGGGCGAAGAGGGGTCACCGGTGATTGTGGGGGACAGCGGAGAGGGTGAAGGCAGTGGTCAACGGAACGGTGGCGGCGAGGTGGATGGGTGCAGGCAATGGGTTCGGTGAAGGTGATGGGAAGGCGATGGGGATAGTGGGCAGTCAGGATGGTGGTGATGATGAGGAGGGTGAAAGGTCGAAGAGGTGGTGGTCGGAGAAGTGATCGGAGGTGCGGGATGGCTTCGGGATGGGTTTGAATTGAAACAGGGGATGGAAAGGGTGAGCGGCAATGGGGGGGAGAGACAGAGAGATAGTTATGAAGGTTTAATTAATAATTAGGGTTAAAGAGATATTTATATAGGGGATTAAGATATGGGGTTTTGGGTTGCGTGTTAATGGATTTAAGGTACAGGTTTAGGCTCCAAAATGAGATGAACAAATATAGATCAATGGGATGAACATATAGCGGAACAATGCAAACTCAAAACACAAGGAGCAAAAATTTACAATGAGCCAAATATAGCAGAATTCAAGCCAAAAGAGTATGGAATGATCAAAAGAGAATAAAAGAACCTAAGAAAAGCAAAAATATTTATTATTCAAAGGAGTTCAGATATAATAATCAAGAAAATAAAATAAAATACAATAAAATCCAAAATAGAAAAATAGGAGTTACACGTTTTTAGTGGTATCAGTGCCCAAGTTTGGCTAATGTATTAGTTTGACTAATATGTTGACAAGTTTGGCTCGATCAAGGATTGGCTCAACAGTAAACAGACCATGTAGTAGCATGAACAAATGATAATCAACTTGATCTGGATGCTAATTGTTTTTGGATTTGTATAGACCATGGCTTGCAGAGGTGCCTCAACTTCCCATCCTCAAGAGGAATAGCCTAGACTAGAGGCTGTTACGCATGTGCTGGAGCGGCTGGTCCACATGCAACAGAATCACAGTGATCTTGTGATGGCCGCATTGGAAGCTGACCGTCCCACTGTGCCCACACACGCGGCTCTTCCTCCTCGTTCGGGTACAGTTGCAGACTTAATGAGGCTGCACCCAGACAAATTCTCCGGCACTGAGATGTCGCTTGATGCCGAACAGTGGTTGATCAGGACAGAGCAGCTGCTGTTGGCAGCGAGAGTTGCTGATGCTGATAGTGTGGATGTGGTGAGCATTCAGTTGGTGGACCTTGCCCACATATGGTGGAGGGCTAAGTCCGAGCGGCTCGTTGCTTGGACAATGTTCACCTGGAGCTTCTTAGAGATGTTCTTTCCCAGCATCACTTGGGTTGAGATGGAGTAGCAAATTCTTGCCCTGAAGCAGGTTGGTCGCTTTGTTCTGTGTTTTAGAACTTTGTTACATATTGTTCATGCGATACTGTAACATGAGACTCTCTTGAAGCAGGGTGCCAGATCAGTGGGCGAGTACACGACAGAATTCACCAGGCTTAGCCACTTCGCAGCCACTTTGTTGCGAACGAAGAGGATAGAGCCCGGAGATTTCTATTGGGACTTGATTGAGATTTTCGTATGCATCTCGTTGCCCTTCGCCTTTGTACTTAAGCTGAGGCTCTTGATGCAGACCGAGCCCAGGAACATGCTCGCAATAGATTGGCTCCTTCCCAGCAGACTGTTCATCACCCTGCTGCTGCTGTTGTTAGGCCTTCTGGTGGGCCGATTCGGAGGCCAGTCCCAGCCCATCCTATCAGGGCGGCTTCCTACCCTTCTACTGCTCCTAGGGGAGTTAGTTTCTGCGACTTTTGCTGACTAGATGGGCATGAATGCAAGGACTACAGGAAGGCGAATCGCCATTGTTTTAGCTGTGGCGCTGCTGACCACTTAGTGCAGGATTGCCCGCATCAGAGGATGGCTCTTCCAGCCAGGGGACCGACTTAGTCGGGAGCACTAGCTTATGGTCCGGTCAGACTGCCGCTCCCTCCTCAGCATGAGATCTTCGGTCAGATGACCGCTACTCATAGGAGAGGTCAGGCTTACAACCTGACAGCTAAAAAAGCTGAGGCCGCAGAAGGAGTCGTTGCAGGTATTTTTGCATTTTATTATTTTGTTATTTCCTTTGCTTCTTTCATTGTCTTGCTCTGTTCTTTTATATTATCTTTTATGCATTGTTATTAATTACTCCTTAATCGTCATTCTTTTTCCTTGCATTTTGACTCTATCTTAGGTGTTATCCTAGTTCGTTCTTTTCCTGCTTATGTCCTCTTTGATTCCGGGGCGACCCATTCCTTCGTCTCTTCCCACTTCGTGGATCGGTATCAGTTGGAGTGCATTCTCATGCTAGCAGCTTGGAACATTGCTACGGGTGACAGTGTTGTCGTCTATTCTCAGGAGTGTAAGTAGAGTCTGTGGTTATTAGTGGCACAGATTTCAAGGTAGCCCTGATCGTAATTGGGAATTTTGGATTCGACGTCATTCTCGGTATGGATTGGTTTGGTGAGTCCCATACTATCATAGATTGCCGAGTCAAGAAAGTTGTATTCAGAATCCCAGGTCGTGCAGAGTTTGAGTTCCATGCTGGGAGACACCCCTTGGCCAAGCTAAGACTGCAGTTGATCAAGAGACTTGTGCTATGGATTTGCACACAGGCTATGAGGCTGCGCCTCTAGTAGTGCGGGAATTTTTGGATGTGTTTCCGGAGGAGTTTCCTGGACTACCCCCAGATAGGGAAGTGGAATTCGGTATTGAGGTTCAGCCAGGTATGGTGCTGATATCGAAAAGTCCCTACATGATGACACCAGTTGAGCTAGCAGAGCTGAAGGTGCAGATCCAAGGATTGCTAGATTTGGGATTCATCAGACCAGTGTTTCACTGTATGCGCTCCAGTCCTATTTGTCAGCAAGAAGGACGGAAGCCGCAGACTATGCATTGATTACCGTGAACTGAACAGTGTTACTGTGAAGAACCGGTATCTGCTGCCCAGGATTGATGATTTGTTTGAATAGTTGGGCGGTGCGGCATTCTTTTCGAAGATGGATCTTATCTCAGGGTATCATCAGGTCAAGGTGAAAGTGGCTGATGTGCAAAAGACAGCCTTCAGAACAAGGTATGGGCATTACGAGTTCCTAGTGATGCCTTTTGGAGTCACGAATGCACCAGCTGTGTTCATAAGTGATGAACAGGGTCTTTTTTCCATTCTTGGACAGATTCTTGGTGGTCTTCATGTAACACCCTGAATTCCAAATAAGTCCGAATTTGAAATTTCACAAGATCTTTACACTTTACTTCGTACAATTTTATAAGGAATTTAAAACTTTTTACACAATAATGTTTACATCAACACAATGGAAGCAAATTACAACATATTACATGAATAAAGAAACACTTGAAACAATTCTTTAAGCAGCGTTCCTCTTTAGTCCATTCATTCTTTTTATCCTGCATAGAAACTGTGGGCACGTCAGTTGCATAAAACTGATGCTAGGATATAATACATCAATTTCTTTTACTTGGAAAGCACACACTTGTTCACAAACAAAACTAAGGGGGACTATCTTATTGATGTCGCGTGTGAATGTGCACTTAGTTCTTAATGCAGTTATTTATATTTAATGACACTAATGCGCACTTGTTCGGATTCTATGCATCCCATATTATATAGGTCTGAGGGCAAGCCCTAAATCGTTCTTCATCTTATAGGGTTGGATCCCTCGCTATGAGTTTAACTACTACGGTAACTACGCTAAGTATCCTAGATGTTCTATGAGTTACGAGCCCATGTCCAGACATCCTGGAGAGAATCCCACGTCGTGACATGATGCATCATGCAGACATCCTATGGATAATTTGCCTCTGCCATGGCACGATGGCACTACGTAGTCACCAAGCACCCCACAAGCATCGCCACGGTCTCGATATTCTGGAGATGTTTTCACGTCCTAACATGATGCATCATGTAAACATCCTGTGCACTCTCACACCATAGATCCGAGGCCCTCATACTTGTGTTTTTCTCTTACTTTCATCACATCTCCACTATATGTCTAATCCTTAGATAATTGATCATGAGTAAAAATTAACACTCTAGAATTAGCGTTACCTCTACATCGGTCTTAAACATCAATTGTTAACCATGACCCAATCTTGGTATTTTATTATCACATTTCTCTTTCATATCTCATTCATGCCGATGTAAGAACTTAGCTAAACTCTAGTTTTTAACTTCTTTTTCATGTTTACCAAAAATGTGTTTTGTACTCACAAAATTTCCACATTTCATCATAATCTTTTTGTTTCATTTTCCATGCACACTTGCACAAATTTAATATCAAATTTCATATTTAATTTTCTACATCTCATAATTTAATGCCCACATAATTTCTTACATTCACATTTTTCCTCTTTTTTCAATTATAAAAAAAAACATGTTTTAAAAGAAAAATTCATCAAGTTTTCTTCAATCCATTTTAATATAAAACCACATCTAATCTTCACAAAAATACATTAAAAAAAAAGTTGTGAAATTATTTTTCATAAAGTCTAGATAATATTTGTATAATAATAGAAATTTTCCCCAATTTTTATTTGTATTCTAAACCTTAAAAAAAAACTCAAAAAATCAAAAGAAATGAAAAGGTGGGTCGGCAGAATTAAACCCAGAACCAACAGAAAACCCCCTGCCCATGAACAGTAACAGACCCAAAGCGCACCCAAAGAACAGTTGGTCTAGAGTGACTAACCGATATGAAAGGACTTCAATTCTTTATATACTAATTGTACTGTCTTTTGAGAAAAATTGAATTTTAAAAAGAACAGAGCCTCTTCAAGACTCGAACCCAAGACCTCTGCACTGTACGCAGCGTTTTTAACACACATCGAAAGCCAGTGAGCCCAAGCTCACTTTCTGTTATAGTTAAGCGTCGAAATAATTATGTATCTACTGTCTGTTTATAAATCTCTTTTACAAAATTCAATTTTTCAATACATTAGTAACTTTCAAAATCAAATTTGTCCCGAATATTTTTCTTAATAGAACAGTATAACAGTAATTAAAATCTTAATTTTTAACTTTAAAATAGGTCTTCTTTACAACTTACATTCAAAGAGTATCTTATCGACTTTTAAAAATGTACTATAATTCCATCTAGAAATTACCAATATAAAATCCACTAACTACATGTTCTTATTCTCTTTTCAATACTACAAAAGTTATCAATCTTTTTCTCTTATTATACTAACATTTTATAACCACAATTTACGCAATTTATCAACTAAACATGACAATAATTACTCATCTCAATCTACCACTACATATAGCAATATCCATTCATCTATAATTAAGCCATTCATTTTAACAAGATTATCACACTAGCATGGTTCATCAAGATACATATTCTAACATGAATTTCATCAATATAGCATTATAATGAATTTTAATCTACTAATCACGATCAAATTTTCTCTTTTCTCTACTAATCTTTTAGGCAAACACAAGGCAATTTTGTTTTTGTTAGTTTCTTTAGTATGTTCATGAAATCAAAATTCCTAGCATGGTATCTACATTAGAAGTAGAGAAATTACCCACCTTTTAAAGAAACAAATAAGAAACTTCTAGAGAACTCCTTGAATGCACGACCGTCTCCCTTCTTCTTCTAGCTTGTGCCACACAAACTCGAGCCTTCTCCTCCTAGCTATGCTTAAACCCGAGACCTCCTTGATGTGCTAGCCGGCCACCCAAGTACAAGAGCACGCAAACACACAAACACTCAATCTTTTCTCACACAACTCTATCTTTTATTTTACACAATTTTATCTTTTCTCTTTTGAAATTCTAAGTGCAAAAAGAAGTGAAAGACTAATGGGGCTATTTATACACAACTCAAGCTCAAATGAAGGGTTGAGATGAGTTTAGATGGATGGTTTAGATGCATTTTTGAGTTAGAAGAACCATCCACCATCACATAACCACTTCTCCACTATCTCCATCTCTCCCACTCCAAGTCCAAGGCTGGCCAAGTCTCGTAGCCCCATTGCACGTGCATGTGCAATGCACGTGTCTCCATGTGGACACCAGTTTAAGTTGTACATTTATTAATTGTTTATTTATTTGTTACATGATCAAGTCTACACTACAAGTTGTATTAATTACTAATCGAATTAACTAGTGGGCTAAATAGGTGGGCTAAAATTCATGGGCTTTAATTAATTAATTAATTAATTTTAGATGGGCTAGAATTAAACTATTAGGCCTAGGATTTTATAAGAACCTTTTAAAAAGAAGAAAATATTTGTGCATGACATTAGATTAATTTTTAAAGCTAAAAAAACATACATAAATTTGCACGTGCAAAACACGTGAAAACAAATGAAAATTTTAATATTTAATTATTTTAAAATTCAGGATGTTACACTTCATAGATGATATTCTGGTGTATTCTCGGAACCAGGAGGAACATGTTGAGCATCTGAGGTTGGTTCTACAGACTCTGAAGGAGAATCAGCTTTATGGGAAACTCAGCAAGTGTGAGTTCTGGCTTGACCGAGTTACCTATTGGGGCATATCATCTCGAGAGAAGGAATCTCAGTTGATCCGTCCAAGATTGCTGGAGTGAAAGATTGGCCAGTGCCTAAGTCAGTTTTCGATGTAAGAAGTTTTCTTGGACTGGCCGGGTATTATCGAAAATTCGTCCAAAACATTTAGAAGATAGCTGGGCCGCTGACTCAGATGAAAGGGAAGGATCAGAAATTCATCAGGGATGGGGCTTGCAGCAAAACTTTTGCAGAGTTGAAGAGTAGGTTGACATCAACACCAGTGTTGACTATTCCGGATGGTTCAGGTGGATTTGTGATTCACTGTGACGCTTCTAGCAAGGGTCTTGGTGCAGTATTGATGCAAAAGGGCCGAGTTGTTGCTTATACATCTAGGCAGTTGAGGCCGCATGAGAAGAACTATCCGACTCATGATTTGGAATTGGCAGCTGTGATCTTTGCCTTGAAGATGTGGAGACACTATTTACTTGGAGATCGAGTGGAAATCTTTACTGACCACAAAAGTCTTAAGTATGTTTTCACCCAGAAGGAATTGAACAAGAGGCAGAGGCATTGGTTGGAGTTAATGGCCGACTATGATATAATCTGCAGTATCAAATCAGTAAGATCAACTTAGTGCCAGATGCTTTGAGCAGAAGACTAGTCACCATGTTTCTGACTCAGTAGAGGGAACTAGTTGAGTAGATGAGGAGATTGGAATTGGATGTGATCTTGCCGAGTTCTGATAGGAGTTGCATGATGCTTCAGCTATAGTCGTCTCTTGTTGAGTAGATTAAAGAGGCTCGGGCTAGTGATGAGCAGTTCAGGGATTCAAAGAGAGGTTGAGGTAGGTTCCAGAATATATATGGTTGTTCATGAGGATGGATCGCTTCGTTTTGTGTCCAAGTTGTGTATTCTGAAGGGTGAAGTTCGTTAAAAGCTACTTGAGGAAGCCCACCAGTCTTCGTACTCTATTCATCCCGGTGGTACTAAGATGTACCGGGACCTAAAGCTTCACTTCTGGTGGCATGGTATGAAGAGGGCCGTAGCAAGATTTGTGTCTCAATGCTTGATCTACCAGCAGGTGAAGGCAGAGCATCAGACAACCACCAGACTTCTTCAGCCTCTTCCCATTCCGAAGTGGAAGTGTGAACACATCACGATGGATTTTGTGACCGCTTAGCTGAGGAGTCCTAAGGGTCACAATGCCATTTAGGTGATTGTGGATAGACTGACGAAGAGTGCTCACTTCATTCCCTTCAGAGTTGGACAGTCTACTGAGATCCTAGCAGAGAAGTACATGCAAAAGATTGTCAGACTTCATGGTGTTCCAGTCAGTATTGTATCCGACAGGGATACGAGGTTCATATCTCAGTTTTCGGAGAGTCTTCAGAGTAGTCTGGGGAGTAAACCGAAGTACATCACAGCTTTTCACCCTCAGACCGATGGACAGTCAGAGAGGACCATCCAGACTCTAGAGGACATGTTGAGATCCTGTGTGCTACAGTTTGGAGGAACTTGGGAGGATCACTTGCATCTTGTAGAGTTCTCGTATAATAACAGCTATCAGGCCAGTCTTAATGTTGCACCGTACGAGGCACTATATGGTCGGAAGTGCAGATCACCAGTGTGCTGAGATGACATTGGTGAGAGGAAGTTGTTGGGTCTGGAGTTGATCTCCAGGACTGTTGATGCAGTGGCTCAGATCAAGAAGCATCTTCAGGCAGCACAAGACAGGCAGAGGAGATGGGCAGATGTCCATAGGAGAGCCTTGGAATTTGAGGCGGGTGACCATGTTTTTCTTAAGGCATCGCCGTGGAGAGGTGTCATCCAGTTTGGTTGTGGTGGCAAGCTAAGCTCCAGGTTCATCGGGTTGTTTGATATCGTAGAACGAGTAGACAATATGGCATATCGTCTTGCATTGCCACCAGCTTTATCTGAGGTGCACGACGTCTTCTATGTCTCACAACTCAGGAGGTATATCCTTCTTTTTCTTTTTCGGGGTTACCCTATGTACTTCTTGTTTGAATTTCAAGGTGGGTAGGATTTGTAACCCCTGTGTTCCCTTTCTTATATTTTTGTATGTATTTATTTTTTTCTGAGTATTTGTTCTAATTGTATTCTTTTGTCCTTTCTGAACTGTGTAATCTTTCTTCGTTCTTAATAAACTATTTTTCTTCCTTTCCCGTCAATTCAACTCTGTGATTTTCAATCTGTTGATTTAATTTCTTCTACTAACTATTATCTCTAGATGATCTTGTTTAAGTATAAATCATATATTTCATAGCCTAATTGTTTATTATTTGAGTTCTACACTATTGGATCCGGTTTCTAATCCAATCTACCCTGTTTAAACCTTATAATCCGCCATATTGGATCCTAAACCTGCTACCCAATACCCTCTTTTTCCCAGTCTCCATCAAATCTCTCCTCATGTTCACTCCTATCTGTCTAACTAGCAGATCTCTTCCCTATTATCTCCCCTTTGATTCCCAAAATCCAAATTTACCAAATTCTCATTAAATCACAACCAAATTTGTCTCTCTTTCCCTACAGTCATTATCTCCTAAAAACAATCTCTCTTTGTCTCCAACTCTCTCTCACCCTCTCCCTATGCTCACCCGACCCCCGTCGGCTGCCTAACCCCCCGTCAACCAGAGCCCCTCACCGTCGTGCGCTCACTGCGCCGCCCTGTATCGTGCCACCTCCCGAGCGCAGCACCTCCACCTGATCACCCTCCACTTCCTCAACCCGCAAGTCCCCAACCCGAGCCCTATTGACTTCCTTCTCCCGCATCCCTTCGTCGTCGACCTCTGCCGCCACCTGCCACCATTCTCCTGCCGTCCATTGCGCCATCGACAACTCATCCTGCAAGAATTCATCCCGCAAGCCCCCGCTTGTTTGTTAGCCGTCGTATTCGTGTTCGTCGCTCGAGGTCCATTCCCGTTAGTCTTTTCCGTCGAATTTGTTATCTTCACCAAGGCAAGTAGCTTGTTTATTATTTTGTTCTTATACAAGTTCAAATACCGCATGTGGTCTAGGTTTCACTTTTGTGTTCACCCTCATGATTATTCCTTGATAAATCTTGATCTCATTCGTTTGATCCATTCATAGTCATGATCCATCATAATAAGTTGTCACACACACACACACCATAGGAAAATAAATTAGATAGATGTGTATATACTTGTTTGTGATCTATTGTAGGTTGTTGATTTTTGTAACATGATTGATGTGCTAGATGTGTTCTCATTGTAGAATTATTAATACCCATGCCATGTTCATTTGCATGTTCAATTACAATGTCTTGCATTATATTCTAATTTGAATCTACCGTAGATGAATTGTTTGATTAAATGCATGAAAAAAAATTTGTTTTGCTGCTCACCTGATTTGGTACAACAATTTAGACCCTGTTAAGGTTAGTAAAATAAATTATTTTGTGAATATGATTCGTAGGCCTCGATGTCTATTTTTCAGAACTTTCGACCATCTCAATTTTGATTTTTGATGTGTAATTTATCGTTGTTTTACTGCAGCTGTGTCGTAAATTTCAGATTCTGATTTATGAGATCGCTACATGTTTTATTATTTTAAAACTGATGTTTAAAGTAAAATTTGGATTTAATATTTTTTTGGGTATGTCTAGACATGATTGGGATCAACCCCTAATTTTTGTGGAATTGTTTAATGACTCTTATAAATTTTTTCATGCTTGTGAAACAAATCAATATATTTTCAAACTGTACGTTGGTTAGTGAAGAACTCTTTTTTCAACCTGATTCCAGTCACTGTTGATTAAAACTTTGTGAACATGAAATATAGTCTGGTATGTCTATTTTACAAACCTTTTGACGGATTTGAATTCTGAGTTGTATTTTGTGATTTATCACTGTTTTAGTACTACTATGTCTAAAATTTCATATTTATAAATTTGCTGCATCATTCTGTTTTCCAAATTAATTTGACTATGCTATCTGAAATAGAATTTTATAAATTTTATATGCTGAGACTAGAAATTATAGGGAATCTTTCAGATTTTTACTAGATTTAATTATAGTTTTTTTATAAATTTTTCATGCTTATAAATAAAACTTGCAATTTCTGAATGAACATGAATTCTCTGCAAAACACTGTTTTGAACCATGTTGTTGTAGTTGGTGTATGACTTGTGTATATGCACTGGAATCGGAAGAGATTCTAGTTTCTAGAATTCCTGACAGATCCAGGTTTGCATTCATGTGGCAACGGGAACCTCGATTTTGGTGCAGCAACGTCTTGTTGTCCAGAACTGAAAGTCTCGTTGTTTCCAACTATTATAGGTTGTTTGTCACCCGTTCATGTCTTCTATCCAACTTGAACTTGTTCCTTGTTCTTGCCATGTTTTATTACCTTGTTCGTGAACGTTCATGCTTACTTTAATAATAATAACAAGTAATCAAGTCGGGGTTAAGGGAAAGATCTAGTAGTGGAAAACACTGAAATGTGTACTTGGAAGGGGGCCCGTGTTTCTCGCTTGCTTACCCGACTACATACTTTCCTATAGGAGAGGTGTACTCGGACGGGATCTATAGGTCCTACTTGATACTTGACTACTTGACACTTGACTACTTGACTACTTGACACTTGACTACTTGACACGTGACTAATTGATATTTGACTACTTGATACTTAATACCTGAGTACACGGTCCTATATAATCCACTACGAAATCTAAATGCAACTTGTCTGAATGGAGAAATCATGTGGTAAAATTTGAGATGCATGAAGTGCTACCTAGATAGGATTAGATCCAAGACTTGAGAATAATATGGTCACTTGCACATTCCTGTTGCTTGTACATGCTACTCGACACTTGTTGCTTGTTACTTGCTTGCATGCTATTTGATACTTGTTACATGCTACCTGCACCCTGTTATCTTATCATGTTACTTGATTCTATTCTAGATTAAGAGTTAGTTGTTCTATTTTGCTGTCACATCCCCTCCAGACTTACTTCAGTACTTGCTTCTTGTTGCTACTATGAACATTCTTTATCTATTTTCCGTACTTATTGCCTGCACTACATGCGGCCCGTAACTAGCACTAACAGGCATATTGTTTCCTGTTTTCCTTTTTCTTGCAAGTTGTTAAATTTGCAAACTTTGGTGACCAGTTGCCAGATGGAGTAAGTGACCAAGTGTTCTAGGCTTGGCTATAGTTCCTGCTTGAGTTTATATCTGTTTTGAATAAATTGTATTTATTACTACTTGGATATTGTATTGGGCATTTTTGTCCCATAACTTATTACTTGTTGTTTCCAGATCTGGTTATTTGAGAATTATGTATTTGTTTCAAGTAATTCTGTTGGTTATATTAATTTGTTTCATGCATGTGTGGATGATTATTTTCTGTTTATTTCTTATTTATTCTTGTGTATTGTTGTAAAGATCCTTACAGCACATAAATGGTGAAAACCATTCACTGGACTTTATCGTGTATCTGTATTCCGTATTCCTTTTTGGGAAGCGGGGCATGACATCTCTTTTGTTTTTGTTTTGAGTTGGGTTGTTCATGACAAAAGTATGAACTATTTATAAGAAAATTGTGTGGTCAAATTAGCTCACCACTTTCCAAAATAACTCCCCACTTCCACTAACTCACACCACTCTCCCTCATTCTGAACCATGGTAAGAAACACGTGCATGTGTAGTCAACGTGTGTGCACACTCTACATACAAATTTTATTATTAATTTTTATTAGGTCATATGTGTGTGTTACACATGGTAAGTGTACCAAACTAACTATATTTTAAATGTACACTTTAGTGCACACAAAATTAATCATGAGCTTGAAATAAATTTTAGTGGGCTACAAAATGGATTTAGGCCTAATGGATTTTTTTTTTTTTGATGAAACGGATAGTCTTATGACTCCAACCAGCATAATAAATCATAAATAATGAGAAACGTATAAACGTCAATTTTACAAGATGTAAAACCAGCGAGACAAACAAAAAGAAGACAACAGGAACATCGAAAATAACATAATTACAGGAGCCTACAGCTAAACCGGGCGAACAAAACAGCCACAAACTGTGGAAGAAAGGAGTCGCGCGGGCCAGACAAGCAAGGTACTAGTCCAGGCAGACCCCCACCAACAAGGCCGACTCAACAAGAGAAAGACACCAACACCACAGATGGCACTCTACCGCAGATGAGCACACCGCGGCAGGACACCGAATGCCCCAAACAGCAGCCGTGCTGCTACGGGCGCAGCGATCCAGAGATGAAAATGCAGCCCAAATAACCTTCTAGCCAACAGAATGAACAACAAAAAGACAGAGCAGAAGCTCTGCTTGACCAGAACATAAGGGGATGGCAACACCACAACGCGGCGCCACTGCAACCTACAGACTAGCCCAAACAACACTAACCAAACCCCAATGCACCAAATGAAATAGACCCATCGAGGAAACTCAAATGCCAAGATACGGCAAACAACCTCAACAAAGCCGCACCAAACGAAGGAATCCGATATAACCAAACCACAAACATATCAATAATAGAAGGAAGATACAAGCAAAAGCCACCAAACCACAAACACAACACAGAAAAGTGGCCAAAACCACCAGAACATATGAGGGTGTAGCCCCTTAGCAAAGAACACAAAATTGTAGATAATAGATAAAGAGTAGTAGACAACAACCAAAGAGAACTATGTTAACATGAGCCACCAAACTAGGACAGCCATAGTTCTAGGCATCAAGACCCCGCCAAAAAGCAACCACAAAGCCAACCAAAACAGACCAGTACAGCTTAGCCAAAGGAAGAGGAAACTCAATCCTCGATGACATGAGCGAAAAATGTGGAACAGGTCCATGTGGCAGAACCAAGTGACAGGAGGCAAAATAGCTCCACACGAAGTCACAATGCACAAACCGCACAGAAAAGAAAAGAGAGAAGACGCAAGAAAATCGAAACAAAGTAACAAATAGAGAGTGTGCAATACAAAGGGAGCAACCACGAAAAAAATGAGAAGATAACCACCAACGCCTAGAAGAATGATACAATACTAAGAAGATGGGAGGAAAGAAAGGCACACTCTCTCAGGGAAACTCATCGATGAAAAAGAAACATACACAGTAAAAGAAGAAACCTACAACGCAAAGAAGAAATAAACACAATAACAGAAGCTAGGAGGAAACAAGGCACACCACTAAATAGCTAAGGAAATAGTGTATGCATACATTCACGTGAATGCCTACACAGAATAAGAAGATAGGAGGAGAGAAGGCACACCACAAAATAGCTAATGAAATGGCTGAACGACAAGAAACCGACCCTGCAACCCGTGAAAACATTATCAGCACAGAAAAGACTAACCAGACTACCAACTCAGAGGAGGACAGAATTATGCCAAAAAACATATGTGCACAAAAAGATTTTCCGACACTGCAGCTGCTTTCTTAGCTAAAATACACGCACTCACACGAATCTGCAATTATTATAGAGTTTCTTATTATATTTTCGCTTAGCAGGGGTAGGGATGGCGAACGGGTCGTACGGGCCGGGCCGGGCCCAACCCGTACGGGTTGGCACGAATACTTAGCCGGTCCGGGCCGGGTTGCACCCTTATACGGGTCGGGCCGGGCCGGGCTAAGTTTTTGTTTGGGTGGCCCGCCCAACCCGTGAACCCTTTAGGGTTCAACCCGGGTTGGGCCGGGTCGACCCGCGGGTTGGCCCGTTTAATAATTTTTTTTTTTTTTGGTAGCTTAAATTAAAATAACAATAATAATAATTTTACAAATGATGTATACAAATAGCCATATCTTTGTTCAATGAATACTACAATTCTTCAAAAATTATAATACTAAGTAAGTAATAATACTAATAAGTAATAATACTACAATTCTTCAAATATCCCCAAATGATGTTTAATTATAATACTAAGTAAGTAATTCAGTAATAATACTAATAAGTAATAATTCTACAATTCTTCAAATATCCTCAAGTGATGTTTAATTATAATACTAAGTAAGTAATAATACTAATAAACAATAAAAATCGTAACAATAATAATAAGATTGAAAGAGTGAAATTGACAACAAATTTTGAAATATTATTTATATGAATTTAAGTTATACAATTTGAACAATTTATAACGAAATGAAGAATTCAATTCACAAATAAGTTTTATACAATAACATATTTCTTATATACAATTTTAATTGAGTACAAATTTTCTAATTTGACATAACAAGCAAAGCTATTGTTGTTGTTGTTGTTGTTGTTGTTGTTCTTCGGGCGAGTTGCTCCCACTTGTGGAACTTGATAGTGCTTTCCCTTGCGTTCTATCTTTAGCCTTCAACCAGTCTTCTATGCAAACGAGCATCTCTAATGCCTCAGAGTTCAACCGATTCCTGTAATCAGATAGAACCCTGCCACTTGTAGAAAATGCACTCTCAGAAGCCCCTGTCACGGGTCGAACGGGTCGAAACCCACGGGTCGACCCGCGGATTGGTGGGTCCAATTCGTGGGTTGGACCGGGTTCGTGGGCTGGATTTCGTGAATTTAATTCGCCTTAATTGCGACCCGGGTCGACCCGGTACTGTTCACCGGGTTCGACCCGAACCCGCCAAGAAGCTAAGCGGGCCGGGTTGGCAGGCCGGGTCGCGGGTGGGTCGCCGGTTGACCCGGCCCAGTTGCCATCCCTAAGCGGGGGGAGAATCGACCTCCACCAAAGGGGACAAAATGACAACAAGGTCAGACATGCTAGCCTCGTCTTTGTTGAGGCAAGAAGAGGGTAAGAGGAAACTGGAAGAAAATGATGATGATATTGGAATGGAATTAGTATGATAGGAATAACGAAAAAAAGAAGAGTCACCAAGAATCTGTGAAAACTTGAAGTGGAAAGAATGAAGGATATGCCTAACCTCTATCAGGAGATGATTGAGACATGAATGAACCCCTAAATATAGATGCAGCCAGGAAAATGAAAAGAGAACGTAGAATGGTTGGGAGAAGCGATCATCATAGAACAAGGGAAATTATAAAATAGAGAAGGTGCCTTAAAATAAGCATTAACATTTGCAGGAGGGACCTGGGAATCTAAAATGAGGCATTGATGAGCATGCCCCATCGCACTTTGAAGCCAAGAATGACAAGAGACTAAGGATTTAAACAAAACAGGATTCTTATCCAGACTCATACTCAACGTAGTCACCACAGCTTTAGAATGGGGACGAGCCTAATAAGTACCCAACCGAGAAAAGGAAACAAGTTTCGTATAAACCGTTCGATCCTTAAACAGGTTAGCAATATTAGGATGCAGAAGAACAGCAAGAGAAGCACCATAAGCAGTGGAAGAAGTAGTGGAGTTCAAAAATGGGTAAGGAACAACTGCAGAGGAATCAAAATCCTTTTCAGACTCGAAACTAATCTTCCTTGCCAAGCGAGCATTAAGCTTGCAAATTAAGAGGGGATAGCTAAGAAAGGAGAGAAGTTTGGCCGGTAAGGATTTAATCAAAACAGAATTCTTATCCAGACTCATACTCAACGTAGGCAACACAACTTTAAAATGGGGACGAGCCTGATAAGTACCCAACCGAGGAAAGGAAACAAGATTTGAATAAACCGAACGCTCCTTAAACAGGCTAGCAATATTAGGATGCTGAAGAGTAGAAAGCGAGTCACCATAAGCAGTGGAAGAAGTAGTGGAGTTCATAAATGAATAAGGAACAACTGCAGAGGAGTCAAAATTCTTTTTAGACTCAAAACTAATCTTCCTCGCCAAGCATGCATTAAGCTTACACTTTAATAGAGGATAGGTAAGAAAGGAGAGGAGTTTGGCCGGTAAGAGTTTTCCTGTGGGAAATCAAAGGAGTTTTTGAAGGGAAAAATATCGTCAGCGCAAGTGACCAAGCTTGTCACAGAAGATGAACTTCATTTTATTCACGCACACTCGTTTAAAATGTCCAGGAAGGAGGCACCTGAAACAAACCAGATGAGAGTCGAACTTACGAGAGGAAGGGGGAATAGGGAAGATGGGAGAGCAATGAGAGTGAAAATGATTAATGGGCCTGTTTTTACGACCTCAACCCAAGACGGGCTCAAAGAGGCCATGGCCTAAAACTAGAAAAGGGAGAGAGAAAGAGGATACCCGAGTAGGGCTGTGAACGAAAGGGAGAGAAGAGAATGATAACAACAGCGATCACACGGATCGAAGAGGTGAATTGTACCTCTAAAATGCACCACAATGAACCAAACATGAAATAAACAATAATTAAAAACTAACAGCGATAGGATTGGAAAGAAGCTCTGATCAAGGCCAAGATAAACGTGCCAGGCAAAACTCGCCAGGGAGAGGAAACACCTGCTAGGAGAGAACGGACCGCAAAGGGGAAGAAACCACCACTAAACCCAAAGCAAAAGGCACTAAATCCCAGGGATTGCGACCCCAAAGCAAGCGCCAACTGAAACCACAGGGGGGGAGGCGCCAAGCATAGATCGAGACACTACTCAACTTACTGGGCAAAAGCACCCCAGCGTGCAGCATCATGCCAGACGAAAGGAAGAAAGAGGGGTGGGGGGCGACCGTCTTCACAACAGATCCAGGAAGCACTGGGCAGGTAGGTAAGGGCAAGGATTCGGCAGAAACCTCCAAATGCCAGAAAGAGGGGGGACAGCCTGGGCCTCTTCACACAAGAGACTCAGAAACTAGCGAACCACAAAAGGCAGGAAGCAACACTCAGGGAGTGCCAAAAAAGGGGCCAGCAAAATCCCCACCACAAAGGGGGATCGCGCGACCTACAAGCACCACCGGGGAAGATAACCAAAACGCAGTAGCACAGATGGTAGCTGAAACAGGAAGGAATGGAAAGTCAGCAGGAGGGGGAGATGCCACCAGATACGACGGTGGCGCCACCGCAAACGAAACACACAGGGAAGGAGCAAGCAAATGAAGAGGGGGACAAAACTGGGGAAGAAAGAAACAGGGATCTGAGGATATGGGTCGGAAGAGGAAGCCGATCCCAACACAAATAATGAAGGGGGAAGTGGCGATGGATGAGGGAAGAGACCGGATCTGGAAGTGGAATCCAGGCGATGGGAGAGAGAGGCTACGAGTTTTCAAAAAAGATTCTTAATTTCTTTATTATATATATATATATATATATATATATATATATATATATATATATATATATATATAATATTTTATTTTTAAATTTTTTTTTAGGAATGGATTTTAATTAAAATTAAATCACATAATTGTAACTAGAAAAATGAGAAGAAAAATATTCATGACTCAAGAAAATTTTAGGAACCAACATGTGCACTGCAAACACATGCGTTGCACGTATCAATACAAAATAAATTTGAGAAAACGAAAAATAGTCAAAATATAAAATACGTAGAACACGTATATTAATAATGTTACAGATATTTCACGTAACAGTAAAACATACGTAATCGACACGTATATTAAAAATACGTGCAATGCACGTAAAAATCCAAGATTAAAATAAATATTTAGGTTGGCTAAAAATAAGATAAAAAATAAATTTTGAGAAGACGAAAAATATATAAATAATTAAAATGCAGAAATGCATAGGACATTTATATTAAAATATGTTACGGATATCACTCGTAACGGTACAAAATATATGTGCGTAACACCCGTGAGCAAAATTGTCATAACTCAATTTTGCGGGGTGTTACACGTTAGTATGATTTTCTAGTGTAACCGTACTAAAAAAATTTAGAGTTTAGTTGTTGTTGTTCGAGATACTTAAGAAAATCGCACAAACGACATCCAAAAATTCCAAAACTTTACAAGTTGGTCGAAACCATGTAACAAAGCCAACACAACTTCTAAAGTTGAGTTTCATCTCACGGTTTGCGAGATAAGGGCGTGTATAGCTTTATTCTGGTTTTTCTTGACAAAAAAGATACACAGTCGTCTTGCAAATGGTGAGTCGAAACTCACTCCTAAAAATTGCGATAGCTTGTGTGTCTTGAACCCAACCTACTCCCACAGTTTCGAATTTTTTGGGACCGTTTAAGCAGTTCTACTAATATCGAACAATTAAAAATACGACTACATCTACAGTTGGAGCGAACAACAACAACTACGGCTAAAATTCCACCATCTAAAATTATCAAAATACTCCATAAAAAATACTATATATACTAAATTACGCATCACAATAATCAATTCAAGTAATTAAAAAACATAAAAAACAACATAAGTGCAACTACGAAGCTAAGGATTAAGTCATTACCTTGCACAACTGCGAATTTTTCCAATGTAGGTGTTGTCGCCGAACTAGGGTTTCGACTTCCCGATTTGCTTTCAATAATTGGAGGAGTGGTTTTGAAGATTGAAGGAGAGATTGGGAGTGAGAGAGTGTGTGAGAATGGAGGAGGAGCATTAGCAGTGGATGGAGGAGGAGGAGGAGGAGGAGGAGGAGGAGGAGTTTGTGAGATGGTTAGGGTTAGGATTTTTTGGGTTACAGGAGGTGCTTCTGAAGACAAAGAGATTGAGAAGAGGGAGAGAGTGAGTGAGAGAGAGGAGGCGCCAGAGTAAGAGGAAACTGGTTTCAGTTGGGATTGAGTTTGGGTTCGAGGAAGAAAAGAGATAGAGTAAGGAGAAAGTGAGAGAGAGAAGATAGAGCAGGTCTGAGTTAAAAAAAGAAACTTCCACTTTACCTTAGCCCGTCATTGCTAACGATGGGCTAAGTTATATTTTTGCCAAAAAGAAAAATGAACGGGATACGTGTAGGGTGGCATCCAGTTCCACCAGGTCGGGCCAGGTCGAAACCCCGTGAGTTTGACCCGGTTCGGAATTTTGCAGGGCGGGTTGAGGTGAGTCCTGGGCCGGGCAAGGTCGGGTTGGGGAGCAGAAAGGGCGGCTCGGACTGGCCCCTGGCCCCTGGCTCGGGGGCCGGGTCGGGTCGTCGCGGGTTCGTGGGTTCAGGGTTTTCACCTGTGTGTGTGTGTGTGTGTGTGTGTGTGTGTGTGTGTGTGTGTGTGTGTGTGTTGTTTTTATTGTTGTTGTTGTTGTTGTTTTAAGAGTACAAAGATAAAGGAAAATGGTGAATAATTAAGACAACAATTATAAGAACATATAAATAAAAAATACTTAACCTAAATTTAATTAATTAATTAATTAATTAATTATTGTTATTATTATTAGGCTAAATATAAAAAAAATGACACAAAGTTTTGGGCCAGTTTAAAAAAAGTACACTAAGGTTTTTTTGTTTAAAAAAAGGACATAAAGTTTCAAAAAACTCCACTGGGTTAGTTAGGGTTAGGGTTAGGGTTAGTTCAGGGAGATTTATTTAAATATCTGATTAGTTAAGTGATGTTTTTTTAAACACAAATAAAAGATGAATGTGATTTTTTTAAACACAAATAAAAGATGGAAGTGGTTTTTTTAAACCCAACCCTAACCCTGAGAAAATGAAAAACATTGATTCTGACCATTGGATATGAGGAGATTGAAATGAGTGGGTCTCATTCATTTGGATTAATTAATTGAGAACCCGGATTTTTTCTACACATCTATTAAAAATTAAAAAAATTAAAAAAAAACCAAATCAAACCTGTAGGGTTAAATAATAAATAGTCCCTGCATTCTCGTCACGTTGTTTATTTCACTGTACAATTTGTTGCATAATAGTTGTATCTTTTCATTGTTACCCAATTATTTTGATCGGTATACCCATCATACGAATACGATTTCCTAATTATGTGTGCTTGTTCACTGGAACAGATGAGTAATGGCCTATGGTGTTTAAATATTTGTTCAAAATTCTTTGTTTTATAAACAATGTATTAACCTTGAATAGACTGTCACATATTTGCATCTTTCTTTAGCTATGGCTCAAAAATTGTTTTTTTAAGGTTGAACGTCTTGTTTGCTGAACTTCTGCAATCATGCACTACAGTGCTACTTCTGTAGATAATTGTCGGTTATTAATGATGATGGTTGTTCGCATGTACTCATTTAGGATCCTCAGTTTAGCAAATTAGGTTTTGTTTGAAATTTATTGGAAATGGGGTTAATTTGTGATACCTGGAGTTTTTTGGATTTTTTTTTTCTCCCTCATTTGGAGTTTTTTGGAGTTAGTAAATAAATTTAGCGAGTAAAATTTTATTGTAACTCTATAAAACTCCAATTAAGATAACCCCATCCCAAACAGGCCCCAAAAATTGTAACCCCATTTTCTGATTATCGACATTTCTGATAGAATAGTTGCTATATTTTATAACGCTTATTTTCAACGAATATGAAGATCTGATAATTGAGTTTCCTTTCTTGAAAGATTGCCAAAATAATGATAATGATATTGATATAGGGAAAGATTTCTTGAAGTGCACTCAAACTCTTTATGATTAAATGCTCTCAGTTTTTTAAAAAAGCTCTCTCTTTTCCTCTCTTCTTCTCCAGAGTCCTTGAGCTCTCAGATCCCTCTTCTTGAGGCACCAAACCCACCTTCTTTTCTTACAAAAGTTGTTCCTTTTGTCTCCCTCTACAAACCCTTTTCGTTTCATCGGATTCCCCTCTTCTCCGAAGCTCCGCTCTCCACCGTTCCTTTGTGGTGACGCCTTTCTTCGTCACCACTTCCAGATCTGCGATCGGTGCCGGATCACTGGCCCTTCCCCCCTACCGCCCCTGCGTCGTTCGATAGCTCGCGATGAGTCACGCTCTACCAGGTTGTTTGGCTCTCTTTGTGGAGTTTCGTTCCTGCTCGTTAGCCTTGTTTCTTAGAAGGTTTCGGTTTTCTCAGCGCTGTAAGTATTTTTTATACCTTTCTCCGTTTAGATATTTCTTTTAGTTTGATTATATTGGTTTTGGAGCCTTGCCGTTGTCGTCAGCTAGCACCGTTTTCCTTTGCTCGGGGTTTCTTTCTCTGCCCCGGCTTCCTCAAGTGAGCCATTGATTTCTCACTTGGGAGGATTATTTTTTTATCCATTCCCTTGCTGAGGGAGTGCGTTTGTATCTGTGGAACAGGTATCATCCTGTTTTGAGGATTTATTCCCTCCTTCCTCTTCTTTGTGAAGCTCCTTTCTCTTAGGTTATTACTGCTCAAGGTTTCTTTTCTGAGCACTTTCTCTCTTCTCCCGCTAGTCTCGGCCATTGTTACTGTTTCTCAAACCCTGATTAATCTCAGGGGGTTTTTTTATTTTTTCCTCTTTTCTTCCCCCTCTCTCGCTTTTTCACCCCTTGGTGGGCCGGCCCATTGTTCTTCATGGACATCTCTTGGGTCGAGGTAGTCAAAAAAAAAATTTAAAAAAAATCCTTGATATGGTTGGCCCAGTAAATCACCTGTAATACCCTGACTTTTTATATGGAAGATTATTTATTTTATATAGTATACTTGTGCAATATTATTGACTAGTATTTTTCAACATCGTTTTATAAAGCATTAATTTACTTATTTTTACAAAATAACTAGTTTGGCCCAAATTGGTTTTAAGCCCATGAATTTAAACCATCTTACTATTTTCTACAACTTGTATTGTAGCATTTCTTACCCTTTTTATTCCCGGGTATTTAATGCACATATTGTAGTGTGACTTGTGCCTACACGTGCACTTTATGTACACGTGCAATGAGCACACTTCTTGACCGGATTGTGGAGTGATGGGTGAGATCATGGGTGGTTACATCTTGAGGTATGGGTAGTTTCTAAACTTCCGATTTAATCTCAGCCCTTGTTTCTTCAACTCCCTAATAAATCTCAACCCTTCATTCTATTTATCTTCTAATATAAATACCCCCTTCTAATCCCTATCTTTTTACACTAAAATTCCCTGAGATTGTAAGAGTATCTGAGAGTGTGTGGGAGCTTTTCTGTGGAGGCAAGCAGCATTGCTGAGGAGTCGGAGTGGAACCAAGGAACAAGAAGTGTTGCGCTATATTGAAGGACTTGCGGGATTTCGTTATTTTCTTCACAAAAGGTGGGTGTTTCTCAGGACTTCTAATGTAGGAATAATGCTATATTTGTCATGAAGTGTTACCATGTGGCAAAAGTGAATTGAATGCGGTAGAAATTGCTTGAACATGCTATTAAATTCGAGACAAGACTGGCGGTACAGTCGACTGCCATATGAGCCAGTCGACTGATACGAGATATTTACTTTCATAATGTGCTGATAAAATGTGTGTGAATAGCCATGATGGTGTGATCATAAAATGTATGTCTTTCCCTATGACACATATGATGGAGGGAAGGTAAACAAACAAAAAGAACTAGAGGAGATAAACATCTGAAGTTGTCGGCTCAGTCGACTGACTTGGGGTTAAGTCGACTGATGCTCGTTCTGAAAGTGACTGTTTGATAGTTCCCCGAATAAAGAAATTCTATTTGTGTAGACTCACGATGCTGACTTGAAATTTATATCCCCATTGTCGTATGTAAGTATGAGCAATGTGAATACATGTTTAGAGTAGTAGTTTCTCTAAAGAGCATGTTAATAACTGGGAAAATTGTGTTGTGAATGCTACTGAGCAAGGGGTACTATGTTTATGAAACATGAATTGGTATATACTGTTAATTGATATCATGATGCAAGTATATGTAAGAAACTGTAAGTAAATTCCCAAATTAAAATGGATCTGTCCAGTCGACCGATGCATGTGGCAAGTCGACTGATCTGGATTTAGAAATATTGCTGTTGAAATCTCCAGGACAGACGACTGATGTGTGAACAGTCGACTGTCATGTGATTAATATTGTGAACATGGAAGTTGCGGGACAGGCGACTGGTGGTGTACACAGTCGACTAACCCGAACATTATGATAACCCTGTATGACTGTATAAGTCGACTGGTGTTCTTCCAAGTCGACTGTACAGAGTGAACTTTGGTATACTGGAATTCATGTTATTTTGCTGTTAGTAATGGTGAACCATGTGATTTAAGTCAATGAACTCTGTTATGGATGCATGAATTGTGTAAATGAATCATGGATGAGAATTGAGAATTAAATGAAATTATGAAATGTGAAATCATGATGAGAAAGTCTGAGAGACTCTAAAATGAATTATGAGCTGATGATGCTCCATTGGGTATTGTGAATTTGAAATTGAACAAAGAGTAGCTAAGTCTCCCCGGCAGTGAATAAAATGATATTGAGACCAGGTTGGTCAAGTGAAATGAAATGATAAGTCCGGTTGATGGAGAGGCTAACTCTAGAGCTTGATTTTATTCATGATTCTAATGTAACTTAAATACATAGTGTGGAGGTGATGAAGGTGAGAGAAAAACATGAGTATGAGAGCTAGGGTACGGTGCGGGTGTGTGAGCCGCAGAATGCATGCTTGATGAGTCAAGACATGGCGCGGGCACAACTCAGTAATGATCGGACTCTAGTCACGCTTGTGAGATGTTTTGGTGACTGCAAGAGGAGTGTGTTCAGGGAGGAGGCTGAATTGTCGCAGAATGCATGCTTGACGAGTCAAGACATGGCGCGAAATTCTACTCCAGGGGCCAGGATACATGCTTGTACTCATAGATTCATCTAGGATACTCATTGGAATTACAGTAGTAGAATAAGTCATGGCGGGGGATTGAACCCTACTAAAATGAAGATCGTTTAAGAGGCTTGCACTCGAACCTATGTAGTATGGGATGCATAGAATTCGAACAAGTGTGCATTAGTGTCATAATTAATTAAGTAAATTGCATTAAGGATTTAAGTGCACAATCACGACACGACATCATTAAAAGTTCCCCTATTTGCATGCTTATGTTGAACCAGCTTGTGATTTGTAAGAAATGAGATTCATTATACTGTTTCTGGCATAGAGAGGATGGCCATGTATAATTATCGTCGGTTGAATAAACTGACGTACCCACAGTGTTTTATGCAGGATAATTACATGTAAGAGGAATGGATGCACAAAGAGTTCATTATGTTGTTGTTCATTTATGTAAATATTGTATATTTGCTTCCGCTGTGTAAATTCAAATGTAACATGTTGTAACTCTGATGGAAAAAGTAAAGTTATTTTAAATTCCTTGTAAAATTGTATGTGAAGAAAGCGAAAAGATCCTGAAGAACATCTCGAATTCAGTAAATTGGGATTCGGGGCGTTACAGAGTGGTATCAGAGCCACGCTTTTCTATGCTTTCACACTCGTACAAATTTATAAGGAACGACACCCTAGATGTGGACATTAGAGTGTGTGTTTGGATTTAGAGATTTAAATGTAAGTAACTTACATTTGTGTTGCTCTATGATTTATGCTTCTTCCTCTCTATTCTAAGATGGCTGATCACTTCGACCCCGCTGGAGGCGACGACTGGCACATTATTGAGGAAGAGTACCATCCTGGACAGGCTGATTCTGAGGACGAATATCACCCCGGGCAAGCTGATTCTGATGATGAAGAGTACCCTGAATCTCGAGAGATCACCCCACCACCGAACTCACCTGATGATTCTTCTTCTTCCGATGAAGAAAAGGGACCAGCTCTGGGTAGCGCTGTGGCTTCTCTGCAGAGGCAAGTGGATACCTTGAAGTATAGAGTTGGAGTTTTGGAGGCTCAGCTGGAGAAGCGGAATGCCGACTATTCTGTTCTTAGCCATCGGATTTGGGAACTTGAGAAGAAAAAGAACCTAACTGATGTGCTGAAGGATGAGGTGGATGAACTGCGGGATGAACTTCGAGCAGCGAAGAGGACCCGTAGAGATTAGATTGTCTTGGCCTCTTTTTCTTCTGTTCTGATGTTAAAATGTTTTTTTTAAAAAATTCGAATGTATAAACTTTGAAATTCAATGAAATGAAAGTTGGTTCATACTTCGAATTTAATGGATCTTTTGCATCAGAATATGGCGAGAAGGGGAGCCAGGAATGGTGAAGGTTTGGACCTGGATGCAGAATTTGCGAGGGTTTACCAGACGCTGAATGCAGTGGCTGCAAACCAAGGTAGGGGGCCGGTGAATCCAGTACCCGAGGCAATCAAGCTAGTGGAATCGTTCAAGAGAATGAAACCACCAGTGTTCGAGGGAAAGTCCGACCCGGATGCGGCCGATAACTGGATTAGGCAAGTGGAGACAATCTTCGAGGTGTTGGAAACACCGGAGGGCAGCAAGGTCAAGTTGGCGACTTTGCAGTTGGAGAAGGATGCGGCTGTTTGGTGGCAGTCGATGAAGAGGACTATGGGCGGCTTGTTGCTTGGCTGGGAGGAATTTTTGGAGGAATTCCGCAGCCATTATTTCCCCTCCGACGTCCAGGAGAAAAATGCCATGGAGTTTCTGTCACTTCAGCAAGACAGCATGTCAGTAAGGGAGTATGAGACTAAGTTCACTCAGCTCTCCAGGTATGCTCCAGAACTAGTGATGGATGAGGCGAAGAAGGCTCGCAAGTTCGAGCATGGTCTGAGGCCGAGCTTGAGATCTCGTATGATACCCCTTGGTATCAGGAGATTCGATAAGCTGGTGAAGAGGGCGGCAGCAACGGAGGCGGATATGGAGCAGTTCCATGTTGCTCAGAACCAGAGGAGCAACTGGCAGTCTGGGAAGAGGCCCGCGCCATCGGGGAGTTTCAAGGGGCAACCATCTGCACAGAAGTTCAAACCGACAGGGGCGAATGCCGTCAGTGTAGCTGGGAGACCTGGAAACGATGCAGGGAGACCTTCTGCAGTCACTTGCTTTAACTGTGGTGAGGTGGGACATTACCAATCTCGATGTCTCAAACCACGGGCTGGCAATCACAATGTGCCAATACAGCAGACTGGGAAGAGGCCGTACCAATCAGGGCGAGTATTTGCTTTGACAGAAGCTGATGCTGAGGAAGCAGATCAGGTTATCTCTGGTACGAGGGCTGATGTTTAGTGTGATTTCTTTTCATTTCTTCTTCCCGATCATAATGTAAAACTGTTATGTAATGATGTATGTTATGTAACAGGAGAACTCTATATTAATGGAAAGGAAGCTGTGGTGTTGTTTGATACTGGATCCTCTCATACTTTTGTGTCTCCTAGATTTGCTAAAGTGTTGGGAGTTGAACCGAAGATTTTTCCAGGCAAGATCTTAGCAGTGGCTACGCCATCAGGGGAAACTTTGACCACTGATCGGTACTATGCTGATTGCGAGATAGTGATTGGGGATCGAATCTTTGGCATTGATCTGATTGAGCTGACTATCTTGGGGGTCGATGTTATCATTGGCATTGATTGGATGTCGGTGTACAGTGCAAGCATCGAGTGTAAGGCCAAGACGGTGACAGTGAAGGCTCCAGGTGGACCTGAAGTCACTTTCCAAGGGAAGTTGAAGTGTTCTAAGCTGGTGGCAACTATCCGCAAGGAAGAGACTCCTGTGGAATTGCAAGGAATTCCTGTGGTTCAGGACTATCCGACTGTGTTCTTGGAAGATTTTCCTGGGTTACCTCCGCATCGTGATGTAGAGTTCAGCATCACTGTTCAACCGGGAAGTGTACCCATTTCTAGGGCACCGTATAGGATGGCTCCAGTGGAACAGGATGAAGTGAAACGGCAGATTGAGGAACTGTTGGGAAAAGGCTTTATTCAACCTAGTGCGTCACCTTGGGGAGCACCAGTGCTTTTGGTAAAGAAGAAGGATGGATCGATGAGGATGTGTATCGATTACCGGGAGCTGAATAAGGTCACTGTTCAGAATAAGTATCCGATTCCTCGAATTGATGACTTGTTCGATCGTCTACAAGGAGCAGCTGTATTCTCCAAAATAGATCTTCGATCAGGATATCACCAAGTGCGAGTGAAAGCTGAAGATGTGCATAAAACTGCATTTAGAACTCGGCATGGGCATTACGAATTCTTAGTTATGCCATTCGGAGTGACGAATGCACCCGCAATCTTCATGGACTTGATGAACAGAGTTCTGAGGCCGTTTATTGATTCTTTCGTCGTGGTGTTTATCGACGATATTCTCGTGTACTCCAAGTCTGAGGCGGAGCACACCGAGCATCTGGCAGCAGTTTTGCAGAAGTTAGAAGAGCAGAGGTTGTATGCCAAGTTATCCAAGTGTGATTTCTGGAAATCTGAAGTGGCATTCCTAGGTCACATCCTTTCTAAGGAGGGAGTGGCAACTGACCCTCAGAAGATAGAGGCAGTGAGAGATTGGGCTAGGCCTACTACAGTGAAGGAAGTCAGAAGTTTCCTTGGGATGACTGGGTATTATCGGAGATTCATTCAAGGTTATGCTCAGATAGCTGTGCCGCTTACCGAGTTGACCAAGAAGAATGTGAGCTTCAAGTGGACCGAGCAATGTGAGGCAAGTTTTTGGGAGTTGAAGGATAGACTGACTACTGCACCTATTTTGGCTTTGCCTAGAGCAGGAGTTGAGTATGATGTCTATAGCGATGCTTCACATCGGGGGCTTGGTTGTGTCTTAATGCAAGAAGGTAAAGTGATCGCATATGGGTCTAGGCAACTACGACCGCATGAGAAGAATTATCCAACTCATGATCTAGAGCTGGCTGCGATTATCTTTGCTTTGAAGCAATGGAGGCACTACGTGTATGGTGAGAAGTTGAACATGTACACGGATCATAAGAGCTTGAAGTATATCTACCAGCAGAGGGATCTCAATCTAAGGCAGCGGAGATGGTTGGAAGTGCTCGAGGATATGCGACCTGAGATCAAGTATCATCCTGGAAAGGCTAATGTTGTTGCTGATGCACTTAGTCGCAAGAGCAATTTGGCCAGTTTGATTACGACTCAGAGGCAGCTGATTGAGGAATTGGATCGAGCAGGTATTGAAGTTGTCTTGCAAGGATTGGGAGCATCTTTATCTCAGTTGAAGCTTCAGCCTACTCTGAATGCAAGGATCATTGCAAGTCAGGAAGTTGATGCTGATATTTTGGAGATGAAGGAGCAGGTTAGTGCTGGCAGGTTGCCCGGATTTCAGACCAGGGATGGAGTGCTGTGGTTCGGAGATAGGCTGTGTGTTCCAGATCAGGCAGACCTGAAAGAGAGTATTCTTCAGGAGGCGCACGCTACTCTTTTGTCAGTACATCCTGGGAGTACTAAGATGTACAAAGACATCAAACAGCATTTCTGGTGGTCAGGTTTGAAGCGGGATGTGGCCGAATTTGTCGCGAGGTGTGAGGTTTGTCAGCAAGTCAAAGCCGAAAATCAGAGACCCAGAGGTCTATTACAGCCGTTACCTATTCCGGAATGGAAATGGGATAACATCAGTATGGATTTCATCACGGGTTTGCCTAAGAGTTCTAAAGGCAACGATGCTATTTGGGTTATAGTCGATCGACTTACCAAGTCCGCTCACTTTTTGGCGATAAAACTCACTGCTTCGATGGACAAGTTAGCTGAGATGTATGTTGGTGAGATTGTCCGACTTCATGGCGTTCCTTCGACTATTGTGTCTGATCGAGATGCGCGGTTTACTTCGTATTTCTGGAGGAGTCTTCAGGCAGCTTTGGGTACCAAGACAGATTTCAGCACTGCTTTTCATCCACAGACCGATGGGCAGACCGAGAGAGTCAACCGGATTCTTGAGGATATGCTTCGGTGTTGTATACTAGACTTCGGAGACAGTTGGGAAAGGCATTTACCTTTGGTGGAGTTTGCCTACAACAACAGTTTTCAGACTAGCATCGGGATGGCGCCGTATGAAGCTTTGTATGGCAGGAAGTGCAGGACTCCTGTGTGTTGGTATGAGGTTGGGGAGCGTCAGTTGTTTGGTCCTGAGCTTGTACAGCTGACTTCTGAGAAGATTGATCTGATCAGGAAAAGGTTGGTGGAAGCTCAGAGCAGGCAGAAAAGCTATGCAGACAACCGGAGGAGGGACCTTGAGTTTGAGGTTGGTGACTTCGTCTTTCTGAAGGTATCACCCAGCAAAGGTGTGGTTCGTTTTGGCAAAGGCGGGAAGTTAGCCCCGAGATTTATAGGCCCATATAAGATATTGAAAAGGATCGGGAAAACTGCTTACCGGCTTGAATTACCGGAAGAGTTGTCTCAGGTGCACAATGTCTTCCATGTGTTTATGTTGAGAGGTTATATTCCAGATCCGAGTCATCATTTGCCTGAAGTGCCGGAAGGTTTGCAGTTAGACCTGAATTACATCGAGACTCCTGTTGAGATTGTTGACCGTAGGGAGAAGGTCTTGAGGAATAAGACGATACCAATGGTCAAGGTAGTCTGGAGAAACCACTTGGTTGAAGAGGCTACTTGGGAATCTGAGGAGAAGATGTTGAAGGACTATCCCGAGCGTTTTGCTTGATTGTTTGTATGTTGTATCTGTGTATTTTTGTATCTCTTGTTGTTGCGTTTTTTTTGTGTCTCGTTCTTGGCTGTAGTTCCGGGGACGGAACTATTCTAAGGAGGGAGTGATGTAATACCCTGACTTTTTATATGGAAGATTATTTATTTTATATAGTATACTTGTGCAATATTATTGACTAGTATTTTTCAACATCGTTTTATAAAGCATTAATTTACTTATTTTTACAAAATAACTAGTTTGGCCCAAATTGGTTTTAAGCCCATGAATTTAAACCATCTTACTATTTTCTACAACTTGTATTGTAGCATTTCTTACCCTTTTTATTCCCGGGTATTTAATGCACATATTGTAGTGTGACTTGTGCCTACACGTGCACTTTATGTACACGTGCAATGAGCACACTTCTTGACCGGATTGTGGAGTGATGGGTGAGATCATGGGTGGTTACATCTTGAGGTATGGGTAGTTTCTAAACTTCCGATTTAATCTCAGCCCTTGTTTCTTCAACTCCCTAATAGATCTCAACCCTTCATTCTATTTATCTTCTAATATAAATACCCCCTTCTAATCCCTATCTTTTTACACTAAAATTCCCTGAGATTGTAAGAGTATCTGAGAGTGTGTGGGAGCTTTTCTGTGGAGGCAAGCAGCATTGCTGAGGAGTCGGAGTGGAACCAAGGAACAAGAAGTGCTGCGCTATATTGAAGGACTTGCGGGATTTCGTTATTTTCTTCACAAAAGGTGGGTGTTTCTCAGGACTTCTAATGTAGGAATAATGCTATATTTGTCATGAAGTGTTACCATGTGGCAAAAGTGAATTGAATGCGGTAGAAATTGCTTGAACATGCTATTAAATTCGAGACAAGACTGGCGGTACAGTCGACTGCCATATGAGCCAGTCGACTGATACGAGATATTTACTTTCATAATGTGCTGATAAAATGTGTGTGAATAGCCATGATGGTGTGATCATAAAATGTATGTCTTTCCCTATGACACATATGATGGAGGGAAGGTAAACAAACAAAAAGAACTAGAGGAGATAAACATCTGAAGTTGTCGGCTCAGTCGACTGACTTGGGGTTAAGTCGACTGATGCTCGTTCTGAAAGTGACTGTTTGATAGTTCCCCGAATAAAGAAATTCTATTTGTGTAGACTCACGATGCTGACTTGAAATTTATATCCCCATTGTCGTATGTAAGTATGAGCAATGTGAATACATGTTTAGAGTAGTAGTTTCTCTAAAGAGCATGTTAATAACTGGGAAAATTGTGTTGTGAATGCTACTGAGCAAGGGGTACTATGTTTATGAAACATGAATTGGTATATACTGTTAATTGATATCATGATGCAAGTATATGTAAGAAACTGTAAGTAAATTCCCAAATTAAAATGGATCTGTCCAGTCGACCGATGCATGTGGCAAGTCGACTGATCTGGATTTAGAAATATTGCTGTTGAAATCTCCAGGACAGACGACTGATGTGTGAACAGTCGACTGTCATGTGATTAATATTGTGAACATGGAAGTTGCGGGACAGGCGACTGGTGGTGTACAAAGTCGACTAACCCGAACATTATGATAACCCTGTATGACTGTATAAGTCGACTGGTGTTCTTCCAAGTCGACTGTACAGAGTGAACTTTGGTATACTGGAATTCATGTTATTTTGCTGTTAGTAATGGTGAACCATGTGATTTAAGTCAATGAACTCTGTTATGGATGCATGAATTGTGTAAATGAATCATGGATGAGAATTGAGAATTAAATGAAATTATGAAATGTGAAATCATGATGAGAAAGTCTGAGAGACTCTAAAATGAATTATGAGCTGATGATGCTCCATTGGGTATTGTGAATTTGAAATTGAACAAAGAGTAGCTAAGTCTCCCCGGCAGTGAATAAAATGATATTGAGACCAGGTTGGTCAAGTGAAATGAAATGATAAGTCCGGTTGATGGAGAGGCTAACTCTAGAGCTTGATTTTATTCATGATTCTAATGTAACTTAAATACATAGTGTGGAGGTGATGAAGGTGAGAGAAAAACATGAGTATGAGAGCTAGGGTACGGTGCGGGTGTGTGAGCCGCAGAATGCATGCTTGATGAGTCAAGACATGGCGCGGGCACAACTCAGTAATGATCGGACTCTAGTCACGCTTGTGAGATGTTTTGGTGACTGCAAGAGGAGTGTGTTCAGGGAGGAGGCTGAATTGTCGCAGAATGCATGCTTGACGAGTCAAGACATGGCGCGAAATTCTACTCCAGGGGCCAGGATACATGCTTGTACTCATAGATTCATCTAGGATACTCATTGGAATTACAGTAGTAGAATAAGTCATGGCGGGGGATTGAACCCTACTAAAATGAAGATCGTTTAAGAGGCTTGCACTCGAACCTATGTAGTATGGGATGCATAGAATTCGAACAAGTGTGCATTAGTGTCATAATTAATTAAGTAAATTGCATTAAGGATTTAAGTGCACAATCACGACACGACATCATTAAAAGTTCCCCTATTTGCATGCTTATGTTGAACCAGCTTGTGATTTGTAAGAAATGAGATTCATTATACTGTTTCTGGCATAGAGAGGATGGCCATGTATAATTATCGTCGGTTGAATAAACTGACGTACCCACAGTGTTTTATGCAGGATAATTACATGTAAGAGGAATGGATGCACAAAGAGTTCATTATGTTGTTGTTCATTTATGTAAATATTGTATATTTGCTTCCGCTGTGTAAATTCAAATGTAACATGTTGTAACTCTGATGGAAAAAGTAAAGTTATTTTAAATTCCTTGTAAAATTGTATGTGAAGAAAGCGAAAAGATCCTGAAGAACATCTCGAATTCAGTAAATTGGGATTCGGGGCGTTACATCGCCGCTTGGGATCTCAGATGCTGGCCTCTTCTCAAGCCTGCTACGCGAAGCTTCCCTTCGCCACTACTTCCTTTTTTTCCCGCCCTTCTTCACTATCCCCTCTTTCTGTGTTAGCTAAATCTCCTTCCTCTTTTAGCTACAAATCACATGTCTGTTTCCGGTGTGGTCAGCCAGGTCACTTGAAGCTATACTGCCCGAACAAAATGAGGTGCCTTTTTTGCAACAAATCAGGCCATGTGAAACACCGGTGTTTTGCTCTTCAAAAGATCTTAGGGCTTCCCTTGGGGACTCCGATATCAGACCAAATCCTTAATGCTGTTGATCTCTCTTCTCTTCGAAATCAACTGCCTGCTTCTAAACCCCCAAAACCTCAGAAGTTCTCTTCCTCGTCCTCATCTCCTCTGCTTCCCACTCCCTCTTCGGCCCAGCGTTCGTCCGAGAACACTCCCCCCCTCCGGCTTCCTCGACTCCTTCTGGTCGTGCAGCCAATCTGCCTGTCACTCAGGTTTTTATTCCCAAAGCTGAGCTGACTGATCGCCTAGTATATTTTGGTTCCTATGGGGCTATCTCCTTCACTGGCGGTTCGGTTCCCTTTTATACTTTAAACTCCTTTCTGAGTAATTACTGTAATGTCTCTGATTGGGAATGGGTGCTTTACAACTGCTCTAACAGAGATATGGTTATTCATTGTCCGACCCCCAAAATTTTAGAGGACCTTATTTCCAACCAATCTCTTGCTATTGGCACCATCTCCCTTGCGGTGCGGCAATGGGTGCGGATTCCTTCTTCTTCCTCTAAGCGAGAAGCCCTCGACACCAAAGTCTCTCTTGTTGGGCTTCCACCATTTTGTGATTCGCTCCGTCTGGTTGGGGATATGGCCAAGTGTGTTGGTGAAGTGGTTAGCATTATTTTTAAGGACAGGTTAGCATCTGGTAGCCTGCAGGTTGAGGTGATCTTTCGTTGTCACTCCTCTCCGCCCCGTATTGAGACCTTTTGTCTTACCGATGGCTTCTCATCATTCCAAGTTTCAGTTCATTATCATGATTCCTCCTCTTCTGGTCAGGCTCTTCCTACTTCTCTTCCGGAGTCCAAATCTCAGTCATTTGGTTCTGAGCTCTCCACCCAATTTCACCCCGGTGGCTCCTCTACTTTTCCCCCCAAGGGTTCTAAAGTGAAAGTGGGTGGTTTGCGCGCAGAGCGCAATAAGCAGCCTACTCCCAGCAAGCCTCTTACTTCTCCCTCCATTCCCAAAATCTCCCCCTCCAAGTCTCCAAACTTAGTTTGGATTAATACGGAGTTTAATGCTGCCAAAGGATCCTCCAGCACTTCTAAACTGTTCTTCCTACCCCATCGAAAGACTCGCAGACTATTTTCTCTAAACCCGCTGCTGCGGTGATCTCTCCTTCTCCATTTGTTAAGCACAAGAATGTCTCTTCTGATTGGCCTGCCTGGGAGGTCAATCCGAACTTTGCTTCTGATTGGGAGCAATTCCAACAGCTAGCGCATTTTCCGACTCCGAAGAAGTCAGATCCCGCTTTCTCCCCTCCCAATCCCAAGCAGCTTCCTTCTCTTAAAGGGTCTAGTTGGATAGAGCAAGATTCTCTGTTATCTGAAGAAGAAGCAGAGCTGTCCAAACCTCAGGATAAAAAGGTATTAGCTTATCCTTTTATTAAGCATATTTCTTTTTCTCATTATCTCATTGCGGTTTATGCTTTTCATTTAGCCCATTTGGCTCTTTTTTCTAAAGTGTTTTCGGCACCACTGGGTTTTTGGACCAGCTTTAGAGTGATGCCTTCTGGGCAATCACTCAGCACTAGGAATTTTCCTTCTCTTGAGGCGAAAGCCAGAGATCTCCTAATTTCTCCTCTCCCTCCTACCCTTAAGTCTGTCTCTTGTTCTTCTCCACCTCCGGGGGAGACTAAGGAGGCTTCTTTATCTCCCTCTTCTGCTACTCATCCTGGAGTATCATCCACCCTTGTTTCTCCTAACCCGCAACTGGATGTTCCCTTATCTAGGGATAGGTTTCCTTTTCGGAAGCCTCAACAGTTCATTAGGTCTAGTGCCCGCATTAAGGCCAAATGTATCAATCGTTTCGCTTCGACTATTACTTCTAATCCTTCTAGCACCGTGAAGGGATCTCATTCGCAGTGCAATCCCCCCCTTTCATCACTTACTTCTCCCGATCAATTAGGGTCCATTTACTCCCTCATTTTTGATTCATTCTCAGATTCTGATATTGCTGTTACGGCACAGCAACTGGGTTTTCTTTTAGATCCTGCTGACACTCCCTGGATCCTCTCCATTATGAGGAAGGAACGTTCTAGAGTCTCGGAGCATCGGTTATTTTATGATTAGTGTTTCTCAGAATATTCGCGGCCTGAACTGCCCTTCCAAGCAAAGGGCGGTTTTCGACCTTATTACTTCTTCCCGTTGTGATTTGATTTCTATCCAAGAATCCAAACCTGAATCCCCCTCCCAAACCATTTTGCGGTCGTTAGGCGGATCCGCTATCTCTAAATGGATCTCCTTGGATTCGAGTGGGTCTAGGGGAGGGATCCTTTTTGGATTCAAGGAAGACTTTTTCTCTCTTATAGCTGTTCAACGTTTGACCTTTTTTCTTATCGTTCAGCTCCAATGGACTTCTCTTAATTGTCCTCTCACTGTGATTTCTGTGTATGACCCGTCTTCTGCTGAGGGACGTACACTATTTTGGAATGAATTCCTCTCGTTACAGCAGTTCTCTAGCGAGCTTTGTTTTCTCTGTGGCAATTTCAATGTCACTTGTTTTTCTTATGAAAGATCGAATTTGGCATCAACGATCGCCCAATCCTGCCTTTTCAACAATTGCATTCGTGACCTCCAATTATCTGAGTTACCTTTATCCGGAAGGTCCTTCACCTGGTCCAATCAACGCGACCTTCCCACTCTTGCGAAACTTGACCGCTTCCTTGTTTCGCATAATTGGATTGCTCGCTTTCACCAGTCTTTTGTTCGGGCTCTTCCGAATCCCTCTTCTGATCATACTCCAATCGCGCTCTATTCCAATTTCAATTTTCAGTATCACCACAAATTTCGTTTCGAAAAGCTCTGGTTAGAGGACCAGCTTTTTGTCAATTTGGTCTCGGAATGCCTTGCAGCAGTCTCCGGTTCTTCCGGGTTGGGCAACCTCCTTCTTAAGCTTCATGCCATCAAGCACGGTTGCAAAATCTGGCATTCCGAAAGACAGGCTAACACCAATTTCCTTAAAAACTTTCTTTTGCAATCCATCGAGTCCTTTGACCAATTGGAAGAAATTGGTCCATTATCCGAATCTTTTCGGGAAGAAAGAAGATCTTGTAAGCAGGATTATGCAAACCTCCTTCATCTTGACCACATTAAATGGGCTCAAAGAGCCCGGGTTAAGTGGATGAAGGAGGGCGATGCGAACACTGCTTTTTTTCATAACTTCGCCTCCTATAGGCAACAGTGCAACCGGATTTCCTCCCTTACTGTTGAAGGGGTGGACTTCACCTCAGGCGAGGCTATTCACCGGGAATTCCTTTCCTTTTATAAAAATTTGATCGGTTCTCCAAAACACCGCTCTATTGGGATCGATTGGGCGCACCTTTATGGTCCCCAACTTCACGACCTATCTTCGCTCGATGCTCCTTTCACTCTTGAGGAGATTAAATCTGCAGTTTTCGCGTTAAAAAGTGATTCTGCTCCAGGGCCCGATGGGTTCCCCGCATTTTTCTTTCAAAAATTTTGGGATTTACTTAAATCCGATCTTTTCCAAATGTTCCAAGATCTTCACCAGGGTTATTTTTCTTTTGACCGGATTAATTACGCTCACATTGTTCTCATTCCCAAGATAGTGGGAGATCACCTGGTCTCTGAGTTCAGACCTATTAGCCTTATTAACACATCCTTTAAAATCATCATGAAAGTCCTTTCTTCCCGTTTGAGTTCGATCATCCCTCCCTTGATCGACTCAGTTCAATCGGGTTTCATCAAAGACCGCTTCATTCTTGACAGCGTTGCTTCGGTTCAGGAAATCATTTCCCATTGTCATAAATCTCATTCGGAAAGCATTCTTCTTAAGCTTGATTTTCAAAAAGCCTACGATAATGTTAGCTGGGACTTCCTCCTGGATATCTTAACCAATAGAGGTTTTGGTCCCAAATGGATATCTTGGATCAAATCCTGCCTATTAGCTGGTACCTCTTCTATTTTTCTCAACGGTACGGAAGGTCACAAGTTCAAGATTAGATGTGGCCTCCGTCAAGGAGATCCTCTTTCTTCATTGCTATTTTCTCTGGTAGTCGATGTCTTCAGCAAGCTCCTTCGGAATGCTTGGAATTTGAATATGATTGAAAGCCTCGGCTCTTCTCCCTTCTTTGAAGGAGTGCTCAACCTTCAGTTCGCGGATCATATGATCATCTTTACCAAACCTACCCCCCAATCTCTTCGTAATCTCAAACTTCTTCTTTATTGTTTTGAAATGGCTTCCGGCTTATCCATCAACTTCCAAAAATCTTCCGTCCTCTGGTTGAGCGGTTCTCCCAACCGTCAAGTGGAGCTCTCTAATTTCTTTAATTGTCCCATTGCATCCTTTCCTATCCTTTATTTAGGTGTTCCCCTTCGCTGGGGCCAGTTACATAGGTCTGACTGGTTCCCTCTCATCGACAAAGTTGAAGCGAGGCTTAATGTTTGGTCGGACAAATCTCTGTCGAGAGGGGGTAGACTGACCCTTATTAACTCTGTCATTACTGCCATGCCTCTTTATCTTATGTACTTTTATTTTTTACCCTCCTGGGTGATCAAAAGAATTGATCAAATTAGGAGTAATTTCTTTTGGACTGGTACGTCCTCCTTTAAACCAGGTTCTCACCTGTGCCAGTGGAAATTGGTGTGTACTTCCAAAGAGGAAGGTGGTCTGGGTGTCTTGGATCTTCGTAATCATAACTTGGCCTTACTTGGTAAATGGTTGTGGAAACTCCATAATGTCGATCTGTAGAACCCCGTATTTTCAAATATTATTTTAATTATTTGAAAATGAATTTAAATGATTTTTTGAGGATTTAATTGATATTTTCTAAAAGATTTATCTTTTGTACACGTGCAAAACACGTGCAAATGACTTTTGAGATGTTTGAAAAATTAAGTTTTCTCTATGAAAAATCATTATTTATTATTTGGGAATTATTTACTATTTTTCCAGATTTTTCTGAAATTAAATGGATCTATTTGCAATTTTTGATAAAAGAAGAACCTTTTTGCAAAATTGACATGTTAAGGGTTTAAAGTGTAAAAATGTAATCCTGGACGTTTTGAACAGTATTGGTTAAGATTTAGAAGTATATTTTCTTTTAAATCCTAATTTTAATGAATTTTAGATGAATTTCCAAGAGTAGATATATATATATATATATATATATATATATATATATATATATATATATATATAATTGTATTTTGAAGGGATTGTTTTGCGAAAGTATTTGGAAACCCTAAAAACCTAATTCCCGGCCTATATAAAGAGAGTTGCAGCCATCATTCGCTGCATAACTCAGATTTTATTATATTGTTTTCTTGGTGATTGGAGAAGAAGTTTTGGCTCTAGCAAAGGAAGGCTTTCCGTGGATCTTCTTAATTCTAAAGGTGAGTGATAATGTTTTGTTTGTTTTGTTTTGCGATATGAACTTTGTATGATTGTGTGCTGTTTTGTTTGATATTTTCGTATCTTGTATGTGATCAATGCAATAGTTGTTATTCGTATTATGCATGTGAAACCCATCAATGTTTAGTAGATCTTGCTGAACAAATTCTCTATTGCCCGAAATCATATTAAGATTCAAGTATGGTTTGATCGGATGTAAGAGCATCTGGATCTCGTGTATATAATCAGATCATGGTTTTGATTTGTGAAAGAATTGAATATTAAGAAACCCTAATGGAAGAAGTTGGAACATAGAACATGAGATCTGAGATTTGAGACATCCAATGATTGAATAATGTACCCGTAAGGAAGAATTATTCGAGATTGTCGTTTCACATGATTAAGAATTATTTTCATGAATAAGAACCTTTAGAAAAACTCCAGTATCGATTATTGTATTCAGACCTAATCTATGAAATCTGTAGGCCGACAGTCGACTGGTCTACGATTCAGTCGACTGGTACACTTAGAATTTATTTTTCAAAGTTATCTTAGATTTTTCTCTGGTAAGTCGACTTATGACCTTTTAAGTCGACTTATATTGTAGTTTAAGTCGACTTATGACTTTGCAAGTCGACTTATGACACTTAGAATATTTTCTTAAAGATTTCTGGAATTTCTCTCTGGTAAGTCGACTTATGTTTTTATAAGTCGACTTATGTTCTTATGAGTCGACTTATTTCTCCTTTAAGTCGACTTATGTTTTCTATAAGTCTACTTATGATCTGGTAAGTCAACTTATGATTTTTATAAGTCATCTTATATTGTTGGTAAGTCAACTTATGTTTTTATAAGTCATCTTATATTGTTGGTAAGTCAACTTATGTTTTTATAAGTCATCTTATATTGTTGGTAAGTCTACTTATGTTCTTATAAGTCATCTTATATTGTTGGTAAGTCTACTTATGTTTTTATAAGTCAACTTATCTTACTTGTTTGTAATCTTGGATATTGGTTCTCGGGGCAGTCGACTTATTACAGTATGAGTCGACTGGTGCTTATGAGTTTTTCATAATCTTGAGTGTTCTTTCTAGTCTTTAGTTCTTGGTAGATGGGTACATTCTGCGGTATTGGGAGTCATTGGTCTCTGGGGTTGGTATACTCTGCGGTGTTGGGAGTCACTGTTAGTGATCGATAACCGAGTATCCAATCTGCGGTGTTGTGAGTGACTGATAACCGAGTATCCGATCTATGTTATCTTTAGTCTTTGTAGATGGATAGAATCGGCGGTGTTGGGAGTTACTATTAGTGACCGATAACCGAATATCCGATCTATGTTATCTTTAGTCTTTGTAGATGGATAGAATCTGCGGTGTTGGGAGTTACTATTAGTGACCGATAACCGAATATCCGATCTATGTTATCTTTAGTCTTTGTAGATGGGCATACCCTGCGGTATTGGGAGTCACTGTTAGTGATCGATAACCGGGTACCCGATCTATGGCATTATTAGTGATTGATCGTTGGACACGTACCGTGGTATTGAGAATGTTTGATAATCAGGTATTTGGGAGTGAACAGTTGACTGGCTAAATTACTCAGTCGACTGTACAGTACAGTTGACCTGTACATATTTGAGAGTGATTGATTAATGGATATTGGATCGGTGGTATTGTTTCTCGACTTGGTTCACGCATGTACTGGCCTATCGTTCCTGTTTCAGATTACATGTTCAGTTTATGTATTTTTGTTCAGTATATGTTGCCTGAGAATTTATGTTTATTGTTTGTTTATGTTTGTTGTTTATATCACTCACACCATTTATGGCTGACCCTGTAGTTTGGGGGTTAGGGTTCAACTCTAGCCTCACATGATGCAGGTTGCTTAGAGTTTGGAGGCTTGAATGGTTGGGTTAGCTGTAGAGATCATGAGTGATATAATAGAGCCTTGTGTAATTTTGTAAAGAGGAGTATTGTAAAAGAATATCTTTAATTCAAGGTGTTTTGTATTTCCGCTGCAATTGAAAAAGATTATTGTAATAAGAATTTGGAATAAAATGATTTGAGTTTTGGTCTATGTATATTGTTACATTGAAGTGGATCGTTGGGAAAGTGCCACGTATTTTTTAAGTTTTATATTAGAAATTCAGGGCGCTACACGATCACTTACCTTGGATTAGATGTGTCAAAAATTATCGGTCTAGTCCCTCTAAGTGGTGGGAGTTTCCCGAGTTTGTTTTTCGCCACGCCTCTTCCTTCTGGAAGGGAGTTTGGAAGGCATCTCCCGCTTTTCGCTGTAGTATTTACCGTACTTGCCACGACGGTTCTAGAGCTAAGTTTTGGACTGACCTATGGGTTGGCAACTCTACCTTAGCGACTGCTTTTCCTTCTCTCTTTCGTTTGGCGGCCCTCCCTTCAGCTTCTATCCAAGATTCTGTGGTTTTTGTTGGCAATTCTCGCTATTGGTATATTCCATTTACAATCGATCTTCCTCAATCTCTGTCTCAGATTTTTAATGATCTCTTTTCGACCATCAATAACTACGAGTGGAGGACTACCGAGGGCATTGCCTGGCGTTGGTCCTCATCTGCCACTTTTTCTGTTAAATCCTTTTATTGTTTCCTTAACTCGAGGGGAGTCCTATCGCCTCATTCTAAATTCTTCTGGGACTCTTGGGCTCCCCTTAAGGTGAAGATTAATTCTTGGCTGGCTTTTAATAACAAGTTGCTTACTGTGGAGGTCCTTAATAAAAGGAATCTAGCTTGGGGTCAGCTTTGCTCCCTGTGTGATCAGCATCCGGAGCATGTCGATCATCTATTTGTTCAATGCCCGGTTATCATTCCGTTATGGAAGATTTGCTCTCTTGCGTGGGGCACGGGTCCCCTTCCCGCTATTTTGACTGAGGTTTGGGTATCTAAGCCTTCGATTTCCTCTTTGCGAAGTGCTTGGATTTTATCAATTCATACTCTCATTTGGATTGTTTGGAAGGAGAGGAACACTAGAATATTTTAGCACCGTGTCTCATCTACCTCTGCGTTAATAGATGAATTTTTACTGCTTTTCAATCTTTGGGCTTCGGGCTTGAAACCCAAAGACAACGCTTCTTGTGCTTTCCAAGGATTACTTGATGCTGTTCATTGTCTGCGGACTATTCAAGCTTTTTAAATTTCTTTTTCTGCCTGTGTGCTTACTTTTTTTCCTCTTATTCTGTTGTGTGCAGGTTTCTTCTTCTCCCTAAGGGAGTCCCCAACTGGTTTTTGTGGTCCCTGCTTACTCTATTTGACTGATTTTCTCTTTTGGCCTTTGTGCTGGTTTTGGTCTAGCTTTGATTGTGGTTGGGGTTATTGTGATGCTGAGGACTTCTCCCTTTTGGTGCTGGTTTCCCCTCTGTGGCTTCCCTTTTGATGCTTCAGGCATCACTATTTTGTAAACCTTGGTTATTTTTATTCCTTTATCTAGTCTGTGGAAGCTCTTTTTAGATTATGGTTACTTTTGATGTTCTCTCTACTGTTTTAGTTTCTCTCAGGCTGATATGGATGATTGGCAGCCTCCTCTGGCTGTGTTTATGATGCTTTTTAGCCTTGTTATATCCTCACTATGCTTTTGCTTTGTTTCTCTGATTGCTACTGAGTTGTTGTTGCTATCTAGGGGTTTTTTTTCCATTATTTTTGGCGGAATGTTTTTCTAACCTGTGGATTCTTTAGCCTTTACTTCGTCTTCCTCTTTGCTTGCCTGGAGGAATTTTTGTGGTTGCGGTTTCATTGAGATGCTCCTATTGTGCTTCTTCAGCTCTTAGGGGTGTGTAGTATTTATGCTGCTCACCTTCTTTGAGTTGGAGGGGACTTATGTCTCTGCTGCCCTCATTTTGGCGCGTGCGCTATTGTGTGCTTGCTCTTCATATTGCCAGATTAGTACTGTTCGATTTTGTTCACATTTCCAGTGCCCCGTTGATTTCAGCCTGCCCCCGCTGGCTGTACTCGGATTGTAGTTGTCCTCAGCATCGGATGAAGAGGAGTTTCTTCAGCTTTGCTCTTCGTCTCCTTCAGCTTCCATTGCCATGGTTTGTCGGTCTGCTCAGCGGTGAAGTCTCATCGCATCCGTGTTGGATGGATCCTGCTTTGAAGTGACTCATCTTCCTCTCGTTACTGCTTATTGATGCTTACTGTATTGTATTTCACTTTTTGTTAGATTATTCCTGTTTTACCTCTTGTAAAACCTTTGATGCTTGTTTGTATTATTACTGTTTTATGGTTTATATATTTATTGATGGCTGGAGCCTTTTGGCTCTATCCGATTCATCAAAAAAAAGATATAGGGCACACTTACTAGCCCCATTTAAATTGTATAATGAAGTTGCATCTTAATTGTAATACTGACAATTTGTGGATCTGAAAACT